>JAUMJJ010000134.1:2400000-3000000 GCA_033556795.1 Tapera naevia | reverse complement strand
CATCCCTGGAGGTGTTCAAGACCAGGTTGGATGGGGCTCTGAGCAGACTGATCCAGTGGGAAATATCCCTGCCCAGGGCAGTGGGGTGGAACTGGATGGGTTTTGAGGTCCCTTCCCACCCAAATCATTCTGTTATTCTATGAAAACCTCTCATACACCTCAGTAGAGAGCTCTCAGGGATGACAAGCTCTCATTTCTGTAGCACAAGAGTACATTGCACATACGTGTACTTGGCCACCTTCCACCCCCAGGGCCCCTCTCACCTCATGTCCAGACCATTGAGAAACAGGATCCGGTCTCCAGCTTTGAGCGCAGCCTTCTCAGCCGGGCTCCCTGAACGCAGGGAGAATGAGAGGGTCTTTGGCTGGTGAACAGGGATGGGGTCCCAGCTCTCCAGCCGTGTTCAGGGTCACCCCCCAGGGCAAAGCATCCACTGCAGCTGGATTATCTGCATGGGCTGTGCAGTGATGCCAGTGCCCAGCACACATTGGAAACACAGGTGTGTTTTCAGGCTGTTCACTGAACACAGGCTTTTTCCACCATTTAAAACAGGGAATACGTAAAGCCAAGCTAAATTGTGCCAAAGACACCAGTAATCAAACTTGAGGAACCTCCAGCGCTGAGCCTGGTAAATTCCCTTTTACTTTTTTTCTAGCGAACAGTAGACACTTAAAATTTTGAATTCAGACCAGAAATAAATATGTATCTTTGAATCTTGCAGCTGGCAGTTTTCTTACCTGGCAGAACAGACTCAATCCACACTGGGGCATGGCCACGTAGTGTGAAGCCAAAGCTTCTGTTGCCTTTATAAACTCGCACAGTTCTGCAGGTGAAAAAGTAAATGTGAAATCAGAGTCCAATAAATATTTGGTTCTTGTTTCCCCTCCTGGCCCCTTCAAAACCCCACTAGCCCAGGTATCCCTGGAACATCCAAGCACTTCATGTTTGCTGTGTCCCTACAAGGGCCCCTTTTATATCAAAGTGTCTTTCAAATGCTCCCCCAGCCATGTCCTGCCTCCAGGCAGAAGGTGATGGAGGGAAGGTGGGTGCAGGGAGAGCCCGGGAGCTGAGCCAGCATGGGATGTCTGGATGGGGTGGAGAGGAATGTAAGGGTTCTAGAAATGGCCCAGGCAAAACCTCCGGGAGGCTGGGGGGATCTGGATGCTCTGGAGGCAGGAAGAGATGCTGCTGTTTCAGAGGCAGAACCACTGAGTAATGGCCTCTTGCTCTGCTTTAATTACCAAATTCATGAAAACAGTCCTTCAAATCCAGCATGGTTCTGAAGTGGAACATGGGATGTAGCTTATATATTGCATAGAGTAAGAGATTGACTGTATTATAAGGGAGGCAAATATCTCGCAAACTGATGACAGAGAAATTCAATTCAGCTAGGACATTTTGGAAGGAGCATTAGGAAATCTCCCTGCCGGGAGGCTGATTGGAACAGGGAGTTGTTCCCTGCAGGGAGCTGGGGGAAGACAACATCACCTAGATCATTGACAACCAGAAAGCCTGTTGTAGGGACAGATCCTGCTCTGTCAGGGGAACAAGACTGTGCTGGAACTGAATTTTCAATAAGCAACACCAAAAATTATCCTGTGAGAAGAGGTGCTGTAGCTGAGCACCCTGGAGATATAGCTGGAGGCAGGGGAATACCTCAGGATATGCCTGTGGCAGTGCAGTCCCTCCTGGGAGGATTCCCCAGATGCATTGGCAGAACAAATCCTGTTCTCTTGTTCATGAAATGAGGATGGGAGGGAAGAAAGAAGCAGCACAGAAAGAATTCTCCATCCTCCAAGGCTGCTGAGGTCTGGCCATATGGGCAGTGGGAAATGGGTTAATCCCCTGCACACCAGGGTCTGACACCAGCCAGGGCAGGGCAGGATGACACGGCTTGCTCAGTGTCTGGATGCCCTTCATCCTGCTGGCACAGTGCAGTGCCCTGCATCCCACTGCTGTGGCTGGGTACCCCAAATCCCATTGACACAGTGCGGTGCCCTGCGTCCTGCTGGCACAGCTGGGTACCCCCATCCCGCTGACAAAGTAGGGTGTCCTGCATCCCATTGGCATGGCCAGGCACCCTGCAGCCCACCCAGCCAGAATCTCCTCACAGCCCCTGAGTGCCCTCTCAGCCCTACACATGACTCATCCCAGTACAGTCCTGCAACAGCAAGGGGGCAGGAAGGGTGGTCGGAAGCTGGGACAATGGGTGCAAAAGTGCCCAGCCTTCAGGAGGGAGAGGTCTTTGTTCATTCTCAGCTCAGGAGGATTTTACTCACTTAGCACACCAAAGACCTCCCTTTCCCAGTGTCTGCCCCCTTTTCGTGGCATCCTTCCCCCCATGATGCCACCATCCACACAAAATCAGACACGGCTGTTGTGAACTCGAGGACGCGCAGGAGAGGTGTTACCTGCGGGCAGCCCCCGAGGCCACATTGCTGGTGATGAGCGAAGTGGTTTTCCGCAGGCTCTGGCCAGCTTCCTCATAGCTGCGGGGCACGGAGCTGGCACGGGTGGAGACGAGGAGCCGCTCCTGGTGGTCCTCGCTCCTGCTGCGCCGCAGCCGGTTGCTGTGGTGCTCACTCTTGGAGCGGCAGAGCTTGCTGATCAGGCTCTGCGACACCACCTCGTCGAACCGCTGCCGGTGCTTCTTGGGAATGAAAATCCTGGGAAAAAGAGACAAGGAAGGAGTGTGAGGAGTGAGGATGGGGCAGCCGTAGCCCAGAGCTCTGCTTCCAGCTGTGTCTGGAAAGGAAAGGTCGGAGCAGCCCCAGCCCCTCACATACTCTCAGCCCCAGTCCTCACAAGGGACGGCAGGGGTGCCCAGGGATGCTGTTCATGTTTCCTGTCCCATCTCATGCACTGTTCCGTCGGGGTGAGGAGGTCAGACCTCCCCATGGCCGGGCAGGAGCTTTCCACCCCTTGGGAGATGCTGGTGCTGTGGGGCTGCGGGCAGGCAAGGGACCTCTCGGACCTTGCTCCCTTCCAGGTCACCTCCCCTCTGCTTCGCAGGAGCTGCTCTGCCAGCAGCCTTCACACCCTCGACAAGGACCCTATGAGACCCTCAGGGGATGAACAGCGAGAGCAAAGCAGGATCCCAGGAGGGAATAAGGAGGATGCATCTGCACTAACTGAGGGTTCACCCCTGCAACACCGGCTTTTTCTTTTCCTTCTGCCACCACAACAGCGAGACCTCACCCCACTCACCCACTTCTGCCCACCCATTTGCACATTTAGGGGCTTCTGGAGGAGCTGTTATCTCCCTGTGTTTCTATAGCAACTCCTCCCTGCTCCCTCACCGGTTTGCCTGTCGCAGCTGCATTTGTTCTTTAGACAATACGGTCTTGTGAGGTTCATTAGTGCTCCTCACCTCGCGGCACATGAGAACGCGCTCCCTACATTAACACGAACTCTGACACTTGCGGTGGAGGAGTGACGCAAGCATCACTTCCGAACTGCCCAAGGAACGCATGTCCTGGGGGAGTCCTAACTGGGCCAAATTAGCAGCTGGTGTCAGAGGACCTGGACCTCCAAGGGTCTGCACCTTTCTGCCACCAGCTCAACATGGCTGGAACGATGGCTGGCTGCTAATGAAGCAAGGCTCAGGCTGGCAATGCAGTCCCACAGGTCTCCCTCATCCCTCAGGCAGCTTCACCAATGGAACCCAAAAGCTTGAGTGAAACCAGAAGAGAAGGGGGAGGCTTCAAATCCCAAATCTACCACGACCAAGACAGCTCTGTTTCCCCTCAATAAAAGGCAAAACTCAAAATAAGAGCTGATGCTCACACTGAGTAGGAGCAGACAGATAGCAAGGCTGGCATACGCTCACACAAAGCAGTTGGTGCCAATTTAAAATAAGTAACACGTTGGTACAATTCGCAGACAATTGGTGATTAAGTAGCAACTCAAAAAGAGTGAAATCGTGCTAATAAACGGTTCCCCCAGCTGTAAGCAGTCTCCTGTGGGAATGCAGGCTGCCCCAGCCCTGTGGTAGGGGAGGACAGGGCATGACAGCCCTGCTCATTCCAGCAGTGCTGTCCCACTTTGCCTTTACCTGCAGGCTGGCAAACACCAGGGTTGAGGAGCCAAACACGGCTCACTCAATAAACAGGTGTGAGGACAGGTTTTAAGGGTTTCACCAAGAATTGGCTCAGCGCTAGAAATAAAGCAGTGTCTTAGCAAAGAGAGGAACAAAGCGACTGGTAAAAACAATCCTATTAAAGCACACAATATAGTTTCCTTCTGCATAACACTTGGAGAGATTTCGCAATGTGGTCTCGCAGAACCTGGGATGGTCCCGTGCCACGGTGCTGTTGGGCACTGAATCCCCTGAGTGCCTGACACCCCACAGTTCAGCAGGTGCTGCCTCCGAACTGTGTGTGCTCAGGTCTGGGCTTTAATGAGGGATCCATCAAAGGCAGCATGTGTGGTGTCATTAGACAGCAATGATGCCTCAACCTGTCCTCTGCTCAGGAGCAATGCTGCCCGTGTTGAACACACAACACTGACACCAGCACTGGCACCAGCATAAGGTGGATGGTACCCAGTACTTAGGACAAAACTGCAGCTATTTCTGCAGCTACTCTGCCATCAGACAGGACAAGCTGGGCTTTGCCTGTCAGCAGGAGTATGGATGTGCCCACCCTAACCACAGAGGTCAGCCTGGGACTGAGGGCAGAGCCCCTGTCCCAGAACCCCCCATGGGAGGGCTTAGGTGCCACACAGCACTGACCTCGTGCATTGAGCTTCCTCTTCCTCCTCCTCAGGTGCTCCAAATCAGCCCTAGTTCTGTTCCCTGTTGGAGATGGGATGGGAAAGGTGTCCCCAGCCGTGGGCACTGCAGCACTGTGCCTGCTTCCTGGTCTCAGGTGTGCTGAGTCCCAGTGCATTCCCGCTCTGAAGCAGCACAGCCGGGATGATGATACCATGCCACAGGGTGGGAAACCACCTGGCAGGAGCCCGTCTGCCAGCACACCCATCCCCAGCCACTCCACTCTGGGACTCACTTTGGCAGAGGATATTTAGCACATCCTGGCCTTTGCCACACTCTCTATTTTTAACACCCTCAGGCAGGTCAGTCACGGCTCTCCTCTCAGCAGACAGTCCCATTTCCACAGGCTGTGCTGCCTGCAAGCCACCTCCCCCACTGGCCCTGCACCGTGCAGAACAACATTTCACAAGGGCGCATCCTGAAACAGGCGCTGAGCTCGCCTGACCAATCCCACCCCAAGCTGAGACTCACTGATGCAGGATGCGTCCCCTCGAGCATGGCAGCTACAGTGGCTCCAGCAAGCGACTGCAGCCCCAAGTTGGCTCAGAATTCACTCTCAACCAGGACCAGGAGCGAGGGGTCCTCGGTCGCTCCATCACAGCCCCTGCACCACGCAGCACTCCCAAAACCCCATCTTCACCACCCATGGACTACAGTCACGGAGACAAAGCAGACCCAGATGTGCTCTTCTTGCCACTCCCCAGCTCTCCATCCCAATTTTCCATCTGAGCTTTACTTGGCTCCCCCCAGCCCTCGTGCCACTGCTGCAGTGGGTGCAAGCTTGTGGCAGGGCCACACTGACACGGGGAGACAAAGTCTCCACAGTTCAGAGAGGCAGGAGAGACCTCACAGGGGAGTCTGCCAGGACACAAGGCTTTCCCAACACATCCAACACCATGCACACCACGCGGAGGAGCGGAGCAGGGAGACGTACCGAAAATGCCGAGAGAAACTCCGGTCCTTTCCCATTTGTCGGGTGCAGTGGGAACAAAAGGGAGATGCTTCAGATCCTCATGCAGCTGAGCCTCTGCCTCAGCTCACGCCCACGACGCGGCCGGATCCAGCAACCAAACCGTGTGCCAGCCGGTGCCCCCCTGCCACTTGGCACCCCCGCGGTGCCAGGCACGGTGGCCAGATGGGCCGGCTCGCCAGCAAATTCTACCTGGGCTGAGACCCTGCCTCCCCTTCACACTCCCAGTCCCAGGTGGAGGTTTACCATCTACGAGTGCCTCCTTTTTTCTCAGTTGGGCTTTAGCGCCTGCTCTGCCCTCCCCACCCTGGTTCTGCCCCGGCTCGCAGCCACCAAGCCTCTCGCTTTCTCTACAAACTGCAGTCGCTGTGATTTCCAGCTGGAGCGATCTCGTAAGAGAAAGGAGGGCACAGCTCCGCACCGAACTCCGGGGGGATGCCTCCCTGGTGCTAATTAGTTGACTTCTAAAGTGTTTCTGTTTAAATTACATGCCGCTGTAATGGGTGAGAAACCTTAAAGGCAAATGGCAGTGGGTGTCGTGGCTGCTGGGCGTGCAGACAGAGCCATCCAGGCTGGACCAGGACCAGAACCATGGGCCTAAACCTCCCCTTGAGCCGTGGAGCATCATTTGCCCCCAGGGTAAAACAGCAGCACTTTGCATTGGGGATAGAAGATAAAAAAACATCTTTAATTTAAATAACTCCATCTTTGAACACAGCACTGGCGTTTGATGATGAGGATGTGAAGCCTTCCAGAGCTGCCAGCATCAGACAACAACCTCCAGTCAGCAAAGGAAGGAAAGATGAAAAACCTATGGTTTAGCCCCAAAACAACTAGCAAAGACCTGACCTTGAGTCTGTCAGTTGTTCAGAAAAACACATCCCAGGGTGGATTAGAACACTGAGCTACACTTGGATTGTGTCTGAACTGTGCTGTGCAAACAGCTACCAGTCTGGAAAAGCATTGTGCCCCACCAGTGTGCCACAGTGCCAAAATGCACAGTTTTCAAGAGAGAAAATTCCTGTACAGTTTTATTCATGTAACAGGACTCTGCTTATGGCCCTGTACCGATTTTTCTCCAACCTAACCTACCTGTATGCATGGATAGGTGTGCTGGCTGACCAGCTCTGGCCTTCAGCCGAGCAGCACCAACAGCCATAGGGGGACACAGCAGCTCTGAACCACATGTGGGAGCAGGACTTGCTCCAGCCCAGCAGCGAGCACAGACCTGCTGTTCTCATAGAGACAGTTATCCCATAATCTCAGTAATGGGAGGCTCCATAATCACTCATCTGACTGTAGGTGTTTTGCAGATGTGGCTGTTTTTATCATTAAATAGGAATGAAGGTGCTTTTTCATTTGAGAGCGCAGACACCATGGGCGCAGTGGCCATGCACTGGAGCCAGGAGCCCCTCGCAGCCCTTTCCCAGCCACCCCACTCATTCCTGGGGCAGCCCAAAACCCCCAACCCTGCATGGCAGCTTTTGGGAAGGCTCATCTTGTCCTGACACATCCCTGCATGGCTCCAATAGCCACTGGTGTCTTACATGCCAGTAAGAGCCTTCTCAGAGCAGCATGGCAGCCCGTACCCAGCTGGGGCCTCAGAGTGCTCTCACCTCACCCAAATCCAGTGTCCCTGTGCCCAAACCGCACTGCACACCAAAAGCCAGTGGCTTTGGCCTTCTCCTGGCATTGTTGGGCAGCCATACTACTCCCAGAGACCCTCAAAGACACCCCCAGAAAGGGTTTTTCTGCAGCCTCCAACCTGCCCAACACCATTGGGTTTCACCTGGTGGCCAGGTCGGTGAGTGCAAAGAGTTGCTTGATGCAGCCACAGGAGTGGCCCGCAGACCCAATGTGGCACACATGGGACCCTGCCAGCCGCTGCATCGGGAAGACGTGGAGTCACTGGCAGCTCCCACATTCCTCATGCCCCACACCAACCCCCCCACCACCACCCTGAGGCACAGGGATTTCTGTCACTCTCCCATTTTTCAGAGCTACAGAGAACAGTCCCCTCTGCTGTGGTGCTGTCCCCAACCTACTTTCTGCTGGGAACACCAAGACAGATGCAGCTTTCTGTGTTTCCTTTAAGATACTGGAAAACACTCAGCTAAGTAACCACTTTCCAAAATACAAGTTACAGATGGGGAGTGGTGTGGAACCTGGCTGGGCAGATAGAACCTGCCTTACAGCCACAGGTCAGGTTGTCAGAAGAAATTAATCCCCTAACGGGAGATGTTGCACCAAGGCATTTAGCTCGTGACCTATTTGAACTCAGCCAGTAGGAAAGGAACTCCACTCCCAATCGTTTTCACTGCTGGCACATTTTCTCCCTGCTGCCCTAATTCCCATTTTTGGGCAGTTGACCATATGTCCGGCTATCAGATTAGGGATTTTTTTAAAACCAGAAGCAAACCAGAGCTGCTTTTCCTCCATTATCACCCGTGTTATCCCACCATGGGTCTGCCTGGACTGTGGGCAGGAGGGCAGGGGCTGACTGTGGTCAAAACGCTGCACCAACCAGCATTTGGGGAGGGTGATGCAGGCTTAGGGAGAGTGACCCACACTGCAGGGGGGGGATGACCCGTGCTGCAAGCTGCATCGGCATCCGAGAGCACAAGAAAGCTGCCCCCAGCCTTGGAGGCACGTGGAGGAGGGGACAATCTGGGAAGCAGCACAATCCATAATATACAAATCCTGATGGCTAAAATGAAATTTCTTATCCAGAGGCAGTCACAGATGGCTGGAGTATTTTAATGCAGGAACATGCCAAGTGATTTTATTGCTGTGAAAGACAAGCTGAGGCAAATAGATTGGGTTTGGAGCGTTATTAAAATGAACCTGGTGGAATTTCTCCCATAATAAGGGAACCCCTGGTGGGCAGTAATTTTATCTTTGTCAGGGATCAAAATGACTCCAATCAAAGCCATGCTCACCCCAGCCCATCGCCACGGGCCGGTAGCTTTGCCTGCATGCGTTGGTTTTCCCCCAGGAACAGAGGCTGGTTGGGAAGGAAACTGACTGCAGCCAAAGCAGCAAAGTAACAAACTACCTCTAACTATTCTCCCTGCAGCAGAGTAAAAGCACAACATGACTTAAATGAGATCCATGACAACGTACAGCAGTCTAAACAGCCCAAGAGTTATCGTCTAACCAATCCATGCAGTGAGAGTGAGAGACTGGATGTGCTCCGGAGCACACACGCATACCACTGTTCAGATCCAGGTTAACGGGACGATGTCCGTATAAGCATCAATGCCAGTGCTTTATGCGCCAGCTTTGGCAACACTGCAGGTCACTGGGGAGAAGGAGAGCTGTGTTTCCATCGCCCCACAATTCTATAGCAAACAGAGGTTTCAAACCTAAACACTGATGACAGAAGTTGGTGCAATGCTGGCATGGGCACCACTGGTGCTGCCGCCAGCACCAGGGGAACACATGGGTACACAGGGACATGGCAACCTGTCCGCAGTGATGTGCAGGTGCTAAACCTCTGTGCAACGCAGGTGAGGATTCCCCCTGTGCCACTCAGCTCAGAGGGCAATTTTGGCCCCCAGAGCCCAGGGAAAAGCCAGCAGACACTGCAATGGTGCTGCAGAGCACTTGAGTGCGGAGCCAGCACCATGTTGCTGCTGGAATCACAGCTCTGCCCTGGTTTGGAACCAGCTCAGAAATAAGAGCAGTGCTGAGAAGCTCACACCCCTGGGACCCCAACCTGCCCAAAATAACCTGCTCCCCTCCCCACACCGGCGCACGCAGCCCCTGCACACGGGCTTGGCACGGCCATGGGGAGCAAAGGGGAGAAATCCTGCAGCTCCCCTGGGGCCGGACCCAGGCTTTGGTATTTGCAGGTGATGGAGTAACACAAAATACAAGGTTTCCTTCTCCATGCCAGAGCTGCAATGCTTGCAGTGCCCCTGGTGAGAGCAACTCCGATGCAATATAGATGCTAAGAGTTAATTAACTTTTAGCACATCTCATTTTGTGGTAATGGGGGTTGCTAGATTTGAGAATTAAACTGTTTAACCCCACTCCCCTCCCAGCCCCCTCAGCTCCCAGGGAAGGTCTGTCCGTTACTCACCCGAGACAGCTCATCTTTCCCCCTCGCTGCTGTGTTTCATCATTCCCGAGCCGAACTACAATCGTGCCCTTTACTACACACCAGCCATATGGGCAGGGAATGGGAGTGGGGAGGAACTGGCGCGGCACGTGCGTTATCCCTGCTATCCACAACCACACGGATGGAGAAATGTCAGCAAATTAAAATCTGCAGGAGCTTAATTCTGGGCAAATGGGATGAAATCCTTTTGAGCTAAAAAAGAGAAAGAAAAAAAACACCAACACTGGAAAAAGCCCAGCTTGAGGACGGGCAGGAGGAAGAGAGGTGTCTGCAGCCCTCGGCTGATCGGTGTGCTGAGTCAAGGGGTCTTGGGTTACGCTGCACCACAGCACCTTGCAGGGAATGCATTATATCCCTGGGGGGAGCCTGGAGAGGGTTAGGCAGGGAGGAAGGACAACCGGCAGCAGCAACAGCCCGAAAATAAACGCAGCTGGTGCAGAGGGAAGATCCAATCAGGCCAGCATGAGGGTCAGCAGCAGACAGGGACATACCTGCCTCTTGGGTATGCATGGCAGGGCCATTGCAAGCCACCACCATGCAATCTAGAGCAAGACTTGGCCAGTCTGCCAGGGCCCGAGGTGAGCATCAGGGACCCTCAATCAGCCTCGCCCCCAGCATCCCTCCCCTAAAGGTGTGTGGGTGTGTCCCCTGCAGCTTGGGTGGAAGCAAGCCCTGGGGGCAGAGGAGCCAGGCACAACCTCATAAGGATGCCCAGGCTGGCTGATGGGCATCCATGTGGTCCTGAGCTTCTCTTCACATGGCTCCATGTGCCCCCAGGGATGGTCACACAGGACGAGCCCCTGGATGCTCTCTGGGTCAGCGCAGATGGGCTGCATTCACCTGAACTACACAACTGCACAGCACTGCCTGGAGGAGATGGTGGGACAGCCACACTAGCACCCCATCCCCAGCACCAGAGCTGGGAACCCCCCTTGCACGAAACCCTGGCACAACACCCACCCAGCCCCAAGGCACCAGCTGGGTCAAAGACCCCAGACATCTCCTCAGCCAGCAAAGGACCAAACTGGCTCGAGCTGTGCAGAAATCGTCACGTGAGCTCACTGCACCCACTAAATCCCAAGCACCTGCCTTTCAGGAAGTTATTGAAAGCATTAAAAGCTCTTGCTTTGCAGCAAAGCCATTGGATGGGAGACCCCGGGATAAGCAGCTCAAGCACAACAGCACACACAGACCTGCCCTCGCCTTCTCCAGCTGGGAAACCTGGTCTCCACAACGCTTTTTTTCATGGCTTCATTTCATTAAGATCAGACAGTAAATCTTTTCCCTAAGCTAAACATTTCATTTCCATTAAACCAAGATTAGCTGCCCAACTTTCAGTGCCTCTTGCCCCTGCCTGGCGTTAACATTTCACATGGGGTGCCCGTGGGTCTGGTTTCCAGTAACAGAAGGGCTGTGAAACAGCGCTGCCCGACAGCATCACAGGGCAGGCACGGGGTGAGCTCTGCATCGCACTGGGCCACACTGGGTCTGGCCATGCTGTCCTCTGCTTGGGTGGGACTGCTGGGACGGGGACACCTGGGAGAACTTGCTGTGCCCCCCAGAGAGAGGATCAGGTCTGGAGGAAGGTTCAGACACATTCAAATACTCTCTGTGGAGGAAAATATCTCATATAATTCCCCAGGGTTGAAGACAAAATGGCTTGCTGAGACATTGGAGGCCTTTCCGTGGATCTTGTCAGGGAAAAGACTATTTTCTCAGTTGTGGGTGGTGGGATTTTTGTTTGAGTCCAGTTTAGGATGATGGCTCAGGCTGGGCTCAGTGCTGTCCATCCTTACCCCAGCCCCAGCTGTTTGATGATCTGGTCCTCAGAGGATGTTCAGAGGGGAAGAGACAGTCTGGATATTGGGCACCTGGATAAGACAACTGCTGAGGAGGTGACGTTCCCCTCCATACCCAGGCTCTATGCTCATCTCTGCTCAGGTGGGGTGCCCAGAGGGGCCATGGGTGGCCCACACACAGCCACTGAAGAGCAGGGGGATGCCTTGCGGCAAGGGCCACCGTGTCTCCCCATCCTCCCCACCACCGGGTCGCAGCGTCGCAGCAGAGACCCCGGCACAGGAACGTTGTTATGGTAACTATAATATCTTGCAATTCTAATGATTAAAGCAGGAATTGGAAAGGCAGGCCCAGAGCGGGGCCAGATGGAGACCTGATTCCCTAATGGCCATCGTCTCAGCCTGGCCGTAATCCCCACCACGTGTCCAGGCACCAGCCCTGTCCTGCAGTGCTGGCTTGCGCTGCAAGGAGAGCAGCAAATCAGCTGCACTGGCTGCACATCCACCAGGGGCTCAAGAGGTGCTGGGGATCCCCGAGCCCAAGTTGAGCGTTGCCAGAGATGCATGACCTCAGCCCTGGCACCTGGGGATGCTGTGGGTAGTGCGGGCCTGGAGACAGCCTGTGTCTCCAGCAGAGCCCTCCCCGCAGCTGCCCCTGCTGCCAGAGCTGCTGGCAGTCCTGACTGACCCCTCACCCACCACCAGCTCTCACCTTGCAGTGCTCAGTTCATTTTCTGGCCAGGCCCTTGGAGAACTGCCAGCCGTTCTGCAGCAAATCCCTCCTCCCCTTGAAATGACAGCCAGAAATGGGAGTGATGTCCCATGCTACAGGCAGAGGTAGTAGCTCTATGGGTCCAGTGACCACCATCCCATACAGGGATGGGATGGCTGGAGATGTGCCAACTGCTGGGGAGCCGGGGATCCCCCAACCCACACCATGGTAAGCACACCTGCAGCAATGCCTCAACCAGAGCTGTGGTCTCTGCCACTGCATCGCACATGGGGCAGGACAACCACGTCACCTGGGCACGGGCATACGGGGCTGCTCCTTGGGAAAGGGGTCAGCATCTTCCCCAGGGACAACTCCTGACCCACTCCTGCATTGCTTGTCACCAACAGCAGACGGAAGCAGGTGGTTTAATGACCAGCAGGGCAGAGTGGGGGTTACTGTACCTGATGTTGTCAATCAGGTGCTGATGGGACTCCTGGGTGAGGACCATGCAGAGAGCGTAGGCCAGGTATTCCACTTTCCGCTCTGCTGCGTACTGCTTCAGGACTGTGAACACCTTTTCCTTGACCTCTGGCTGGTCACCAAGGATGTCATCCACCTGCAGCATGGGAGCCAGGAAAGAAGAGGGAAGGGGCATTGAGCAGCAGAGCAGTTAATTGTGTGTACAGAGGCACTAACGGTGCAGAAAATGTGTCCAGTTCATTGCAGCACCTGGGCAGCCACCAAGGAGGGAACCCACACTGAGAGGAGAGTGAAACCTCAGTCATCAGCCCATCAGTACAGCTGGGGCCTCGCACACATCCATGGTATCATTGTTATAAACATTGCACTGGAAACAGCAGTGTGACAGCAACCCCAAAATTCCACTGAGTATCCTGCAGGAGAGGCTCTATGGCAGAGGAAACTGCAAGGAATTTTTGGAGGTATTTGAGCCTCTAACCACACCGTGATTCTACTGGACAGCACTGTCCTGCCATTAAATCTGGAAGGCTGCAGGAAAGTAGGGAAAGGGAGCATGAATGTGAACACCAACCCTGGATCTGTTGAAGCAAGTCCAAGAAGCCACAGAGATGATCCAAGGGCTACAGCAACTCCCATAGAAGGGCAGGCTAAAACAACTGGGCTTTTTTAGCCTGGAGAAGAGAAGGCTCCAGACAGTCCTTAGAGCAGCCCTCCAGTGCTTTAAAGGGACTCCAGGAAAGCTGGGGAGGGGCTCTTGATCAGGGAGTGCAGCAATAGGATGGGAGGGAACGGTTTTCAGCTGAAAGAGGGGAGACTAAGATGAGATCTTGGGAGGGTGGTGAGGCCCTGGCACAGGTTGCCCAGAGAAGTGGTGGCTGCCCCATCCCTGGAGGTGTTCAAGGCCAGGCTGGATGGGGCTTTGAGCAACCTGATCCAGTGGGAGGTGTCCCTGCCCATGGTAGGGGTGTGGAAGTGGATGGGCTTTGAGGTCCCTTCCTCTCCAAACCATTTCATGATTCTATGAAACTGTACCAACAGCCCCAGCCACTATTCTGTCCTCTCCAGCTGTGATAGCCAAGACAGGCAGCATAATTAGCTAATTACCACTCAGCCAATTAACCTGCATGGGAACCTCCTCATTAGCCTCCTCCCTGGGCCTGTATTAGGCAGTGTGTGTAATGCAGAAAACTCCTTGTGACACACTGCATTCCCTGTGTGCATCAGGTTTTTCTTCAAAACTGATGGGTTTGTGCTGACAGCAGCTTCACTACAGCTCTGGGAGCACAGGAGGAAACGGCATGAGGCAGAGGGAGCCCCTTGCCCAGTGCCAGAAGCACTGTGAAGTATCCAGGAGGCATCACTTGCACAAGATCCCTGCACTGGCTGGGAGAGACCTTTGCTCAGGGAAGAAGAGCAAGTTCCTCTAGGCACTTATACCACTTGGCAGCCCCCTGGGGAGGGCCATTGCAGGCTTTGTGACCCCCAGCAAACCCCACCAGGTGCTGTGGGGTTGATGCAGCCATGACACGAGCGCCGCGGGGCTTCCAGAACCAGCAGAACTTCAAGGTTACCGAATCTGGGGCAGCCGAGGCAGCTCCGTCCCCAGGGCAGACTTCCATGCTTTTCAGTCCCAAGGTCCAGCACAGAAATTACAAAGTCCGTGGTGTTCCCGGTGGGCTGAATCCCAGGATGCTGCTGTAAATGCTTTGTCTGGGCTGAGACTAAAGACCTTGGTGAGCAGGAATAGGGGGGTGCAGCCACCTCTCGTATGGGTGCAGTCCCCAGCACCTCCCCAAGTGCACAGGGGACAAGAGGAGGTATTGACCTGGAACTGAGACCATGAGCAGCTCCATCACTTTCTGGTGATGTTGCCAGGCTGCTGGACACTGCCCCACACAGCCCAGCCCTGGCCCTGCTGCCACCGATGCTGCCACCGGCCTGTCTGCCAGGCAAACATGATCCAAACAGTGACTGCCAAATTAATGAGGGTGGGAAAAGCCTCTGTATCTCACACTTGTGAGTGACCTGAAGGTATAAAATGCCAGCCCTCAGCACCCTCCAACTTCCCAGTCTTGTGGTGGCTGGGCAGGAGTGCCCACACACTCCCAGCACTGCACCAGCAGCGCCTGCCAGAGCTGAGCTCCCAGGTAACTGAGGGACAAAGCACCCAGCCAGGTGCTATTCTCCATCATGTAAAAAAATGAAGCTACTTAAAACATCTGCACCATTAACTCCCCCTAGAGAGGCCTTTGCCAGCCGAGCTGTGCTCCAGCAGCGAGGAGCAAGCAGCACACATGCCCTGCAAACCTGCTTCTGCCCAGGCTGGTTGGGGCTGTCACAGGTGGCTTTGTTGGGTAGGGAAGGGAGGAGGCAGAGGTGCTGCCGTGGGTGATCATGGCTTCACAACCAGCTTGCTTGCTTCAGAAGTGCTCTCCTGTGATCAGCCAGGAAGGTTTTACATGGTTTAATGTGACTTCACGAGATGGAGGCAGCGTGGGACAACCTCTCATCCTCTTGTTAATCTCCTGCAATCAGCAGGTATCTGTTTCACACGCGATGCTCTGCCTTATGAATCTGAACCTCAGTGCATAACTGTGAATCTTTAATGCGGAATCTGACTGAGGGGATTGGGCTGATACCCACGAATCTCTTTGTGAAGGTCTTGTTCCTTTATTAGCTTGGGATCAAAAAAACCACAAGCCTGGATATTTTCACAACAGCCTTTTAAAAGGCTACTTTGAAATGGAAATTAGAGAGATTAAAAAAAACAACCATGATCAAATTTATAATTAGCATGAGGTGCTGTGTTTGGTAAACTACCCACTAGGAAGCCTTCCACTAGGAACACAATGAAGATGGAATCATATCTGTGTTTTCATTTCGCAGCAAATTAAGAGCTAAAATGTCTGTGGGATGATATGCTCAAATTTTGAAGGGATGTCCAGACATGTCAGAGGGAGAGATCTACCCCCATGGGTCTCCACATGCCCTCATAATACAAAGGAATAAGTACTTGGGATCACTCCCCAGAGGATCTCCAAGCTCTCTGCAGCATCCATCTACTCTCCCAGTAATTATCAGACCCTCTTATCGAGCACTGAAGCCCCCAGGCTGCACCGCAGCCCACTGACCAAGCCAGGAGCATCGTCCAAGAACACTGCAAAGGCTGAATGCAACTTTCTCCAAGCCACTGGGTGCAGGGGGTGCCCTGAACCCTGGACACTCTCCCCGTGCCCCAGCCTTACCTTTTTGCTGAATTCCTGTGCTTTCTGCCTCCTCTCCTGGTGCACAGCATCAGCGCTGGGGATGGGGTCCCATGTGCCAGCTCCGCACTGCGGCCGCAGCAGCCCCAGCCGCAGGGGCCGCCCATGGCAGGACTCCAGCAGGGCCACAGCCGCCTCTTGCAGCATCACTGGTATCCCATTGACTTCCAGCACATAATCCCCTGGCTCGATCCCGCAGGCAGCAGCGGGTGAGTCTGCACTGATGTTGGCCACTCGCGGGGGGCTGCCGTTAGCCAACTCAAAGCCGAAGCATCCTCGAGGGCCAGGGGGGATGTCGGTGTGCTGCAGGCGGGACACCACCCCGATGCTGGGGGGCACGTTGCTGCAGTGCCTGGCCAGCCCCAGCAGTGCCTCGCAGCCCAGGGAGGAGACTGGCTGCCCCTCGATCTCCAGCACTTCATCGCCCGGCCGCAGCCCTGCCGCCGCCGCGCTGCTGCCCTCCTGCACCCAGAGGATGTAGCAGGGACCAGTCCCACTTATCTTGAACCCGAAGGCCTCTGGCCAGCCCTGGTTGGTTGCTGGCATGGCTGAAACTGGAAAAGAAGAGGGGGAAAAAAGGAGTTGTGTGTTTTCCATCCTCAGTGTTAGCTCCTGTAGATGCCACATGGATCCGGTCCAGCGTGGGAGCTCCAGTCTCTGTGCACCTCCCCACCATGAGAAGAAATGCCCCAGCAGAGACGCTTTTCCTCTGTATTTCCCTAAAAAATAGCTTTTATTTTTCTATCAGCAGGCTGCTGGCAGGGAGAAAGCTGAGTTGGCTGGAAAGGTCGGGTCTACACCTGGCACCTGGACCATGACCTTGGACAGCCCATCTGAGACACTCGCCTATCCCCTCTACCAGTTGCTTGTATTTATTTGTCTAGCAAAATGATTATTTCATTTCTTTGGCATGTCTGTTAATGAACAGATCATCTAGTCACTTACGGCAGCCTTATTTCATCCAGCTCTTCTCAATACCCAATATTTTAGCCATTTGGAGCTGCAACATTACTGCAGATTCATTAGAGCACACCATATCCTCTGGTCTCCCCCAGGAGTGCTCCTTTGTGCCCTCCCTGTCCTGGGGATAGTGTTAACCTGAGCACAGCATTGCAAAATACAAAGACCAGGGCTTTCAAAGGGACTTGTTTGTTGTCCATCTGAAGGGTTTGAACCAGCTCCATGGATGCTCAAGGAGAAATCAGGCACATCAGCCCTAAACATCTGCAGAAGTAGTCTTTGCCCAAGGTAAATCAGACCAGCTGATCTCGGCAGCTCACTTGGATGTCCTTCTGATGCTGTTGATGTGTAAGTGCCTGCGTTGTCCACTGACACTCACTAAATGAATTCGCTCTCAGATTTTCTCTTTGATCTTAGCTGCCTGTGAAGATGCTTTTCACTCCCATGTTTATTTCATCTGTGTTACTGAACACGAGTTAAGCTTTTACAAAAATGAAACAGAGACTATTTGACCTGGGCAAATTATCTTACAGAGACCACATGGACTTAGAACCCCTCAGGAAAACAACCTTACAAACGCACCTCGGGTTTTGTGCCCTTTAGATTAAAAAATCTCAGGCAGAGAGGCACACAGCCCAGCACCAACCCAAAGCCAGCCCTTGGTGCGTCCCAGAGGCTCCATGGACCTGCTAGGCATCTCTTCCTCCACCTCACTGCTGTCTGGGTGGCTTGGCATCAAAAGATGCTTTTCTGCTCCTTTGAGACATTTGAGCAAAGTTCAGCAGCACTGAAAGCATTGTTTAATACCCTCTTACAGACCAGAGAGATGAAAGGAACACTTCTCCTGTCCATTTTCAGCAGAGATAATAGGGGCTAGCTTGCTCTGAGAGCAGAATCGTGAGGATGGGTGGGAAAAACAGCATTACTGCAGAAATCTGTGCTAATAACCTGAGCCTGCTCTGCTGCTTCAAACAACTACTTCAGGCTGTGTTACAGGGCACTAGAAGTGCATAAGGAAATATTAAAAAGGACCAAGCAATGTGCTGTCACTAACATTTAAGGTGTAATAACCTCGTCCTTCTTCATACAGCTGAACTGATTAAACCACCACATAAAACCCAGGCATTATTGTTATTGTTGTTATTTAAAGAGGAAACAAAGTTTTTGCCTATGTAAGGTGTACAGATGTTGGAGACCAGAGGAGCAGTGTTGAGGGGGAACCACAGGGCAAGTCTGGTGAAAACAGGATGAAATCCATCATTGAGGGAACACCAGGGTATCCCTGGGGCAGCGGAGCCTGTGGAGGCTCCAGCAGGAGCCCAGTAAGCACTGGGACAGCCCTGGCACTGCCACTTGGGGTTGAGCTCCATGGCAAAGCCCAGCCTTGGAGCTGCATCACTCCCTTCCACATCCACACCCCACGGCACAAGCACTTACAGAAGTCTGCAGCCATCCAAGTGAGCCTGGTGGGCTCTCACTGCCGGCAGGTTTGTCCCGCTGCGAGGTCGAAGCTATCCTGGTTCTCCTCCCTTGCCCCTGGAAGCGTGTCCCACCTACCAGCTGGGCTCCTGGGGGCATCTCCCCTGCTGCTATGTCCTTGCTGCAGCCCCGGGGTGCTGAGGGCACAGCCCTTGCGCGTAACGCTGGTCCAGGGCTGGGTGAAACGGCTGCTGTGACACGGTGCTGGAGCAGCCCCTTGGGCAGGGGAACTGCTCCTCACTGGGCTTCTTACTTGAGCCCTGCACCCTTCCAGCTGCTCTGAGACACTGCCAGGCAGGCAGAAAGGTCTTCCTTGTCTTTTCCTTTCCTAATTAATTTCATTTCCATCGTAAAAAGACAGGCTAATTGCAGTGCTGGTCCGGGCTGAGTCCAGTGCTGACCTGAACCCGCGGATCTTGGGGGAATTAGGAGCTGGAAGGAGGTAAAACAGATTAGTGCCAGTGGAGGGAAATCCCTTATCCCCACAGGCAAATCCAGAGAGACAGCAGTGTGCAAAGCAGCAGGGATGCAGACGGCCATCACCGCTCCCACTGCTGGGTGTGCTGAGACCTCGCTGGCCTCACCACCGGCAATTTGAGTGGGAAAACAGAGAATGTGGAAGCACGTGTGTGCCAAAAAACATATGATTTGCTGCAGGGATTTGGGGTCTGGACCAGCTGCTGGGGGCTCACCAGGGGAGTAGGAGTTCATGCAGGGGACCCCCCACAAGCGCTTCACAGCAGGGCCCCCCAGGCTAGCACTGACCATTCGCCAAGCTGCTATTTCAGATTTTCTCCCCTGCTTCCTCAGCACTCAGGGATCACAGGGCTTAGCACACTAAGAGGTTTCAGGGTATTACACCAGTGGGAGGGGCACCTGCATCCCATCGTGGACCACACAGCAATGTGAAACAAACTCCCCAGGGAACCTGGGAGACTGGACATGGGGTTGGGTGCCCCATCCCTAGAGGTTCAGTGCCAGGTTGGGGTGGGGCTTTGACCAACCTGATCTACTGGGAGATGTCCCTGCCCATGGCAGGGGGGTGGAATTACATGGGTTTTGAGGTCACTTCCAACACAAACTATCCTATGATTCCATGGTATGACCTGTCCTGCCCAACCTGAAGGTGGCATGATGCATGGAGGGGTCTTCCTCTCACTTGTGCCCTTCATGTTTCTATGTGTCACTGCTGCAGGGGACTGAGAGACCCCTCCTGTCCTTCCCAGCTCTGGTGTCGGCAATGTTCTGCTAGAGACAAGCCGTGGCTCCTTCCACATGGGACCTGCACAAACCTGGATCTCCTCCTCAGGAGCAGAAGTCCATGGGTGACATGGAGCGTGCACAGTCCTCCTATGTTGACACAGACCTACAGACGTCAGGGCATCTTCATCACTGTTCACTCCCCAAACAGGTAGCACTGTAATTGGGATTCTTTTTTTTTTTCCCAACAAGTGAAGTAGTTGTTTCTCATGCACCTCATGTACTTTAAAACTCTGACTATGAATTTTAATCCCAGCAATAAACAAGTTATGGAGTTCCAAGCTAATGAAAAGATTACTTCCTTGAAGATCTTCTGTTAGACTTTGATCAGACAAGGCTTTTCATTCATTTTCACAGCACTTGGATTGAATCAGCTTCATTTCTCTCAGACTTAAACTACTATTAAAGTATTTAATATTATTTAAAACTATTTGCTGGCTGTTCTGTCCTTGAGCATAGCCTATGAGGCCACTAAGAGTGGGTGGCACTCCATGCTGGTGACCTGCTCAGTGGCACTTGCTGCAGCTTCCACCAGGAGTGCAGGCAGGTCCATGCTGTGTGCAGGGTCCACAGTGCAAAAACCCTGCCTGTCTGCCTGCAGACACAGAAACCACCTCACACCCTGCTGCTGCCAGCCCAGGGCCCCTTCCACGCTGCCAAACCTTCCAGCTTACATCCAACATCCTGAAGAAACCTACAGTTTACCTGACACGTAGGAACATGAAGGGCACGAGCGAGAGGAAGACTCCTCCACCACATTGTGTCACTTTCAGGTTGGGCAGGGCAGGTCATACCATGATATAAAAATTTCTATATCAGTAGGAAGGGGGAAAATGGCTTTTTCACACTGTCCTCAATAACAGCAAAGCACTGGGACTTGTCCTCGGGCTGCGTTCCAGGGCAGCTGTGTCCCTGCAATATTTTGACTGCCTTTCTCTGTCTCAGGTTCTGGTTTAATGCATCATGGGCCGAGAACTTATCAGGGAGAAAACAATCCCTTTCTTGAAACCCAACCTCATCTCCTGCCACTGTGTCTCAACCAAGCCAATTCCCCTCAGAGGGCTTACCTGTTGTGCCCGGGATCCAGCTAGCAGCACACTGGGGCCCAGGACTGGCAAAATCATCCCAGCACTTTGGAAGCTTTTGGATCAGTTACCCAGCAGCAGCAACTGGCTGAGTTTCTATGGCAAAATCTACCCTGGCCCTGTAACCCAATCGGCCGTTCATTAGCGGCGCCTTGGAGAGCAGGGAGCACACCCGCTGTGGGGAGGGTTTCAGTTGACAGCCGCTCCGTGAGGAACGAGCACGGGACTGTGATCTCCAGCAGCTTTGGCCCAACTCAGCCCAGCTCCAGATGAGATCCCAGTGGGCGCTGGAGTTGGCACATCTTTACCTCGTATGCCGTAGGATTATGCCAGAGGCTCTGATATAAAGGGAACACTATGCTCAGAACTCCTGGAGGGGACAAAAGATTTCACCAAAAGCAAGAAATCTGAAGAGTTTTTTGCATGCTCCTAGGAAATGGCACCGGACCCGCTGTGTCTGTTGGCAGTGCTACCAGACCCTTGGGAATGAGAACAAACCAGCACTCAGCTCACACAGCAATGAGCTGCCCAGGGCCATAAGGACTCTCCACACAGCTCTGGGATTTATAAAAATGATATAACTTTTATTTCTACTGCTTTTTATCTCTCTTTTCTGCTACAGTGGAAGAACGAAGGTTGAAACGAACAGCTTTTCCCAACAGCCTCAGCTTCTTCAGGATGCCACCGCCCATTTCTCGCTTGATGTGGAGATACTTCGGGGCATGCGGCCCAGTGGCATTGCCATCCCAGCCCCATCCCAGTCTCATCCTGGCCCCAGCATCCCCCAGTCCAGCCAGCCCCATCCTAGCCCTGGTATTCCCATCCCAACCCTGCTAGCCGCATCCCAGCCCCAGCCCAGCCCTGCCAGCTCCATCCGGGCCCCATTTTGGCTCTGTGAGCCCCATCCTGGCCCCATCCTAGCCCCATTCCAATTCCATCAGCCCCACCCCAGCCCCAACTCACCCTCACCCCAGCCCCAACTCACCCTCACCCCAGCCCCATCCCACCCTCACCCCAGCCCGCCGATCGCCGAGCGGCCGAGCTGGGGCGGGGCGGGTCTCGGCGATCGATTGCCTGGTCTGGCGGAAGGGCTCGCTCGCGGCGGCAGCGGCCGCGGCCCCGGCGACCCCGGGGGCTCTCGGGCAGCGGCCCCGGCCGGCCCGGGGGCTGCACAGACCCGGCAGGGTACGAGGTGCTGCACCCGGGCCGGGGCAGCCCGCGGTGTCAGTAGGGGCTGGGGACGGAGGGACTGGGAGCAGCCCTGGGGACAAGGACTGGGGTTGCTGGGGATGAGCATGTCAGCACGAGCCGGCAGCGTGCGCTCGCAGCCCAGAGCCCTGGGCTGTATCCGAGGAAGCGTGGCCACCGGGCGAGGGAGGGGATTCTGCCCCTTTGCTTCGTTCTGGTGAGACCCCGCCCGGAGCCCTGCGTCCAGTTCTGGAGTTCCCAACAAAAGAAGGATATGAAACCCTTAGAACAAGTCCAGAGAAGGCCACGGAGATGATCCGAGGGCTGGAGCACCTCCTGTTCAAGGACAGGCTGAGAGAGTTGGTGTTGTTCAATCTGGAAAAGAGAAGGCTCCAGGGAGACCTCAGAGCAGCCTTCCAGTTCTGAAAGGGGCTACAGGAAAGCTGGGGAGGGGCTCTTGATCAGGGAGTGCAGGGGATAGGACGAGGGGGAATGGTTTTCAGCTGAAAGAGGGGAGGCTGAGATGAGATCTTAGGAAGAAATGTTTTCCTGTGAGGGTGGTGAGGCCCTGGCACAGGTTGCCCAGGGAAGTGGTGGCTGCCCCATCCCTGGAGGTGTTCAAGGCCAGGTTGGATGAGGCTTTGAGCAATCTGACTCAGTGGAGGTGTCCCTACACGTGGCAGGGGCTTGGAACTGAATGGGCTTTGAGGTCCCTTCCAACCCGAACCATTCCATGACTCTGTAAATCCTGTGCAGATTCTTTATCCTAGGAGGGGTGGGTGTCGGGGCCTTGGCCTGGCCTGGGCCCCTGTGTGGTGCTGATGGAATGGCCAAGGCTGTGCAAAAAGCCCTGACAAGTGGGTTCTGTGGTTTTGCAGGGCTGGGGATGGAGTTTGTGACCCTGCTCGGGATTTACCTGTGCACTGTGCTCGCTGCCTTCACTCTGCTCTGCCTCTGTTCTGGCAGGAAGGAAGGTTTCCTCGCAAGGAGCGCCAGCAATGCCAGCCAGGTAAAGCACTGGCCTTCCAGAGCATCCCAACACTCTGCCCTCCTTCCTTCTGCTAAAATTAGTGTGCTTCTCCCCTATAAAAAGTGTCAGAGTACAAGGTGGGGCACAAGTCTTATGAGGAGCAGCTGAGGTCCCTGGGGCTATTTAGTTTGGAGAAGAGGAGGCTGAGGGAGACCTTATTGCTCTCTGCAGCTCCCTGAAAGGAGATTGTGGTGAGGTGAGCATTGGTCTCTTCAGCCAATTGAAAAGTGATAGGACAAGAGGAAACAGCCTGAAGTGGCACCAGAGGAGATTTAGATTGGATATTGGGAAAGATTTCTTTACTGAAAAGAGTGCTGAGGCACTGGAAGTGTCTGTAATAGTGCTGCAGTCTACTGTTTCCTAAAAAAGAGAGAGGAATGAAGAGCTTTGGAACTGGCATTTTATTGCAAGAACAGAATGAATTGCAAAGACATGACCTTATTTCTCTGTCTTTCGAGCTGTGTCCGTTTTGAAGAAGGGCAAATAAAAGGTGCAGCCCTCTTGGAAGGGAAAGGATAAGAGCATTATCATTTAAATTTTAAGTAACATTTAGTGCTGTTTATAAGAGTCTAAACAGAGTGGTGTTGTACTTCCTTTTCATTTTGCTTTGTGGACACAGGTCTTTCTGCAAAGAGATTTATTTTATCTCCACGTTTTTTAATAGCTATTTCTATGAAAGGAGTGCCACAGTGATCAGTTAAAACAGTGCCGTGATGCAGAGTTGCTCTGGAGAAATGTAATCAATACTTCTATATGTGAAATAAATACAGGTGATCCTAAACAGTTTCTCTAGACACTGCATTTTAAATTCTTTTCTGACTGTAATGAAGCACATAAGCCTGGAAGTTTGTTGTTTGCCTGCGCTGCTGTAAGGTCCTTCAGAGTGTTCACTGTGAGTGATATGAAACAATAACTTGCACACAGTGCAGCCGTTCCTCGCTCCATGGTGTCAGTTCCCCGCAGCCTGGGTTTCCTGCTGCCAGCAGTTCCCTTGTGCAAGGTGTTTTGTGTGTGGTGCACGTCTTCTCCTTCCCTCCTGCTTTCATCACTGCAATCACCAGCTGTGTTTGTGAGAGCCTTTCGCTCTGGTGTGTGGAGTGGCTGAAATGCAGGGGTTGCTGTGCTGTAGGTGGGACAGTGGATGCTGGGTGCGATGTTGGACTGCACTAACACACACACCAGTGATTTAAGTTAGGATTTTGCAGTTGCAGGCCGGTTGCTTTTCTGTCTGGTTGTCTTGTGTGTTTCCTGTCACAGCACACACCCTCTTTTAGAAAAGCCTTGTCACTTGGGCTGCTGACAGGAGGCACACCAGTTAAAGGAAAAATATTTAACATCTTCTCAGCTCTGCATATGCTTTTTGCCTTCCGGGCTTTCACATCTGAGACAAGGAAGCTCTCACTGCATATTTTCTTTCCACGTCAGCTAGAAATAGGCTCAGCTGCTCTAATTCCTGCGCCGCTGATGGAGCAGCGTGTTGCTATAGAGATCCAGCATCTTCTGAACAGCAGGGTCAAACAATTCCGCAGTCACAGGCCGTTGCTGAGGAGTTCACTGAATGAAGACGGGCAGTTTTCTTGTGTCTAGCTGCTTTTGCACCAGCAGTTAGGTAGACATGGAGCCATCGTCACTGTAGTTGAAGAAATGGGGAGGAAAGGGTTGGCTGCTGTTTGTTTGGGTTTTGGTTTAAGGGGGGTTGTTTGCTTTTTTTCACATTTTCTAGAGGATATCAGGGTTTATCCCTTCACTTATCTCCACTTGCATCTGTCATGCATCCTGATGAAGCGTATTGTAGTTCAGAAATGGCTCAGCTCTATCCCCTGCTTAATCAGTTACCCGGTCTATAACCTGGTGTAAGCTCCTTACAACTTTCACACATTAACCCAGATACATTTGTTTGTGACTTCTGGGCTTCCAAAAACATGGAACCTCACCCCCAGTTTGAAAACCCCAGCAACACGCTTGCCTGTCTTCTTTGGAGCTCAGATGCCACTGAAAATGAGCTTCCTCCCTGGTGATATGGCTACAGAGATACATAACTGAGGGGGTTGATGACTGATGGTTTTGTCTGACAGTCCTCCAAGGCAGGAGTGATGTGCAGTTTGGATAACATGGTGGTTTTGTTTACTTCAGGTGTTGTCGTTTGTAATCCCCACACTGCTCCAGAGAGCTACGCAGAGGGCACTTCACAGACTCTTCCACACAAGGTATTGCACTTCTTCACACTTTTGACATCACTTGTTACTGGTGTTGCTGGCCACTATCAGTGATCTCCTGCTACCACCAGAGCTTTGAGTGTAATCCTCAGATGTTCTTTCTTCATTAGGGGTGCTTGTTGGGGGGTTACAGATTCCTTGTAAGGTTTGCCACACTGCTGTCTCTCTGTACTTTGCTTATTGTTGGGAAGATGCTGCCCTGAAATATCTGAACATGTTGACAAATAAAGATAATGTGGCTCAGTAGCTTCCAGTGTAACAGATGTTGGTCACATTGTTGGGAGGCTGCATCCAACAGCCTCTCTGGCAGCTGCAGAATGAGTTTAGACAGAGCCCATCCTCTCCCTCAAATCCCATTAGTCTTAGTCCAGCAGCTTGGATGTCCAGGTGGCTCAGGGGGAAGCTGCACAGCTGGCAGACTGCAGCCTGCTGTTTTAGGGTGAGTTTTGAGGCATCCTGTAAACATTGGTGCTTCAGGATCTGCTTCAGGAATGATTTAAAGACCTTTTCTCTGGGACAGCAACTCCACCATGACAGACGCTTCGGGGCCTGCAATTGTTTTGTTGCTTGCTGTGCAGCTTCTCTGCTGTTAACACAGTCCAAGAGGGATGTTTACACTGCCAGATGTGCCTTTGGCGTCGGAGCCATTATCTGACAGGCCTGGGGTAGTTTTGCTATGTGCTGGAGGCACTTTGGTCCATGTACACCCCTTGGCAGCATCACCTGACTCATGCATGAGGTTTTCTAGTTCCTGCAGAAGTCCAGTGAGGCACAGCACTTGAAGGTGTCTTCTTGTAGCCCTGCAGCTGGGAGGAGGCTTTGCAGGGTCTTGCTGTGTTGTACACCGAAATGGTGAGGGAGAGAGCTTGTGTGCAGCAGGCTGCCTGCTGCAGTGAAACACACATCACTCATTAGTGAAAACCCCAGTGAGCTGACATATAACACAGAGAACCATGGTGAGAGAACATGGCTCTCCCAGCACTGCCTCATCTGAGCATCTCTGCCAGGCTGCTGGCAGTTGGTGCTCGGTGCGATGCATCCCACACAAACCTGCATCCCAAACAGTTGTGTTGCTTGCCTCTGGGCTGCCGACGGGTTGGAGGTGGTGTTCACCACTGCTGACCTCCTGCCACATGGGTTTTGGAACAGCTGCTTGTGTTATTCCGGGGTTTTTAAGGTTGCCTTTTCCTGTGCTTCCAGAGCAGCACACAGCAAATGTCTTCTGGCAGGGTGTGTTGTCACCCGTTGCCGTGGCATATTTTGTCAGCACCAAGGGTGCTTTGTACTTGACTCTGCTGTTGGAAAAAAAAGCCAAAGGACATGATGATAATGGAAGTGAATTTAGCTGGCACATTTAAATGAGTGTATGTGGGAAGAAGAGAAGGAGAAGCCACTGGATGGAGAAAGCACTATTAATACGCAATCCATGCTGGCCTGAAAACCTAGAAGAGGTGTCTCCTTGCATTTGGAAAGTCTTTGCTGGTCACCTCTGAGTGTACTTGGCCTGTTAATCAGGATGCTGAGTATGAAACAGGCCATCTCCTTTCTGTTGCAGGAGCTGTTTGTTTGTTGGCCTGCACATAGCCCTGCAGGCTGCCGTGTATGGGGAGTACACGTGGGAAGTGTTCGTGTACTGCTGGGAGCTGCACTTCCCCCTGCTCCTCCTGCTGCTGCCCTACCTGCTGCTGGCTGGCAACATGGGCTGCTTCGTCCTCTGCTCCCGCACTGACCCTGGTAAGTTCATTGAAAAATGGAACCTTAAAACGTCACAAACACCATCACTTTTACTGTTTTTCTTGTTTCTTTTGCAGGTATAATAACAAAATCAAATCATGCCTCGTTGGTTAAGGTTTATGCCTATGATGATGTATTGTTTCAGAAAGGCGTCGTGTGTCCAACTTGCAAACTGGAGAAGCTGGCCAGGTCAAAGCACTGCAGTAAGAATCTTAACTTCCTCAATAAGCAGAATAGTAACACTTTCCAGATTCATTCTCCATCAGTGATTGCAGTTCACATGTTATCCAGCGTGATCCACACAGGACTGTTTTTGTTTCATGGGGTCCCAGCTCACAGGTGCCCTTCGCCCAGCCAAGGCACTGTTCTGCTGCCGTTCCTTCTCACAGAAATCACTGATTCTGGGGATGTCACTTTGGGTTGGGAACTTTTAGCATCTAGAAGTTAAATAAAAAATGATCACCTATCAAGACCTAAACTGAGGATTTTGTGTTTCTCTTGCAGAATTTGCTATTTTAATATATTGTAAAATAAAGCTGGGACCAACAGTCCCTGCCTTTCATATGCTTTGCTGGGCAGTACTGGCAGAGAAACCAAAGTCTTTCAGCTGAAGACATGATGATTAAAGGGGAAATGAGATGCATGTCTTTGTAATATTGGGTTTTTTAATGATGAACATTTGGAATGAATGTATTTGCTTTAAAAGCTGTCAGTTAAGTTGTGACCATAATTTTCAGATTCCTCAGGTGAAAAACAGTCCTAAACTGTGTAAAAACCAAATTGATGACTTAAAACCCAAATAATTGGGTGGTCTGTCCCTTGCTCCTTGTCAGGTTTGTGCAGTGCATGCATACATCGCTTTGATCACCACTGCGTGTGGGTCAACAACTGCGTCGGAGCCTCCAATGCCAAGTATTTCCTCCTGTACCTGCTCACCCTGACTGCCACAGCCACAGCCATTGCCATCATCACCACGGCGTTTCTCATCCAAGTGGTGCTGCTGTCCAATCTGATGGAGGGGAGGTACCTTGACTACGAGGGACACGAGCGTGCTGTTGACATTCTCTTCCTCATTCAGGTGAGTTTATGCAGGCTGGCTTAGGGAAAGGTTTATCCCAGTATTTAATTTCAGGAATCCTGTAAGCCCACCTGTTCTCAGAGGCAGGATGTGGACAGGCTTCAGGGTTTTTACCAACCTCAAACAGCTAAAAAAGTTAAAAAAACTTGCAGAATACTTTAAAAGGATGGGATTTTTCTCATAACACTTCACTCCGCTCTCCCATCCTTCAGATTTCTGTCTCCAGGCTTTCACTCAGCAGATCTGGTTCGTAAAGAATTACTTTACATTCCAGTGACCAGCTACTTAAGAAACTATTGTCTATCCTCAAGATATCTTCATGGCAATGTTAAAAGCAGAACCCTGCTACCTTAGAATTTAGATACTGGAATATTTTCTCTCCCATACAAACAAAGGGTGACTTTGCACTCAAAGCAAGCACTCTCAAGCACTTGAGCCATTTGCATTTCAATCCCTTCATCCCTTTCTGTAGTAGGGCAGGGAGGTTATAAGTAGAAAATGCTTTATCTTTTCATCATCCTAGACAACAGATGTTTCAGCTTTGGTCTTTTTCAAAGGGATCTTGGTCTGGGAATGTTCGAGCAGTACCATTACCACCCCCTAGTACTGGAACTGAACTCAGAAAAGAGCTGCTTAAACTGTATCACGTCAGCAAAACTGAACTGGTAACAGCCTCTCTGTTTGGCAGTTTGGTTTCAGACCATCTTCGTTAAGCAAAAATTCCAGTACAAAGGACAAACATTCAGAGATAGATGGGTGGAGAGAATAACCTGGCGCATTAGCAAGGTTTGCAAGGAAACTCATTTCTGGGAAGCTCTCTACTCAGAGATTCACTCCGGAACAGACCCTCACGGGGAAAGGGCTGAAACCTTGTTGCTGCAGCTGCCCGGCTACGTTTGCAGATGGACATTTGCAGTTCTGTGGGCGTGCTGTGGTGGTCACCAGCCTCCATGTGATTTAATGTGCCAACTTGTTAACAAAGTTGTTATTTTCTTTCTTTGCAGCACCTTTTCATGACTTTTCCTAGGATCGTCTTCATGCTGGGTTTCGTTACTCTGCTCGCGCTCGTGCTGGGTGCGTACTGCTGCTTCACACTCTATTTGGCCTTGACCAACCAAACTTCCAACGAGTGGTGCAAATCCAGGAGATACGGCTCTTCCCACCACCTGACACCACAGCCACCTGGCAGACAAGTTGTCTACAGAAACATTTATTCTAAAGGAGTCTGGATGAATTTAAAGGAAATCTTTACGCCTGCTACAGCATTGGAAAGAAAAAAGAAAACATGAAGCTGTCACTCTGTGTATGCATTTTGCACCTCTTTGTAAGACACTATTTCAGCAGGGTGCTGCGATGACCCAAACAGCTTTGATAAAAAGATTCCTGTGTTTCAGTTAAGTAATTGGAAACTGTGATTTCGTAAAACCCACCAGTCTTCAAAGTAGAGTCCTTCCCAGTCTCTCCGTAACGCTGCTCATACCAGTGGCAGGTGCACCCTTCCAGACACAGTTGCGGTGCTGGAGCAATAGATGGGTTCAGCAAAGGAACACAGACACAAGGAACAGGCTTTTTATGATGGTGTGCTGTGTTGTACCACTGTGAAACAGGCACAGTTCCTGCGTTACTGTGGGACCTCTGAGCTGGGAGACTTTACAGAAACAGAGTGATGTCACAGTCACACATGTGGAAGTGACAAACACCTGAATGTATGTATTTCTCAACTATTCGCTTTTTTTTTCCCCTGCAGAAAAACAGTAACTCCCAGCTGACTGTGTTCAGTGAGGTACTCTTTGCAGCAGTATCCGACACCCCAGCAGAGCAGTATTTAAGACACTTCCCTTGGTGTTCCAGGGCTAAGTTTAGTCCTTGTTTCCTTTTTATAGGGACTGGGGATGAATTTGCAGTATGGAGAGGCAAGTTCAGTCCCTCTGATAGGAGCGGATCGTTCTCTGTGTGCACTTGCAAGGAAAGCACTAACAAAGAGCTGCTGGGAACCTAAGTTCCCTTTGGAATCATGGCAGGGATGTCGTCCTTGGCTGCTCCACAGGGATTCTCTGTGCCAGGGGAGTCAAACTCACGGCCCATGGGCTGAATCCAGCTCTCCACCTTGTTTTCTCTGGTCCAGCACTTGGTGGCAGCGCCAAACTCCTTGTCACTATGCTCCTGTCCACGCTGGTCATGTGTGTGACGCACATTACACTGCAGGAGCAGAACAGTGGGAGCCATGAGTTTGACACCTCTGCTCTAGGTGAATGCTGAGAGGGGTCTGAGTGATAATAAAGCAGAAATTGGAAAAATATAGTAAGAACTTTAAATAACTTTATTTTTAAAAATGTATTTATTTACATGCCGGATCTGTACAATAGGCAATTAAAAATCCGTATATGGTTAAAAACAGAATTTCTATACAATATGGCTTTACAGACCAACAGGGGAGCTCTCGGAGCAGCCTGTCTGGCACTGTGAAGGTACAAGGATGCATTCTCTCATAGACCATAAGGCTACGTGTCCCGGATATAAAGAAGAAAAATACTGCAGTACCATGCCTTGGGAGGGCTAAAGTAGTGAGGTTAAAGGCATGAACATTTCTGAGTGGTGGTGAGTGTACACCAGAACTACTCAGGTTTGGTTTCCTTGGTTGGCTTTAAATGCACATGATGAAGTCGTCTCTTAGGAGACCCTACAGACTCGCTTCACTTTCTGAATCCCCTTAACTCTGAACACTGGAACGCTGCTGTCCTGTGGCCAGAGGTAAATACTTCACAAAGATCTTCCTTTACTTGAGGCAGTGGTACAAAACACCAAGACTCAAGTACAGCGTACCAGGCACTGCCACAGCACAACCCTGCAGAGGTTCTTCACTACTGTTACTTCCATCTCAAACAGAAGCCATCTCGGGGCTGCCCCACCCTGTTACGACACTTACCTAGGGAAGCATTCTCTGCCTTGCTCTCTCAACAATTACAACAGCAAACTCAGGACTAATCCAATTTCCCAGACTGGAAACAACCACTCTGTTTAACATTAACAGCTGTTGCTGGCTGCATGCTTCCCATTACACGATCACCGTCTGGACTTCTACCTCCCCCTCCTCGGAGGCGATCACAAACTCTCCTGCGTGTTCCATTATCTCGATGTCCTCAGATGCCACCATCGTCACCGTCCCTTCCTCTGTCTCAATGCTCCCCTCTGCAGTCAGCACTGCTCCTTCTCTGATGGCAGATGCCAGCGTCATCGCAACCTGCTCTGTCAGGCTCTCGGGGGTCGCGATGGTGATGGTGTCCGCAGCATCTGTGCTCACGCCGGCGTTTTCTGCCACGGTGACATTCTGCACGATGATCTGGTGACCAGAGTTCGCTTGATTTACTATTTGTTGCACAACCTTCATAATGTGGCTGTCGACCTACATGGAGAGAAACGAGGCCGCGTTATTTCTGGGCATGTTGTGCTCTGTTAAAGTACAGGCAGCCATCACCACTGTGAGCAGTGCCCAATGACCAGTGGGGCAGTACAAGCAGCACCATCTCATTCCCATTTCCACCAGCTGTTCCTTGAAGTTCCCAGAAAAGCAGACTCCTAGACCATGTAACTTCTCATGTCACTGAAGGTTTCACCAGCAGGGTACTTCCCACAGAAAGTCAAACTGCTGCTCACAGGAAACTAACGATACAAGCCCAGACATCCAAACCAACACACTGTGGTCCAGGAGCCGAGCCAGCCACAATTTTCTGGCATTCAGGAATGCCTTAAAAGGATCGTTTCCCCAGGCTGCAGTGCTATGGTACACTTCTACTTGGCTGGCAGCTACACTCTCATATATGAAGCCATGCCAGTCAGCAGCAATGGATCTGGGGTCAGCAGAGCTCAGGCCAACCCAGCATGACCAGGACTGTGTATACACAAAGGTCTGCAAAACTACAGAGGGAGGTAAATCAATTACTTAAAGTTGGGTTTATTTAGCGTGACTTTCAGACACAAGAAGTGATTGATTTCATCTACCCCAGGTCCCCAATATAAGGGCTGACGTGGCTTCTTTACCTCCTGTCTTGTTCCCTCAATTATCTCCGTGGCTTCGCTGGTCTCCATGTCTTCAGTAGCAGTCTTGAAAGAGAAAATACAATGATTCCCTTTTTAGATTGTTATAAAACAAATTCTTTATTGCCAAGATGTAAGACACTAAGATCAAATTTTTGCATTTCCCCCTTGATGCAGCAGCTCCTCCTTGAAATTCCCTCCAAATCCCATGAGCGAGAGCGACTCAGAAGTAATGCAAAGTGCTCACAAATAACAGACAACACCCTCCCTCAGCAGGACTCCGCCACAGGGCAGGTTTTTCTCCTGATGGTAGTGGCTGCAACATTAACTCTGGCAGCACTAAAGGGACTCAATAAATGAGCTGTGTTATTCTGCAGGGAGGAGTTACCCGCTCTGTATCATGAAGCAGGAGAAAGCAAAACACATAACTCATTGCTTCTGGCTGCCGCAGAGAAACAACAGAGGTTATTTCAGACAAAGCAAGTTAAACAGAAATGGAGAAAAGAGGAGGTAAAAGTTGAGGGAAAGGTGAAGGAAATTTGTGAGGATCTAAAATCTGGCATGGTCATAAGTTCTTGGTCTCAGCCTTCTGGTGAATTGTCAGTCCTCCCTGCACGATCCTTTTCCTGCCTCTGTTACCTGCAGGACTTCAGGGTGAAGCAGGCTCATAGTGCGCTCCTTCTAAACCAGGTTAACCCCACCTATTTCTAGGCTCACACAGGCAGGGGTGGGATATTTTGCCTTCCCCAAAAAGCCTAAACGAGGAACACGCAGTTTCTATGGACCAAATACCACACTGAGTTCAGAATGAGAGGCTGTTTGCCCACGTCTTACCTCAATGATGTATTCCTGAGTGTCCGCCACCACTGAGGAAAACTCTACCAGAACAGTGTGAGGATCTTCCGAAATGACCGTTGCTGCTAAGTTGTCAGCAGACTGACTTTCCTCCGACACAATCACTTCTTCTACCTCTTTCAAAGCGAGGAGGCAGCCACCTGAATGGGAGGTCAAAAATTCCAGAGAAATGTTATTTTTCATTGCCATCCCAAATACAGGAGTGCCTGGAGAACACTGCACAGCATAAACAGGACCCCTGGAGCAGGATGCAGCTGACAGGCTACCAGCAAACAGGTTCTCATCAGGCCAAATAATGTCTTAGAAGAGGCCTACATGACACCTGAACCTCTGGTGTAATTTCAAAAAACCCACAACTAAATTCAGATGCATAAAACCATCCAGGATTTCACAAGCCGTGCGTGAAGCACATAGAATAAGACATTTGGTCTATTTTAAGTCATATATCATTTCTGCTTATGCATCTCTTTCAGTATCCACCCAAGAAACTCTTTGTTCCTCAGTAAACTTATATCACCCTTTCCAATCTCAACACATCATCATCGCTACCTGAGTCAGCTGGAAAATCCAGGCTCAGGACCTAAAACAGCTGCAGGTCTGGTTCAACTGATCTGATCAAACAGGATTATCTTTTAGAAGTCGCTCTACTGTTCTGTGCAGAACATCCACACTTAAGTGTTTTTAAAGGATTTCATAAAACCCCCAAATTAGTACAAATTTAATGCCAAAAAAAAACAATTGGCAAGTTCAGCCATAACAATATGTACCACACCCTAAGTTTTGCAGTCTTCTCACCTCTTCCTGACACAGAAACCAAGCGCTCTCTGGCATTACTCTGTGAAAATGTGAATTTTCTCCCTCTGTGTATGCCTTGGAACAGAATGTTCTAGTTTGAGCGAAAGTGGAATCGTTGAACAGAACCACTGCAGAAATCAGATCAGACTCCTGCATAGTACAGGATCTGTCTTCCCTGCTTCAGGCAGTGCTGACATCTCAGCAGCCACTTAAGCCAAAGTTTGGAGCAAAGAGCCCGTAAGGCCCCAGCAGTTGGATTGTTAATGCCAATTGTGTTTATCTTTTAGTTTCTGTTATATCTTCTGGTTATCTTTATTTAGATGATCTAAGTTTTATATTAGAACTGGTTTATGGCTGTTCAGCACTGGTTTTGGTCAGAAAGATCACCGAGATGCAGGCAACAAACGGCCTTGGATGAAGGTCATTAGATCCACTCTGAAAAGCCACCATCACTCAGTCAGAAAGCAGCTTGTCCAAACCAAGCCCAGACCAGCCCAACGCAGGCAGGTGCTGCCACCTCACCTTTGGTTTTTAAGTGCCTGTTGAGAGTGCCGTGCTCTGCAAACCCTCGCCCACACTTGTAGCATTTGAAAGGCTTCTCCCCAGTGTGGTGGCGGATGTGGCGCACCAGCGAGCCCTTCTCCCGAAAGCCCCGGCTGCAGTACTGACAGACGTAGGGCTTATCCTCCAAGTGCGTGCGGAAATGAACTTGCTGGGCATTCTGGAGAGAGAGAAGCAAGAGAACGTGGCTGAAGGGAAGGATGAACTCAAGCGAGCAGTATTTTAGCTTGCAGGGTAAAAGATGACATCTTTGAGGACTTCTCATGCACAACATAATAAATACTTAGGTTCATTACAGTTTTGTCACACGGGAGGAACAGTTTCTTCACAAATGTGAAGGTTTTATTGAGTCTGTCCCTATTTCCCTCCCCCCCTAAAACAAAAGCCCACCTTTGTCTTGTACCGCTTGCCACACTTGGGGCAGGAATATGGCCGCTCATCAGAGTGCACCCTTCGATGCCCCTTCACATGTGCAATGGTCTTGTAGAGCTTGCCACACTCTCCGCAGCGGAATCGCCGTTCATTCACATGCACTTCTTGGTGCTTCCTTAGCAGATAGCCCTTTGTGAACTCTTTGCCACACTCCTCGCACTTAAAAGGCTTGTAATCTAGAGAGAGAACGTGTGGTTGATACAGGACAACCAGCAAGAACAAGTATCCAGTACCTGCTGGAACAAAGTTCTTACCAAAACATTTAACCGGAGAAGGAGGGAAATTGTATTTTCAACTGCGTGTATGGGCTTTGTCTCATTCCTAAGAGAATTCCACTTAAAAACTGCTCCTACTGCCTTTGGTGCCTTTCAAGCAGCAGTTCCAGCCTATCAACCTCATCTGCCTCGCTAACCTTTTTATTGGCCTTGTCACAAAAAGCTGCTTTCAAGGATGCAGCACAGGTCCTGAAACACAGAAACTTTACATTTCTTTTACCCTCTAGTCTAGAGCTCAACCAAAATCAACACACAAATATTTGTTACGCATCCATTGATTTTGCACAGCTAATAGCCAGGTAAAGGCAAGGAATCTGAAACAAAGCAAGCTGTACTATGTTTAAGATCATAGTAAAGATATGGTGCATTTCAGACAACAGTGTAAGCAGTAGAAATTTACCTAAATGGCCCTTGATGTGGGTTTCAAGGGAAGCAGCTTCACTGAAGGCTTCATTACAATAAGGGCAAACGTAACTTTTGTACCCGTTTCTTCTTTCTGCATCTGTCTATGAGAAAGAAAATGTAAAACATAAGTATTTTTATACTGGTGCATACAGTAAGGGTTGCTAAGCCAATTCCCAATTAAATACTCCAGCTCTGATAAGGAATTTATATTGTTAATGGGTGATGGGGGTGAGAAAAGGACAGAGAGTGCACACAAGTAAACTAACACGACACCTGAGGCATGTATGAAATACATAACACAATGACCCTGGCAGAGGGAGAGAAGCAGATGCATTATCTGAGGACAGCTGGTGGGGTGGCGAGGCCAACAGTGCTGTCCACAATCAAGGGCAGGCACACAAGATTACAAAATTGATCTAGTGATGGAATACAAACATACAGACTCCGCTTGTTCTACTTCAACGCACTGTTCCCCACACGGCTCCTCTTCTGCTTCCACCACTTCATTTTCCAGCTCTTCTGCAGCAGCTGCAGCGGGCTCGATGGGCTTGGGCATCTCCTCCATAGCAACCCTCTCTATCACGATCCCCGAGTTCCTCATGGCCTGTCGCAGCAGATTCTCGCTGTTCGCTTCCCCCTCACACGGCAGCTCCTCGGGATGCGGCTGCTGAAGGAATAAAGAGCAAATACAGTTAGTCCTTTTTTCACAGCAACACTGCTTCCAGAGTCATCCTTACTAGAGTGTCCAATGCCGTGATCCAGGGCTGAGGGATCAACAAGTGAATGGCCTTGGACCAGGGCGAAGATGAAGTCAATCTGTGCTCTGACAACGTGTAGTCAAAGGACTGATGACCCTTGGCTCCTACCATAGAGTCTCGTAGCAGGGAATGGTCATCACCTCCACCCTCCCACTTTCTGTCCCATCCTGCACTGACGCTGAGCCCTGCACAGCCCATGGACACTGCACACACAGCAGCAGACAGCCACACCAGGGCAAGGCAAAGTTTGCCTCATTGCTCTCTGTAGCTCCCTGAAAGGAGGTTGTGGTGAGCTCGGTGTTGGTCTCTTCTCCCAGCAAACAAGGGATGAGATGAGAGGAAATGGCCTCAAGTTGTTTCAGGGGAGGTTTAGATTGGACATTAGGAAAAAATGTCTTTACTGACAGAGTGGTGAAGCACTGACAGACGCTGCCCAGGGCAGTGCTCTCCATCCCTGGAGGGGTTCAAAAAGCGTCTGGCCATGGCCCTTCAGGACATGGTTTAGTTGGCACGGTGGAGTTGGGCTGACAGTTGGACTGGATGAGCTCAGAGGTCTTTTCCAACCTCAATGATGCTATGCTTCTCTGATGAAAAAGCAGCTGATTAATCATTTACTTCCTCCACGCAGATTTATCCTCCACACCTGAGAAAATTTTGTCTATGAGGTGAAATACCTCAAAACATTTCTTAGCATAAAACAGGTGAAAGGTGTTTAAGAGGAATGACACTCACATCTTGGTCCAGGGATTTTGCATCCACAACAGGAAGTTCTTGCATTTGGACATGGACTTCATGAAGAACATTGCCTTTTGCATCCGTAACAAGATGAATGACAGGGGAGGTCTCGATGGATTCACTCGCTATTGATGAAACGGTGTCTGTGTTTGAGGTACAGGATCCTTCAAGAAAAAGACAACAAATCACTTGGGTACGACCACCCCTCATCAGTTTGCCATATCCTACGCAAAGTGTGCCTTAGACTATGAGGCACCTGTTAAAATGTCTTTGTACCCGATTCTCAAACATCCTTCACAGAATCACAGAATGGTTTGGGTTGTAAGAGACCATCCAGTTCCAACCCCTGCCACGGGCAGGGACACCTCCCATGGATCAGAGTGCTCAAAGCCCAACCCATCCTTGAACGCCTCCAGGGATGGGGCAGCCAGGACTTCTCTAGGCAAATTGGGCCAGGGCCTCACCACCCTCACAGGAAAACATTTCTTCCTAAAATCTCATCTCAATCTCCCCTCTTTCAGCTGAAAGCCATTCCCCCCCTTGTCCTATCCCCTGCTCTCCCTGATCAAGAGCCTCTCCCAGCTTCCCTATAGCCTCCAAGACACAGCCAACACCTGGCTATGTGTACTACAGGTTAACAGTTTAGTTCTATAACTTACTTCTTCCTATACAGAAGATACAAGCTCAATATCTGATAGGAAGGTGTCTCTGTTCCTGGCAGGGGAGTTGGAACTGGATGATCTTTAAGGTCCCTTCCAACCCAAACCTTTCTATGATTATATGACAACAATTGTTTCATAAATGAGAAAGAATCAGTAGTTCAAGAACCGGGCTGCACGCGCTTTTATCAGATGCAAGGCAGGTACTGGTGGCATCACTGACCTGTTGGCAAAGCACACTTATTAACTACTATTTCTTTGTTCATGTTGAAGTTCATCTTTTCGGTGCAAGGTGTAAGAGATTTCAGGTGCCGAGTCAAAGCTCCCGATTCCCGGAAGCTTTTCCCACATTTCTTGCATTCGTAAGGTCTTTCATCTGGAAATGATGAGAATCAAAAGAACAGTATTCAACTGACAGCAGCCAGAATGAGCTCTGTGTGACAAAGTGCTAGGAGAGCCATTCCAGCTCTCTGCAACAAGCAGACTGTGCTTATCCCAGGACCTCGCACTGCATCCCAGCAACCCAAACACCAGGGAGATCAACTGTCTCTGCTCAGCAGGAGGCAGAAGGCAGCAGTAAATTCCACGGGAATGCACGCTGGATGACCACACACAGCACACTCAAGCAAGGCAGAAGTCTTGCTCTGGAGAACTGTCTTACCAGTGTGACGCCGATGGTGTCGAATGAGAGAGCCTTTTGTCCTGAAGGAAGTACCACAGAGCTTACATTCATAGTCTTTCCTGCTGCTGTGCGTGATCATGTGAGCTTTGAGGATGCTTGCCTACGGAAAGGATTTTAATTTAGAAGACGTTCCAAACAGTTAAGATTTTACATTTCTACTGTGAAGAACAACAATACTGGAATTGGAATGTCCCCTTTGGAAGTGCAGCAGAAAGGCACATTGTTATCAGGTACTGAGATATCTTAACAGCTTGCCTGAACACCTCACCGACCCAAAGGCAGTAGAAGTGGCACGTACTGTTTTGAACGTCTTCTGGCACAGTTCACACACATATCGCCCTTCCTTGTTAACCAGCAGTTTAACCTTTATCAGCTCCGTGGAAATATCCTGCTCCTGGTCATCAGTGTTGCCTTGCTCTTCAGCCACTTCCTCATCAATGTGACCGTTCGGGTTCTCAAACACGTGGTCTCCTGCAACAATGACTTCTTTGATGTGCCCGCTGCCTGGGAAAAGGATATGGAGACAGTTACGTTCTTAACAGAAGAGAGCTTTACAGGACTGGATCCATGTCCTTTGTTGGCATTTCACGTGGCAGGAAAGAGAAATGGGGATCCTAACCCTGGAACACAGCTCTTCGCACAGTGCTCATCAGTGAAGCACAAAGATGAAAAGGGACACAGGATCACTTAATCATTCAAGTTGGAAAATACCTTAAACCTCACATTGCCAAGCCCAACAATAAACCATCTCCTTAAGTGCTACATCCACATGGCTTTCAAATCCCTCCAGGGACGGTGACGTCACCACTTCCCTAGGCAGCCTCTTCCAGTGCTTGACAACCCTTTTACTGAAGAAATATTTCATAATGTACAGCCTAAACCTCCCCTAGTGAAGCTTGAGTCCATTTCCTGGAGTGGATTTTCAAAATCTAATTTGTATTAACATGGAGAAAGCTGCAAAGCTGGCTCAGAGACACCGCTCATATCTCTGAGACAGCAGGCAGTCCCCAGTCATGGTGCTCAGTGACACCAAGTGCTCACCCAGCTACCGCACAAACCAGAGGACAAGTGAACTGCTCTGGACCCGTCAGCTGTTGGGAAGCTCACCTACTACAGCCGATGCATTGCTGATTTCCTCTGCTATCGAAGACGCTTCCACTACTATGTGAGCGACAGTTATCGATTCCTCGACGGAAGGGATGACCTGCTGTAATGGACAACATTTTAGCAGAGTTTTATTACCCTCACAAACATTGTATTCTGTTCTCTCCCCTGCAACCCAGGAGACCGTATGCAGAAAGGGCTGAGCCCTGCGGAGATTTTCAAGGTAGGGATATCAGAATCAGAGGTGCAGGGCTACAGGAAAGCTTAGGAGGTGCTCTTTGTCAGAGAGTACAGGGACAGGATGAGGGAGAACGTTTTTCAGATGAAAGAGGAGAAATTGAGATGAGATCTTAGGAAAAAATGATTTCCTGTGAGGGGGTGAGGCACTGGCACAGGTTGCCCAGAGCAGTGGCGGCTGCCCCATCCCCAGAGGCGTTCAAGGCCACGTTGGATGGGGCTTTGAGCAACCTGATCCAGTGGGAGTTGTCCCTGGCCCCTGTCAGGGCTTGGAACTGGATGGGCTTTGAGGTGCCTTCTGACCCAAACCATTCTGTGATTCTACAATTCTAATTACTTTCAGCCACAGCTTGAGGAGTAGCCTGCTGTCACCTTTTGAGATTCTGGCCCAACGAGCGCTGCTGGTGTGGCGGGCAGTGCATCAGGAGCCCGCTGGCAGACCTTGTGCAGCTTGTGCTGCACAAATTCCTCCAGAGAGGTGAACTCTGACTGGCAGCGGCCGCACTTATGCACATCATCCTCATCTGCAGGTTAAAAACAAGGAGACAGGTTAGGAAAACCAGTTACCAAGCAGAGTTGGCACTGGAGCCTAAGGCTCTGCTTGATCCCAGGAAGCTCCCACGGGGACATGGTCGTGTGTGGAGCTGCAGAAGAGGTGTGGGGTGGAGCAGGGCAGAGGGACAGGGCGCGCGGCGGCCTCTCCCACTGGTTACTGAGCAGCATTGGCACTGGATCCTAGGGCTTTCCTCAGTCCTGGGGAGGTCCCACAGGGAAAGGTGGGCCTGGGGAGGGGGTATGGAGCTGCCAAGGGGTGTGGCGCGCAGGGACGGTGTGCGGAGCAGCCTCTCCTACTGGTTACCGAGCAGCGTTGGCAATGGAGCCTGAGATTCTGCTCGTTCCAGGTGACTCCCACCGGGAAAGGGGGGCCTGGGGAGGGTGAGGGAAGCTGCCAAGGGATGTGGGGAGGAGGGAAGGGACGTGGGGCGGCCTCATCCTCTCCCAGCCGATAGAACTGTCCCTGCCGGCCCCCATCCCGGTTCCGCTGCCGTGCCGTCCCGTCCCGCCCCACCGCCCCCTCCTCCCCGCCCCGCTTGCCCCTCCGCGCCACGGTACCTTCCTCACTGAAGGGCGCGGGGAGGTGAAGGAAGCCGCTGGGGCCGCTGTCGGGGCCGCTGTCGGGGCCAGTCCCGGTGCGCGGCTCCGCGGCCGCCGCCCCCCCCCGCGCCCCGGCTGCCGTAAGCGCCATCGCGGCCTCCGTGTCGCAACGAGCCGCACCGCCAAGATGGCGGCTTTACGGCCGTGTCGTCATAACAACGGTTCCGCGTGACGCGGCGCGGGCTCGGCGGGGAACGCGGCCGCCGCGCAGGAGTTCCGGTGCCGCACGGGGCCCTGGGGCGGTGAGCGTGCCCTGACCGACCGGAGCCAAAGGAGTTACCTAACCTGTTACCTAACCAGTTACCTAACCAGCCCCCGTGGCGGCTGGATCACCCAACGGGTGACGGAGCGCGTGGGGTGACCGCGATGTGGTAACCAATGGGAGCTCGCGGGGGGCGGACCGGAGAGGTGGTGTAGCCAATGATAACTGAGGGCTCTGGGCGCCGGCTCGAGTGTAGTGGGCAGAGCCGATGCCGCCTCCGGCCAATGGGAGCGCGTACCGTTCGCGGCACAGCCAATGGGAGTGCGGGAGGCCGGCCGAAAAGGCGGACGACCAGTGAGAGGGGAGGGCGGGAATGGGCGCCGAGTACCGGCACCCAGCGAGGTGGGCGGGTCCTTTTCCTCCGCGAGCCACTGGGAGCGCAGTTCAGTGCGGCGCAGCCAATGGGTTCGCGCGGGGGGCGGGCGGCTGAGGCGCGGCGATGGCGGCCATGTCGGCGGGTAACGGCCCGCGGCACTGCCGGCGCCTGGAGGCCGAGGCGGCCCGCGCGGTGCTGGGCGCGGCGGACACGCTGCTGTTCGACTGTGACGGTGTGCTGTGGCGGGGCGAGGCGGCCGTGGGCGGCGCGGCGGCGGCGCTGGGCAGGCTGGCGGCGGCGGGCAAGCGGCTGTGTTACGTGACGAACAACAGCAGCCGCACGCGCGCGGCCTACACCGAGAAGCTGCGGCGTTTGGGCTTCCCACCCGCCCAGCCCCGCCACGTCTTCGGCTCGGCCTACTGCGCCGCCCGCTACCTCCGCCAGGCTCTGCCGCCCGGCGCCGCCGCCTACGTGCTGGGTAGCCCCGCGCTCGCCGCTGAGCTGGAGGCCGTGGGGGTCCCGCACCTGGGCCCCGGCCCCGCCGCCCTGCCCGGCCCCGCGCCCGCTGACTGGGCTCAAGCGCCGCTCGACCCCGCCGTGCGCGCTGTCCTGGTCGGCTTCGACGAGCACTTCAGTTACGCCAAGCTGTGCCAGGCTCTGCGCTATCTCCTGCGTGACGGGGACGGTTGCCTCCTAGTCGGAACCAACCGCGATAACCGGCTCCCGCTTGAGGGCGGCACCGCCATTCCCGGTGCGCGGGGCTGGGAGGGCCAAGCGAGGGTAGAGTGGGAACCTTGGCCCGTTCTGAGCCACCTGGGGCGACTCACTAGGCTCTGAGAGTCCCCAGCCTGGCCCCACAGCTCAGGGCAGCATCACGCTTATACTTCATGTAGCCCTGGGTTACCGCCTCCTCTCTGCACCCCTGAAAGAGGGAGAATTCTTGTTGATCCTTTACATCCCCAACATAAGAAGGATATGGAACTGTTGGAACAAGTCCAGAGGAGGGCTATGAAGATGATCAGAGGGCTGGAGCACCTCTGCTATGAGGACAGGTTGAGAGAGTTGGACTTGTTCACCCTGGACAAAAGAAGGCTCTGGGGAGACCTCATAAAGGTCTACCAGTACCTGAAGGGGGCTACAGGACTGCTGCAGAAGGGCTTTTTACAAGGGCATCTGGTGATAGGACAAGGGGGAATGGCTTTAAATTGGAAGGAGGAAGATTTAGATTAGTCATTAAGAAGAAATTCTTCACAATGAGGGTGGGGAGGCACTGACACAGGTTGCCCAGAGGAGTTTTTGCTGCCCCATGCCTGGAGGTGTTCAAGGCCAGGCTAGATGGAGTCTTGAGCATCCTGGTCTGTTGGGAAGTGTCCCTGCCCATGGCAGGGGGTTGGAACTGGATGATCTTTAAGGTCCCTTCCAACCTAAACCATTCTATGATTTACTCAGGGAGCAGATGAAACTTTTTGATCTCAACGTGGGACAGTATTACAGCCTCCTGGCAGGTTTCACACACTGCCTCTCTTGGGACTGACTTCTTCCTCTGCATATTCTGTTTGTGAAGCTGTATTGTTGTGTTTTTAAAGCACTGTACGTTTTTGTACTGACTTGCACAGATGCCAAGAGGCTTCTGCAGCCTCTAATCAACGTTTTCTGTCCTCTCCCCAGGGACCGGCTGCCTGGTAAAAGCTGTGGAGACAGCAGCGCAGCGCGAGGCTTTCATTGTAGGGAAGCCCAACCGGTACATGTTCGACTGTGTGGCGAGCGAGTTCGACATTGATCCTGCTCGTACCATCATGGTGGGAGACCGTCTGGACACGGACATCCTGATGGGCAACAGATGCGGCCTCACCACGCTGCTGACACTGACCGGCGTCTCCACGCTGGAGGAGGTGCAGGGCCACCAGCAGAGCAGCTGTCCAGACCGGCACAGCCTGGTGCCCGACTACTACGTCGACAGCATCGCCGACCTTCTCCCAGCACTAGGGGATTAATACAGCAAAATGCTTGTGGCCCCTGCAGCCGTACCCCGGCCAGGCCCCTGTTTATCACCCTGTGACAGTAACATGCTCACTAGGATACCACCCGCAGTTAGAAACCCTTTGCTTTTTAACCTTTCTGTCCTCTTGATACGATGTTGTTTACATCCCAGTCTTTAAATGCACTTTGAAACGAAGAGGGCATTACGTTATCGCCCAAATTTGCACGTCTGGGGCTGCTTTTTAAATTAGGAACACATCTCTCTGAGTGTTTGTGATCCACGATGTCCTGTTGTCCTCTAGGCTGAGTAAAGTGGAGCTTGCTGATCTGAGGGAGGGAGTGCCGCATCTCTCCTGGACGGGCCAGGGCTCCATTGGTTTATTCAGGGAAACGACTTTGGAGCGTGTAGAGCTTAGCGGCTGTGCTTGGAAACACTCGCGGTGCCTGGCAGGATGAGTGCTTGGCCACAGGGTGGTTTGTTTTTATTACGAGGGGGTCCTGCTTGGCACAGCCTGCTGCCAGCACAACTTGAGTTACAAAGACTGAAGTCCAACTCCTTTATGGGACCGCTGCAAATGGCACTCATGCAGGTCAGGACAGTTCCACTCGCAGAACACGGGCCGTGTTGTCTGCTGGATGCTGTGTTGGGTGTATGTGTGCGGTACGTGTACGTAGCAGAGCTACCCCAATCTTAAATATATCAGAGTATATTTAAAATATAGATATACATAGAGTATATGATAATATATCTCATTTCCCAGAAGGGAGGATAAGAGGAATATACTTCACCGATCACAGTAGGTTTAGTTCTCTAAGCTTTTGCATTTGGTGATTTAGAGTCTGTAACCACACAGCACTGTCCCTCACTACTGCTCTTCCCAGGAACGACTGGGTTAGTTCCTAGTTACTTCCCTCAGCATCAAAACAGCTGCTTGCCTTGGCTTTAGCTGCAGACTGGATTACTGCTCAGCCCACATGTCATGCACAGCTCAGCTTCCCACTGGAGCGAGCCTGTGAGCATATAGGCTGTGCTAGGGTGGCATGTGCTTCCTTTAAACATCGACAGTCTGTCTCTTCCATGTGTGTCCGGCTTGGGGCCTGACACCAGCTGCTCCTCTGAAGAGGAGTGCTTGCTTCCTCCGGTGATGGTTCTGTTTGGGTGACGCACAGCTTGGGCTACGGGGTGGATTTTCATGCTGGCTGCATCGAAGGCCACAGCTGAAACCTTTTGCATTACAGAATTAAGTGAAAACTTATATATGCAAATAATGCTTTTATTCCATAGATTCCACTGTCAGCAGTTAAATTTAAGCACTGGCCTTCCTGCTTCTCCCAGTGTTCAACTGGTTCACTCTGATGCTGTTGGTGCCGTTTCCTTCCACCCAGACACTTGAAGCGAGTGGACTTTCCACCTCATTTATACAGCAATAACTGTGCAGTTTGTGATGTCTTTCGGTGTTACCGGAGTGTTGGCAGAGCCTGTAAAAGGACATCCACTTGTAACAGGGAACTCCATGGATAATCTCTTCCCTGTTCCTGTCTCCAGCTAGAAGGCTTATGTGGTCACTGAGAAATACCTGCACTTCCGCTTTGTCCGGGTAATGTGGAAATGGATGTTACTGCTGGTCGTGTCTGACTTCACGATGTGTTCTTCGAGTCAGTTCTGTATCTGGTGCTGATGAATTCCGAGCGCGTCGAGAGAAGCAGCAAACACCAGGAGAGGCGTCTTCTGCATCCAGCAGCGCTGTCGCCAGCGAGCACTGTTCGCTGTGCGAGGGAGCCGTTACCTCAAGCCCCATGTGCTGAAATGTGCTGGAGGAGGTGTCAGTTGTGCTTCAAATCCCTGTATTGACTTCCAAACTGTTTTTAAGTCTCTACTTGAATTCACATTAAATTTACAAACCTGCTTTCCCCCGGCGCTGTTGTGCTTTGTGGTCTCTGTGAGCTCTGGCTGGTGTGTGGAGTTTTGGAGTCAGGGTGCAGTGTGTGCTTTGTCCTTGTTCCTCACAAGCAGCATCAGGGAAAGGAACTGGGACCCTGGGGTGCATTGCTTTGGTCCAGGTGCCTGATGCTGTGCGGGGCTCTTGGTTTGGGCTGGGATTTGCTGCTCTGAGTGCGAGTGCAGCGCATAGCAGAGCACTCCCCTTCACAGTGAGCCTTTCACCAACAGCGCTGTATCTTTGCTTCACTCCTGTGCCGTGGATTCAGCATGGAATAAATTTCTCAAAGTTGGGAAGCGTCTGCTATGCGGCCGTTAAAATCCCTGTGGAGAGAGTGCCCTGCCTGCCTGTTGCAGCGAGTTTTCCAGTGCTCCCGGGAGCGCTGCCTGGTTGTGGGAGCAGAACCAGTGGTTTAGCTGTTTCAGGACCGTTCCTGTCTCACCAGAGCTGCAGCACAAGATGCTGCAGTCTTGTACTCAGTTCTGCTGTTCTAAAGCAGCAGCAGTGCTGGCCCTATGGCTCCTGCTGGCCCCTGCGTCCAGGTGCGTGTTTGTCCATAGTCAGAGCTTGTCCCACACAAGGGGTGTGCTAGAATGAGATGGGATCTGCTGAAATAGCTCATCTTTGACTTAGGGACGCGGAGAGGGCAAGCGAGGCGAGGGATCCCTTGTGCTCTGGTGGCGAGAGCCGCCAGCATGAGCTAACTCTGGGCTGAGTTTGGCCAATCCTGGGCTGTGCTTGATGGGAGAATGTCCACACCCTGTGTTGTCCCTTGATGGACACCTCATGAAGGGATTCTGCTGAGCACTTCCTTGCAGCTGGCAGGGCTGGTTCACACACAGCACGCTGCAATCTCCTGGACTGCTCCCAGCGGGTAGTTTCTCCTCACAGGACACAGGTGCTGGCACGAGCACGGCTCAGGTGGTGGCAATGACTTTGATGCAGAGATCCTTTCTCCTTTCAGAATGAAGCGAGGTCTGTTGGTGGAACACAAGGGCGTCTGTGCAGCCAAGGCTTGCGGGGCAGCAGGATCAACAGTTGGCTTGGGCCCATGGACCTCCGGTGGCCCAGAGTTGGTGTTGAAATCACTGATGACAAGGGCAGCTGCCACTGCTCTCTGTGCATTGTACTTTCAATAAGTCTTGCCCGGGCCTGCCAGCAGGGAGGGCTGGCACAAAGCCCTCGATTGTGGCCCACTTGCCCCCTCCAGCCACCACACAAGGTGAGCAGGAAGAGTAGTTTAATGTGCCGACAGCATCGCTCTGCAGCCGAGGGTTTCAACCCCTCCTAACCAATCCCCAGCCGACAGCTCTAAGGTTTCACCCTCCCCATGAATCTGAGTTGGGCAGCAGCTGGGTGGGAAGCACTTTGGCCACAAAGGACACGTATTCACCTGTTGTGGAGGCACGCTTAGGTTTCCTGGGCACACCTGGAGCTGGGGATGATGCCCAGGCTGCACACTGACAGGTGGCAGAGCTGCAGGAGCCAGGTCCTCTCCTGACACAGAGGATGGAGGGCAGGAGCAGCCCCGTCCCCGCTGTCCCTGCAGTGAGTACCCCTCATCCCCTGCTCTGTGCTTTATTCCTCTTCTGAAGGGGCTGTGCTCCTGCCATTCCTGTGGGTCCTGGTAAGATTTTGTCCATCGACGGCTTGGCTCCTGGGGCAGCTGTCGGCTGGATTTCCCTGTGCATGCCTGGACTCAAACAGCACAAACCAGTTGTGCACCAGGGAAGGGTGGTTGGGTTAGAGATGGCAAAGAACATCAGCTGGGATGCTTGGAGCCACTCAGGACTCGTGTGTGGCCCACGGCAGCCTGACGAGGGACTGGAGTCACCAGTGCCTTTATTTGCACCTTTCCCACCCCCGGGAATGCCGTTAGCTGCTGAAAACCTGCCCATTACTGTCAGGATTGGGTGCTGTTGTGTTTGAACTGATGGGCTTTTACCTTTAAACACTTCTAACTGTAAGAGCCACTGCCTTTCTAGTGGAACACACCTGGCGGTGGGGTGTTACCAAGCAAGATCAGTGACCAAGCCTGAGAGCCCCTTCCTACTGTGGCTGTAGCACATCCCACAGGCATTAACTGCATTTTCCAATGGGCTTCAGAAGATTGAGACACAGATTGGGGCCTTTTAAGTGTGGTTTAAACTTTATTATCAAAAACCCATTCTTTCTGCTTTGTAAAAAGGATTTTATCTGCCATTAAGTTCAAAGGAATTGCTTCAATATAAGAATGAAAGTGAATTTTAATTGAAATGCCACATGACTGCCAAGCTTTTTTGCTTTGAGTCACAGCTTGGTCTGCATGGAGAGCAGCTTATCAAGAGAATAAAGCCCAACCAGATCTGCGGAGGGGCAGGGAAGCAGGAGGAATAACTGAATTTGCTGCTGAAGCACCACAGCCGCCCCTGCTTGTGGGGAGTCCCTGCTCCAGTGCTTCCACTGCAGCTTTGCAGAGTTTGTGAGCTTTCCTGGCCACAGGGGAAAGTGCTCAGCTGTGGGACTGCTGGTTACAGGGATGTGGGAGCCAAAACTCTACCCCTGAGGGATAAAAGTGACAATATTCCAGGGCTACCGTGCTGTTCTGGCCCTTCTGCCCTCAGACCCCAGCAGTTTGCAGGAGTTGTGTTGTGAGGAGTGCACTCTATGCTGAAGGACGAGCAGAAGGGTTAATTCAGCGCCTGTTCTTCCCTCCTCTTGCCTTGGCTCCCAGGACCTGAGGGCCACAGCACAGCCCACAGTTCCCTCCAGGACCTTCTGGATCAGCATGTCCATTGCTGTGGTGTTTGCAGTTGTTGGCATCAGCATCGTGGGGGTCCTCAGCTTTGCCCCCAGCTCTGCCCAGGTACGGGGTCCTGATCCAGGCACGAACCCTTCTCCTGCCTGCAGCCCAATCTGTGTCAGGAGGGTGGAAGGGACTGAGGTCGGGGCTGGGTTTGGTTCCCCTGTTACAGGCAGCAGAGCAGGAAAGTGCCCGCAGGGAGCTGAGCAGCGGCCGATTCACCCTGCAAGGCACCTGCCAGAAACCATTGCTTGAATTAGAGGAACATCAGGGCATCATTTGTAAACTTAGTCACAAACTGGCATTTTGATAAGCAGGTGTGTTCTGATGCGCAGCTGCGGCCTCCAAGGTGAGGGGGGAGCATGAGCTGTGCTGGTCAGGCAGGGGATTCCAGCCTCCCCTCAAATTCCACTGCAGCAGAGGCTGGCAAGTGTCCTGGCCCTGCTCTCCAGCACCAGGAGTTGGATTCGATGATCTTTGAGGGTCCCCTCCAACTGAGGACATTGATTCTATAACTGACCCTGCAGCCCGGCAGAGTGAGTGCAGCTCTCCCTGAGCAATGCAGAGCGCTCTGGCCTCTCTCCTCTACAAAACCATGCAGATAAGGCAGCAAAGGCTCCAGGTGGGAATGCTGAGCAGGGAGATGCTGTGCACAGACATGGAGCAGCTGATGGCTGGCACTGCTCTCACTCTCTCTGTGCCCAGGCTGGCTCGCAGTTCATCCGGCTCACAGTCCAGGGCCAGCAGGAGCCACCGAGGAACCAGACAGCACTGGTGGACACAGCCAGGAACACTGTCACCTACTACATCACCTCACAGAGCAACCACAGCGCCGTGGTGCTGTACGACAGCAGGAACGTAAGTGTGTGGGGATAACTTTAAGCTGAAAGAGGGGAAATTTAGATCAGATACCAGGAAGAAATGTTTTCCTGCGAGGCAGTGGCACAGGTTGCCCAGAGAAGTCATGGCTACTCCATCCCTGGAGGTGTTCAAGGCCAGGCTGAATGGGATTTTGAGCACCCTGACCCAGTGGAAGGTGTCCCTGCCCATGGCAGGGGTGTGGAACTGGATGGTCTTTAAGGTCCCTTCCAACCCAAACCATTCTATGATTCTATGATAATTACCTGCCTCATTAGGATGGAAGCGAAGAGCTGATCCCAGTCTGCCAAGAGAGGAGTTACTGGGGTGGGAGCAGGAGGTGCAGAGCAGAAAAAAACATCAGTGAGCTACTGCCTGGTGCCTTTTTCTGCACCTTTGGTTAGGAAAGATGGGAAAAGGAGGGAAGTCTGGTTTTGGGGCTCTTGGGACAGCCACAGGTGCATGCCACTGCCTGCTGTAAGGGGCATGCTCTCTCTCTCACAGGGCTATGTGTGCTACAAGCCCACGGAGCAGAATGCCTGCTACCTGAGGAGGATGGATGCCTGGGATCTCCAGACCCTCCAGACGCCTCTCAACGCATCCGAGCAGAGGGTGAGCATCTGCTGCCACTGCTTCCTGAACAGCTGAGTGGATAAATTGGGGTTTGCACGGAATCCTGGCTCGCTGAAGGCCCCTTCCTGCATGGATTTGCGTTTGCAGTGGTGGCTCTTGCACACCAGCATCCTGAGTGTGGCTATGTGAGGGCATGGAGAGCAGCAGCCACCCCCTGCTCTGTGCAATTCCTGCTCAGGTGGGTGGGTCAGTGCCCTGTGTAGGAGCAGAGCTCTGCCCTGCAGTGCTAGGCTGGGAGCAGCAGCTCCTGGATTGACCGACATCCTATGCTGTGAGAAACAGGAGAGATGCTGGCCGGGCACAAGGTTGTGTCCCACAGAGGGGAAAAGCAGGGCTCATGCAGGACCTGCTCCCCCTGCGTTGTTACCTGCTCGGAATTCTGGACAACAGCAAAAAAAGGGGGTTTGTGAGCATTCACAGGGGAAAAGCTGGAGGAAATCACATACACAGACCCTCCAAACAAAATGTTAATGCATGTGTTGGCAGGGGGCAGATCCCATTTCAAGAAGACAGAAGGCCCTGTTTTCTTGTGCCCCTGCCATCTGCTCTCAGTTTCCTCAGGGGCTCCTGGGGTCTCCCTTTCCCAGCCTGCAGCTCCACCCAGCCAGGACACAGTGGGCAGTGTTCAACCCTGAGCAGTGTAGTAACACAGCACCCATGGGCACAGCTACCAAACGGAACGCAAGGAGGAAGAATCTGCCCTGCTCTGAGGCTCCTTTACGGAGGTAAAAGCATTGGCAGCGCCAGGCTGCCAGCAGCCATCAAATGGGACTCGGTGGCACAGGAGCCACAGTGCAGCCTTGTCCTGTCCCAGCCACCACAGGGCTGAATGGTGCAGATCTGCATCACACAGTGCTGTGTGTGGAGAGGGGACAGGGCTGCTGTGGGTTACAGCAGCAGTGATGGAGCAAAAGCCCGGCAGGTACGAGTCAGCCAGATACTGCTCTGCCCAGGGATGTTGTAGCACTGGGTACAAAGGGCTTTCACTCCAGGCCTGGGGACAAGGTAGCCCAATGAGGGTCCCAGGAGGAATGGCATCCCCCATTTCCCATGTTGCAGCACTAGCCAGCTGTAGCTGCCTGTGCTCCAGCCAGCGTGCTCTGGCCACAGACAGAAGCCCAGGAACTAGCCCTCACTGCTGGAGCAGAGACACCTCCTGGGGTGCCATGAAAGCGAGAGTAGGGCTGCAGGGCAGAGCCAGAAAGGGCAAAGGACCTTGGGAGGAAGTAAAAAGGCTGTCTCTTTCAGGTGAATCAGCTGCTACATCAGGATAACCAGACTAAGTACTACCGGGAGTTCCTGGGCATCCTGGCAGGGAACGAGGTGGACCCCAAGAGCCTGGGGGAGGCTGTGCAGGCCCTGTGTGAGCAGACAACCATCTTCTGGGTCAGGCGAGGAGAGGGTAAGTGGATGCTTCTCTTTGCAAGAGAGGGAAGCACAACTGTTTCCAGTACCTTTAAGGGGAGCAGGATCTGCTGTGCAAAACATGATGCGTGGCCTAGGACAAGCTGCCAGGGCCAGGGGACTGCTAGATCTGTATCAAACCACTGTTCAGCAGCCACCAGCCTGCACTGAACCACAGGGGTGGCTGGAAGAGGCTCTGCTTCCCTGGGAGCAGAGCCTGCTTGCACAGCACAGCTACACAGAGCAGCCCCCTGTGACGCCTTTGGCTAAACGCTCATCACCTTCATCTCCGGCAAAGGCAGCCTGCGAGTGCTCACTCTGTTCTGTCTTACTCCAGCTTTAATGATAAAGGTCATTCCCTGAGGCTTTCCACTCCTTTGGCAGGACTACAAAAGCATTCCCTCTCACCCTGCTTCCCTCCTTGCTCCTTTGGCAGGTCCCGGGAAGCAGCGGCTGATCTACCTTTGCATTGACATCTGTTTTCCAAGCAACATCTGTGTCTCTATCTGCTTCTATTACCTCCCCGAGTAAACCCTGCAGCTGCAGATGCCCTCCCGCTGCCCTGCGTACTTGAACCAGATTTCTGAAAAGCCTCTGATTTCAGCAAGGAAGGGACCAGCTCCGCATCTCCCAAAGCTCCCTGCTGACTTCACACTGCAGTTCAGGAAAGTTTAGGGAAAGAGCAGCCTGCGAACTCAGCATGGTCAGGACAGACACTTTATTCGCAGCTGTGTTCTTGAGCTGCACCTTGTCCGTAGGTTTTAGCAGACCCAGGCCTAGAGGTACCGCACGGAGCAGCTGTGGTTTATGGCTACACGCCCTGTTCAACGTGAGGTGGTTAACTCTGCTGGGGGTGGCTGGCTTTATAGGAGTGCAGCTCTCCAAGACACGCTGTGAAATACACTGAATAAAGGGATTGCAAACCAAGAAAACAGTTGCCTTTCCTCTCTTTGATCAGCTCTTCCATTTTTTAGAAAGGGTTTTTTCACTTCAGGGTACAAGACCACCACAACGCTGTCAGCAGCTGATGCCACAAGGATTTCTTCAGCTGAATGGTACCCAGCTCCCCTCATCAGGATCGTGTCTCCCTCTCCCATTCCATTTTGTCCAAGCCACCTCCCTTAGAGGCCACACACGATTCGGTAATGACCAGCTCAGAGCTGAAGCTTGGTCTCACTCCAGCTGCTTCTGCTGAAGACAGAGCCCTCTCTGCCAGAGGAGGAGATGTTACCAGTGTGCCTCAGGCTCCAGAGAGGGTTTGTGCCACGGTGAGACGAGGGAAATCAAGCAGAGCTCCTCTCCTTCCCACAAGTAGCCACTATCCCAACACGCTGTCATTGAAAGCAAGGCAGACTACAGCTTTCTGGTGGCCACTGTATTCCCTCTTGATCTCTCCTGTCTCCACACACCACAGTCTGGCCAGGTTGTCAGAGGAGGCTGCAACAGAGAGTGAAGAAAGGAGTGGGTGATACTGCATCACCCTTTAAACTTCTGCGTTATTACTATAAGAGAGACATCTCTCTTGCTTTGTCCAATCCCGTTACTGGGGCTGTTGATGACTGGAAAGAGAGTTGTGCAGTGCGAGAAGCTTGGTGCATTTCTGTATTGTGTGGGTGTTTAATTATTTCAGAGAGAAGTTACTGTGGGATTCACAACACGTGCTTTGAAGGGACTGTTGTGCTGTTGTCTGTGAGCAGCACTGCTACCAGCTGAAACTGACTGCACACACGAAACTCATTGCTCCCATTCAAACAGATGCAGTATCACAGCACAAAACACCTGAGGGAACCAGGCTGGGCGCTCTCTCCCCATGTCCATCAGTGCAGGAGGGTCTGGCAGTGTCCCAGCCACAGGAACCGCGATGCCCTGTGCTAGTGCAGGGCCCTGCTGCTGGGATCCAGACCCAGCAGAGGAACGAGGGCAGGCGCACAGCAGTGCCTCACCTGTGACGATGTACTGGGAGTCCCCAGAGAACGCACAGTCCCACATCCAGCCCCGAGACGTCTCCCCTGGGTTATTGCTCTTAATGCTCAGCTCTGTCATCAGAGAGAAGTTTGAAGTCCTCCAGATCTTACAGGTCTGATCTGCAGAACATGTAGCCAGGAGCCTGCAAGGAAGAGACACGTGAGGGCAGCCTCATCGGTCTCACTGCACACCCGAGGGCCTCTTGTTAGCGTGAGCTTGAAGCCACAATGACCTGGAGACCTGTGCTCACTGCAGCCAGATCACTTTACACTGACACCATCTGCGTTCTGAGATTCAAGCCAAACAGAAGCTGAGAGTTCACAACTTCACTCTCAGAGACCGGCAATTCCATTCCAACTGGAAGAAGAGCACATGGCTGCAAAGCTTGCTGAGATCAACGGAGTAGGAGGCTGGGATGCTATCAACAGCAACCCAGTGCCAGCATGTCATAGAGTCATGGAATGGTTTGGGTTGGAAGTGACCTCAAAGCCCATTCAGTTCCAAGCCCCTGCCATGGGCAAGGACACCTTCCACTTGATCAAGGTGCTCAAAGTCCCATCCAACCTGGCCTTGAACACCTCCAGGGATGGGGCAGCCACCACTTCTCTGGGCAACCTGTGCCAGGGCCTCACCACCCTCACAGGAAAATATTTCTTCCTAAGATCTCATGTAGATCTCCCCTTTTTCCTCTTAAAACCTTAATTCTCCTTTGTCCTATCCCTGCATTCCCTGATCAAGAGACAGACCTTCCCCGGCTTCCTTGTAGCTCCTTTCAGTAGTAGAAGGCTGCTCTAAAGTCTCCCCATGCCTCCCATCCTGCTCTGCCCTGGGGGTCCTGCAGGTTCTCATAGAAGGCAGGCGAGGGGCTGGCATGCACTCACGTGGAGTCAGGGCTGAACTTGCACTGAAGAGCGTAGCGGTTGTGCGCTGGGATCTTGGTCTTGGGGATCAGCTGGGTCACCTCCTCGCCAATGCCACCCGTCAGATTCCAAACGTAGCAGTTTCCCTGTGACAAGACGGTGGATCTGGGTCACCCACCTAAAGGCAGCCTGGACTTCCCACATCGCACCACATCCCACCAAAGCTGGAGGCAAAGCCAGAACGTGCCAACCGGCTGCCTCTGCCCAAGGCAGACCCAGCCCAGTCTCTGCCAGAGTAGCAGAAATCCCATCCCACGCTGGAGGCCATCAGAGCTCACCGAGCTGTTGACAGCTGCCATGTAACTTGCATCGGGGTCAATGTGAACCGAATTCACAGACACTTCAGGCTCTGGAATCAGCTGCTCGTTGTGGTCAGTCTTCAGGTCCCAGATGTGAATGGCGCCACTCTGGTCACCCACAATCAGCTCTGCCTGCAAGACAGCAGCAGTCTTGTCTCTCTGAGGTGAAGCCCGCAAGCAGCAACCTTGAGTTGATGCCCAGACCATGCCAGAGAGCACCACATGGAGCCTTTCTCTGGTTTTAAGCACCAGGGTCCTGTTCTGCCTGATTATTCCCCAGCATGTGGCCGTTTCAGAGCTCCAGCAGCCTGCTGACCGCCCCTGTGCGCTGAGAACAAGCAGAGCGCTGACCTCAAGTTATTCTCTGCAAAAAAGCTCTTTACCTTCCAGAAGTGTTTGCTAATTGTATAAACCCCAGAGCAGACAGCAGCTTCCCGATTCCCAGAACTCTTGCACAGCTACAGCTCCAAAAAACATTTGCACAAGCCAAATTATTTTCAGCAGCTCTGAGAAGTGGGCATTAAGATGCAAGTTGGCCAGCGAACAACCGAAGCACTCAGGAGCATACAGATACCTGAACCACACAAGCCTGAACAGGTTTTTCTCTCTGCCCCCTTCTCAGGGAAAGGACAAGAGCCAGCTGAAGGGCAGGAGTTCTGGCTCCAGTCCTGCGTTTGGAGCAGAAGACAATGTTGGCAGCTCTCCACTAAACCCAGTGCTTTTATCGACAATCTTGTCCTGCCCATAATTTTAGCAGAATCCCTAGAGGAGACCAGGTCATTGGGTGCAGCTAATCCTGTACCTGTCAGCAAAGGCTTGTTTCCAAGGAAGACAATCATCGCTCAATATATTTAGCCAACTGTGCAGCACAGAAGCGTCTTCTGGACGCATCAATCCTTACCCCTTCTTAAAACGCCTAAATGCAAATGCTAAAGCCATCACATTTTACCCACGCCTTAAGAAACCTCTCTTGGAAAACTGGATTAGCAACACTGCAGCAGGGGACTGAAAAGAGGTGAAGCTATTGAATAAATACCGGTCCCTTGGGACTAATTATCCGTGTTCTGTAACGAACCAACACTGCTCCTGCAACTCGGCAGCCTCTGGGTTAGTGGTTACTTCACACGTAAGATGTACATACAACAGTCTTTGCTCTAACACAACGTGTTCTCAAAGCATTGGTTCCCCAGGAGCAGCAGCTGGATAAAGTCTGCTCCAAATAATCGATCTCAAATCTGGTCTGAAACCCTGGACTTGCAAAATTAAACCTTTGCAAAATCAAATGCGCAAAGAAACCTTTCTGTTACTCAGCTTTTTAAAGGGTCTGCATTGTCACATCTGCAACCAAACCCTGCAGCACTGTGAGCACAAAACAGACCAGAGGGGTTATTAATGCAGTGATACATATTGATCCTCACCACTTCACCTCCAATGCACAGTGCTCCCTTTTAGCTTCGCTTCCCAAGCCCCAGCCATCCCTCTGCTTATTGACAGCTTCTAAACCACCTGGTGAATCTCAAGTCATGAAGGTAATGGGGGCTGGGGGCCCCAAGATGCTTTTTCCTGGCAGTGGTGCCACCCTCAAGCCTCCCAGCCCTCCCTGCATCACCAGTTCCCCTCCTATCACATCCCCTTAGTTACAGCCACAGGGCAGAGAGGAGCATAGTGTTCCCTCTGACAGGACAAGGCCCCAGCACAGCCTCTACACTGTCACTTTACAACAGGCAGCAGGAATTAGCACAAACACTGGCAAATGAGCTCTGAGAACAAAGGCCCCGGGCGGTCGCAGGCAGTGTCAGCCTGCGGTATCCACTCGCTCCCAGCACTGCTGCTCCAGGAGGTTCGTTCCAGAAGCAGCTGTGTTGGCCTTCCCAGAGCAGATGGATGGACTCTATACCTGTCTTGCCAGCTCCCATGTTGTGTGGACTGTGTTCCCACACTGTACCAAAGCTCCCGGTGGCAGCAGCTTGGTGAGGGACCAAGCAGATGATGCAGGCTGCTGGCTGCTCATCCAGCCATGCCACTGGGAGTTCGTAGGTCTGTGCTGCCAGGAGCTCACCCTCCTCAGCCAGCTCCCAGATTTTTGCTGTGTCTGCCAGTATAAAACTCTGCAGCCTCTCAGGTTTGTCCAGAGGAATCATAGCAAAGCACGAGCTGGGAAACAACAGAGGAGTTAGTGCTCACCTGGTTGGGGTGTAGGCAGACACAGTTAATTGGAGCGTTCACCTGGAAAATCCTCTGACACTGGAGGTTCCGAGATCTGCAATACAACAGTAAGGAAAAAGTGGGTGTGAGAAAGGGCAGTTGGCTCCACTGTCTCCAGAGTGCTGCTGGAGCAGGGAACACTGCTTCTGCCCACCTCAGGTCCCAGATCCGGGCCATGCAGTCCTCCCCACCCGTGTACATCCACCGCCCGTCCTCGTGGAAGCCCACCGAAGTGATGTTCTTGCTGACACCATCATAGTTAATGACGGGGTTGGGATTGTTGGAGTTGAGGTCATACATGCGGATGTGCTGGTACCCTGCAACACCGACCAGGCAGGTGGTGACTGAGGCACCAGCAGCTCCCGGTGCCTGGAGCAGGGATCACGGGGGCAGCCTCACCTGCAGCAGCGATCATGCTGCGGTCCGGGGTGATCTCCAGTGCGTTCACCTGCTGTGGCTCCCATTAAGGCCAGTAAGAGGTAGCTTCAGTGGGTACCCGGTGCTGGATGTCTGTGGGGCAGGGGGAGCCCCTCCCAGACCCCCTTGACCCATGGGCATGAGTGCTGGGTGCCTGTGCGGTGGGAAGCAGTCTCTCTTGGTCCATGGGAGTGGGCGCTGGATGTCCGTGGAGCAGAGGACAGCCCATCCCGGCAACCCCGGTTCCCCCCAAGCCCTCCTTGACCAGTGGGCGCAGATGCTGGTTTCCCGTGGGGCGGGAGGCAGCCTCTCCCCATAAACCCAGCTTGTGGGGCAGGTACTAAGTGTCTGTGGGGCAGTCCCTCCCGGTAACCCCGGCCCCCCGCTGCCGTCCCGGTGCGACGGAGGAGGATACGGAGTCCTGGTGCTGCACGGTGCGGGTGCAGATGCCGCTGTGCGCCTGCCAGAACCTCACTGTGTGGTCGTACCCGGCCGTGGCCAGGATGACCGGGTCGCTGCCCACCGTGCCCTGCGCCGCGTTCATGGTCCCGCCGCCGCCACCGAAGCCTCCCGAGCTCCGGTCTGCTCCGGTCCCGCCGCCGCCGCCCGGGCTCCGTTCAAGCCCCGCTCGGGCCCCAACACCCGCGCCCGCCCGGTGCCCTCAGAACCCGCTTCCACCCCCCGTAGTACCGCTTCCGCTTCCGGTTCGGGCGCCGCTCACTGCGCACGCGCAGCCGCCCCGCGCCGTGTCCGACCAAGCGCGCATGCGCAAAACAGGGCGGTGGGCGAGGCCATGCGCGGGGGGGGGGGCGAGAGAACGGGGCACGGGCGAGAAGACGTTCCAGGCAGCGCCGCCAGGGGGCGCCGAGATGGGAACCGGGGTTGGGAGGGGGCCGGGAAAACAGCGGGCATACGGGGCAGTGGGCACACAGTGGGCATCGGGCACACCGGGCACTGGGCACTGGGCACACACTGGGCATACACTCGTAACCAGGCACACACTGGGCACACCGGGCACACACGGGGCACACACCAGGCAGCGGGCACTGGGCACAACGGGCACACGCTGGCAACCGGGCACACCGGCCACACACCGGGCGCACAGCGGGCACCAGGCACACCGGGAACCGGGCACACATCGGGCACACACCAGACGACAGGCACACCAGGCACCGGGCGCGCACTGGGCACCAGGCACTGGGCACACCGGGCACTGTGCACATACTGGGCACTGGGCACACCGGACACTGGGCACGCACCGATAACTGGGCACACTGGACACACACCGGGCACAAGGGCGCATCAGGCACATACCGGGCACACACCGGTGACTGGACACACCGGTGAGCACACACCAGCAACCGGGTACACACCGGGCACTCCGGGCACACCCTGGGCCTGCTGGGCCACCGCGCAGGTGCAGATCAGATTGTGGCTACGGTCCGTGCCGGTGTCTCCGCCACTCGGTCCCGCAGCTCGGTCCCGGCCCCGCAGCGTCCGCGGCACCGGCGCCGCGCGGGCCCTTTAAGAGAGGCGGAGGGGGCGGTGGCGACGAACCGTTCCGTGCCCGGTGCTCGCGGCCGTCCTGCACCTGCCGGTAAGGGCCGGAAAGCCGGAGGGGTCGGGGCCGCAGCGGAGGCTGGGGGTGAGGGGGTGCCGGATGGTGCAGGGATGTCCAGGGTTGCAAGGATGCCCAGTGCCATGCAGGGATGCCCGGTGCTTCAGGGGTACCCAGGAGGATGCAGGGATGCTCAGTGCTGCAGGATGGGGATGCAGGGATGCTCAGGGCCAAAGTGGGAGTGAGTGCCACATGAATGATTAGAGGGATGTAGGGATGCCCAGCAGGAGATAAGGTTGCTTTGTGGGATGCAGGGATGACCGGTGGGTTGCAGGGATGCCCAGTGCCTCAGGGATGCCCAAGGGCTGCAGTGCGGATGGGGGTCACAGGAATGCCTGGAGGGATGCAGGGATGCCTGGGGGAATGAAAGTGTGCCCAGGAGGATACAGGAACGCCCGGTTCAGCAGTGGGGACCAAGGTCGCAGGGATGCTCAGGGCTGCAAGGATGCCCAGTGGGATGCAGGGATGCCCAGTGCCAGAGGGACGCCTAAGAGAGATACCGAGGTGCCCAGGGAGGATGCAGGGACACCCAGTGCTACAGTAGGAACCAGGGTCTCTGGGATGCCCAGCAGAGCCTGCAGGATGCTGTGTGGTGACAAGATGACCAAGAGGTACCTGGGGGCACTGGAGGGACATGGGGTGCCCCAGGATCATGGGGCACAGATGGTGCCCTGCAGTGCAGTGGGTTGTGTGGGAGCAGAATGACTCCCCTGTGCCCGGGGCAGCTCCGTTTGTGCCCCAGCATCGCGGAGGGGGGCAGGGGCCATCTCTGCCTGGGAGCTGAGGGAACAGCCCCCTCCTGCTGCCTGGGAAGCCATAACCATGCGCGAGGGGATCTGCAGCCTCTCCACAGGCGCCCCCGCCTGGGGTGCTGCAAGAGGCAACTCATGCCATGGGGCAGATCCAGGTTGGGTGTGAGGCCCTGCTCTCTCCAGAATCAGGTTTGGGTTTGCTTCCTTTCTTCTCTCCTCCGGGCTCGGGAAGGTAAGTGGGGAGTTGGGCTGCTTTCAGGGAGCTGGGAGCAAAACCCAAGGGTTGCAAAGGGGCAGGGAGGAGGGCAAGGATCCAGGCCCCTTCTCACCCGTGGCTGCAAGAGCACTGAGCCAAGCTGCTGGGGACCATGCCAGCACCATGCCCAAAGCATTGGCAGAGGATAATAATAAATACAGTGGGTGCTGGCGGCGAGATGCTGCTTCAGAGTGGCAGCACCAATCAGGTGAGTACTCACTGCAAAGGGATCCCCCTCCAGCAGATCCATGGCTGCCCCCCATCACCCTGGGATGCTGCACCCCAGCGCCCGCGTGCACCTGTCCCACCTACCCACGCCCAGGCTGTGCCAAGGAGCCTCAAACCCTGGAAACCTGTTTTCTATTTAAATAAGATAACATATATTAAAAACGCCGAATCTTGGCGAGTTGACAGCATCTGTCTAAATATTTATCCCCATTCCGATCAGGCGCTGTGTTCCCATGACAGCGCGATTAGCATGGTGCATATTTATGGCCTTTCTGGGTGCCAGACTCCCCATGCCCCTCTGCCCTGTGCCTGGGGGCCACTGACACCCCCTCCATGTCCCCCCTGCCCCTTTCTGGGCACCCAGAGTTGAGCTCCGCGCTGGCAGCCGTCCCCAGCCTGGCACATCCCTGCTGGGCCATGCTTCAACTGCCAGAAGCATCCAGGGCCAGGCAGGATGTAAAAGCAATGGAAAGGAATGGCAGGAAGATGTGTCAGGGGAGGGTCAGGTTGGACATGAGGAAAGGGTTCTTCATCCAGAGAGTGGTGGAGCACTGGAACAGCTCCCCAGGGAGGCAGTCATGGCGCCAAGCCTGACAGTGTTGCAGAAGCATTTGGACAACGTCCTCAGACACATGGTGTTAGTGTTAGGATTGTCTTGTGCAGGGACAGGAGCTGGACTTGATGGTCCTTGTGGGTCCCTTCCAGCTCGGGATGTTCTGTGATTCTGTGATGGGCAGGACATGGAGCAGGTGTCATGTTTGCTCCCCACAGCACAGGAGGTGGAGTGCTGAGCACAAGGCGTGTTTTTCACACAGGGACATGAGCACAGAGGACAGTGTGGGCACAACCTGCCCCAGACCCAGGATCCTGCCCTACCTCCTCTGTGTCAGCATCAGGGGACCAGGTAGCTGTGGGCACTGGGCAATGGGGATGGAGCAGGGATGCTCCAGCTCCCTCCTGCACGGTGCTGCACTACCCTGTGATGTGGCCTTGCTGGGGCCTCATGGTCTGGGGACAGCAGGTCCTGCAGTGGCTCTGCAGGATGTGACAGGGGTGCCAGTTGCAGTGCCCACCCTGTGCCCTGTGGCTGCGTGTGTGCAGTGTGTCGGGAGGGATTAGGGCTCTGTCTGGAAAAAGGGCTAATTCGGAGCCGGAGGCACGGGGCAGCTCAGTGCAGCTCTCCCCTGGTGCCACTGCTCTGGCAACACAAACAAAACCCTCGCGATCAGCTGAGCTGCTTATGTGCCGGCAGCAGCCAAAATCTGCTTTTCAGTTCCCAAAACTGGCAACGCTGAATTTAACCCTAAATTTTAGCACGTTGGACTCACTGAAAGGGCTGGCGGCTGCTGCCCAAGCAGCTGAGGCTGCCCAAGCAGCTGGCTGAGGCTGCCAGGCTTAGGGGGATGCAGGGGTGCTGATGTGCTGCCCCATCCCTGCCTTGCCCCATGCAACAGTGTTGGCAAGAAGGGAGGAAAAAGGAGTAAAAATTATGCTGGCACTTCTCTTGTGCATCTTCCAGGAGGACCCGTGCTGCCTCCTGCAATCTGTGCCATGGGGGACACGGGAGGGGTGTTGCCCACAGCAGAGTGGCTCTGGACTCCTGGGGTGGGAGCAGGCATCACTACAGATCCCTTGTCACCTGGCAGTGGTACAGGTTGCCCAGGGAAGCTGTAGATGTCCCCTCCCTGGAAGTGTTCAAGGCCAGGCTGGTTGGGGTCTTGAGCACTCTGATGCAGTGGAAGGTGTCCCTGCCCATGGCAAGGGGTTGCTACTGGATGGGTTTTGAAGTCCCTTCCAGCCTAAACCATTCCATGATTCTGTGATTCTATGAAATGAATTTTACTAATCTTAATGGCAACAACCCTTTGACACGAGCGCGTCCCTGCATCCCACGTGGCTTGTCTGATGCGTCCTGTGAGGGATCAAACACCAGTCTAGCCAGAGCAGACCTCCCTCACAGTGCAGTATCTCACAGCCCCCAGCAGCAGCAAGGGCCATCCCACCCTTATCCTTCTCTCCTTCCATGAGGGAAGCAGCAGCTCCTCTCACCAGGCTCAGATCCCTGGTGGATGGATCCCACTGGGCTCCTATCACACTCCGATGTTGTTTTTCAAGCAGCTCATGCCCCTTCCCCTCCGTGGTGCTGGCTGGGACTCACCTCCCTGGGCAGATGCTGTGGCTGCATGTGGCGAGCATGTGCTGATCCTTGGGGGTTCCAGGATGCCACCTACACCCCAGTAGTGCCTCTGGCTGTGCTGATGCCAGCGTGTGCCCAGGCAGTTCCCAGTCACCTCTCCTCCATCTGCAGGGGTGTTGCCTCCCATGCCTGGCCAGCCCCGGCTGCTCTGTGCCCGCCCCGCAATGCCACTCCACCCTGCCGCCCTGTGACACAGCCCTTGTCTTGGAGGTGACAGGGCTCCCACTGCCTTGTTTGCTCCTGCCCTGGCAGAGCCTGAGGAGGCTGTACCCTTGCAGGCAGAGAGAAAGGCAGGTCTGGCCACTGGCCTCCACACTGGGGCACATGAGGTAGGAGGTAGTACCTCTGTGCATGGTGGGTACCAGGGTGGTGGGAGGGGTCTCCCCCAAGTCCCCTTTATGTGGGTCTTATGCTGCTCATGTCAGGGAAAAGGGCACACAATGTGGTGCTGCACAGGGTCACCTGCTCTCGGGGTCCCTCCGGGTGCTGCGGTGCAGCTGGACCCCTGTGTGTGCCCTACAGAGATGGCTTTCCAGCGGAGCCACCGGCTGAACCTGCTGCGCCTTGTCGTGCTGCTCCTCGTGGCCTTGGCCGGCATCAAGTTCCTCTTCCGTGACAGGTGAGGGGCCAGCAGGACCCCAGCTCTCACATAGAGCCCTTGGGCTGTGCTGGTGCTGAGTGGCAGCTGGTGCCTCTGTGCCCCACGGCATCCCCAACCCTGCTCTGCTCCCTGCAGCTTCACCCTGGAGCTGCACAAGCACGTCAGCAAGGACAGCGACTTCTGGGGGCACCCGGGTGACAACAGCCAAGACACTGGCCCCCAGAGCCAGGCTGTGGAGCTCCCCGTGGCAAAGATAACGGCACCAAGGCACGAGCCTGGGCAGGTCTCCAGGGATATCAGTGCCACTGAGATGAGGCTGGTCCACCTGGACCTCAAGGGAGCTGCGCCCAGGGTCTCCTACCTGGAGCAGGTGAGGACGAGTGGGGATCGGCGGGAGGTGCTGGGGAGGGATGTGCTGGGGATGCAGAGCAAGGCTAAGCCCACCCCGCCTGCCTTGTAGTTGTTTCCCCTCCTGTCCCAGCTGGGAGCCAATGGCATCCTCATTGAGTACGAGGACATGTTCCCCTTCAAGGAGGAGTTGGAAATCCTCAAGTCCCCGTACGCTTACAGGTGAGCCAGGGCTGTGCGCTGAACTGGCTGGAGGCTGCCAATGTTGTGTGGCCTCAGCAGGTCCCAATGTGCCAGGGACTGGGTGTGACTTGCCTGGACCTGTGCCTGCGATAACCATGGTCAGAGTGCTGGGTTTTACCACCAGCAGACCAGCTTCCTGCCCCGCCGGGTCAATATTTGTGTCCCCATAGTGAAGTCCACAGAGGTGTGGGATAGCTGGGGCCACTTGGGCAGGGTGCTGGAGGAGGAGGAAGAGAAGGGAGTGCCCTCACACTCTGCCCCTGGTGAGCCTGTCCCTGCCCTCCCAGCGAGGAGGATATCGAGCGGATTCAGCAGCTGGCGGATCTCCACAAGCTGGAGGTGGTTCCCCTGGTGCAGACCTTTGGGCACGTAGAGGTAGGGTGTCCTGGTCCTGCTCCTCATCCCGCATCACGAGGGGGTCCCCCTAGATCCTCTTCCTTAATGGCTCATCCTGCGCAGTTCATCCTCAAGCATGACAAGTACCAGCACCTGCGGGAGGTCGAGCGCTTCCCCAACAGCTTCAACCCCCACGTCCCTGACACCTTGGCTCTGCTCAAGAGTATCCTGTCACAGGTGATTGAGAAGCACAGGCGCTCCACCTGGATCCACATCGGTGCAGATGAGGTGGGCTGTGCAGGGACACCAGCCCTTGCCCCAGACACCAAGTGTGCTCAAGGAGTGCTGAGCATCCCGCTTCCCCCTCCCAAACCCAGGTCTTCCATCTTGGGGAGGGGATGGACTCCAAGAACTGGATGAGTTACAACAAGGGCGACACGGGGACCATCTACCTGAAGCACATCAAGGAGGTGCTAGGCTTCATCGCCACACAGTACTGGGGGCTGCGGGTGCTCATGTGGGACGACATGCTGAGGAAGATCAGCGTGGGAGCCCTTCAGGGTGAGAGGGTGGGGATGACAGTGGTGGCACCTGACTCAGGTCCTTGGCAGTGCCCATCTGAGTGCCCATCTTGGCAGAGATGCAGGTCTCAAGGAGGCATAAGGAGCCCCAGGCATCCTCTTACCACTCACGTTGGTGTTCACATCCTTATCTCTTCTCCCCCTGCAGAGTCTGGGATAGTGAAGCATGTCTCCCCCGTGGTGTGGTTCTACGCACCTGACTTTGATGCGGAGCAGATCGGTAAGGCGGCGTGCCAGGCTCCCAGGGCTGGTGGAGCACACCCCAACCGAGCTCCCCCAGCCCCAGGAATGGTGACACTGGTGGCTCGTGCATGTCCTGCTGCAGAGCCATTCCTCACCAAGTATGCGGAGAGCGGTTTCGAGGCGGTGTGGTTCGCCAGCGCCTTCAAGGGCACCACGGGACCAACACAGGCTTGGCCCCCCCTGAGCTACCACCTAAAGAATCACCTGAGCTGGCTGAAGGTGATGCAGGCCCTGCCGCAGCTGGCCCCAGTGCGCTTCCAGGGCATCATCCTCACCGGCTGGCAGAGGTGAGGGGCAGCAGGACACCTGCCCTCCCTGGTGCCCACTCAGCTCTGCTGGTGGAAGTGCAGGGGGCGATGGTGTGGATTGCCCCACTCTGCAGGTACGACCACTACTCTGTGCTCTGTGAGCTGCTGCCTGTCGGCATCCCCTCCCTGGCCATCTGCCTGCAGACCCTGGTGAACGGTGAGCCACCAGCACAGCAGCCATCGCGGACAGGCTCATCCCCCAGCTCCCCACCCACTGCCTCTGAGATCCCATCCTGTGGGCAGGGAAAGATATTGGGATGGGAGGCAGTGGAAGAGCTTCAGCTTCCCCAGTTTGGGGGTGCAGTGAAGCCAGGGGTGAGTGCGTGACGGTGGGGTGGCCTGGGCCCCTCTGCCCCTCTCCTAACCCTCTGCAGGGGGATTCACGGAAGAGACGAAGAGGAAGGTGCTGGACGTGCTGGGCTTCCAGAGCATGCAGCTGGAGCAGAGCACATGGTGCGTGCCACAGCCCAGCCATGGCAAGGACATACCACTTGTGTCAGAAGGGATGCACTGGAGGGGAGACGGGGTTGTTGGTTATTCAAATGCCCCTGTTTTGGACCCACTTGGGGTGCTGGGGTTCACCCAGTCTGGAACCCTGCCGTGGCCAAGTGCACCCCACATGCTAGGCTCTCATCTCCTCCTCCCTTTCCCCAGCGAGGGCAGGGGAGCGTTCCCTGGCGCAGAGATCTACCACATGGTCGAGCAGGTTAATGGCCACCTGAAGGAGAGCATCCTTAAGGCCCTGGAGGAGGAGAGGTAACAGACAGTGGAAGGCACTGGGGTCAGCCAGCTCTGGCTATAGGGCTGAGCATCGTCCCTGGGTGCCCCCTACTCCCCTCATGCCTCCCCAGTGCCATCAAGGGCTGGTTCAGCCCCTACCACCGCAAGCGCCTGTTCGGCAATCCCCGCAACATGGAGAGCTTCGGCAGCAAGGTGCTCAAGTACGTCGTGCTGGGGACCAGGAGCACACCTGAGTGTCTGCATGGGGCTGGGGAATGTCCCAGGTCGGCTCTGGGGGTCCCTTGCACCTCCTGCTGGACACTCCCACTCTCTCTCCCCCTGCCAGACTCCACGAAGACTGGGAGAGCTTCATCCGTGACCTGCATGCCCACCTGGAGGGGGTCTACTTCCCCGACACAGTGGAGGAGTGGATGGAGGAGAACGTCAACCCCTACCTGGATCAGCTACGGGACCTGGTGCGGGACTACCAGGCCATTATCCGCCTCAACGCCAGACCCAAGGCAATGTAGGGGCTGTAGCCCCCCCATCTCCTGCTGCCCCCTGGGATGGGCTCTGGGTGCCACCATCACATGTGAGTTTGCTGGTGGCTGCGTTGCTGCCGTTGGTTTGCATTGTACAGAGAACTCCTGCACAGCCCACTGCCACAATAAAGTATTTTCGTAGATGCTGTGAGTGATGAAGGGGCCGGCAGCTCTGCCCTCTGTGCAGGCGAGGGGAGCTGGGGTGGGTGCAGGGGCTGGGGTCTGTCCTGTGGGTCCTGAGCCCCTCGCTGCTGCCCTGCTGGAGCTGGAGGGCTTGGCAACCATATGGTAGGGCTGTGCTGGAGGGCAGGGGGAATCATAAAATCAGAACGGTTTGGGTTGGAAGGAACCACAAAGCCAATCCAGTTCCACCCCCTGCCATGGGTAGGGACACCTCCCACTCGATCAAGTTGCTCAAAGCCCCATCCAACCTGGCCTTGAACACCTCCAGGGATGGGGCAGCCACCACTTCTCTGGCCAACTTGTGCCAGGGCCTCACCACCCTCACAGGAAAACATTTCTTCCTAAGATCTCATCTCAGTCTCCCCTCTTTCAGCTTAAAACCATTCCCCCTTGTCCTGTCCCTGCGCTCCCTGATCAAGAGCCCCTCTCCAGGTTTCCTGTAGCCCCTTTCCGTACTGGGAGGCTGCTCTAAGGTGTTCCTAGAGCCTTCGCTTTTCCAGACTGAACAACCAACTCTCTCAGTCTGTCCTTGAACAGGAGGTGCTCCAGCCCTCGGATCATCTCTGTGGCCTCCACTGGCCTTGCTCTCACAGATGTTGGAGAGGGCAGCCTATGCCCACAGTGCTGCTGGGCCCACAGGGATGCCCGTGTTCCTTGTGCTGGCCTCTGCAGGATGAGATCCAGGCTGGCATGTTGCTGGGTGCTGCACGCCACCAGGCAAGGGCTGGCACTAAAGATGGGGCCATGCCTAAGGAGCGGGGTGGGGGCCCTGCGAGGCTCCCACCAGGACCCCTCCCCAACCCCAGCAGCGCCTGTCGCTATGAGCCCCCGATGGCTCCCCGCACCAAGCCCAACCATCCTCCAAACACTGCTTTCATCTCCTCCTGCCTCTCCTTTAATGCAGTGCCCGGGGCTTCACACGTTCCCATCCTGCCTCCCGCGCACAGGCAGGGGCCTCCACCATGCTTCTTGCCTGTGGTCATGGGGATGGCAGCGGTGGCGGGGGCTGTGGGGTCCCCTGTGTGGGGCGATCATTCCTGCTGCCAGTCAGCAGGAATTCCCACAGATAATCATAGAATTGTTTGGTTGGGAAAGACCTTTGAGATTATTGAGTCCAACTGTTCCTGTCCACTATTAAACCACCCCTGAGCACATCCCTGCTCCTCCACTGTACCCATCCGTGCGGTAGCAGAAGGCAAAGCCAGTCCATCCTCTGTGCCCCCGGCTCTCTCCGGTCAGGGCGCCAGTTTCGGCTTGGTGTGCGCAGGGCAGTGACACAACATTTCATTGCACATTTTCCTGCTCTGCAAAGACAAACCCGCCTTGGCAAGAGCCCGGAGGGAGCCGCAGAAATGCGAGGCGGTCAGAAGTGCCTTCTGCAAAAGCCTGGCTCAACCAGTGGAGGAGGGAGGGTGGCTGTGCCCCCCACTCAGCCCTACACAGCCTGCTGCCCTGCATTCTGGCTCAGTCGCAAATGTCCTGGTGCCCAGCAAGGCCACCAGTGCAGGGGCTGCCCCATCCCGTGTCTGTGCTGGGTCCCAGGGTGCTGGCGCTGGGCGCGGGAGCCCAGCAGGAGAGAGCCGTGGGGCACAAAGAGACCTTTGTTGCGGAGCTTCGTTTGTTCTGGAGTGGTGGCAGATGTGAGTGGAGCCCCTGAGCTGCCTGGGCGCGCGGACTCCCAGTCCTCAGCCCCAGCCCCCAGCCCAGGCAGACCCGCAGCAGCTCAGCCCCCGTGCCGCAGCATAGCGCCAGCCTGCGGGATTAGAGGGCAGATTAGATAGCGTTTCACGCTCGCAACCCAAATGTCCTGGATTGGAAAGTGGGGGCGGGGAGGCGAGACGAACCCCGCCTCCCCTGGAGCGGGGACGGAGTTAGGGGCTGCCACGGGCATCAGTGGGCTCCTTCTGCCACAGGCACTCACCAGGGTCTGCAGCTGCCCTCCCCAGGCACTGTACCCACTGGTGCGCTGTGAGCACACACCCCTGTTCGCTGCACCCAGCAGTGTGCTGTGACCACCCGTCCCCACGCACTGCTGCCCCACTGCCACACAGCGACTGCCGCTGTCGGGGCCAGCTGGGTACCAGCCTTTCGGACCGACACACCCCAACATTACTTTGCTGAACCGGAGACTTCCACAAGGCTGTGGACGGTAACTGCTCTGGGAGAGCAGCAGTTCGGGGTAATTTTGTGGAGGTGATGCCTGTGTCCTGCACTGACTGGGCACCATTGGCACATTAATGCCTTGTGCATCGCTGACTCTAGTTCTCATCTGGATCCTCAGCATCCTCATCCCAGCCAGGCACCCTCCACACCTTTCATGTCCGAGTCGTTTAAGCCATAAAAAAAGTGGAAGGGGACGAGTGTCTCTGGTCGTTGTGTCTACAAAAGCGGAGAACTGGGCAGTAATAAGGGCGTTATTTAAACATCTGGGATTGCTGCTCCAGCCGGGTGTAGCATTATCGGCCACCACAGGCCAGGGGATGGTCGCAGCGGCCGAGCAGAGCCACGGGACAGCAAAGGGCATGGGGAGAATGGGGTACCCTGGGGGGAATTGCTCGGCCCCCAGACACCCTCAGCCCCGTCTTCTCTCGCCCGAGGGGCACTGCCTCTACCCCCGCTCCGGGGTCCCCCTCGATGGAGGGGAGGTCCGGGCAGCCCCGCTCCCCTCGGCTGCCGGGGGCGCTGAGACCGGACAGCTCGTTACACCCCACGGGAGTCCGCACGGGGCGGGGGATTCCTGCCCCTCCCTCAGGCACCAGAGCGGCCCCCGCCCCCCCTCGCACTCTCAGTGCAGCCCCCCCACCCCGAATTTCCCTCTCCTCACAGACTCCCCTCACACCCCGCGCCCCCGGTGCAGCCTCGCCCCCCGCGCTCCCTCCTCCTGGAACCGCCTCCCTCCGTGCTCCCGGTGCCCTCCCCTCCTCCCGGCACTCCCCCCCATTCCTCCCGGTGCGGCTCCTCCTCCTGGCACTCCCCCCTCTCAACCCCGCGCTCCCGGTGCAGCCCCCTCCTCCCGGCACTCCCTCACTCCCCGCGCTCCCGGTGAGCTCACTCCTCCTGGTGCCCTCCCGCGCTGCCAGCGCAGCCCCCTCCTCCCGGCACTCCCCCTCCGCTCCCGGTGCAGCCCCCCCCCCCCCCGGTGCAGCCCCCTCCTCCTGGCATTCCCTCTCCCCCTCGCACTCCCGGTGCAGCCCCCCCTCCCTGCGTTCCCGGTGCAGCCCCCTCCTGCCGGGTCCTCCCCCCCCGCGCTCCCGGTACCCCCACCCGCCTCCCGGCACTCCTCCCTCCCGGAGCGCCCCCTCCTCCTTAGATCCTCCTCCCCCCTCGCGCTCCCGGTGCCCTCCCCTCCCGGAGCACCCCTTTCTCCCGGTCCCGCCGCCCCGCCCCGCCCCGGGCGCCGCCGCCGCCGCCTCCGGAGCGGGCAGGGCGGGGGGGCCCGCGGCGCCAGAGCGAGCCGCCCGCCCCTCGGCGCGGAGGATGCTCGGGCCGTGAGCCCGCAGCGGCACCGCGGCGCCGCGGAGCCATGGGCAAGGACCAGGAGCTGGTGCAGGCGGTGAAGGCGGAGGATGTGGCGGCCGTGCAGAAGCTGCTGCAGAGGCCCAAGCCCGGCAAAGCCAGTGAGTGCCGCGACGCCGGGGGCCGAAGAGTGGGGGGGGCATTGGCATCGCAGAGGCGGCTCGGGGCCCGCATCCCGCCCGCTGCTACCCGAGACTCCGCATACTCGGGACCCCGCACCCCTCCTGCTGCTCCCTGCATCCCTCCTGCTGCTCCCTGCATCCCTCCTGCTGAACCTGCATCCCTCCTCCTGAACCCGCATCCCGCCCGCTGCTCCCCTGGATTCCGCATCCCGCCTGCCACTCCTCCCATCCCGCCCGCTGCTCCCCGCATCCTGCCCACTGCTCCCCTGGTCCCACATCCCACCCGTTGCTCCCCTGGACCCCACATCCTGCCCAGTGCTCCCTGCATCCTGCCTGCTGCTCCCTGAGACCCCACATCCCACCCGCTGCTCCCTGCATCCTGCTTGCTGCCCCTGGGGGGATGCCACCCTGCCCAGCCCCTCAGCATCCCTGGCACTTCTCCAGTGCAGCGTGGTACAGGCGGGAACTGCAGACGTGCCATGGACCCTCAGCAGCACCCCAGAGCGGGCTGAGGGGACACCAGGCCGAAAGGGGGGGCATGGTGTGCAGAGCATCCCTAGGTGCTCGGCAGCCAGGCTGCCCTTGCCCTGCACCCGAGAGCAGCTGGGGAACCCCCCGGGGGTTTTGACCTCGACATGGGCAGGGGCGAGGGCAGGGGCCTGCGAGTGGGCATGCAGGGCAGTCCTGGGGGCATCTGTGTGTGCGTGGAGTGTGTGTACATGAACCACGCGTGTGTGCAGCAGGGCTGCCAGTGCCTGCACAGATTTGGTTGTGTGCATGTGTCTGTGTCTGTGTGTGCAGTGTATGTGCGTGTGTGCCTGTGTTTGGGTGCGTGTCTGTGTTTGTGTATTGGTGTGTACCCTGGCATATGTGTGTTTGGATGGGGCTGTGTTGGTGGTTCTCCGTGTGGGGGTGTTTGGATGTAGCTCCATGGGGATCTCCCGGTGTGCATCCCTGCAGCGGGCTTTGCACGGCTCCGTGCGTGCACCCGCGTGTGTGTGTGTCCGGGCGTGAGGTGGCAGGCGTCTGCGTGTGTCTGTGCGTGTGTATCTGCGTGTGTAGCTCCAAGAGGATCTGCACTCTGCACGCTGTAACTGCTCTGCTGAGGCATTCCGCCCGGGACTGAATTATTCATGGAGCTGATGCAGCCGCAGGTTTCAGGCCTGGTGCATGGGGGTGATTCGGGGAGCTGGTGACCAGCCCTGGGTACAGACAGGGACCGCGGGGAGCACTTGTGTGGCATCGGATCACTGGGCACACAGGGCCTTTACCTCCTTACCGTGTGTCCCTCCCTCCAGGGCCCAGCGCTCACCAAACATGCTCATCCCTTGTCCCTAGAGCCGTGTGGGGCTGGTGCCGTGTCCGCCATTCCTGGTCGTGCAGGGTTGTTCCTGGCTGAGAAGGGCCAGTGTGGTGTCCCCTGTGTCCTGGTACCAGGCAGGGAGGGACCCCATGTTGCTGCTGTAGCGCCGAGTTAGCACGGCGTCCACTGTGTCCCTGGTGCTGTGCAGGGCCAGCATGCCATCCACTATGTCCACAGTGTCGTGTAGGGCTGATGTGGCATCCACCATGTCCCCAGTGTCATGCAGGGCTGGTGGGGCATCCTGACACTGTGCAGGACTGGCATGGTGTCCCCAGTGCTGTAAAGGGCCAGCACGTCATCCACCATGTCCCCATTGCTGTGCAGGGCCAGCGTGGTGTCCCCCATGTCCCTGATGCCATCATTGCTGTCACTGTCAAGGGCCTGTACAGGAAGAGAAGAGGCTCTAGCTCAGAGCCTCCTTCATCACAACTTGCTTCAGGTGCTGCCACTTCCATGGCCTCTCAGAACCGGGGTGATGAGGATGGGGATGACTCCTGGCCTATGTCCAGCTCTATCCCCCTCTCCCATTACTGCGCACAACTGGTGTTGCTGTGGCAACGGCCAGCGGTGCTGGAGTGCCACCACCTTCTCCTGCATCCTGCTCCTTCCCAGCCCTGCTCTGCTGCATCTCCAGCTGCAGAGCCCTCCGGCTGCGGGGCAGGATAGCCATGGAGGGCAGCAGGGCTCCCTGCACTGGCCTCACAGGTGATGGACAAGGGATGCCCAGTGAGGCTGACTGAGGCCAGCCTGGTGTTGGGGAGATTCCCGCTATGGGCCTAGATGCTTGCCCTGTGCCCTGGCTGGGCTGCGTGCCTCCAGCTCTGGTGCTGCTGCTGGGCTGCATGTTTTCCGCTCTGGTGCTGGTGTTGGGCTACTCTGGCACCATTTCACCATGGGACCCGACTCTCCTGTGGGTGCCATGCTCCTGTCCTGGGCTGCAGGGGCATCTCTGGCTGTGGCAGCAGAGTTGCGGGAGCAATGTGTGGTACAGTGTGGGAGAGCACCAAACTGGGGCTGTCCCTGTGCTGTAGGCTCCCCACGTCCCCTCTGCATGCCGGTCCCACGTGTGCCTCCAGCACTCCCCATGCTGTGCGGCACCAGGAAGATTTGTAACTTAGCTTAGTTATCTGGATAATATCCTATTCATGTGGGGTTTAATAAATGAGATTTTTAAAATCCCTACGTGAATTAACACGGGTTGCTATGGTGACATGGGGCCCGATTTCGCTGGTGGAGTACGAATTTGTGGGGCCCGGGCCGGCCGCAATGCTCGCTTCCCGGGCATCCATAATTGATGAGGTTGTCTGAAAGTTACGCAAATCAGATGCAGGGATTTGGCAGCAAAAGGTTTCCCTCCAGGTCCCCTCCTCCCCGGTGCTACCTCGAAGAATTGTAGTGACTTGGCGTTTTCCCCTCGGCTCCCTGACTTGGACACCATGGGATGGGATGAGGATTGGGCTGTTTGCAATAGTGTCCATACACCGGGCGATGGGGCGAGCATCAGGGTGTCCCCAGCAGTGTCTGTGCACTGTCGGATGGGACGAGGATCGAGGTGTCCCAAGCAGTGTCCATGCACCATGGGATGTGACAAGGACTGAAGTGTCCCAACAACTTCCATGCCCACTGCACCATCCCTGTCTCAGGCATCCAGGGCTTTGGGCAGCAGGGGATGGGGCTGTGCTGTGCCACACAGGGGAACTGCTGTTCCTTGGCTCTGATGGGTTAGAACCAGTGGGCTCTTTTCTTGCTCCTTCCTTGCAAGGCCAGTGCTGCTGGTGGCTCGTCTCCTTTGGAAATGGCTTCTGCATGGCACCCACTGGAGCTGCAGGAGGGACCTTGAGCCAAGAGCCAGGCCCTTCTGCCCCAGCTTCTCCTCCAGGCTGGGGGGCTTTGCAAAGTGCTTCCATGTGCAGTGGCTTCGTGTGACAGAGGAGGTGTCCTGGGACATGGTCCTGTGGTGCTAGGGCAAGCATCCAGTGTGGTGCTGTAGTGGGAGGGAGCTGGGGCTGTGGCCAGCAGGGCTGTGCTGCTCACCTTGCACCTGACCCTTGGTGCCATCCAGGCACCCCAGGCTGCACTTGTGTCCTCATGCGCCACTGCAGCTCTGGTTACCTTGGTCCGGGACACCCACACGCTGCTGGGCTGGGAATGGGAGCTGGGCACTGACCCTGCACATTGCTGTGCTGGGAACAGGAACAGGGCACTGGACCCTTGCTTTCTGCACCCATGCCATGATGAGGTAACCCAGCCCTCGCCTGACCCCACTGCCTGGGGGTGCAAGTGCCAAGGTGCGGGATGCTCTTGGGGTGCCCCTGCCCTGGGTGGGAGAGCCCCTTCCTGTGTTGCTACCTTGCGCAGGGCTGTGTGTCCTGCCCTGCGTGTTGCCAGTGGCAGCCCTGGCATTTTGGGGTTATCGCAGTCAGCTCTGCTGGCCCCATGACCACCTCTGGCCATGCTGCTCCTGGGCCTGGGGCCTTGTGGGGCGAGCAGAGTGGGACAGGAGCCAGGCAGCTCCTCAGAGGGGCAGCAGGGGAGGGAGCCCAGCAAACACCCTCCAGGCTTTCACCTGCTGGGGTGTGCCATCCTATGAGGACCCACCCCAGGATGTAGGCAGAGTTGCAGCAGCCTTGAAGGATCACTACTTTGCCAGTGGTCCAGGATGTGGGGGCAGTGGGAGGCAGGAGCCAGACCCTCTGGCACATGGGCTCCCTTGGCATGGCCTTGCCAGCTGCCTCCAGCGTGTCCTCCTGCCCAGCGGTCAGTTAATTCAGGGCTTTTTTGCTTGCATTTGATTGCATTAATAATCTTCCCTGATAATAGTATTTAATAAAACCAGGCTAATATGGCGCAGTTAGGAAATGTCTTTGACATTTTACAATTCAATTTCCATGCAGTAAGAGGCAGGGCAGCTGCAAATCCAATTGTGGTGCAGTGCCCAGGTCGCGCGTGGCCGGGAGCTGCTGGAGCTGCCTGGTTCCCTCTGGTAACGTAGGGAACTTCCCAGGGTGTCAGCTGCTCCTTCTGGCTCCTGCTGCTACTTCTGGGCGTGGGTGCTGCGGCAGCTGCCTTTTTCCTGCAGGAGAAGCCTGGGCATGGGGCAAGCAGGTCATGCTCACCAGGATGCAAGAAACCCCAGGAGGTCCCGGCCTCTGGAGCCATTGGTGCCGGGTAGGATGTGTGGAGTGGAAGGGGCTGCAAGGCTGGATCCTCTGGCAGCTTGGGCAAGCTGGGGGGCTGCAAAGGGGTGATAGAACCCCACATCCATTTTCCTTAGCTGGGTACTGCTCCTGCAGCGACCCTGGACCCCTGGCATGGATTAATAGGTGGGCTGGGACATGTGGGGTGATGCCAGTGTGGGGCGATGCCAGCGCAGGGTGATGCCAGCACAGGGCAATATCAGTGCATCCCAGCATGTTCCAGGGCTGTCTGGGATGGCAGTTGGGGCTGAGCAGCTCCTGCCATGCTTAGCAAAGAGTCAGCAGGTCCCTTATAAACGTCTTTTGGGGGTTTTTAGCCTGCCTGTGATGCCTCACTCCCAGCAGGACTTGGCAGGCGGGCGCGGGCTGGCGTGTGCCAAGTTTCCTTCCAGAGGGTTATTGTTGCTCAACTCGGGGTGACATCTTGTTACTTTATTTTCTTACCTCTTTCTCCACTTGGCTGGAGTTGTGGGTGCAAACCCTCCCTCTGGGGCCAGCTGCAGGGTCCCTGCCTACTGGATGGTGCTGCAGCAGACCCGGGGCTGTTGGCCCCTGCCATCAAGGTGGCTCCATTCACAGCTTGAGGCTGAATTTTCTTATGGCAGTCTCGAATTCACCTGGGCTGGCACCAACCAACCCTTTGCCGGCAGTGGGCAGTCCCTCGTGCCCAGGGCTCTCAGGGACCAGCTCTGGCTGTGTCCCACAAGAGGATCTTGCTGCCAGGTGCCGCCGTGCTTCTTGCTGCCTATGCCCCGTGGTGAGGTGATGCTCCCAGGACTGGCTGGGTACGTGGCAGTGCCAGGCTGCACCCAGGGGTGCCAGCAGTGCAGCGGGATGGGGCACTTTAAGTGCCTTAGTTTCCCTCTGCAGCCAGTCCCTTCTTTGCCAGTCCAGTGCGGTTTCCAGTAGCCAGGCTGGTGTCTGGCTCCTCTCCCCTCTTCTGCTGAGCTCCCTTTAACCCTTCCCTCACTTTCCCATCTGCCAGAAAAGGCTGCAACCAGCCCCTCCTCCCTGGCTCGGTTTGCCCCAAGCCCCTTCCCGCTCCCCCTGTGCCCATCACTTAGCCCCACGGTGCCGATGCCCTTGGATGGTGACTATGTGGCACTGTGCCGGGGCCTGAGCAGATGCCAAAGCAGTGGTGGGTCCTTGGTGATGTTGGCCCTGGGCACATGGAGCTGCAGTGTTGCTGGTGGGGTGAGCGGTGGGAACTGTGTGGCTCTGGGGTGGTGCTCGAGGCTGTGTGTGAACGTGTTTGCCGTGGTGCTCTCCCTTCTGGTGCTGGGGCAGGAGCGATGAGGGTGCCAGGAGTGGTGGGTGTGCAACGATCAGTGAGTGCCAGGATCAGTGAGTGCTGCTGCAACAGGACCAGGCATTGTCTGGGTTGGGCATCACTGGCCACCCTGCAGGGCAGGGGCTGGAGAGCCTCTGGCTGGATGCTGGCCGTGATCACGCCGCGTGCCACCCTTGCTATCGGTGCCATTCGCGAGCGTCCAGACACCATCAGGAGAGTGTCGAAGAACTAATTTGCTGTTATTATTTAGACATTAGGAAGAAATTCTTCACAACGAGGGTGGGAAGGCAATGGCACAGGTTGGCCAGAGAAGTTGTGGCTGCTCCATCCCTGGAGGTGTTCAAGGCCAGGCTGGATGGGACTTTGAGCAATCTGATCCAGTGGGAGGTGTCCCTGCCCATGGCAGGGGCTTGGAACTGGATAATCTTTAAGGTCCCTTCCAACCCAACCCATTTTATGATTCTATGATTCTATGATTCTATGATTCTATGATTCTATGATTCTATTTAATGGATGATGTTGCTGGGCCAGGCTCCCATGGGCAAGGAAGAGGCACTGTGAAGCAAAACCCACTCAGGAGCACCTGAACTTGTGCTGGCTTGCACAAATGCTGCTACTCCATCACCGCTTTGTTCCCCATGAGGACAGATTGTGCCAGGCTGGCTGCTGAGCCAATGTGCAGCACCAAGGTCCACCTCTGCCCCAGGTTACCATGCTGTCCTGCAGCTGGGGTATATGTGGGACTTGTCTTCTCAGTCCCCTCTCCCTGGAGGGACGGGGTCAGCACAGGAATGATCCTGCCAGTGGACTGACACTTCATGCCAGGCTAAGAGGGATCTTTAAGCCTTAATGAAATGTTAATAGTATTTTCCAACTCAATATGGGAGTAGAAAATGAGGTGTTTAACACTGGGCTCCGCAGTGACAGGAGCAATCAGCCTGAGAAATAGGGAGCTGGGGACGCAGCACTGGCCTGGGCATAGCCTGACAGCTCCGCGTTGCTGAGACTGGCTCTGGTGATGGATGAGTGCCGGTGCCCAGCACGAGCTGTCTGTCCAGGGAGGCATGGTGCTGGGATGGTGTGGGAGAATGCCTGGTGGGGTGATGCTGAATGGTGGGGCGATGCTGACTCTGCCTGGGTCTCCTTGGGTTTCACTGGCAAGGTCACTACCACCTGCCTGGTGAGAGTGAGCAGATTGAGATGATTGTGGGGCTGGGCTGCTCCAGATGCAGCGGGCCAATGGGACCCCAGCTCTGAGTCCTGCCATGGGCCCTGCCAGGTGGAGATAGAGTAGGTTGGCGCTGGTGCCCAAGCAGGCACAGTCTGAGCATTGCTTCTCTGAACACTGTTGTGGCTGGCTGCTTTGCACCAGTACTGCTCTGCCAGCATGCATCTGTGTGGGCATCTGTGTGCCCCTGTGCAGCCTTGGGCATCTGTGTGCCTGCATGTATGCATGCAGCTGTCTCTGTGCATCCCTGTGCGTTGTGTGCCCCATGCATCTATGTGCATGCATCCATGTGCATGCATGTACATCCATGTGTCTCTGCCCCGTGCATCCATGTGCCTGCAGCCATCTCCACTGGCCGCTTCAGCAGTGCCTCCTCCCTGGCCTGGTGTGGGGCTTGGCGCTGGAAACGACTCTCAGCGGTAGCGGCAGCAGCCAGCTGATCCTTTCCAGATGTGGCTGCTGGGAGGCCGGCTCTGTGCCGCCTCCTGGCTGAGGCCCCCGAAGGATTTTGGTCCGTGGCTGCCGAAGCCGCTGGAGCAGACAAAGCAGCCGCCTGCCCGGCTCCTGCATTGCAGCTGGGCTGTTTACGGCGCGCTCCTCGCGGTTGTGCAGCTCCACAGCAGCCATTCTCCTGGCTGCCTCTGCTCCGCCGTGTGCAAATCTTGGGGCTTTCTCTGGCTGAGTCTTGGCTCCTGGCAGGGGTGGGGAAGGTGGTCCCACACTACCACTACCAGCTCCCCAACCTGTGCCCAGTGTGCTGGGGACACTGGGATGTGTTCTGCGAGACCTGTTCTTCCTCTGCAACGCTGCCAGTCCTTTGGGAGCTGTGTGACACCCGTGGCCTGGCTCCCGGTGCTCAGGGCGGTTGCATGGCATCACCTGGCTGCATATCCATGTGCTGCCCATCCACCCTGGCAGTGACCATGGCATCGCCGAGATGCCAGCCCGTGTGTGCACAGAGCTGCCCACCCCTGCACCCCATCCTGCCCACGGGCACCATGGAGCAGAGGGTGCACAGGTAGGCACTGTGCACTGGCACGTCTGGAAGCCAGGCTGTGATGTGGATGAGGAAAAATGATGGCACTAAAGGCACTGTGTTTAAAATAAACCTCAGAGGCTGTTTTACCCACGTGCGGTGCAGGAGCTCAGAGCCCAGCGCTTCAGCGTTGCCTGTTGCCCTCTTATTTGTCTGGGCTGCCCACGTGCGTGCACACACACACTGGCACACGCTCTGTGAATGCCTGGGAGCTCCCCACCACTTCCCAGTGATGTCTGGACTGCGGCTGGGTTCATGGGAGGCCAGATGATAGCGACTGTTTTGTAGTTAACAATTTGGTAGTTAAGCTTTATGATACACAAAGCTGCTGGTCCCTCCCCGCAGGCCAGTATGGCTGCGGTTGGTCCTCCCAGGGCTCCCTGGCCCCACGGAGGAGGCAGGGACGGGGAGAACAGGGATGGAGGATGAGCAAGATTGTCTCTACCTGGGGTGGAGATGAGCGGTGCCAGCATCTGCCCCCTCACCGCTCCCCTGTCCTGAGCAGCCTCTGCCCAGGCCCTGCGATGCGTGGTGCCGGCTTTGCTGGGATGCAGGTGGATGCAGGCTGGCAGCGGCGGCCCCAAGCAGTGGCATCCCATGGCAGCCTCGCCGTGCCGGCGGTGACTCCTTCCAGTCAGGGTGATTACTGAAAATTACCTGTTTGCGCCGCCCCGGTGCGGGGAGAGCAGCCTGTCAATTAAGGCTCCATGGAAGCGGCACCAACATGCAGTTCAGTGGAGACGAGGGTGGGCGTACGGCTGGCACCCAGCCGGCGGCGACGGGCGCGATGGGGCTGCTGTGATGCTTTCATGCTGATCCTGTGGGAACGAGCACGGCAACTCGTGTCCCACTTGTGTGGCAGCAGCCAATGTGTTACTGTGCTGCCTGCGTCCCTGCTGCCAGATTCCCCGCATCCCTGGTTGCACGAGGCCAAGTCAGTGCCATCCTTGGCGTGGCAGAGCAGCGTGGCATGGGGTGTTACTTGGGGTCAGCTGGTTTGCCAGCAGCCTGGAGCGGACAGGAGGCTACCGGGGCTTCACAGGCAGTGACCCCATGCTGGGAGAGGGCTCTGCAGAGCTGGGGGGCTGCACAGCTGAACCCCAGACTGGGGCTGGGGAAGGTCCTGGGGGGTCCATGGTATTGGGGGGCTGCCCTGGGGGATTCTGACTGATGCAGCACCAGTGGGGAGCTGCTCGGCCGGGCTCCACAGTACCCTTGGCAAAGGTCGGGTGAGGATACAGCTCGGCAATGCAGGGAGAGCGGGATTGCTCACAGTAGCTGTGGGTGAGCACTACTGCCCCAGCATGGTGCTGGTGGGCACCGTGGGATGCTGGGTGCCCTGGCGAGCTCCAGCCTCAGATCTTCATTGGGTTGACCTTACCTTGGGGACAACCCTGTGCTCCATCCCCGCCTGCCCTGACAGCCTGCGGTGTTCTCTCTTGGGACTGAAAATTTCCTTTTTATAATAATAAAAACCACAGCGGGGGCCCCATTGCCCCTTGAATGCTGTGTTTAAGCTGCTTCTTTCTGGCCCCAGGGGATAGCCCTGCGCTGCAGCATCGTTGTGACTCAGGCTGCCACTGCACATTGACTGTGAAGTGCAGAATTCTCTGCTCCCCAGGGAAGGCTCTGTGAGGGCCAGGCGGCTGGAGCGCCCACAGGTGTGCTGAATGCAGGACCAGTGCCCTGAGAAAAGCCTTGGGGTGTGGGGAACAGCACTGGGGCACCCAGCTGTGGGTGTCCACATGTGATGGGATGTCCAGATTTGATGGGTGCTGAAGTGCCTAGATGTGACGGCCAGTTTTACCCAGCTGTGATGGATGATGGGATGCCCAGCTGTGGTGGTCGGTGAAGCATCCAGCTTTGAAAGGCACTGTTGTATCCAGCTGTTGCTTTCCAGCTGTGGTAGACACTGGGGTATCTGGTTGTGATCAACACTAAATGTCCAGGTGGTGGGTGTCCAGCTGTGATGAGCAGTTGTTTTCCAGCCATGGTGAATACTGGGTGTCCAGCTGGTGGTTGTCCAGCTGTGGCAGGGACTGAACTGTCCAGATATGGTGGGCAGTCGTTTCCAGTTGTGATGAGCACTGATTGTCCAGCTGGTGGGTGTCCAGCTGTGATTGGTGCTGGGGTATCTAGCTGTGGTGGGCAGTGGGTGTTCAGCTGTGACGGGCAGTAATTTTCCTGCTGTGATAAACACTGGATGTCCAGTTGCTGCTTGTCCAACTTTGAAAAGGACTGGAGTATCCAGCTGAGGTGGACAGTCAGTGCATGTCCAGCTGTGATGGGCAGTTGTTTTCCAGCTGTGATGAACACTGGTTGTCCAGCTGGTGGGTATGCAGCTGTGATTGGTGCTGGAGTATCCAGCTGTGGTGTGCAGTATGTGTCCAGCTGTGGTGTGCAGTAGTTACCCAGCTCTGGCAGACTCTGGGCTGCGATGGGTCCATCTCATCCCTGCCACCCCTTTGCCCCAGGCAATCCCTTCCCACGCAGCCAGCAGATCTTCCCAGTGCATTATTTATACAGTCAAAATCGATCAGAAGATGATAACAGCTTCATTAGCATCTGAACATTGTGCGGCCTCAGTGCTTGGCACGACCTTGGCTGCAGGAGTACAAGCCTTTCACTGTCTGGCAGTAGTGGAGACCAGATTCCTGATGTCCCCATCATCACCAGACCCAGCCATGGCTGCTCCGGCCACCTCCACGGGGCCCCCACGGTGGCCCAAATGTGGGCAAAGTGTGTGGCCACCCACTCTTCTCACTCATGTTCCCCCATGGTGACCCCATCCCCACTGCAGGGAATAAGACCACTCATGGCAGGGCTCCTTGTGCAGTGAGCACTTGCAGCGCTTGTTGTTTGCGTGGCGCTCGTCAGCAAGGATATAATTAAGAGCAGCTATTTTGGATGCTTCCTTTATCCAGCAGCTCACGGCGATACTGCTGCAGCATCTTCCCCTCCTACTCTGAAACAGACTCTTGGTTTGCTGAGAATGTCTTCCCTGGGGGTACTCGCTGCCATCCGCCTCGCGGGGTACTGGGGGTCCCCATTGAGCTGAGGGACACACACAGGGGTCCTGCTGCAAGGGGGGAGCAGCAGGTATGCTGGAACTGGGGGGTTTGGAGTTGACCACTGCAGTAAGGATGATGGGAGTGATGAAGAGGAGGATTTGGGGGGATTGTCCTGGCTTGTTTGTGGCTGCCGCTGGGCTTAGGGGAGGACAGTGACAGCTTTCCCCTCATTATGTAGCTGTTGATCTAGTGGAGGCTGGAGCCATCTGCTTGGAGCAGCCACCCTCTCCGTGTGAGCTGCTGCTCCTGGGGGGAGCTGAGTGAGGATGTGCTTCGTCAGCAGGGGCTTGGCCGGCAGCCCCCGCGCCCCGGCTGGGCATCGATCGCTGCTGGCGCTGCACTGGCTGCAGATGCAAGGGGCAGGCACGCAAGCACGCTGACGGGTGCTGTGTGGCTGTGCTGCTGGGGAGGGAGAGGATCCCCCAGAGGCACTAGGGAGTCCCACTGTGGGGGGTCGTGGCCTTGGACTCCTGTAAAGGGAACAGAGCTGGAGTAGCTGGGCATGAGAGTCTCCCTGTGGCATGTACCAGGATGCCCAGAGCTGTGGTTGGGCACAAGGGTCTCTCTGTGGCAGGCACTGGGATTCCCCAAGCACTTGTTGGGCATGGGAGTCTCCATGTAGTGTGCACCGGGATGCCCAGAGCTGTGGCTTGGTAGAGGGTCTCCCTGTGGCATGCACTGGGATGCCTGGAGTGTCATTTGGGCATGGGGATCTGTAACATTCACCAGGAGGCCCACAGCTGTGGCTGGGGATGGAAGTCTCCCTATGATCTCCCGATGCCCAGAGCTGTGGTTACGCACGAGGGTCTCCCTGTGGCATGCACTGGGGTACCTGGAGTGTCAGTTGGGCATGGGGATCTCCCTGTGGCATGAAATGGGATGCCTGGAGCTGTGTCAGGTTGGTGGCAGTGGCACAAGGCTGTGGCTCCCAGTGCGCTCAGGAGTCCTGCACCAGAGCTGGGCCTGGTGATGCTGGAGCTGGCTGGATCTGCAGTGTGGCCAGTCCCCCATTCCTGGAGAGGTCCTGCCCGAGCCTGCTCAGCGCCATCAGGCCCGGCAGGATGCTCATGGGTGCAGCTGCTCTGAGAGATGGGGGGAGCTGTACCGTGGGGCTGGGGTACAAGGGGAGCAGGGCCCAGGGAGCTCCATGCTTCTGTGTAGCATGACTATCACCTGAGCACCTGGGGAGAAAAGAAGGGACACTGGGGTGTCCTGAGGGCACTGGTGGGGCTTGGGTGGTCTAAGCCAGGTGCCACTGTCCCTCTGTGCTGCAACGTCTAACCAATGGCCCCACCGTATGCCTCAGTGCAGGCAAGGCAGATTGGTGCTTGCGGATACTTCTGGGTGCTCCATGCTCTCCATCACCCCTGTGGCAATTCCAGCAGGGAGGAGAGCCAGAGATGCACTCAGTGCCCACTGGCAGCATGGCTGTGCAGAAGCTCAGCTCTGCTCCCCGCCGTGCCCATCTCCTTTTGTGGCCGATGTTTTTAATTGGCAGTGCTCTCAGCTCCCTGCCCTCTCCCTCGTTAGTGGAGGAGTTTTCCGTGTGCTTCCCAGCCATTAATGAGCTCTCCCACATCTTGCTGCCCCCAGCCAGGTTGCACATCCTGCACAGCAGCAGCGGGGCTGGGACAGCCCAGGCTGTGGATTGGGGTGTGCCAGGGCACCTATTCTGCTCCTCAGGAACCGTGAGCTCCTGCCGTGGTGGAGCTGTGCCAAGGGCTGGGTTGGGCTCCAGGCTCTTGGCTGCAGCGCTGCTCCCTCAGCACAGCTCTGTCCTGCCCGATGCCAGGCAAGCACACTCCTTCATTACCAGAGAGGCTTAATTGGTGGGTGGTGGGACCAGGGGGTGAGGGTTCTACTTCTCAGATAGCCCCTCAGGTGTTGCCAGCTGGCACGGTGGCTGCTGGTTTTCCTGCTCTGCCCATTGCAAAGCCACCAAACCTCGAGGGTCCCGGTGCAGGCATGGGGTTGATTCTTTGCCAGTGTCACACCAGTTATCACCATCTGTGGCCTCAGCCTGGCCCTGTGGGGGTGCCAGCCACCAGACTGCTATCCGTGTCGCCATCCACCAAACATTTAATGGCTTTAAATTGGAAGGGAAAAGATTTAAATTAGACGTTAGGAAGAAATTCTTTACGATGAGGATGGGGAGGCACTGGTACAGGTTGGCCAGAGAAGTTGTGGCTGCCTCATCACTGGAAGTGTTCAAGGCCAGGTTGGATGGGGCTTTGAGCCCCCTGATCCAGTGGGAGGTGTCTCTGCCCATGGCAGGGGATTTGGAACTGGATGGGCTTTGAAGTCCTTTCCAACCCAAACCTATGATTCTATGACCCACAATTCACCATGTGCTGGGCCACCAGTGGCACTCCAGGGTGCTGCACCCTAGCAGGACATGGGACCACATGGTCCCCAGGGGACCCCATCAGACAATACCACACCTCAAGACCTTTTCCCAGTAGTTCCTAAAGCCATGCTGAGGACTGAGCTTGCCACAGCCCTGCACAGGCACCGGCAGCTTCATGGCCACTGCCAGGGCTTTAAAGAAAGTCAAACCGCTGCACGGCTGGAAGTCCCTGACTAAGCACTTGGCACGAGTGGTGATGGAAGTGCTAAACAGATTTTGGCAGCCACAGCCTCTCCTGCAGGTGCAGGGGGGGAAAGATTCACCGCTACGGTGCATTTGGCTGATGCTGGTTTGGCCAGTGCTGGGGGCTGCTGGTGTGTACACAAGGATTGGCGTTGTGGGGTGCCAACAGGATCATTGCTGCACCCCGTGATGCTGAGCCCTGGGCATTGCCCTATCCCAGCCCCTTGCTGGGAGCAGCCCATGGGGAAGACCAGGCACTGCAGATATGCTGAGATAGAGTCACAGAATGGTTTGGGTTGGAAGGGACCTCAAAGCTCACTCAGTTCCAAGCCCCTGCTATGGGCAGGAACATTTCCCACTGGATCATGTTGCTCAAAGCCCCATCCAGCCTGGCTTTGAACACATCCAGGGATGAGGCAACCATGGATTCTCTGGGCATCCTGTGCCAGTGCCTCCCCACCCTCATAGTGAAGAATTTCTTCCTAATGTCTGATATAAATCTTCCTCCTTCCAATTTAAAGCCATTCTCCCTTGTCCTGTCACTCTATGCCCTTGTAAAAAGTCCCTACACAGCTTTCTTGAAGCCCCTTTCTGTACTGGGAGGCTGCTCTAAAGTCTCCCCTGAGCCTTCTTTTAACCAGGCTGAACAACCCCAACATCCGTTTGTCTGTCTGTCTGCAAGGACCCGGTAGCCGGAGCGGGGCCCATCTCGGGTCCGGAGATTGGAGCCAGTGCCGGGCACGGTGCCGCTCCTGCGCCCGTCGGCTCCTTTTGTCCACTGGCCATTTGCATCCCTGGGGGGCAGATCGGCCCCCTGCTCCTGGGAGCTGCTTCTTGGCACCAAGCACAGAGGAAGTGGTGCTGGGCTCCTCTCCACCGGCGCTGAATGGCACCTTTGTTGGGGAGCCTGGCGGCTGCTTGGGGCTGGCAGGGACCCACTTGGTCCCAGTGCCCAGAGGGCTCTGCCTGCCGGCGACATCCAGTCTTTCCTGGGAGAGCACTGGGATGCTGCAGGGGACTCCTGCCTGGCTCTGGCCACCCCAAAGGGGGTTTGGTGCTGGGGTTGTTTGTTAGTGTGTTAAATGAACGGCACAGGCTGCCCCGAGACATGGGGCTTGGGCTGGTGGCATTTGGTTTGCTGGAAGGAGGGTGAGCAGGACTGGGCAGGGATCCCACAGTGCCCATGTCCCTTCCTGTGCCCAAGGCACCTCGTGGTTCCCTGTCCTTCTCCACGCCCTGAGAACCATATGGTGCCCCTCTCCCTCCCTGTGCTCAGGGGAACCCATGGTGCCCCATCCCTCTAGCAGACCCTACAGTGCCCTTTCTCATCCCACAGCCACCTCATGGCACCACATGCCAGGAGGACCTTGGTGGGCGAGGGCTGATTGTTGTGGCTGACCAGAAGCCATCCTTCACAGCTCTTGTCTGTTGGCACTGGGCTGCGTTGTTGTTAGGCAAATGTCCTGTGGATTGAGCTGTTGAGTAGCTGACGGAGAAAGGGAGTGAGCTGGTGCTGGGTGCAAGGCCCTGAGAGGGAGCACAGGAGGGAGAAACATCTACCACCACTCTGGATGCTCCTGGGACTGTCCACCACACGTGGCTGGTGCAGGGGTGGATCAGCCCAGCACTGTTCCCCAGGTTCATGGGTCAGGGATGGGCACACCCACCCTTCCCACTGCCACTGCCAGTGCTCAGGGATGCTTTAGTACTGGACAGCTATGGCTGGAATCGATGATCTCGAAGGTCTTTTCCAAGCAATTCTATGACTCCCAGCTCCCCGCTGCAAGGAAGAGCAGCCTCACTGGAAAGCCTGAGTGGCATTTTTCGGTTAAATCTTATGTAAATCTGGCTTCTTCCTTCTTCGTGGTGCTAATTGGATTGCCCAGAGCTGGTTCATTTTCCCACGCAGGCAGGCGTGGGGTAGGCTTGGGGGGTTTGCAGGAACAGGGGATGTGCTGGGACGTGGGGGAGCACACTGAGCTCCCCACTCTGCTGAAGAAGCAGCCTCACACCGCGCAGTGCTGCACCCTGGCCTGGGCAGCAGGGAGCTTAAACCTTGGTGGGGAGGGAAACCTGGAGCTGCAGCCACACCAGCTCCCCAACATGCCCCATTGTCACTGCCACAGGTCCCTACCCCAGCTACCTCCCATGCCACTCTAACACGCTGTCCTCTTCCCTCCCTCACAGAGCTCCTCGGATCAGCAAAAAGAGTCAATGTCAACTTCCAAGACACTGACGGGTGAGTTGGGAGCCCTGAGCCCAGGTGTGCAGGCAGTGGGGTGCGGGGCCAAGGGTGTGCGTGCTGTGGGGCACTGTGAACAGGGATGTGCATGCCGTGGGGTACAGCGAACAGGGGGGTGCATGCTGTGGGAAGCAGGGGTGCGCATGTCCTGGGATGTGTGCAGCATGGGTTGCAGCAAGCAGGAGCCTCGTGCATCTGTGTAGACACACCAGGCTCTTCAGAGTGATGCAGTTGTGCAGCCAGGGTCTGGATGGGCAAGGACTCTCAGCCCCCTTCACCAGTGCTGTTGAGTCCTGCCTGCACCCCCGAGCCCTGCCTGCACCCCTGAGCCAGTGGGCTTGCAGCCATAGGCACTAGGGGAAGTGGGAGCAAGAACTGAAAGGCAGAGGGAGAGCTGTGGCCCATGGGGCTCTGCAGGTGCTGTGCAGGGAGCAGCGCCGCGGGGCACCACGCAGGTGAGCTGTGCTGCCCGTGCACCACTTTGCAGCTGACATCCAATAGGCAGGGCTGAAAGGGAAAGGGACTCAGCACCTGCTAATCACGCTAATGAGGCTGCTGGCACAGGAAGGCAGCCAGAGCCCTGAGGAGGAGCAGGACTGCGGTGGGAGCAGAGAGCAATACTTGCCGGGATCTGTGCCCCTCCTTGAGCAAGGCAGCAGGACACAGGGCAATGCCAGTTGGTCCCCAGAGATGGCTTTGCTGTGGCCATGGAAATGGCACATGAGCAGAGGGGCTGGTTGGGGTCAGGAACAGGAAAGCAGGCCCTGGGGATGCACGACCGCAGCAGCCTCCTCATCCTCAGCCCCAAGCAGGGTCCTGGCACGGGGGTGGTGGCAGTGGGCATCCCCTCGTACCCACCAGAGCATCAGCTCTGCTGGGCCATGTGTGTGCATGTCAGTGTGTGCATGGGTGCATGCAAGTGTGTGGATGCACAGCTGAGTGCGTGTGTGCAAGCAGGTGATGGGAGTGCGTGGGCACAGTGGGGCGAGTGTGTGGCACTGCCTGCAAAGGGCAGGGGCTGGAGGGCACGATGCAGGCAGGGTGAGGGGCTGCATCACCCCACAGAGCACTTGTGCAGTGGCTGCTGGCGCTGGGAGGTAGCTCACTGGAGGGCTGTGCATCGCGGCCGGGCTGGCACAGCAGTCTAGAGCTGCAGGCAGCTTGTGCAACTGCCCATGGCTACTGGCCATTCTGGCGGGTGTAGGAGCAACTCTGCAGCACAAGGGCAACCTGTAGCCTCCAGTGCTGCTCCTGGGAAGGATCAGCTCCTGGGAATGCACAGGACAGACCCAGGCTGCAGCCAGTGTGTGCTCCACTCTGCCACTGGCGTGCTGTGCCAGCTCAGCCAGCCCCCACACCGTGCCTCAGTTTCCCTGTCTCTGCTGCACTTGCTGATTCCTGGGCTGGTGGGGGCTACAGGCAAGCGCCGTGCTGGTGTCCCTGTGCTTGCCCTGGGGGATGGTGCCCTGTGCCGCTCGTGGCCTTTGCAGCTGGCTGGGCCATGCCAGGGGAAGCCCCCGAGGCAGCCCTGGGGGAGGGCTGCGATTTGCACCATCTTGAGCAGATTTGAGCAGGGCGCTGGAGCGGAAAATGTTGACATTTCCCAGGCAGACGTTGGGGATCGGCCTCCTGCGCGAGCTGTCTGCTCACATTGCCGCTCTCTGCCGGGGGATCGCAGGCGGCAGCTCCATGGGGAACGTGGTGGCTGGAGCGTGCTCCCAGCAGGGATGTGTTCCCCGTGGCTGGGGGTCTCGCTGATGGGGGGGCAGATGGGATCACCGCCCCGCTGCCCACCCCTGGGGCACCAGGCAGCCGCAGGGGCCGGCAAGACCCGCTGGGGTCCGCAGTCCTTTCCCATGCCCTGGTGACACTGGGGTGGCCCTGGGAATGGGACGGGGACTCTGAGCATGGCCGGACCTGGAGCAGCGGGGCGACGGGCGCAAGCGCAGCCGTGCAGACAATGCCACCGCCAGGAGCAGCAAGTAGGTCAGCTCCTGGCCTGCTTCCCAGGAATGAGCCTCCCACTTTGGCCGGTCCCGGGTGCTGTGAAAGCAGAGTGGGGTGTGGTGCCAGGGGGTTTCCCCACCCCATGGCAAAGCCCAGCAGTGGACAGGGGCACTGCTACCTCCTGGCAACCAGGTCCATATGCATCAGTGCCTGTCGTTGTGCCGCGGGGAGCAGTGGGTCAGCGGGGAGGGCAGCTCCTTGGCACCCCCACCCAAGGTGGGACCCCCCTGTGTCTGCCCTGCCCATCGTGTCCAGCTCAGAGGGTCTCAGCATCCCCAGGGACTGTTTCACCTGTGTCTGTCTTGCTGCAGCATCTACAGCTCAGACCTGCCTGCCACTGCTTCCAGTTCAGTGGCGTCCCCCTCCCTGCGTCCTGCCATGGGATTGTGGGTCTGTGCTGTGGCTGCAGGCCCCAGCGGAAGTGGAATAAAGTGATGAGCTGGAGAGTAAACCCATGTCTGCTCCAGCACAGCCAACCTTCTGGCCCTTGTTGCACGCTGGGACTTGGCCCACTCTTGGCTTGACTCATGGCTCAACCAAACTGGTCCCAGTGGCAGCTCTTGTGCCATGGGGTCCCCACAGGGGATGTGAAGGTGGAGTTGCCCAGTACTTAAAAGGGGCTACAGGATGGCTGGGGACAGACTATTTAGCAAGGCCTGATGTGACAGGACAAGGTGCAATGGTTTTAAATTAAGGGAGGGGAGATTTAGGCTGAATATAAAGAAGAGTTTATTTCCAATGACAGTGGAGAGGTACTGGCACAGATTGCTCAGAGAGGTCTTGGCTGCTCCATCCCTGGATGGGGCTTTGAGCACCCTGATCTGATTGAAGGTGTTCCTGCAGCGGGGCTGTACTGGATGAGCTGCAAAGGTTCTTTCCAACCTTCTATGATTCTATGATCTTGGGGGCAGATGTGGTGGTGGCTGTGGGAGGCAGGGGCTGCTGGAGCTGCAGAGCAGACAGGGAGGTGAGAGCCCTGACATCATGGACGGTCCCCAGGTTCTCGGCTCTGCACCATGCAGCACTCAATGGCAACACGGAGCTCATCTCACTGCTGTTGGAGGCGCAGGCTGCGGTGGACATCAAGGACAACAAAGGTGAGTCCTGATATCCTGATGGCAGCCCCTGCGACTCTGCAGGCTCTGGCTGAGCATGGCAGCGTGCTGGGAGGGATGGTGGCATCTCTGTTCTGCCCACCCACAGGCATGCGGCCCTTGCACTACGCAGCTTGGCAAGGCAAGAAGGAGCCCATGAAAATGGTGCTGAAAGCAGGTTCCTCTGTCAACATCCCGTCAGATGAGGGGCAGATCCCCCTGCACCTGGCAGCGCAGCATGGACACTATGACGTGGTACGGTGGGGCTGGTGGTTGGGAGTGGCAGGGGTCTGTGTCACCTTCCCTGCCTTGGCCCTCGCCGAGCTGGGATTTCGCTTCTCCACAGTCGGAGATGCTCCTGCAGCACCAGTCCAACCCCTGCATCATGGACAACTCGGGGAAGACGCCCCTGGACCTGGCGTGCGAGTTTGGCCGGGTCGGGGTAAGTCCTTGCAGCACTGGGACTCCCGAGAGGAAGTTTGGGAGGGGAAGGGAGCAAGGTCCTTGGGGAGCTGGAGCAGCCTCAGCACACTTGGGGTGGCCCCTGGGAGGGACAGCAGTGGGGGTCCATGGTGCCACTGCTGTGGGGGATCTCGGGCTGGTGGAGCAGGGAGTGAGGGGGCAGAGGGGCTGCAGGCTGAGCCGCCCTTGCAGCCCTGCTCCATCTGTGTTTGCTGAGCCAGGTGGTCCAACTGCTCCTGAACAGCAACATGTGCGCGGCGCTGCTGGAGCCCAAGCCGGGGGACACCACCGACCCCAATGGCACCAGCCCCCTGCACCTCGCTGCCAAGAACGGCCACATCGACATCATCCGGTGGGTGCCGTGGGCAGGGAGGGCAGTGCCGGTGCCCCCCCCGCCTCGCTGACCCCGCCATCCACCCCCAGGCTCCTGCTGCAGGCTGGGATCGACATCAACCGGCAAACCAAAGCGGGCACGGCGCTGCACGAGGCGGCACTCTGCGGCAAGACCGATGTGGTGCGGCTGCTGCTGGATGTAAGGGCCCCCTCAGCACCCCCAGATACGCCCAGTGCAGGGAGGGGCTGTGGGAAGGGAGGGAGCCCGTGGCTGGGCGCTGCAGAGCAACATGTGCACCTCTCCTGGGCAATGGGGGTGAGGGTCTCGGGCAGGGGACAGCAAGGCAGCAAGCTGTGCCCTTTGGCTGCTTGTCTCAGGGTGCCCCTGAGGGCCCTGGAGGGTGGCAGAGGGACGCAGCCCCCTCCCAAGGCCTCTCTGTGCCGTTGCAGAGCGGGATCAATGCCCACGTCAGGAACACCTACAACCAGACAGCTCTGGACATCGTCAACCAGTTCACCACCAGCCAGGCCAGCAAGGAGATCAAGCAGATGCTGCGGGGTAGGGGGGCCAGGGGACTGTGCTGGCACTGGGGGGATGTTGGGCTGGGGGTGTCAGGACTCATGACACTGCTGGGTGACCGGCGACGCTCCCACTCTGTCCCCGTAGATGCCTCGGCTGCTCTGCAGGTCCGGGCTGTCAAGGACTATTGCAACAACTATGACCTGACCAGCCTCAATGTGAAAGCTGGGGACATCATCACTGTGAGTGCAGCCGGGGGGCCGGGGGGACACCGCTGGTGGCACTGGCCCCTGACCCTGACCCTGCCCACAGGTGCTGGAGCAGCACGCAGACGGGCGCTGGAAGGGCTGCATTCATGACAACCGGACTGGCAACGACCGTGTGGGCTACTTCCCCTCCAGCCTCGTTGAGGCCATAAGCAAACGAACAGGCAAATAATCCCCTCCTGCCTCCCCCGACGGGGCTGCTCCCACCTGCAGCCCCGGGGAGCCCCTTTTTGGTCTGGTGGTATCGGGATGGTGTGGCTGGTGAAACCACACTGGGGCAATTCCCACGTCGTACATGTGGGTTCGGTGTCCCCAGCGTGGACATGGGGACAGTGCCTTCAAGTGTATGGGGCTGCCGTCCCCATCATGAGGTTACTGCCTCGTGAGGTGCATGGGGTGTTGTCCCCATCAGGTGTGAGGAGTCAGTGTCCTCGTTGAGCCACTGGGGTGGATGCCCAGCTTGTGCACATGGGGGTCGGTGCTGGCAGCCCCAGGATGCTCAGGAGAGCCCCAGGCAAGACTGCCATTGGGCTGGGAAAGGCATTTGTGGTGCCAGGAGGTCAATGTATGGGGAGAACTGGGGGCATCACTGCAGTTTGGGGGTCATGGCACAGCAGAGGGGCCAGAGAACCTGGTGCTAGGGGTCTGAGCAAGGGGGCTGGGCACCGGTGCCAGGGATGTGGCACTGCCCCATGGGGACCCGCTCTTTGGCCAGGGGGCATCTCGGGGATCACACAGTGCTCCCCTGCCCTGCAGCTGCCTGTCCCTGTCCCCACCCCACCCTTGTAGGCTCCCGATGGGGCGTGTGGTCCTCTGGGAGAGCCGTGGCTGTGCCCACTGCCAGGAGCGGTGGATGGAGCTGGTGCCTCTGCAGGCAGTGCTGAAAGGCCCCGCAATAGCTGGCTCGCTCCTGCTGGTGGCCATGCGCTGTCTGGACCTGTGCGATCTCGGGGCTGGCCACAGCTCTGGGCGTAGACAGGGAATGGCAATGCTTGAACTAGTTTCTGGGGGAGCGATGGCACGAGTGCCTGCTGTCTGCTGGGCACTGCCACACTGGCCACAGAGGCTGAAGAATGCCACGTGCTGGATGGGCAGAGCTGTCCCCAGATGTGGGTTGTATGCTGGTACTGCAGGGATGGGTCCGTGGCTCCTGGGATGCAGCTGGCTCTACAACAGTGTTCTCCAGGGTATGAGGTTTTGCAGCCACTCCATCAGCTGCAGCTCTGGTGCTGGGCAGTGGGATGACAGCACAGGGTGCATGTGGTGGGGCTTGGCCAGCTGGAGAAAGGGATGCTGGCACTGGAGTCCCCAGCCCAGCTGTGCCTGCATCCCCTCCTCATGGGATGCCTTTAAGGGGAGCTGAACCCCAGCATCATGGCTGTGCCTACACCCCCTCCTCATGGGATGCCTTTAAGGGGAGCTGAACCCCAGCATTGTGGCTGTGGGAACCCAACAGTGCCTGGAGCCTCACGGTGGTGCCGCTGCCTGAAGCACGAGGTGCCCAGTGTCCGTGCTCCACAGCGGGTGTGCGGGATGTGCCCCGCAGGCCATATCCTGCCACCGGACCAGGCCCTGTGCTGAGCTCCCACTGCTGCTCCTCAGCTCCGCATTGGTTGGGTCTTGGTTCTGGCTTCTCCACATTCATTTAGTTGCTTTTTTTTTTTGCTGCTTTCTTTTTTCCTTTTTTTTTTTACTTTCCTTTTCCTTTGGCGGCGCTGAGTGTGTCTCGATTATTTGGATTCTTTTCATTTTGTCTCTTGTTATGTTTTATTATCAGGTTCATGGGAGACTGTAACAATCCCCCAACAGTACCAAAAGATCCCGCTCCCGGCTTACGGGGCTGCTGTGCTAAACGGTGACGCCTCGTCCCATCCGTTCCATTCCCTGCCTCCACCTCCACCTCCACCACCACATTCCCATCAGACTCTTTTCAGTTCCTTTGGCTATCACAGGCTCTCCCCTAGCAGTGCCGACGAGCCGCGTTACGGACAAGGTAGTTCACCGCTCGCTTCGTGCTCTCGATGGATTTCTTTCTTTCCCTTTAACATGTGTATTGAGTCTTTTCTTTCTGCTCGGCCCCTCTCCCCTCGCCGTGTGTGCAGGTGTGGTGCAAGCGTGTGGATGCGTGTTTGTGTGCATGCAGGCGTGTGCATGCATGTGCATGCAGGCAGGTGGGGGCACGCAGGGGCGTGCACACGTGCATGCCACCAGCCCCCTCCCTGCATGCCCTCGGCAGCGCTGCTCTGACACATCCCACCCTCACCACCCCGGTGTCCTCAGCTGCAGGGCTGCCTGTGCTCTGCCCACGGACCCTGCAGCCCTGCCCACCCTCTCCAGGTGAGCGGGGACCCCCCAAAACCAGCCTCCAGGCTCTGTGATGGGGGCTGGGCAGCGTGGTGCCTGGCCAGCAGCCATTAGAAGCTAATTTGGGTGTGGGGACCCTCTGTAGCCTCCCCCATGGGGTGCTGGGCACCCAGTGAGCCACTCGGAGCAGGTCAGGGCTGCGCTCAGGGTGGGCAGAGGCTGCAGTGCCAGGCATGCTTCCATGGGGGATGCTTTTGGAGCTGGCTGAGTGCAGGCAGTGCCCAGCTGTGCTGTGGGAACTGTCCCCGTGGCACAGCCAGGCAATGGGTGCTGCCGGTCCAGGTGTCGGAGTGCCTGGAGAGCAGATATTTGGTGGGGAGGTTATAGGGGTGCAGTGTGGGCTGTGGCCGCAGAAGCTGCTCTGGGGGGTCTTTGCACATGCCCTGACGCTGGTGGCATGACAGGTTGTGTTGGGAGAGTGCTGGGCCAGCCACACATGCAACTTGGGATCGCCCATCTGCCAGGGGTGGGGACAAGGGAGCAGAACGTTGCCCAGACCTTTCTCTGCCCACTGGGCACCTTGCGCCAGCCTGGGCAGTGCAGGCTCATCTTGGTGTGACCGTGGCACACGCAGCACAGGGACATCCCAGCCTGATGGTGGTGTGGCTCTTTGTTCCCCCTTGTGCTCCTTTGGTGGGTTTATCACCTTGCCCCATCCACTGCTAACGGGGCGAGTGTGTTAACGCGGGTGGCAGCGTGGTGGCTGGTGGTGGGGTTGGGCTGAGCTGGGCTCCGTGGCGGCTGGCAAGGGGCTGCAGCAGGACTGGCACTCACAGGGCTGTTGTCATCTCATTGGGTGCTGTTTTAAATCCCATGCTGGGCACCCTGGCTGGCCCTGGCATGAGCAGGAGCCAGCAGGGACAGGCAGCATGGAGAGTCAGTGAAGGAGCAGTGCTGGGTCCTCTTGCCCACTGCTGTGTCACCCACTTGGGGCACCGGGGAGCCTGGGGGATTCAGCAGCCAATGCCCCTTCCCATATTGCCCCTTCTGTCCTCTCGCAGCCAGGGGCAGGCAGCCGCAGGGCACAGCCATCGCCATCTTGGCTGGAGGACTGTGGGATGGGGACTCTTGTCCCCATTGCCCAAGTTTGCCCAGCTCCTTTTGCTCCCCCGCACCAGGTTATGTCCTAATCCTATTCTGTGCAGGGAGGATACGTTCCCCATCCTCTGACTGGGCTGAGCTGGGGCACTCAGGCATCCAGGTCTGTCCCTGGATGGTGGCAGGGATGGGATGCCCTGCAGGATGGGGTCCCTGTCACCCCGTGCCAGCTCATTGTAGAGGGACAACACTGGCATTGTGGACACGGCCACAGCCAGGATCCCCACACCTTTGTAGCCGGGTATGCCCTGTGTGTGGCACCGACGGCCCCGGGGCTGCGGGTCACCTCGTGCCACACTGATGGCGAGTCTGAGCGTGTGGAGCCATGCGCACCTGACGGCTGCTCTCTCTGCTCTGTCACCAAGGGTCCCGTGGGGCCGACATGAGCCCATCTCACCTCTCGCCGTCACAGGGCGGATCAGCCAGTCCGGCTCCCACGGAGGAGATCTGGGTGCTGCGGAAACCCTTTGCAGGTAACGGCGGGCATGGTGGGTGTGCGTGGCTGGGACCCTCCCTGTCCCAGGGGGACACATACCAGGACGAGGCAGTGGCTCTGGTGGGGCACAACCGCACCATGGTGTCCTACAGCCTTGCCATGGGGATCCGTGCCCTGATGGCATCTCCTCTCTCTGTGCAGGTGGTGACCGCAGCAGCCTGGGCAGCACAGGCAGCGTGGCCTCTGCCCGCAGCTCGGGAAGCGGGCAGAGCGCGGGCAGTGGAGCACATGCCCTGCATGCTGGCTCAGAAGGCGTCAAGGTAAGGCGAGCCCCAGGGTGGCCGTGCCAGTCTATGGTGGCACTCAGCTCCCATTCCAGTGGCACTTGCCTATTGGGATTGGTTCCTGCTTGGCTGGGTTCTGTGAGGTCCTACCAGCACCCAGCATGCCACCAGCAGTGGATGTCACCGGTGGTGGCTGGCAGCGCGTTCCTGCCCGGTCGGGTGCAGGCTCAGCCCCAGCACACCATCCGGTCAGGCTGCAGGGCTGGGCAGGGTCAGGCAGAGGCATCGTGCAGCAGCCCTGCTGCCTCTGCACTGCACGCTGCTTGCTGCCACTGGCACACTGCCCACTGCAGCTCCCACGCTGCACTGAGCCACCTGCCTGCTGCTGCTGGCACCATGCCCACTGCACCCTCCTGCCTGCATATTGCCCCCTGCGTGCTGCCCCTGCAGCCTGTGCATTGCCCACAGCAGCCTGGTATGTCCCCTCCCTGCGCTGATACCCGCAAGCCCATATCCCCTGGTATCATGCCTGCGTCACGCTGGAGCAGGCTGGGCATGGGTCTGTGTCCCCCGAGCCAAGCACCGTGCTGATGCCCGTGGGGCTCTGCTTTGCGGGCAGGGGTCCCCTGCAGCCCACGCTGGCAGCCTGTGCCAGGTGTGCATCAGGCTGGATTCGGGGTGCCGCGGCACCATGTGCTCCCACCGCCCGCGAAGCACCATCTGTGCTGCTCCTGCTTTCCCTGTCACAGCCCAAAGCTGCTGCGCCTCTCCCTGCCCATCCTTGCCCGGGCTGGCGGCGGGGCCGCTGCCGCAGTGCCCGCAGTGCCCGCAGCACCCATGGCACCCGCAACACCCATGGCACCCGCAGCACCGACAGCACACATGGCACGCACCCACCGGCCCTCGCCGCCCGCCTGCCTCACTCCTGCCTGCTCTCCTCCCTTCCCGGGGTGTTTTTCAGCTGCTGGCAACCGTCCTTTCCCAGAAGGCTTCTGCGCAAGAGACTGTCGTGGGCGATGGGCCGGCCAAGGCGCAGGACATCTCCGCAGGTGCGTGCCGCCAGCCGCCGGCTGCCGGGAGCAGGAGGAGCCCTGGCCCTGCCGCGGGCGAGCCGTGGATCCAGGGATTTGTCTTTTTTTTTATTGCCACGGCACCCGTCGCCAGAAGGAAAAACGTGTGGGTAAAAAATGACTCTCTCGCCTTTCGGCTGCTGCCAGGCCTTCTCCTGCCTCGGTTAGTGGGGGCCCCAGGGGGGCGGGGGGCGGCGCGGGCGGTGGCAGCGCTCCTCCTCAGCCCATTCCCTGCCCTGGCCCCCACTGGAGCCCGAGCTGGGGTCCCCTCTCACTGCTGGGGTACCCCCCATTCCCACCAATGCTGTCAGGGGGGGCTGGGTGCGGGGGGATGCCCTGGCATGGGGAGTGCCCATGCTATGAGGGGGTGGCACACGCTGCGGGGGACAGACGGGAGATGAACGTGCAGGGAGGATGGACGCGGAGGGGAGGAACGTGCCGGGGGATGCCCGAGCTGCAGAGATGCACACGCAGTGGGGATGGAAACCTGAGGAGGGGGAGATGCACACATGGGGGAGAGGGGGTGCACACCTGCGGTGGGGGGTGCACAAGGGGTGGAGGGGAGCACATGCTGGAGAGATGCACATGCAAGTGGGATGCAGACATGAGGGAGATGCACATGGCAGAGGGATGCACATGTGAGGAGGGTGCCCACGCAAGTGGGATGCAGCTGCCAGGAGGATGCACTCACAAGGAGGATGCACACAGACGGCAGGGAATGCACATACATGGGGGATGGGGGCGGGAAATGCACCTCCATGGAGGATCCAGTTGCCAGTGAATGGAAAGGGGCTGCTTTTGCATGTCCTAATCAGAAATTTCCACATAGCCCTCATCACCCCCAGGGCTGGCGAAGGCAGCAGCAGGAGGGTGGGCACTGCAGGGCTGCCTGGGTACCTGTGTGGGACATTCTGGGGGACAAGGTGGCTCCTGCCAGCCTGCCCTGTGCAGCCAGGCCCCTCGCTGTGCCCCACAACGGGTGGACAAGCCTTGTCCCGTGTTGGTGGTATGACCAGAGGAGCAGGGACAAAGGGTTTTTGGGCAGATGCCTTGGGAGATGGGCAGCCAGGGAAGCCCGCTCTTCCACTGCAGTGTGTCCCTCTGCTTGGGGCCATGCTGGGCCAAGGGCATTGTGGCTGGGCTGGGGGCTCACCTGGCTCTGGGAGGGTGGGCAGGAGCAGTGGAATGGGCTACCCAGCAGTGCCACAGAGCGGTGCCCAGCACAGTGGTGGTGCCATGTGCCCTGCAGAGCCCCTTGCAGACCCAACCCTCACTCTGAGCCCTGTGCCAGCGTAGCCAGCTGCGCTGGGATTCAGTGACAGGGGCTGTGACCCTATGGCAGTGCCTGGGTACGGTGCCACACACCAGCCCTGCCCGACCCCAGGGAGCAGACCCCACAGCCAGGGCACCCCAGGATGCTCCAGGCTGCTGTGTTGGGACAGCTGTTGCTCTCTCACGCCTGCCCTGGCCCTGCCAGTGTAGGGCCTGTGGCTGTGCCATCCCACCTGGGACAGGGGCTTGGTTCTCTGTATTGCTTGGCCAGAGCCCGGGGGTGCATGGACTGGGCCCTGCTGACCACTGCCTCTCCGGCAGGTTCGTCGCGGTCGCAGAGCGTGGCCAGCTCCCCGTATGCCCCCCAGCCGCCTGCCGAGCCCCAGCTGAAGAAGATGGAGCCACCGTCAGAAGGGAAGGTGAGAGCAGGGAGGGTTGGGGTGCTGTGGGGAGCCCCATGGTGGTGTTGAGGGGAACATGGGCATGGCCCTGCGATGGTGCAACCCCACTGCACCCATTGCCACGGGTGCCTTGACAGCCCTGTGGTGTGAGCACCGAGGCTGGATGGCTTTGGGTGGTGGCTGTGAGGGCAATGCTGGTCTGGTGCTGTGCCATGAGTCTTCCTGGTGGCTGCTGACCCCCTGCTCCATGGCATCAGCGGTGGGACAGAGGTGTGCCCAGGATGCCACACAGCCCCTCAGTGGTGCTGGCTCGCGGATGGGTACGAGGACAGCCCAGGGGACACGGGTAGGGGTGGTGAGTCCCCTTCCCCAAGGCTGCCCTAAGCCGCACATCCCTCTCCCCAGAGCTCCGAGGCCGTGTACCAATGGCTCTGCAAGTTCCAGCTGCAGCTCTATGCACCCAACTTCATCAACGCTGGCTACGACATCACCACCATCAGCCGGATGACGCCAGAGGTGAGGCTGTGGGGACACCGTGGCTGGCGGGTGCTGCAGGGAGGGGGGCATGGCCGGTGCGGGACAGCGCTGAGCCCCATCTCTGCCCCAGGACCTCACGGCCATCGGTGTCACCAAGCCGGGGCACAGGAAGAAGATTGCCTCCGAGATCAATAACCTCAATATCCCTGAGTGGCTGCCAGAGTACAAGCCGGTAAGGACTGTGTGGGGCTGGGGACACCAAAACTACATCCAGGGCAGTGCTGGGGACCTGGCAATGCTGGGAACCTGCATCCAGTCCCCTCTGCCCCGTCTCCTCCAGGAAGGGGGTGGCACAGGGGTATGAGGGTGGGAGCTGGCTCACCACTGCCACATGATGCCCACATTCCATGGTCCCAAAGCTGGGCACGTCCCCCTCCCAGGATCTTGGGGTGCCAGCTGTCACCACATGAATGTGACAGCATATGTGTCCCCAACACCTTTTCTGCACCATAGGATGGGCATGGCAAGGGGCTTCCCATGGGAGCAGGGTTGGGCGTGGCTCTGGGTGCCTGTGGAGAACAGGGACAGGGTGGGGATGGGGAGCCCCCTGAGGCACCTCCTATCCATGCTGATGTGCCAAGGTGCCTGGGCCAGACCCTGCTGCCGACTGGTGCTGAGCTGTGCCCCATGCCCACCTCCCCAGGCCAACCTGGCGCTGTGGCTCTCCATGATCGGCCTGTCCCAGTACTACAGGGTACTGGTGGAGAATGGCTACGAGAACATCGACTTCATCACTGACATCACCTGGGAGGACTTGCAGGAGATTGGCATCACCAAGCTGGGTAAGGTTCCGTGCGGCATTGCCAGCTGTGGTGGCCCCAGTCCCCAGCAGTGGTGTTGATGACCCGTGCTGTCCCCAGGCCACCAGAAGAAGCTGATGCTGGCAGTAAAGAAGCTGGCGGAGCTGCAGCGTGCTGAGCTGGGCAAGTACGAGCCAGGCACGCTAAAGAGGAAGGCGACGGCGGGCCCAGAGGTGCTGGCCATCGAGTCCCCGCCACCGGAGCCGCCCGAGTGCCAGTCGCCTAAGATGACCACCTTCCAGGACAGCGAGCTCAGCAGTGAGCTGCAGGTGGCCATGACAGGCGAAGCTCCCGAGGAGCCCCCCGAGAAGGTGGCGAACCCCGCAGCCCCTGGCTACCGCTCGCCACCGGGGCTGGGTGGCCGTGCCAGGCTGATGAGCAGTTCCCAGGAGCTGCTGGGCGACAGTCCGCGGGGACCACCGGCCACCGCCATCTCCAAGAGCCAGGAGTACCTGGCAGAGGGGACTGGCGAGGGTCCACCTGCGCTGCCCAAGGAGGGGCGCCAACCCCGGCACGGCCACCCGGTCAAGCGTGCCAGTGTGCCACCAGTGCCTGGGAAGCCCCGGCAGCCCTTCCCACCCTCCACCGGCCACTTGACGCCACCACAGACCCCCGGCAAGGGACGGCCCCCCTCACCGCAGGGCCAGCCCGCACCCCACGCCACCGCCAAGGTGAAGCCCACTCCACAGCTGTTGCCACCGGGCGAGCGCCCCGCGTCGCCCCGCTCCCTGCCCCAGTCACCCACCCACCGTGGCTTTGCCTATGTCCTGCCGCAGCCCCCCGAGGGTGAACCCCCAGCTGTGCCCGTCCTGCCCGTGTCAGTGCCAGTGCTGTGCCTGCCGCCGGCGGGCGAGGGCGAGGAGGAGCTGGGGCGGCCGAAGAAGCGGGCGCACAGCCTGAACCGCTACGCCGCCTCCGACAGTGAGCAGGAGCGGGACGAGCTGCTGGTGCCCGATGCAGGGCCCTATGCCACGGTCCAGCGGCGCGTCGGGCGCAGCCACTCGGTGCGGGCACCCGCCGGTGGTGACAAGAACGTCAACCGCAGCCAGTCCTTCGCCGTCCGCCCCAAGAAGAAGGGCCCCCCACCACCACCCCCCAAACGCTCCAGCTCCGCCATCTCCAGCGCCGGCATGGCGGAGGACTTCCCCAAGGAGGGTGAGGGTGAGGTGGCCACCGGGCCACCCACCACCGATGGGGAGAGCCGTCGGGAGCAGCGTCGGGCCAGTGACCTGGGTGGCAGCGTGGACACGGGCAGCGCTGGCAGCGTGCGCAGCATCGCAGCCATGCTGGAGATGTCGTCCATTGGCGGCGGTGCCAGGGCGCTGGCGCTGCAGAAGCCACATGGGGCCGGTGGGCCAGTGCCAGTCAAGACGCCTGAGGGCTACTACCTGCAGCCAGGGGCTCCTCCCGGCAGCCCCGAGCATGCCCGTGTGGCCACCGTCCTGGCCACCGTCAAGCACAAGGAAGCCATTGGGCTGGATGGGGAGGTGGTGAACCGGCGCCGGACCATCAGCGGTCCCGTCACCGGGCTGGTGGCAGCCGCCCGCCGCGAGCGCACCGACAGCGTGCGGTCAGAGGCAGGCGCCGACGGCCCTGCTGAGCGGCTGCGGGTCGAGCGTGGCGGCTCCCCAGACGCCATCCCCTTCGCCGAGGAGGGCAACCTCACCATCAAGCAGCGCCCACGGCCCTTGGGGCCAGTGAGGGGCGAGGCGGGCGAGGGCCTGTCCCCAGCCCACCGCCACGGGGACCTGGCCAAGGTGGAAGCCAGCGCTACTCTCAAGCGTCGCATCCGGGCCAGGCAGAGCCAGCAGGATGGTGTCCGCTTTGTCCTCACGGAGTCGGACACCGTCAAGCGCCGGCCCAAGGCCAAGGACAAGGAGCCGACGCTGGAGCCGGCCACGCTCGCCGTCTACCAGAATGGCACCGGCACTGTCAAGCGGCGACCGGCTTCAGAGCTGAGCGGGGCTGAGCCAGCCCCCACCCCACCGCCCACTGCCCGCCCCGATGGCCCCGACTATGCCCCGCCGCCTGCCGAGCCCAAGAAGCCCTTCAAGCCACCGGTGTCCCCTAAACCCGTGCTGACGCATCCGCCCCAGAAGATGCCTGGACCACCAGTGCCCATCCCCAAAAAGGTGCCCATCCCAAGCCCTGGCAGCCCAGGTAGGTTCCCCAACAGCCCCTTGGGGTGGGAACTCCCCAGGGTGGATGCTGGGGGTCCCATCTGGCCCCACCACCCGTCTGCCCCTCTCCCTTCTCTCCGCAGAGGTGAAGCGGGTCCATGGCACACCGCCGCCGGTGTCCCCCAAACCCGTGCCGCCCCCCACGGCACCCAAGCCCCCCAAGCCCCACGCTGCCATCCAGTCAGTCAGTGCCAGCTCGACGCCAGCCCCGTCGCCCGCCCGTCAGTTGGGTACCACAGCCGCCAAGCCCTCCAGCACGCCGCCCTCGCTCTGCTCGAGCCCCGCCAAGCCCCTCTCGCCCGGTGCACAGCCCCAGCAGGTGCCTGTGAAGCCACCACGCTCTGCCATTGCCGGCCCCTCTGTCGACACCACTGGCCCCGAGCTGGTGCAGCAGAAGCTGGAGGAGACGAGTGCATCCCTGGCTGCTGCGCTGCAGGCGGTGGAGGAGAAGATCAAGCAGGAGGACAGTCAGGCGGCAGAGTAAGGGGGCAGGGGGCGGAGGGGGCTGTGCTGGGCCAACGTGATGCTGGGGGATGGGGACAGGAGGCCATGAGCATTGCGGGCAGGGAGTCGGGCTGTGCTGGGTGTGACGATGTGGGGATGCTGTGCCAGAGCATCACAGGGCCGTGGCTGAAGCTGTTTTAGGGAGGTGACGCTGGGCAGTGTGGGTGGACCTGGGAATGTGGGTGTACCAGGGGCTGTGTTGAGGAGGTGATGGGGGGGTCACCGAGCTGGAGCAGTGTGGAGCTGGGATGGCCCCAACCATGTGGTAGCACTGTGCAGGTAACACTGGGGACACGATGCCGAGCACCACGGGGCAGAGGAGGGTCATGCATGGGGCAGAGGGGACTGTGTGGTGCCACCGTCCTGTGCGTGGCACTGACATATCCCCACCACTCACCCAGCTCGGCCGTGGAGTCAAAGAGCACGGTGAGCATCCTGGACGACATCGGCAGCATGTTCGACGACCTGGCAGACCAGCTGGACGCCATGCTGGAGTGAGGGGCACCAGGGCCCCACGAACCTCAGGGCTTACGTGGGCACAAGGGCACAACGATCCACGACACCCCCAGCCCGGCCGTCCTCCTCCCGTCCCCTTTGTACAGCCGTCCCCTCCCAGACATCCCGTCCCTCGGGGTTTGCACAAAGAAGAAGATACCTCAGGATTGTGCTCACGGACTTGGCGCCGCAGGACTCCCTTTTGCAGAAGCAAAAAAAAACCCAACCGCAACAGAAGAAACAAAGCAACATGTCCTGGCCCAAAACTGCCCCAGCGGGACTCGCGGGGGTCCCTCTACCTACCTGGCCAGTGGCCATCGCGCCTGTGCCCTGCCCGCTGGTCATCGAATGTAGCACAAGCCCTGGTGGCCCCAGCACAGTGGCTCCGTCACCGTGTGCTGGTGGCCACTGCAGTGACGCCAGTGGCGGGGCCAGGTGGGCAAATGCACTTGGGTTTCTTTTCTTTCCTTTCTTTAGTTTTCAGTTTTGGAATTCTTTTGAGTTTTTCCATCGTTGGTTGGTGGGCACGGGGCCCGCCCCAGGGGCTCCTCTTCGCCTTGGGCACAGTAAGGGGCTTGGTTGGCGTTGGTTGCAAATTGGGGAGTGATCATCCTGTCGCGGGGTCCTGAGGGGCAGCAGGACGTGCCCCTCACCGGGGGAGAGGACAGGGATGAGCTATAGAGAAGTATTAATTTATTGGAGGGGAAGGATAAAAAAGATATAAAGCAGATTTCTCTCACCCGCAAAAATAATAAAAAGAATAAACTTTAACAAATATATATTTAAAAGATTTAAAAATATTAGCAATTATATATAAAGCATTTTAAAAGAAATCAAGAGAAAACTGGATTTTAGCTTGAGAAAAAACTATTAGATTATACTAAGCTGTGTGTCTTGTGGCAAACTCATTCTACGAGTAGCACAATATTTACCTTTTCTCTGGGTGGAAGGTTCGTGCAAGCTGTTCTGTTTGGGTCTTTGCGTTGGGATTGTGTTGCGTCGTTTCTTTTTACACCGTTAAGATCTCAAAGGATGTGCCTTGTTTTACGGCGGTTTTTGTTCACCCTTCTTCTCGAGGCGTTTCCCTTCTCTTGGAGCGGCGTCGGGGTTGGGTTCCGTTCTTTTCTGTCGGCATCAGTGTGGTGTGGGCGTGCGTGGGTGTGGGTGTGTGTGTCCGCGGGTGCGTGTGCTCGCTGCGGCCTCGGACGCGCCGCTGTATATTCCTGTACAAACTGGAGTTGGAGTCTGGTTCAGTCGCTTGAGTCCTGATGAATGCATTTCTTTTTTGCTTGTGGTTTCCAAAAAAAGTGTTGCTGTTCCTTTCTTTCTCAAGACGTTACAGAGTGGTCTCTCCCGCCGCCTTCTTCTCCCTCCCTCCCTCCTCCCGTCTCGCCCATTGTGGTCGCTGATCCAGATGTGTTTGGCACAACTTTGAAATTTCTTTAAAGAAAAAAAAACTCAAAAAAGACTTTAAAAATAACAAAAAAAAAAATCACTCGCCTGAAAATATCTGTTGAAAAGAAAAAATATGTATCTAAAAAAAATAATCCATAAAGTTCTACATGATGGATATATACATATATATATATTTTTTATGATTAAGTTATGGACTCTGTATCGTATCCCATCTGTCCAGCTATGCATCTTGGTGCTTCTCCCTGCTCTTCTGTGCTTAGATTTCACCTCTACTCGTCTTATTCTTCCTATTCTGAATAGTAGGTGGCTCGTGGTGCTGTGAAGAAGTTTGCTCCTATACGAAGTCTGGCAACAAATATTTAAAGAAAAATAAAAACATAAAACCCCTGCTGGGCTGCGGCCACTGTTTGTGTCCAAGACCCATCGGTGAGATGGTTCCTGCCATGCCAACCAGGCTGGTGGGTGGCTGCGGGGTCCCGGGCCGTGCCAGCACAGTGGGAGTGCAGGTGCCGGTGCTGTGGTGCACACAGGTCTGCCAGCTCCCACCAAGAACTTGCAATAACTCACGCTAGCCAGGAACAGCTCTTTCTGCTTTTATTGTCAATGAAGAAATAATCAAATCTATATTACAATCTTAAAAACAGTAGAAAATGTGAGTAAAAATGCAACACAGGCTTTTTCCCTTTAATGTGGAGACCATGATTACAGGGTGGTGAACGATGGGCTTGTGTTATTTGATTTGAGAACTAGCTGTGGCGTAAAAATCGTACCTGGCTACTCAAGAAATCACCTCTTCCCAGATGGATCAGCCTGATATCTTGGCAGTAAAATTAAATATACAGACAGACAGGGACCAGCATCCCGACCCAGGGCAAGGCCCAATACTCAGTTCCACCATTCACGAAGGGAGCAGCCTCTCAGCATCGCTGCCTTGGCCATGTGGCTCTCCCTGTGCTGAGCTGAACTGTTCAGTCCCATCCTGGCTAAGGGCTGGGTTGCATCTGCACTGGTGCCCTGCGGGGCTGCCCAGGCTTGGAGTCGCAGCTTCGCCCCAGCCCTGGAGGATGCTCCCCAGCTCGGGGAGGGGACAGGCAGAGCAGGGTGCCCTGCAGCACGGAGGGTGCTGGCACTGCAATGGCATCCTCTGCGTCTCCAATCACGTACGGCAGATCTGAAGGAACAGCGGAAGCGTCCGTGGGCCAGACCTGTCCTGAGAGCTGCGAGCCGGGTCCTTGCAGTGGGGGATCCAGCTGACGGGCAGCGGCAGGCAGTGGTCGGTGCAGAGGGGAGCTGCAGCAGTTGTTTTGTAGTGGTGTTGGTCACCCAGCAGGCCAACGGAGGGGAGGAGTTTTTGGTCTTTCAGTGTGCAGGACTAGCATGGTGCTCTCGCTAGCACGTCCAGACCTGCGGAGGAGAGACAACAGGAATCCATGGCAGTGACTGTTCCGAGCAAGATGGAGGGGGGCTTTATCAGGGAGTGCCGGGACAGGATGAGGGGGAATGGTTTTCAGCTGAAAGAGGGGAGATTGAGATTAGATGTCAGGAAGAAATGTTTTACTGTGAGGGTGGTGAGGCACTTGCACAGGTTGCCCAGACAAGTTGTAGCTGCCCCACGGGGCTTTGAGCAATCTGTGCCCATGGCAGGAGGGTTGGAACTGGATGGGCTTTATGGTCCCTTCCAACCCAAACTATTCTGTGATTCTATAAGCAGCTCCGTGGACTTCTCTTCATGCTTTTGCAGAGCTTCCCTTTGGGCTTTTGGCTTCCAGAACACCCTCTGTAACGAGTTAAACCTCCCACCCATTGACAACCATACCCTTGTTTGCTTGAAGATGGCTGGTAATTCATTTAATGACTTGGTTGTGGTACTGGCAGTGACCAAACCATCAAAGAGAAACCTGAGCAAACCAACCTTTACAGTGCTGTCCACGGCGCCGGAGAAGAGGCGGCCCCTGGAGACTGCGAGGGCAGTGACACTGCCCTGGTGTCGCAGCAGCGTCTGAGTGCAGATCATGTTGTCCATGCTCCACACCTGCGGGCACACAGGAGGGATGAGCCAAGTGAGCCACACAGGGCTCTAGCACAACCCTCTAGCCAGGAGGGACAGCGATGCTGAGTGCCACTGGGTTCAAGCCAGGTGACACAATTAAATATGAGGCCATGTGGCATGCAGGGATGAGGATCTTCTGTCCTCCTTCTCCCTCAAGGCTGTCTATGTGTTAACAACAGTGCCAAATACACAGATGCAGCTGCTCAGCCCTGGACACGTACCCTGAGAGACCGGTCATACGATGCACTGAAGACTTTGGTTTGATCCGGAGTGGAGATGACAGCAAGGGCGTAGACCGTGCCCACATGCCCAGTCAGCGTGCGGACTTGTTCCTTTGTCTCTATATCCCAGACCTGCAGAAGAAGAGCAGGCCTCAGAGGTTGCACTGGGCTGCAGGCCACCAGCTTCTCCTCTGAGAGGTGCTTCCACCTCCACGCACACCTCCGTGCTTAGGTTGTGCCATGAAGGGGACTGACAGAGCCAGGATCCTGTCTCCTTGCCCCTCTCCCCCAGCCTCAGGCCAACAAGCGCATCAAACCCCACAGCCCTTACGTGGATGAGGTTCTCGTAGGTGCCACACACAATGTGGTGGTTTGTCACAGCGATGGAGTAGACACTGCCTCCTGACGTCTGCAGCACGTGGACACACTCCAAGTTGCGGATATCCCAGATCTGAAAGAGACACCAGAGCAAAGGCAGAGTGAGACCCATACAGGGACCCCTCTCCAGGAGGAAGCTCTTTTGAAGCTCTTCTCCAGCCACACATGGAGTCAGCCTGGCTCCATGAGTGCCCAGATCACATCTTTAAGGACAAATTGGTCCTGCTGTGAATATTCAGTCTTGATGAGCAAAGTCCTGCTATCTTATTTAGCTGCCCATCTTTGAACTTCCAGTCAGGAAGAGTTGTGGAGATGGCACGCTTTGTGTGTGTGACTATGCACACACATGTGGACATGTGGACACACAACCTGGTCCTTGAGAGCACTAAAAACTGATGCAGACAAATTAACAGGGATTTACTAACACCGAGGAGAGCAACTTCAGATACACTTGTGTCACCCAGATGCTGAGAGGTGAACTATTCATCAAAGTCTGAGCCAACACAGATGAGGGCATTTTGGAAACGACACTCAGATTTACGGTAACTCGGCAGCCAGACAGTGACCTTCTCTTCTTATCAGCAGGACTGTCAGTGCAGATAACGCTGCGGCAGCTGCCGAGGCAGCAGCAGAGGCACCATGGCTGCCAGGCCGCCTTTTATCTTAGCGAGCGTCCGCAGCAGCTGCGCTCCCAAGGACCAGCCAGAGCCCGGCCTTCGCGCCTGCAAAGATGCAATCAGCACAGTGAAATCTCTGTGTCAGCAGCACTACAGCAGTGCTCTCGCATCTGAGCAGGCACCTTTGGTCCTGATCCATCAAGCCATGCTACAGAATACAGATATGCAGAGGCACAGGGAGAGTCAATGGCTCACAGTTACCACAAATCTCAGGGTCCCACCTTGATTGTTTGGTAAGATCCACTGTAGAGATAGTTTTGAGAAGCCACCAGTGCTCGCACCCAGTGATTCAGACCTGTCAGCTCCTTCTTCAGTTTGAGCTCGGTACCTACAATATCCCAGACCTGCAGAAAGCAAAACCATACACAGACATGAAGAGTCAAGGGGACTGGGCAGTGATGGTGCAGGACAGGCAGCCTCGAACATGGAGCCCAGGTGCTGCCCACCCTTGCCCAGCCAGCACAAGGCCCCTGCCAGCTCACTACATGGAACCTCATGCTGGCTCTCCTGCCCAGTAGGAATCGCCTGAACTCATAGATGTGCACATAAAACACAGTAACTGTGCTGAATAAGCATGCTCCCTGAGGGCCTGGGAGAGCTCGCTTGGAGCCTGCATCATCACTAGCAGAGACCCTTCCATGGGCTTGGAAATCCTAAACCAAAGCTACAGTAAAGAACTGCTCCGGACCTCCACTCCCAGCCTGTCTCCTGGCTGAAACCCTCAGCTTCCAGGGACCAACAGATCTCACCCTGCCACTCCTAGCAGCACTACTGGGCTGCTCGGCTCAGCTGGCAGAAAGTGGCTGAGGACAAGAAAACCAGAAGGCCCCATGTCCTCCTTCTGCTTAGTGCTGTCTCAATGCTCCTTCAGCCCTGAGTGCTGAAGCACTCCAGGCCTCAGATAAAGAAAAGAGCATGCGCCCTCTTACAGATGGAGGGTCCCATAAGCCATCTCACCAGGAGCTGGAAGCAGAACCAAGGGAATCTAGCCAAGGCTTTAAAGGGCAGCTTGCAAAGCTGTTCCCTGATTTCTGCATGTTTTAGGTAAAGAAATGCAGGCTCAAGATCCTTTGGAGGGGGTTTCCAAGTAGGCAGCCTGAATCCCCAGCCAATTCCAGGCCCCAGACACAGTTCCCAACGGTCTGAGTAGGTCTGCTGGGGGCCCAAGGACACAGACGTTCAGGAGCTGCCAAGATACTTCACCTGCAGCCTCAGGATTACAAATTTAAAAGAAACAAGAATTATTTCCTTATCCAGATCCCAGAACATCTCTGACTTCAGCACAGAGCATGGGCTAAGCCTCTGCAGTGCAGCTCCTCTGTGTAGCTGTGCTTCTCTGTGCAGTTCAGGAGAGCGTACAAACAAGGTCCTCTACTAACCAAAATGCCACTTCCTTCCTGTGTGGACACCACTGCCTGACAGTTTGTGCCATCAGTCCCCGTCAGGCCAAGAGGAGTCACCCCAGAGCTCTACCTTGATGGCTTTGAGAGAGCCACTGAACAGCATGTTGTGTGAGGAGACCAAAGTGCAAACAGGATTGTCATGTGCTCGGATCGTGTTCACCTTCTGCAGGTTTTGAATATCCCAGACCTGCAAAGGAGAAGAGCGTGTGTGAGGGGCAGGGGCAGGGCCCTCATGCTGCAGCCCTTCCTCTTTGCCTCTGGAGAAAGGTAGCCACACGCAGGCAGAAACACAGGCAGGACAGGGCACCTACAGGAGCCCCAGCACAGAGCACGAGTGTCCTGCTCCCCACGCAGGAGCAGGCAGGGGAAAATCCTGCCTGCAGGAAGCACTCAAATCCAACCCAGAAGTAACCTGGCTGAAGGCCATGGATAGAGCACATACAGGTTATTGGCCTTACAGCACTGGAAGCTGAATAGCCTTATAGAAAAAAGGACATAGGTCCCCACTTTACAGCAGCCTGAGGCTGGCCTACAGCTCTCACATCCCAGCCATGAGGCAGAGCAGGGGTCCTGGGTACTCACGATGATGGTGCAGTCAGCAGAGCCACTGTACAGCTTGTTCCTGTAACATCACCAGAAAACAAAGGGAGGTCAGCAAGGGAGAGGAACGAGTGCAGGGTCCCAGCTTGTTCCCAGGTGCCGTGCTGGGTGAGTAGCTGCAGTCCCACAGCCTCATGGGGCCAACAGCAAACACACCAGCCCCAGGAGTGGAGCCCAGGTCTTGTGGAGAGACCAGGCTGGATTGGCCCTTTGAGCAAGAGGCCGGGAACTCTGCTGGTGACAAGGGAAGGAAGGCAGGACAGCTGAGATACATGTTTTGTCGATTTTTAAAGAGCAAAGAGGCAAGATGTGCCTCTCATGCACAATCTTGGCACGTGCAGGACTAAGGATGGGAACCGTAAGGGCATGGTCAGAAGCCCCAGCGCTCTCCCCACTCTCTCCTCCATGGGCAGGCATCCCTCTCCACTCACCCCTGGATGCAGAGAGCCAGTACAATTCCATCGTGACCCTCCAAGGTCTTTTGGCACTTGTATGTGGTACAGGTATCCCACACCTAACAGGAAACACAAGACAGAAGCAGGTCACATGCCAACAGAGCAGCTGGGGACCCAAGCAGGATGTCGGCAAAGCCACAAAAGCACGGAATCGAGGAAACAGGCTGTCACCTGGGCACCAGCCTTCCGGGCTACCCAGCAGAGATAAGCTTCTCTAGGAAAGGAAAGGTACTGCAAAGGGTCAGGCTGAAGTTAATGGAACACTGGACACATCGGCCCTCTCCAGCTCCGTCTTTCCCAGCCCAGGCCAACACAAGACCCTGAAGCAGCTCTTGGGTTTCTGCTTTAGGAATTCTCCACCCCCTCCTGAGGCTCCAATGCCACAGCACAGCCTCCTATGCCCCTGCAAAGCTGTTCCCCACTGAGCACACATTGCTCTCTGAAGAGAGGGAACACATGAATGCTGCCCAGAGCAGCCAGGGCACGGAAGAAAGCTGTTTTCTTTCAATAAAGCATAGCCAAGTCCATTTTATTCTCTGTGGCTCTTGCTATTGCTCAAAGAAAGTAAATCAAGGCCCAGCTCCTGGCTGGGCTCAGCAGCAGCGCGCGTGGCTCCCCAGCCCAGCCAGCAGCAGCCAACACGGAACCACTGTTCAGGTTGCACCGGAGCAGTGCTGTCAGTTTGAGTTACTGAAAACAGGACAAAGGAAAACAAACATGCCATAAAATGGAAAAAGTACACATTTGATCAGGGGAAAATGTTTTGTTTCTAAGGTGATTTTTTAGAACAAAGGAAAATAACATCAGAAGCCAAAACAGGCTTGGATGCCACACAAACAGAACCAGGAGCAACAGGAATGAGGTTCTCACTGGGGCTTTGCGAAAAACACCTTTTGTCTCTCGATTTCACCACCACAGAACACTTCCTCACAGAGAATTTTCCCAATTCTAACTGCAAAGCATCATTTAAGATTCTTTGGGAGAAACTTTGGGAAGTGACACCGCCCCCACCTCCCCAAACTGCAACTCAGTTTGTGTCCCACCTGAAGCACGTTTACAAATGCAGAAGAGACACAGGAGAGGTAAGCTCTTACCTTAATGGTTTTGTCTGATGAGCCACTGAAGAGCAAGTCTCCTATGGAGTACACGCACAAACACCAGACAGGGCCCTGGTGTCCCACAAAGGTCCCCTTGCACTTGAAGATCTGCTGAGGATCATAGGCTATAGAAACAAGAGGGCAGGTGAGAGGCTGAAGGATGGTGCTGTGCCACATCACGGTGAGTTTAGAAGAGACGGAGCTCCCTGCCCTGGCCTGGCACATCCTCACAGAAGGAAGTGTGAGACCCTCACAGTGAGGCTGGAGGGACTGGTGTTCAACCCTTACAACTCATTGAGCTAGCATTGCTTTGAGCCCCTGGACTCATCTCTCTAACACAACTCCAGGCTGGACCTAGGGAGGGCAGTGAAGTAGAGTCCACTTGACATTCTCCCCCAGCAGCTAATGACCCGGCAGCACCGTGGGCTCCCCCGCAGCCAGTGCTTCTGGCAAGCTCTCCCACCAGGATTTTCTTCCTGTGAATGAAGCACTGCTGCACCCAGAGACAGCTGTGACCTCACCTAGAAGGGCTCAGTGGGCCACCACCCCAAACCCAGACAGAGGAGGAAAAACACATGCATACTCACATCCAAGGATGCCCATGTTGAGCCGAGCATTAATGTGGGACAGTTCATCCTGAAAAACAGAACAAGCTGCATGAGCTGCAGAGCCATCAAGACCAGTCTCCCTGTTGGGCATGGTTTTAAGACTGTCCCTCTCCACTGCTAAAACCACTCTTGCCTCTGGACAGGTCTCAACTCCCCGTGAAGGCCTGTATGTGTACATCCCTCTGCCACCTCCCTCCAGACACCACCGGGCTCAGATCTGTGCTAAACTCTTGAATATTCTGACAGACACAGGAATACTTTTCAGAATGCACTATCCTTGCTCTGCCATTCACCAGACTGCTAAAAGTAATCAAACCGGGGCTGCTTTCTTAGCTGGGCTCTTGAAGCCCACCTTGCTGCAGAAGAACTGGAAGGTCTCTTTGTAATCTCATTCAAAGCCCAGTCCGTACAGCATCCATGGGGACTCTATTCATTCACATGCTTAGGAAAACCAGTGAGTTCCTCCTAATCCAGTGGGATGCAGTCTGCCTGAACCAGGGAGGAGTGTCTATTCACCATTGTTGTTTGAATAATGTCCAAAATCATAAGACACCTCTCACTCCCAGCTTGTTAGCAGGGATCCGCTTACCCTCCTACTTTCGCAGTAGGCAGGGAGAAGGGCATACTGGTGCTAGTATAGAAGGGTCAGGAGTGCCCAGGCTGTGGAGCAGAGGGCTCTCTCCTTGCTGCACGGGACCTTTCCCTCTGGTAACACATTTCAAGAGCAGCAACAGGCTGAGAAAAGGCAGCAGAACCAGTTAAATTCAGAATGAGCCTACTGAGTTGCCTTTAAATCAGCTTAGAAGAAACCTCCATCCAGACCCCTTGTAGTAAAGGCAAACCAAAGCTGGGGTGAGCCGAGCCAGCAAGTGGAGGGAACCCAAAAGGCTCCCCTCACTGTGGGAGAAGCCTAACCAGCAGCAGAGCCAGCAGCTAACTGCGTGCAATCCCTGCTCAGCCCCAGCACCCCACCCCCTCCTCACATTCAGCATGGAGGCATCCCTGCGGAACTCCATCAGGTCTTCGCTCAGCTTGCTCTGGTTCTCATCCAGCACATCTACGAGAGATGGACAGGCCTTTAGTCACTGCAGAGGCAGTGACAGCATCCAGGGAACGGGCAGAGGACACCCACTCCCACCTAACCTCTGAACAAGGAGAACCCACTGCTGTTATCACCAGGGAAATGCAGGAGAGTGTCTCCTATTGAAATGCAAATTGTACTTGGATGCTGAGGACCCAGCATATTTCAGAGTTGAGATAGGGCTGGGTTCTAGGATGGCTGTGTTGTTGGCTGTTTGACCCACTGATTTTTATGGGGGCCTGTGCCCTTGGACTGCACAGGAAAAAGTCATGGGAGAAAGGTGGTAGTGGCCTGCAGACACTAGGACTTGCTATGTCAGTGGTGACTGCAGGATTGGGTCCCGTGATGTTCCAGCAGCAGAGAATTTAATGGAACCCCTATTTGTTCCTCTGCAAGGAATATCTGAACCTCCTGACACCTGCTCAGCACCAGTTTTAAACATGGAACGAACCCTGTAATGCACCATCCAAACAAAGAACCGCCCTGTCCCTACAACTCTATCCAGAGAGCTCATCCAGTGCAGACTCACCAAACTTGAGCTCCAGGTTCTTCTCCAACTGGTCTATCTTCTCTGAGAGCTTCCCTAGCATGGAGCGCAGGAAGGCAATTTCCTGGTCCTTCTGGGCCATTGCTACCTGCATCTCATGGAAGCGATCGTCTGTCTGCTGCAGGAACTCCTTCAGACCTTCAAACTTGCATGTCTCCAGGTGGGTCTCATAAGTGTCTTGATTTCCTATGAATGTACACCTGCAGGGGAAAGGCAGATGCTGGCTGGAGCCATTGAAGACCTCCTTGCTAAGTTGGCTCCTGAGAGGGAGGTCTGAGGCCTTTGTAGATCCCCAGCTGTTCTGCTCCTCCTGCTAGGAGCAGTGGGACTATGGTTCTCCATCCTGCTGGGTGCAGGCAACTTCAGGGACACAAGGAGGCCAAGCAGCTCCCATTCTTCCAGCCCCGAACCAACCTGTCTGTCTGTCTAGATAGTTGCAAGGAAAAGCAGATCTTTGGCAAGAGACACGATGTGGTGCCAGTTCACGTGCTCACCAGAAGGCCAATCTAAAAGCCATCAAAAGCAATGGAAAAACTGCAGCTGACCTCAGCAGATGCTGCCGTGGGCCTGCACCATGGCAGGGAGCCAGGGCTGCTCTGTCAGGACTCGCCTTGCTATGCTCCTTCCAAGAATCTTTCTGCAATAGTAACCTTAGCTTAGTTCCACAGGGAACCCCCAGCCCAGGCTGCACTCCTGCTCGGGTAGCAATCAGCCTTCTGAGGCTAAGCAGCACTTCCCCTGCCCTGGGAGGACTGGTTTGAAAGATGCTGCCACGGTGCTCATGTTACCTGGTACTTGTTCTCCTCCCTGCGTGGCTCTGGCCACATGCAGTGCTCTGACTCTCCTCCAGCAATTCTCCTGCCTACGCTCCTCAGCCTCCTCCTCAGCCACCAACAGGGCTTACAGCTGGGCAGCGTGACCTGCCCCATCCCAACTGCCTTCTGCAAGCCCTGCCAGCCTGATTTGTCTCAGGCCAGTGCCTGGGTAAAGCTGCTCAGAGCCCATGGGGCTATCCCAAGGCTACTGCAGCCAAAGAGCAGCTCAGAAATGAGCTCAGTGCACACTTCCCACTAAAAAGCACCAGCTCCTTACCCGTACTTGGAGTGGGGACATTTTATGTGCTCGCACTCTTTCAGATGTGCCTCCAGGTTCATTTTCAGGAGAGGTGGGCAGCTGGGGTTATTGGGGCAGCGAACCGGCCTGTAATCACAGCTGCTTTCATGATCTCTGCCCATGAACAGAAGCAAAAGGAGGGAAAACCATCGATAAGCAAATATTAGCAGAAAACTCACAGATCATCAGGAAAAGAAGAAACCAGCCCTGTGAGACTGTCAGGTTATTGAAAACCTCCTGCTCTAAGGCTGCAATTACAGCTTTAAATTCCCATTTGTCCAGTCTAAGAGGAATAATAGTGCATATTTATGCAGGGAACATCTACTTCTGCAGCTCATTGGTTGGGCCTTCAGGCAGCCATCAACAGCAGGCAATGGCTTGGCAACAGGGAAGAGAGCGAATGCATTTAGGGTGGGGAGGGAGAGATATTTCAGATTCCCGGGATATAACTCCTCTTACAAAAAGAATCCCAATGTCTCTGCTTGACCACAGCCACGGTGTTTCGCCCCTAGAAGTGAGGTGGCTTTTTTCACATCCCGATGCTGAAACTTCTCAGGTAAGCTGGGAGCAGAGACCAGCATCCCTTTGACACAAGCTCATCTCCCATCATCCTAAGACTGAGAGACAGTGCAAAGAATCATCCCCTCGAGTCATGCTGCCCCTTCCCACCACCCTACATGCCCCATGGCTGGTGGGAGCTGTGCTGTCCCAGGAGCCGCAGGGCAGCTCAGATACAACAGCAGATTGCTGGTAGCAAAGCCCTTTCCCTGGAGAGGTCACACGCTGGTGACAAGGCACTTACTTCCTGGCACTCAGTTTAATTGTAAACGGGCATCCGCGGGGGTCCACCTCGAAGGCAGCGGGCTTGCTGCTGGCTGCAGGCCGGCAGCCATACTTGCAGTGAATGAAGAGCTCCCCGATCTGCTCAGCCACCGCGATGTTGTTCACCACCACGGTCAGTTTGGCATTGTCCACAGGGCACTTCTCTGTCAGGAAGGGGAGGAAAAGAGGGAGAGAGAGTCAGCGAGGGTTAAGACACTGCAGGAGATTTTATTCTTCTGCCCTCTCTGGCCAAGTCAACCAGCTCCCAGACTGGGGGCAATGGGATGAGCCATGAATATTGACACAGGTCTGCAAGTCACTGTCTCTGGTTTGTCTTAGAGCTTGGTGAAAAGTTACAGTTTATGTTAATAAAAAAGGCCACACTAATTAGACTGCCTTGCACTTGCTGAGTGACGGTACAGTGTGGCCACAAGCCAACCGATGCCTATACCTAACCCGTTCCCTGACCCAGGCCTGTGGCTCAGCTCCTCCGCTGGCAGCAGGGCACTGAGAACAGAACAGACTATTTCAGCTGGGAGGGACCTAATATAATCATCCAGTTCAACTCCCTGAGCCACTCCGGGCTGACCAAGTTAAAGCACATTATTAAGCATTGTCTAAATGCCTCTGAAACACTGACAGGCTTGGGGCATTGACCTCTCTAGGAAGCACTGCAGGCTAGGGACGCTGCAAGGAAGCAAAGACATGAGCTCTGAGGGCAGGAGCCAAACTGAGGAACTCAGGATTGGAATTGCAAAGCCTTTTGCTTCAAATCTGCTGGTTGGGACAGATACAGCACCACATGGTGACAGAAGGTCAGCATCTAAAGTAGAGGGACCCCCCATGTGGAGGATGGAGCAAGCTGCTGTTTTGCTGGACTCCCAGGGAGCCTCCTCAGGGCTTGCTGTTCTGGTTACACAAACGGCTTGGCTTTGTGCTGAATGGCTTTCCAAGAGGGTCACAGGCTTGTGCCAAATCAAGTATTCTTTGTAGCACAGAGTCCAAACCAAGCAGGAGCTGGTTAGGCCAGGCCAGCAGCCAGACACTTGGGTTCCACCAGGTTCCTGGAAGAGCTGAGTGAGATAAAGCAGCTCTGTGTACTGCTGTGCACAGGCTCAGCCAGCAGCCAGAGAGCTAGCGTAAAGGGATGGGGGAGGAGGGTTTGATGGGTCTCTGCCAAACACAGCGCCCCTGCCCCTTAGACAGGCAGCCATGGAAAGCTTTCTGTCTGAAATCAATGGCTCAACTCTGAGTGAGACATGTATTATCCTGGGATTATCCATTGCATATTCCAGGATTTGAGAACACCCTGTGCCCAAGAGACAGGCCTAGCCCTCTAGTGCCCATGCTACAGCGCGTTCCATCAGGGCTCTGAGCTGCACAGCCACTGCGGTGGCCGTCTGTGACTGACAGCCTGCTTTAAGCCCTTCAGACGGCTTTCTTTCTGTGGGTTCCTCTTCACGTGAATGCAGACAACTCAGAAAATAAGTGTTTTGGCCGCACCACACAAGAATAGTTCTGTACTCACCAGATGTTAAGGCACATCTTCTACAAAATGTGTGCTGTGGAGACAAGGAGAAACAGCAGTGTCAGCGTAAACAACATCGGACAAATTATTCCCTGTGGCTAACGATAGGAAAGAAAGGTGGGAGATACCAATGTCTGTGGCACAGGGGCCTCAACAGCTGTTCTGCCTGCTTTTTAGCTCAGCGTGCTCCTGAGTCTGCACTGCAGGGCAGTAAACAGCTGCTTGCTCAGGCAGCTGAGAGTGCAATACAGGTCCTGGTAGTGAGAAGTCTGAAGTACATAGTGTGAAGCTCTGATGGTACTGTCCTGCTCAGGACCAGGCCACAATCACGTTGTAAGCCAAAGCCAGGGGAATGTTTTACCCTATTCTGGTATTCCTACCTTCCAGGTCTGTCTGGGGTTTCTCCACTTCACCCCGCACTTTAGTCCATATCATTCCTCTAATTCCTTGAGAAGTCCTCATGGCGAAGAGTAAGGGGAAGTCTGGCCTCTCCCTGTCCTTGGCCAGTCAGCCCATCACATTCATCCCTCTGCAGCTCTTCTGACTAAGCAAAAGCTCTCCTTCTGTACAGTACATTTTGCCACTTTAACAGTGCTCTCTCTCTTCTTATATCAGAAATGCATTGTAAAAATTCAACTTTATAAAGTACCAAATCCAATCTAACATGCTACTGAATATAAAGAACCGAACAAAGCCTGCAGCATTTCACTGATCCTGAACTGGACCCGTGGATTCCCTGGAGCCTCCTTGGCCACATCCCCCTGCCACGGGGCCAGTGCTTGGCAGCAGCGCTGGAGAGGCTGCAAGTCACTCTTCAGAGCTGTTATCTGCTGCCCTGCTCGTTTGGCCTTTTCCTGCCCTGCACAGCTGCACGATGCTCTCTCCAGAGCTGCCAAACCAGGACTGCAAATGAAGCCAGTCTGCTTCCTGCAGCAGAGCGGTTTTTCCATATCAACCAGTAAACCTGTCCCCCCATGAAGATCTGCTGACTGAAATGATGCAGCAAAACTGCACCAACTTCCAGCACCTTTGGGAACAGCTTCCTCACTGCAATAAACAACCCTGCTCTGGTTTTCTCACCGCAGCTCCATCTCAGGAATCAGAAGCACATCAGAAGCACTAGAAAGCTCGTCACAAAGCCATTGTTCTTCACACGTAGCACAGAAGCAGGGATAATATACAGTTTCTATTAAATCCAGTAAAATGGAATACAGAATAATATTCATAATACTCCATGCCTTTCATTAGAGTATCTCAAATCCCTCTGCAAACATTAACTAAATGAAGCTTCAAGCCATTATTGTTTTATAAGAAACATTTTCTTCACAACTGAAGAGCAGTCGTTTCTGGGGAGCCCAGGAGGCAGCAGCACTCTGCAGAGCCCTTCGGCACAGAGAACGAGGAGCATTAGACCTCACCGAAGCCACACCAGGAAGACTGACTGTGGCCAAGCTGACAGTACAGCTCTCCTGGGAAAAGCAGCACAATTTCAAGCAAGCTGCAGGGTTCTCAGGTTGACTGCAGAGTGCCCTGCACACTCACTGCAGACTGCAGCAGCGCTGCCTTGTTGTAGGGAAACCTAACACATCCACCAGCACCCCTGCTCTAATAGTGGCCTGGCTTCCTCGGCCAGGGGCTGCCTTGCCTTTGCTCACTCAGGCTGACGGTCACAGAGACAATGTGAGGGCTTTGCTACAGGCCATGTAGGATAGTGAGGGATTCACTGCAAGGTCATGCAGGACATCTGAGGAGCCCACGCTCATGATTTGAAGGAGCACTGCCTTACCCCACAGGTTGTGATGACTGGATCCTTAAACACACTACAGCACAGCTGGCAGCACAGCTTCACGGATGGCTGTTCAGCAAACACCAGTGGCTCCTGAAGAGGAGAGAAGGGGACAGAAAGAGCACAAGGATTAGTCCAAATGTAAGAGCCTCCAGCTCTGCAGAAGAACAAAACAACTCTTCACCAGCAAGCCTTGGGGAGCCTGGGACACAGAACACGCTGAGGTTTCACTATCTTGAAACACTTTTGTCTGGATCTGCTGTCCTCTGGTACGTAAGAGGGAGGGGAAGAATGAAGTTGGGGATGGCTGGAGACCCTCAGCTCATCACAAACTGACGGCTGCCAGCATGTGGCATCATCAGGACCCGACAGCAAACTGCACAGACCAACTTCTTTGCCAGAGTGACTCAAGTCACCAGAACTGCCTGGGCTGCACTGTCTGGTACTTCTTGCTTGGTTGGACTGAACAGTGCATTGTCAAAAACGTCCCCTGGATGAAGCCAGAAGTTTAAAAGCAATTTTAAAACAGCTTGCCCTTTTCTATTTTTGAAACATCCTGAAGGAAGGGCTCTTTCATTCCCTTATGAGGGAGAAACAACATTGTTTCTGCTGCAACGGACCCACCTCTCCATCCCTCCAGCTTTGTTTACCAACTCGGAGTGCTGGAGCATGGGCTCTGAGCACATCCTCCCAGAGCAGCACAGTTCTCCACTCCACGCCCGAGCAGGACTTCACATTTTAGAGCATTTCAAATCAATCACCGTGGTTTTGTCTGTCTTTTCATCCCGTGCCTCACTCAGAACTGCAAACATAACCCCCTGGGCTCCTAAACATCAAACACATACTTTTATCCCAGATCTGTGGCAAAACACCATGTGACCTTTTATGCATCCAGTCCAGGGTTAGTTAAGGGTCACACACTAAGCTCAGCTTAAAAGTGTCCTCCCCGAAAAAGTTAGACGTGGACAATTCCTTGCACCCTTGATGGGTTTACAATCAAGCCAGCAGGGTACCATGCAGCCCTAAATGCACGATGGGCTCTGAATCCATGGAGAACTGTATTAGTTCTGCTGGCTGGGGCTAGACCACCAGCTTAAAGACTTGCAACCCCCTACAGCAATGCAGCAGAGCCAGGGAATCACACAAAACTTTGCAAAGACTTACAGTTTTCCTGTGAAGCAGAAAAGCCTCACCATTGTCCCCTCTTTACATATGGGGAAATGATACACAAGGAAGCAAAGTAACTTGCAGAAGTCAGCGGTGGAAAAAAAACTTAAAACCAGAAGTCCTGACAGCCAGGCTTTTAATTGTCAGACAACCCCAAAATCTGCCCCATATTGCTTTATGTACTCACAAGAGTCCACTAAGTTACTCTTTTGACACTGAACTTCCTAATACTGCTCCTTCAGAAAATCCCAAATACCTACTGGCTCCTCCTCTTCCTCATGGAGTGAGAACGTCGAGCGCAAGGACATGTTGGACTCAGAGTGCAATGAACGGACGGAGATAGCAGAGTCAGAGCGGCGTGGGGTGCTGATCGGAGGCTTCAAAGAGACAAAAACCACTTCTTGTTACTGCAAATAATTCCCCCCCGGCTCCAAAACCTTATGTACAGAGACTTAAATTCAGTCCCCCCCTCCACAAAACTCAGCTGCTCCATTTGTTCATCCACTCTGCCAAGCTGCATGGAGCGGCCCCCAGCAGTGTCTTGCTGCTGCTGCCCTTCCTTCTGCCCCGTGCTCACAGACAGGACAGGCATTGTTCAGGATTAACTCACTAAATTGAGCTGACATCTAAATTCCAAGCACATTAACTTATCTCCAAGGTGCCTTCGTTCGCATACTTACCGTGCGCATCTGCAAATCAATGGGATGGAAGAATTAATCCTTCACAGACTGCTTTGTAAGCCTCCCCTCGAGACAGCCATCAGCTCCAGCACTTTCTACAGCCCCTGCAGTAGCACTTGTTGTTCCACTCACTATCTAACTTCTGCCAAATTTCTTTGCGTAAGTGTGGAGACTTCCTTCTATTCAATTTGGTAACAGACTGGCTTTGTCGCTTCCTGCTCAGGAGGGGAGAGCTCAGTGGACATCGCAGGCACCAATCAAGAAAAATCCCACTGGCTGTGGCAGCCTTGGGATTGGCTTTGAGGGAATGCTGCCGCTGGACTATCAACCAGCAGCGCGTAGCCACGATGCAATTCAGCATCAAAGCGAAACTGGAGACTCCTTAGAACATAAGGTGATTGGATTTGGGGGTCTGGAACAGCTGGCGGTGCTGCCACTGCTGGGTTACTTGGGAAGAGGTACTGCTGGCAGACTGGGAAGAGCACAGAGAGAAGCCATAGAAGTCTCCAAGGAGCAATATGGATAAGTTGACAAAGACGGGAGAATGAAGCCATAAACTGCAGACTCTCAGCATTAGAGATGACCATTGCCCACGCTGCTTGTATCACACCTGTATGTGGCTTGACTAAAGCCTAGAGCAGCCACAAACTCTTAGAGGTGCTAACTGGGAGTAGTTCTGGGGATTGCTGGCCCTGCTGCCCACTCAAAGAGGGCCTCTCCCTGGCCCTGAACCAGGTCAGCCCTGGCATTGCCCATCTGGAATCGGGAAAGCTGCACAGATGAGACCCTGCGCCCTGGGCTCCTGTCCTGCAGTGCCTTATGAGCAGAACATTTTCTCCTCATGTTCAACTTGAACTTCTCGAGCTGCCATTTTGTGTGCTTGCCCTGGGTGAACGTATGTAATGTCAGACCCAAGAGCAGACAAAAGTGATGCAGGAGGCCAGTGGGACAGGCAGGAAATTCAGCAGTGAGACACAAGATGAGCTTCAGACACTGCTGCCTTCCCCCGACACAGACTACACCGCAGCCTGAGTGCAGTCCTTGCTGGGCTGCAGAAGAAGAGCAGACCAGGATCCTGCTGGTTCTTCATACTGCTCTGCTCCTTAATTTTTATGCTACCAGGATCCTAGCAGCTCAAAAATGCTGCATCTGCTAAGAAGTCAAAGCATAAAGCTCTTTTATTAAGGAAGGTATATTTATTGGCTAAATATGTAAACCCTGAGAAGGAACGGTTATAACGAGGTAAATCAGGTTTATGTGTATCCATTAATTTTATTATTGTCCTCTACTAGCAACAGAAGCTATTAAAGGAACAAGACTGACTGTGCACAGTTTGCATTCTGGAGGTGACACAGATATCAGGGCAGCAACGGCAGGCTCTGCAGAGAGGGAGTTTTATCAACAGCAACATCCTGTGTGGATCACTGATGGAGAGGAGGGGCACTGCAGCCCAAGAGCACTTCCAGGAGGGGTGCACGTGAGACACAGCCTCACTAGGTTCGTGTCACACTGCAGACTCTGCTCGAAGTGGTCTGGCTGGGCTAAAGCTGATGTAAGCCATGCAGGAGGGAAATGGATGTGCTGAGAAAGATCATCCTTCTTGGGCTGTAGAGCCAACACTGAAGAGGTGTGCGCTGGCATCTACTGCCCCTCTAGGTACCCGCAGCCTTTTTTTCTAAGCAAGCAAGGTTAAGATGCGAGACCTCAGCTCTACAGGGTCAGTTATGGCACTGCTTCCTGTTCCTAGCCTGGCTGTTCTGACTGAGCTTTGCAGCACAATTGGTGTGTGGGGCAGCCAGCACAAGGGGCACAGTGACACAAGTGGTACTGCTTCGGCCAGGCTTGTATTTGGAAGGATCTACCAGAAGGGTCCCACCTCCCCACAGCTCTGCAGGGCTACTTCTGCACTAAACATCAAGTCCATCTTCAAAGAGCCCATGGACGGAGTGCTCAGACATCGCTTGATCAAAGATGGATAGCTTGCCCCTGGCTGGTGACTCAGTCAGGCCTCTGGATCACAAGTGAAGCTCCCCAGAAAACAACCAGGACTTTGGACAGCCTGTCACCTCTTTATCCATCAACATACATCTGACTCAATATTCAGCTGGAATCTTCAGGCACAGTTCCCATCATGTCAGTTACAAAAGTAGCCTCTGCATGAAGGCTCTAGTGGAGTCCTCGTTTTCATTCCCTGTAGGCATAGCGAGGCTGGGAACCCACAGCACTGTTTCCAGGAGAGATGACAGCAGCCTCTCAATAATCCCTGCCTCATGCACAGAACATGCTGCTCTGCTTTTGGTTTCAGTAACAGGAGCTCTAAAAATGAAAGAAAAAGAGGGTGATGCAGGTCACAGGAGGGCTCCAGCTCCTCTTCAGTTGTCCCTCTTATGGCTGAGAAGCCCATAGCAGCTTCTGGAGAAGGGAAAACTTGGCCATGAGGGAGGGAAATTATTTCTTGGCCAAGCAAAAGTAGCTTCCTAAAGGTGGTGGCAAGAGTTTGTCTGGAGCAGGGGGCAGAGCAGGGACACAGTGCTTCTGGTTTGTTAGCACCTAGGGCCGCAGGCTGCTTCTTGAAGCACTCATTAATCCTCTTGCTGTTTTTCCTGAAGAGTATTTAGCACTCCAGGGAAGTGGGCTGGGACTGTCCAAGAGGACTGAGGCAAGGTCCTAAGAGAGCTCTCTCCTGCTGCTGGCAACACACCTCAATTTGCCACACTGTACTTTTCAAAGAAGTTGGGAAGCTCGTTCATCAGATGTGGCTTAAATTAACATTCCCAGTACCCCTGCTCCTCCATAAAAAATCCTCTCCTATGCTCTGAGAACCACACAGCTTGTGAAAAGGGTGCAGTGAGCACAGCCCTCAGCATCAGAGCACAGCCAGGGGCTTCCCGGAGCAGAGGCGCAGCAGCACGGGGTCAGTGATGGGATGGAAGAGCTGCATTTGCCAAGGACACAAGGCAAACATTCAAAGGACGTTTTGAAAAAACAAACACCTGCTCACATAAAACACAGCAAGATTCCTGAGCAACAGAAGGAACGTTACAGGCTGCTGACAATAAAGCTCTTTGCAATCTGGTGTCAAATTCATTTTAAGCAGTGCTGTAGCTCCACGCTGCTACTGACCCCAGCCTCTGCCAGTGTTTGACTACAGCAGCAGCAGGAATCCGTTTATCCCAGGCTTGGCAGCTGGGTCTTGTAACCTGATAAAGTCTACAACGACTTAATTTGAAGAGTCCACTACTGACATACTTCAATCTAAACAGGAGCTTGTGGTTATGAAAGGTGGCTGAAGCACTAGGGAGAGGAGATCAAGGCCTCTGAGCCGTCTGTCCATTCACTTAGGTTTGCTTGGCTGCCACTGTTCTTGATTTAATTGATTTAGCTGATGTAATTTCTCCTTAAGCAGCTAACCCTGAAGCCTGTTGGATCACTAGATTCCCCAAAAAGAAGTTACTCAGAAGTGAGGGTGATGAATGAGAAAGCTGGGTATAAAATTTGGAATTGCTTTTATGCAAAGATATTGCAAGAGATGGGAATGGTTTGTGTGAGAAGACTCCGATGATGTAATCCAGGAGTTGAGCAGTCTGTGGTGTCTGACATCTCACTCTGCAGGTTTCAAACGTACTCCCTGTGGTCACAAGCCCCATCTGCAGGTGGGAAGAGGAAGGGATTTTCTGGTCACAAGTGCCTGTCCAGCTGTGCTGCTGGATGGTCCATCCACACACCCTGATCGGGGCTGCCCTCAGCCACAGCACTGGACATCACTGACAGGAGCTCTGATCTCTCCCGAGCTCAGGAGACCAGAGCATGCTGCAGCAGCAGGAGGCAGGGATGCCCTCACGAGCAGGCCTGTGGGATTTGTAGCTCCTGGGCTTTGTAACCACATACTGTTTTCAAGCAGTCTGAAAATGAGCACCCACAGCGCTAGCCTAACGCCCCAGGTCAGAAGCAGCCTCTGCTTCCCCATGGCACCAACCACAGGAGCAGCCAGGAAATGCTGCCACTGGTCCTGCCTCTGGTAAAGACAGAAAGCAGTGCACAGGAACGATGAAGGAGGCACAGAGGTCAGGAGGAGCACCAGACATTTCTCATTTGCTATATAATCAGCTCAGCCCATCAGCAGGGTGGCTCCTAGCAGCACCTACCATGCCATCGTCCTCATCTCGCGGGGAGTAGGTGAGCGTACTGGAGGAGGATGGGGTCCGACGATGCTGTTTAAAAGTGTTGGTCCCGTCAGCTTTAAAGCAAATGAAAAAAAAACTTTTTAAAAAGCAAGAATTTAGGGTCCTCGGTAATGTTTCTGAGCCACAGGTCAGTCCGTGTCGAGTTCTGGAATCCCCAACATAAGAAGGATATAAAACTGTTGGAGCGAGTCCAGAGGAGGCCACAGAGATGATCCAAGGACTGGAGCATCTCTGCTATGAGGACAGGCTGAGTAAGTCGGGTTTGTTCAGCATGGAGAAGAGAAGGCTCTGGGGAGACCTTAGAGCAGCCTCCCAGTACTGAAAGGGGCCACAGGAAAACTGGAGAAGGGCTTTTTACAAGGGCCTGGAGTGATAGAACAAGAGGAAATGGCTTTATATTGGAAAGATTTAGATTACATATTAGGAAGAAATTCTCCACGATGAGGGTGGGAAGGCACCGGCACAGGTTGCCCAGAGAATCCATGGCTGCCCCATCCCTGGATGTGTTGAAGGATCGGGGGCGTTTGGAGCAACCTGATCCAGTGGGAGGTGTCCCTGCCCATGGCAGGGGTGTGGAACTGGATGGCCTTTGAGGTCCCTTCCAACCCAAACAATTCTAGAATTCTAGGACTCTAAATTCCAAACTCCAGTTCTAGATCTGGACATCTCAGTACAGGCAGAACAACCCCGATTTCTGACAGCCTGCTGGAACGCACACGGTCCTTTGAGGTAGAAAAGAGCACACAGACAATACTCTGCCAGAGCCATAGGTTAAAAACACCATTAAAAGGAAACTTTATACTCCCATATTTCAGTCACCAACAGAAATTGCTTTGATCCAGGAAGGTCTGGGCATTCTTGCAGCACAAGGGAAGCTAAATTAAATTTGAGCTATTTGTGTAATGATCATGTTACTGACTTATATAAAATTTTCCATGTAAATATTCAGGAGTCCAAAAACATCTGGACTCCAGAGTCAGGTACAAATGTAATCCAAACAACCTCCCAGGCAGATGTTCATTTCCTTATCTAAATCAGCGTCAAGTGCCACACTTTATCTTCAGTAAAGTAAGGATATTTTTATTCCAAACTGCAACCAGAGCTCTTCCTGCTTTCACACCACAGCAGGACACGGGCTCCTCACCTGCTGGGCTTTCAGAAAAAAAGCACAGGAATTTTAAACACGCAGATGAACTTGCAGCCCCTCCTGCCTGAGCTAAAAATGACCCTGGGGGTTTACCAGCATGTCCAGAGTGACTCATAGCCAGGCAGAGTACAAAGAAGGGGATTTTCAACACTGGCAATGATTGCAGGAGAAGTCACAGAGATAAATAAGGTTTGGGACTGAGCTCTGTATCAAACCCTGTTGTACCATCTTGATTTCAGCAAGGGCTTCCCAGTGGTGCTGTTGACTCTGCCTAATGGAAGAAAATGTCTGTGCATGCTGATTTCCATCATGCTTGGCGATCAGATTCCATCATTGGACAAGACTTGGGCTGCAAAACACTGAAAGCAGCCCCTCAGCACCTGCCTGTAAGGAACACAGTGTTTCTCCCAACAACTTTATGATCTGTACAATAACAACAACACTAGTAGGAATCACACACAGTGCTCTAGAGAGAAGCTCTGTGCAGGAAATACACTCACCCTTTGTGATGGTCGTCACAGCAGAGTAGGCTGGCCCAAAAGTGGTTTCCATTCTTGTCTGAAACATTGACAAAATGAAGGTCAGTGTGTATCAGTGCAGCTCAGCTCACTGTCTCTCAACTGGTACAAAAGTCTACATATAGATATTTCCAACTTCTAGCTGTGGATACCGGAATTTTTAAGAGACAAGAAAGTACTGTATTTTCAAAAACCATCTTGTCTTTCTCGAAAGCAAGGATGAGAACATAAGCAGCAACCCCTCACCCCTGTCCTCTGCCAACACCGAGCCTTACCCCGTTAGTGTTTTCGGAATTAGTGATGTTTGCTGTGCCACTGGAGAAACGATTGTAGCGAGCGTTCTTATTTGAGCTCATAATCTAGGCCAGCATCTGTTAGTCATGGGAAGTTTGCTCTGCAGAAGAAGACAGACAGAGAGTTACATTCACTGTACATATTTTCCTGGGTTCAGAGAACACTCTCCTGTAGCATAGAGTCCAAATATTTTATAGAGAATAGAGGTGGAGTTGGGCTGATGGTTGGACTTGGAATCATGGAATCATTAAGGTTGGAAAAAGACCTCTAAGATCATCAAGTTCAACTGTCATTTGGACAGTTCAATTTGAACTGACTTGATCATCTTAGACGTCTTTTCCAACCTTAATGATTCTGTGATTCTATGATTCTCAGAACACCACTCTCAGACAGGAGGCATCCTGTTGACCAGGACACACATCAGACCTTATGTGGGTCTGCATCTGGCCCTGCTCCCTCCCTGGTCTGAGCGCAGTTCAGAGCACAGGCTGCCTCCTGCTTCCCAAAACACTTTGCACGGAGCAGCAACCAGTGAGCAGGGTCCTACGAGCGAGCCTCCTCCACAAGACGCAGCAACGGCGAGCATGGAGCAGGCTGTATGGTGGCAGGCAGAGTGATTTTGGCTGAGGCCAGACAATAGCCTGATCTTACCGCATACCGGAGAAGCTGCGAGCACACGGAGGGCAGAAGAGGTCTCTGCATGTAAAGCTCTACCAGTAAAAACCTTATCCCATTAACTGGGAGGCTCAAGCTGAGCTGGCCGGGACTCCAGAGCCCAGGGAGCTTGTTTGCTTTCAGTGTTGTAGCTGAAGCTGCCTTTGGAGCACGCAACAGAAACATCCCATACAGTTACCGTGGCTTTGCTTTAGCACAAGGGGCTGTTACTACCTTGCTCCCTCCAAGACAACCCACCACCCACTGAAGGAAGCTCAGCAGCCACACATCCTTGTCAGCTGGGGTGGCAGAAAGGGGTCCCTCTGAGGATCCCTTTCCCAGGAAGGCTGCGCAGCGCTTCCTGCCACTTCCAGCCAAGGAAACCAAAGCCTAAACTCCCTGCATCCCCAGAATTTCAGGCTGCTTCATATTATAAACTGTGACGAGCACAGGCCTCATTCTGTTCCAGTGATGAACCCAGTGGGAGTTTTGCTGTTTAACTTAACGGCCCTGGGCTGTTCTGCTGAACACAAACGCCAGGGCTGGGTCTTAATGGAAAGCAAAAATCCCACGTTTTATTTAGTTATATTCACATTAAAGGAGTTCTTTCCAGCACAGTCTGAGCTACAAGGTCACAGAAACCACAAAAGAAATCTTATTTCAAGTAACCTGTTTGTGATTCTGTATCTCACTCTCAATTTCCACTCAGGAACAACCAGCAAAGTCTGGATCATCACCCAGAAAGAGAAACCCTCCCTGCAGGAGTCACCAAAGTGGCTCAGTTCTCTTCCTTCATTGTTTACACAGTTTTTTACCATGTTCAAGCTTGCAAAGTCATGTATTACACAATAATAGTAATAATCGTCTGCAGAAACACATGGAGTTTGCTTCCTTTAACCTCTGCAGAAACCTGATGCTGCCTTCAGGGCATAAACTGATGCTATTGTCCCAGCAAAACTGACAAGACTCTCTCTGAGAGTCTCCTTTGAAGCCAGGATACCCATAGCAAGGAGCTGCACCTTCTCTCTGCCATTGTACCGAGCTGTTTCTAGCTTGAACAGAAGTTTCCATGGGAAGAACAAGGGCTCAGCAGGGCACTGAGCTCTCCTCCCAAGTTGCCCCTCCATCCTAGCAGGTCCTGCTTGCACTCACAGCCTGTCCCAGCTTGCACAAGGGGACAGGGACTCTGCAGTCCAGGAATGAGCTGCTCAGGAAGGATTCTGAGTAGGAGACTCCTTTCTGTCCGAAGTATAGTTAAGCCTTGGTGCTCTTGCTGCCAGCAGCAGAGTCCAAGGGCCAAAGAGACGGAGCAGACATCTGCAGGGAGGAAAATGGGCCAAGAACGGTTTAATAAGACACAACCAAACCCCTTTTTTTTGCAGGACAATAGCCAACAACCAGCGAAAGGGTGCCTCGGAAGAAACACCCTGCAGATAGATGCCAGATAGTTTCTGGTCTCTTTCAGATGCACCTACTTCTGGCCCCAGCCAAGATGACCCTGCTCTGGCCATGCTTTTGCACTCCCACTGCCTCTATTTCCAGCTTTTGGGAAGGTGAAGTGTCTTGGGTGTTCCAAGACATTTTTCTCTTTAAAGGAGACCACTGTAACTTCTCCTCTTTATACAGAAAGGGAAACTGAGGCTCACAGAGACACGGTCACTCAGCAGACTTGTGACCTGGGACTGGCCCAGGGCCTCCAAAGCTTCCATCCAGGAGCACACCCACCTCCCCACCAGCCCCTGTGCAACACAGGGCTGCGCATGCCCTGCACTCACGTTTCAAACACTGCAAAGGCGATGCTCACGATGTCCTCGGCCAATGCTCTGTTCATGGCTGGCAGCGCAGCCACACCTGGTGCAGCACAGCGTGGTGCTTGCTACAGTTCTTCATCAGACACCCTACAGGTGGCCAGCTGAGAGCAGTGGCACCGCCAGGGAATCACAGCCCAGGGAATCACAGCCCAGGGAATCACAGCTCCAGCCTTAACTCTCTGAAAAAGTTACAGTCTGAAATAAACAAACAAAAAAACCAAAACCCCAAACAAAACCTCCAAAACCAATCCCAAGACCACCTCAGAAACATGGATCTGAATAATCTTTTCCACACATTTGAACGAGTGTCCTGGCTGTTTGCAAATACCAGATCCCCAAGGAGATGCTAAGCAGAGTTACTGGAGTTGTCTCAAGAACAGCAGGAATGAAGTAGTGTTGTGCTGCTGCATCATGGAGACCTGCCGGGTTTAGAGACGGATTCCAGCAAGCAAGAGGTTTGGCATCGGTCACCAGGATCCTTTGAGAGAATTATGGAATGGTTTGGGCTGGAAGGTTCCACCTCCCTGCCATGGGTAGGAACACTTCCCCCTGGATCAGGTTGCGCAAAGCCCCATCCAACCTAGCCCTGAAGACCTCCAGGGGTGGGGCAGCCATGGCTTGTCTGGGCAACCCCGGCCAGCGTCTTCTCACCCTCACAGCAAAACATTTCTTCCTAAGATCTCATCTCAATCTCCCCTCTTTCAGCTGAAAACCGTTCCCCCTCATCCTATCCCTGCAGTCCCTGATAAAGAGCCCCTTCCCTCATCTTCTCCTTCTTTGACATAACGTATCTGGACTCCAAAGCCCAAAGATGAAAGAATCTTTGGATATTTGCATGTCTAGCTGGGGCCTCCAGATGATGCAGTGCCCATAAATAAAGGCAAGTACTTCCATGAGCGATGCCATAAACTGCCATATTTCCTGTGACTCCATGTCTCAGGGTTGCATTACCTCATGTCTAGTAACACATGTATATCCCTACAGTTCCTCTCCTAGACAGGTTCCCTGTGCGTAACACCACAGCTAAGCACACCAGTCTTTCTTCTGCAGAAGGGATTCAGTACCGTCCTTCTCCCACGGTTGGGTGGAAATAGAGGTGCTCACTTTTCAGAAGGGCTATGAATTCAAGATTTCTCCTCAGACAGCCTCGGCAGCATCTCCCCAAACACCTCCATCCTGCACTACTCCCAAGACAAGAGCAGGGGTGCAGTCCCACCTCACCAGCCAGAGCAACATTAAAGGAGCCTCACATATCAAATATTCCTGCTGGGTGTTAAGGCAAACAATCACTCCCAAATAGAAAGAGAGGAAGCCCACCTTTATGGAAGATAGTGGGCTGTCTGGAGAGCCAGGCAGAAACTTCATCCCCTTCTCACTTTTGGGGTATGTTTTGCCTTCAGACCTAATAGATGGAGACTTTAAAAAGCAATGGGAAAAGCTGCGGAGCACAGAGAGAGGGAACACCAAGAATAAGGACAACTAACAGTGTGAGTAGTTTTGTAATATCACTAGCGTAGGATCAGACATGCAGCAAACAGTGACACACAGGCACCTGAGCTGCTGCAGTCAGTGAGGGATGGCCTGTCCCCCAGGCATGGGTTTGACCCTTTAGAACATGGAATCATTATGGTTGGGAAAAAAAAAAGCTAAGCTCATCCAGTCCGACCCTCAGCTCAACCCCACCATGCCCACTAAACCACGTCCCCAAGTGCCACAGCCACATAGATTTTGAGTCCCTCCAGGGATGGAGACTCCACCACTGCCCTGGGTAGTCTCTGCCAGTGTTTCAACACTCTGTCAGTTAGGGCATTTTTCCTAATATCCAGTCTAACTTTCCTCTGTCACAAACTGGGGCCAGTAGTCCACTAGGTCAAACAGCCCCGTCGAATCATCTGGCAGGCTTGGAAGCATCGGCTGTGGTGCAGCTTTGGCAGGACCCAGCAGGCCACAGCACTGCTCGCTGCCAAGAGACATTCGTCCTGTCCCAAGGTCCCACTGAAACAGATACAAAATGCCTTCCAGCTTCAACAGATATAGGACAAATCCAAAGCAAGGAAGGGAACACTGGCGAGAATACAGAGATTTCCCACTCACTCTCTATGAGGGTGCCCTGCGCTCCGCAGCTTGCCCAAGAAACCCACCTGCAAAGCCACTGCAGGGAGCCTGCTCTGTCTCTCTCTGAACAGAAACCAGAGGAATGCGAGCAATGGAAAAAATGTTGAGTGGAACATCAGCCAGCCTGCAGAACCCCCACAGCCACATGAATACCTGATTTCAGCCCAAATCCCTGCAACCACATGTACAGGAAGCATTTCAACAGAGCAGACACCGCTCCAGAGCACTGACAGCTCCTTCACATCTCAAGCTCTCTTCCATGAGGCTCTGAGAAAGGCCTTTGCCAATGGGTATCAAAGAAGTTAAAAGGAGGCAGAAAAGTGCTGGTGTTGTCAACATTAATACCAGCTTCCTACAGCACCGACAAAAATCCCCACCAGACCTCTGAATCTCAGCTTGGTATCCGAACCCGGCCAGCTACACTGTCCTGTGCTCCCAGACCTGGAGGACCTTAAAATTCCTGCTTTAGGACTCCAGACAGAATAATCCAAACACCAGCAATTGCAGAGATGGGGGGAAAGCAGTGTTCTTTCCCCTCACTGCAGAATACAACAGGACCAGCAATGGAGCAGTTTTCTGCCAGCTGTTTGACACTGCTGCCAACCCCATCACTGCAGGGAGGGTAATCATCCCTGGAATCAGCGTCCTGGCTCATCTTCTGGCCTGTGCTGAAGAGTTTGTCCACACAAGGCATCTGGCAGGACTGGCACTGGTACCTCAAGCGTGTGCCCTGCTCTCAGTCCCTAGAGTGCACACCATCTCCCCCGCTATCCCCAACACTGCGAAAGATCTTTGCAACCAACACCAAAACCAAGGTCAAGGCTTTGAGGGTGGACGTGGCATGAGGAGAAGGGATGGCAGACTCTCCCATCCATCACAAGCACCACGCAGCCTGTCTGGTCCCAGCTTGGAGCCTGTTCCTAACACAGGAACCGCACTGCCACAACAACACTGCTGGGGTTTGCGTTCTGGGGTGGGACACGGGCATAGCGCTGGGTCCCGCAGGAGGAACGTGGCACAGTTGGGGAGCAGATGCCCTGCCCAATGCCCCATGCTGCGCAGTGTCCCTTCACCAAGACACCTGCAAGCATCTCTGCCTCATGCAATTGACAGCCCGTAACGCTCAGCGAGTTGTCCTACACCCACTTTTCCCCATCCTTCAGTTCACTTTAAGGTTACTGACCACCGTGGAAACTGTGGGGCTGGCACAATCAAGCACAGCAGGGGTGTTTGTGGGAGAGCAAAGCATCGTGAGAAAGGCAGGCATGGGGTTCTCCTGCTCCAGCTGGGAACAGGTTTTGGGCAAGGGAAATTTCTTTATTTCACAGCCTGGATGTTTACAGCAAAAGACAAAAGCATCTGTTCCTCTTACAACACTGCAGCTGGAACGGGAAGGGTTACGCATCCTTGGGAGTATTGGCACATCATGGGGGAAACTATTGCAAAAGCCAAAATGCACCGTGCTGCCCTGACAGCTCCACACACAGCAGCTTGAGCAGGGGCCAAGTGGAGGGCAGGGATGATTTTTAATTGCTACTCTTACCTGTGCCTCGACTGACTGCAGAGCTGAGAGCACATTCGGTAGCTGTTTGAACACCGCCACTCCTCTGTGCCAGTGCAGTTCAGACAGGGAAATCACTCTGTCTTAGGTGCTTTCCCTAAAGGGTAGTAAGTCCTTAGAATAGGAAAACTTTTTGCAATGCTTCATGTTAAAACCTGAAGCAATAACTTTCAACTGTGCCTGTAACTGGATCAAAAGTGATTGTTCTGGTGGAACAAAGCATCTCATTTTTCCCCAAAACTCTAAAATCCAGTTAGAATTTAGAACAGGGGCCAGTGTTCAATGTTGTTTCCACGACATAAAAGCTATACTTGAAGCATTACTTCCATATTAGGAAGCCTGGAAACATTCACCTACTGTTTCTTATGCACAAGGCCACAGATGAGGGTTCCATGGAGCCCAACCCCTGCAACTTCAATAGCTCATCTGGGCTCAAGTGTCTACATGGGACCAGGCTGGCAGAAACAGGCACGCTCACAGCTCTTCCACACAAGCAACCTAATCAAAAGGTGCTTTAAAAACTGGCCTTAACATTACAGTGCTGCATGCTGTTCCCTTTACAGCTTGATCTTTCCCACATGCTCACTCAAATAACAGACCCATTCAGGGACCTTCACACTATTACACTGTGGATTTGTTGATGAAAAAAGAGAAAAGAGAAAAGAGAAAAGAAGGCTCTGGGGAGACCTTAGAGCAGCCTCCCAGTACTGAAAGGGGCTACAGAAAAGCTGGGAGGGGCTCTTGATCAGGGAGTGCAGCAATAGGATGAAGGGGAACAGTTTTTAGCTGAAAGAGGGGAGATGGAGAAGAGATCTTAGAAAGAAATGTTTTCCTGTGAGGGTGAGGAGGCCCTGGCACAGGTTGCCCAGAGCAGTTGTGGCTGCCCCATCCCTTGAGGTGTTCCAGGCCAGGTTGGACGGAGCTTTGAGTAACATGACCCAGTGAAAGGTGTCCCTGCCCATGGCAGGAGGGTTGGAACTGGATAGGCTTTGAGGTCCCTTCCAATCCAATCCATTCCATGATTCTATGAAAGCCCCTGTTTGGAGGCTTCAATCTTGGTTGATCAATTCAGGAGCAGTCCGAGCTCAGACAGAAAACCCCTGCACAAGCAGATCCCAAACTCCCTCACGCAGCTCTCATCCCTGCCTTGCACAGTGCCAACCATCCAGCAAAGCCGTGGCCAAGAGACTTGTCCACAAGAAACAGAAATCTGTCCATCCTTGGCCACCCGAGTCCCACCCTCGGCTGGTAACACACCAAAGTTCAGCAGCCTGCCCTCAGCCAGCCTGGGCAAGGAGTCCAGCACCAATGAACACATTGTTTTCAGATGAGACGCACCCGTGGTCCTCCAAGGAAGCCAGAGGAACGCTTGCCTCGACTGCTCCATTCTACTTTCCTGGAGTCACCCTGCGAGACCCAAGGCAATGAAAATTCCTCCACTGCTCCATTCCTTGATTGCTGTACAGTCAGCAGGACTTTTCAAACTGCTTTGCCTCACGGGCGGCTGCACTCCTCAGGAATGGTTTAACCACTCCTCTCATGTTATGGCATTCTTCCAGATTAAAACCATAAGAAACCCAAGCCCCATCATTACTCAAGATGCACAAAGCATCGCTCCCACCCCTGCTCCCCTCAACATCCTCCAAAGCTTTGAACTCCTCGACACGCTCTTGCTTGCCCTCTGGGTGCAGTGAGACCATTTTAAAGACATATCTGAAATGCATCAGCTCCCTTCACAAAAAAAAAATATCCAGTAAAGTTCAGTCACCTGCTCTTTTTTGCACACTTTCCTCGGACTTTGACACTGAGGACAAGGAGGAGAACAAAATGTAAGACAGAAAGGGAGGAAACTGCAATGTGTTACCAGTAGCACGTCAAACGGGCAAAGCCCCTTCATAAACAAGCACTGAATCCTTGATTTCTGAAGAAATCAGTGGATGGGGACACTTCCACCATGACAAATCTACTGACAGCTTTCAGACAGAAGCACCATTCAGTGCTCACAACCTCCTAACAACATGCTGGGAAAGCTGGATTCAATTACTGCCCCAAGGTACCACCAGCAGCTGTAGTGCAGCCACAATGACCTAGGATGCAAGGGAGACGCAGACAGAGGTGCCGCTGCTTCTCACGGCTTTCCTTACAGACTATCGAGGATTTCCCACTTCTGAAACCATGAGAAACGACCCCAGAAAACGCCTGTTGGGCTGCTACAGTCAGGCATTACACAGCTTTGCAAAGGTCCCTCTGAAGGACCACAAAATCAGCATCACACAGCATGAGCTCACTGGACAGGCGGCAGGTTCCCACTTCTACACCGGCACTGGAGTCCAGCCCCCTCCTACTTCTCCACTAAGATCCAGACACAGGGGTGAGCACAGTTCCTTCCTCAGGACTGTCCTGAGTGCTGAAGCAGAGCAGTGTCCCAAGCAACCCTGCCACAACAGTCATGCCACCAAGCACCCAGGGCAAAAGTTTTACCTTGGCAGAAGCTCACCATCAGCCGTACAAGCCCAAATGGAGTAGCAAAGCCTGGCAAGATGCCACCATGACCAAGTTCCTAAGCTGTGGGCAGGCTTTTCCTTGGTCAAAACGTCTCTTCCGCTATCTGCGTGCGTGTATGTGTGCATCGCTCCTAGGTGATGTAAACAGAAAGGCATGCAGAGCAGTGGGCGATATGTAAATTCAGCTGGAAAATCCCACAGCTCAGCCAATCTCTGCCTTGCAGCTTTGCCCTGGCTGCTCTGAAACCCAAGAGGTTTAGCCTAGCGCAGAACAAACAACCAGTCTCTTAGTACACATAGATTTATTCCTCTATCGTAAAAATCTCCAGGGACAGAATGGTCCACCGCTCGCTTTAAAGGGATTTGAAGTTTCTCATCCTTTTTAGATTGTTCCCAAATTATTCATAAGTGGGAATACCAGGCAGCCTAACAGCAACAGTCTGCTTGTAGAGACAATCCAGCTAAGAATGGCCACAAAAAAGCAGAGCAGGGCTTGTCTGAAAGCTGGGGGGGAACTTCTACTGCCAGGACACCCTCCGCACAGGAGGACAACGTGTTCCCACCACTGAGGCTCTCTGGGAGCAGGCATTCCCCTGCTCCAGCCCCCAGCGCACCTCCTGCAGTTGCTACACCACGTTAAAAACAGCAAGGTCCAAACTCAGGCTGTGTTAAGGGCAGCAGAACCAGCCCCTATGTGAATAAGTAGGGATGCTTCTGCCTTGGATTCCCACGGAGCTGCTGAACTTGGAAGAGGGGCAGTGTGTACCCCCCCCACCGAGCAATCACCCGCCTCTCCTGCACCCCAGCAGCCGCTGTGTCCCCCAGCCCAACCCATGGGGCAAGAGAACAGGCCAGCATCAGCCCCATCACACCCACAGCAAAGGACACAGCAGGGAGGGAAGACAAGGAGCAAAAAAATCAGAAGGGAAGAGTTCCAACGGACTGAACTTGTCCACATAATCCCAGTATTGAGTTAGTGAAATCAGGAAGAATTTTTGCTCCAGTGCCTTTCTTCTGCCACAGCTGGGCTTGGCTGAGACAACCTGAGCAGCAGGTACAACTCTACCTCACGAAGCACCATAGTCACAGCTCCTGGGGGCCAGGAAGACCCCGTGGAACAGGGAGACACTAGGTCCATGAGGTGACTGACTACTGAACGCCAGCAGAAGCCACAAAACCTCAGTACTGCTCAGAACCAGCTCTGGCTGGTGTGCAGCCACTCACGTGGCAGCTCACGGCAGTGTAGAGCAGGCACCAGCACATGGTGATCAGCAGCTTCCCAGAGCCCACCAGGCCTCCCTGTGGCTCCAGCAGCCCAGGACACAAACTCACCCGTGGTGCTTCACAGGTGGCTTAGGGCTATCTAAGGCTGTGCTGCCATCAGAATGGGTGACTGGATGCAGCCCCACCACTCCCATGCTGTAGAGTGTCTGGTCTCACCATGTGATCCCCATGGGCCAGGGAATCAAACTACCAGGAAACCACGGATTTGAGCTTTATTAACTTGGGTTCAAGCATCATCATGAAAATCCACGTTTGGGTGTTACCGTGGAAGATTCCTGCATTCTAAACTGAGTGTTTCAGTCACTCCAGTTCAATTGAGGTTGCTCATTGCTGCTCGGTAAAATTTAACCTCCCTCACCATGAAACGTTCCTTTCCACAGGGCTGTTTCACCTGCAAGGAGCTGCCGCTGCAGCAAACCAAAGCAGAGCTGGAGCTTTTAGGATGGATTTATCCCAGCCCTCCTCAGCCTTACTGAGATGGCAGCACCCAGGCAGGGGCATCCCACAGCTTTTTGGGGAACCCACCAAACCACAGTTCCTGCTCCAATGCTTTCCTGCATGATGTGTAGGAGATCACCAGACTCTTTGATCTCCCACTGCCCAGGTGTGCAGTGAGGAAGCGCTGCCTGTTCCCTTGCCCCTTGTCAGCAGCGGCTGCCAGCTCTTTGGAACCACAGTCAGTAGACGTCTGTACTGCACTCAGCACAGGCAGCCCTGGTTTTCGGTGGTGCACTGGGTTATTGCCACCATAAAGCACTTTCTGTGGGCCACCTCCCCTCCTAGCACAGCTCCCAGGGAGCCGCATAATAGTTGTCATGGATGACTTTCTCAAACCCCCTTCCTTCAGCAAGGGCTTTGTGGAACCATCCTACCTCACGCAGCCCCTCCCTGCACTCCCAACAAACAGGAGGCATTGGAAGACTAAGGCTCAGAGTCAAGATGTAACAGCTATGGAGTGGGAAGAACTGCTTAAGGCAGACCAGAAAAGTCATGGCTGACCCATCCCTTGAGGTGTTCAAGGTCAGGTTGAATAGGGCTCTGAGCACCCTGATCCAGTGGGAGGTGTTCCTGCCCATGGCAGGGGGGTGGGACTAGATGGGCTTTGAGGTCCCTTCCAACCGAAACCATTCTGTGATTCTATGAAAAGATGACATTACTGGGGTGAAAAAGGGGTAATATTAATGTGCTAGGATTGAAACAAAGTGATTGGCAACACACTAGGTTGTTGCTAGGCCAGAGTCTTTCACAATCCCGTTATCCCCTGGGATACAACAGCCTGGACCTGGCTTGCAACGTACATGTCAAACCCGACTGCCTGACATACCAAACTTTTTGCTCACACACATCAGCCCTGCAGAGCCTGTCTGAGCTGCTGGTTGATACTGACAGAGCTCAAAAAGAAGCTGAGCTGCACGGAGGTCGTCATTGCTGGCTTCCACACAATGCAAGAGGATCATCATGGATCAAACAGGAGGGAAGCATCTGTCAGAGAAGCAGCAGCTGTCAAGCCAGCAGCAGGACAAGGCAGCATCAAACGGCACAGTTGAAATGAGAAGACAACAGTGCAATTTCACTCCCTACTCCGAGACGTGCAGTTGTCCCAGGGCACTCAAGAAGCTCTACCACCAACTCTCCCACATTGCGCAAAGTGTGAAACCAGAGCGGAAGGAGATAGGGTTATGGGCAGGCAAGAGAGAACCAGTAACCACACGCACAGAACGAAGACAAAATTCGTGATTCACCGGTACCGAATGAGGCAGGAGGCGACGGACGAGCTCCTCTGTGCGCCTGCTTGAACCAGCAACAAACCGCCCGAGGTGGTGACAGCCCCAGAATCGCCCAGGATGCCCTGGGGAGCCCCAGAGCCGCCCATCGGCCCCAGGGCGGCCACAGCAGGCCCTGAGCGGGGCCCGGCAGCCCCGGGGGAGCCGCCGCGGGCCCGGAACGGCCCACCTGCCGTCCCCCGCGCCCACCCCGGCCCAGGCTTGCCCCTCACAAACCCACCCCCGCTACCCCCGCTCGTACCTGGCAGCGGCGGCCGGAGCGGCGGGGCCCGGCCCCGGCTCATGGCGCCCCCGGGCCTGCCCCCCGCTCGGCAAGCGGCTCCGCTGCCGCCCGGGCCGGAAGAGCCGCGCCGGGCAGCTCCTCGGGACTTGTAGTCCGCGGCGGCTCCTCCCGCCGCACGGCGCCGGGCCCCTGGCCACCTCCGGACTACAAGTCCCGGCAGCCCCGCGGGCCAGCGCTGACGGGCTCGGCCCGCGCTACAACCGCTGCTGCGACTGGCTTGGCTCGGCCGCCCGCGGGGGCCAATCAGGCCGCGGCGCACCACCGCCTCGGGCCACGCTGCGCCGCAAGCCGCCATTGGCGGGGGCAAAGGAGGCGGCCAATCAGCGCTGGGAAGGGGCGGGAAGGCGATCACGCCAGTCGCTTACGATTGGCTACACGCGGGGTCAGCCTGGCCAATAGCGGCGCTAGCACGGCTATAAAATGCGTGGCGGAGGCCCGCCCCCGGTCTTTTCGGAGGGGAGGAGAGAGTGAGTGTGCGGGTACCGGGACTGGGGCCGGTACGGGGAGCTTGGGCCGGGGACGAACACCACTTAATTTTTCTGACACCTCGTCTAAGGGCGCTGCGGCCCCTGCTGAGGATACATGGCTGAGGCCCAGGGAAGCGGTGATGGGGCCGGGCGGGGCAGCGCGGCCCTTAATCACCGCTCTCTGCTTTCTCTTCCCAGGGCCCCGCAGTGGCGGGGAGCGGGTCCGTGCGGGTGACGCAAGAAGCCGTTGCTATTACAAGAAGTGGATCATTTTTATTCAAGCTAAAGTAGAGTTAAATTTTGCGTAAGTAAGTGTATTTTTTGAAAGATCAACAGAACGTCTGATTGCGTGTTTTCTTTATAGCACATTTTTATTCAAATACTATTTTTCTAGACACTGTTCTTTGAGAAATGATGTCTTGTGTTAAGTATGAAATGTTCTGAAGAGATGTGTTTTCTGTAATTGCTTCTGTATGTAATCTTTCCCCATCTCAAAATCAAGGTCAGACAGAGCTAGCTCAAAAGTTCCAATTAGTAGAAATTTGGCTGTTGTGAAGTTCATAATATCATAAAAATTAGTTCTTGGAAGGTAATAGAATATGCATAAGATTTCTGGGAAAACTTGTACATATAAGTGGAAAATACATTCTGTACCAGCTCTTATCTCATTACATGTGATTGATGGAAATCATTCCCTCACATGTCTGGCACTGAATAAAGGATGCCTGCTTACTAAAGCTCCAAAATTAGTCTTTAAGTTTATTTGCTGGTATTTTTAGTATGAGAGCAGCTGTATCATTGCTGCTGCTAAGGAGAAAGTGCAGACTCATGGGCAGAGCAGCCCTGCAGCTCCAGGATGGCTGGAGACGCATCCTGGCAGTTGGGGCAAGTTTTGAGGCACAAAGAAGTGGCCACAGAACAGGCTGAAGTACAAGAAGTAACAAGTCACTGACTTTATTCTGCCGCATGGGATAGTATAAAGTAAATGTAATGGGTGGGGTGGCTGAAGCAGTTCTCACAGAACATGTGAGCAGTGACCTCAAAGCTCATCCAGTTCCACCCCTGCCATAGGCTGGGACACCTCCCACTGGATCAGGGTGCTCAAAGCGCCATCCAGACTGGCCTTCAACACCTCCAGGGATGGGGCAGCCACCAATTCTCTGGGCAAACTGTGCCAGTGCCTCCCCACCCTCACAGGAAAACATTTCTTCCAAAGATCTCATCTCACTCTCCCCACTTTCAGCTGAAAATTTTTCCCCATCCTCCTGTCCCTGCACTCCCCAGTTTTCCTGCAGTCCCGTTCAGTACTGGGAGGCTGCTCTTAAAGTCTCCCTGGAGCCTTCTCCAGTCTGGACAACTCCAAATCTGGTCTCTCATGGGAAGAGCTCCAGCCCTTGGATCATCTCCATGGCCTCCTCTGGACTTGCTCCAACAGATTCATGTCTTTCCTGTGCTCAGGGCTCTAGGTGAGGTCTCAACAGAGCAGAGCAGAGGGGTCAGAATCCCCTCCCTTGCTCTGCTGATCCCACTTCAGATGCAGCCCAGGACACGTGGCTTTCTGGGCTGTGAGTGCACATTGCTGGCTCCTATGGAGCTCCTTCCCCACCAGCACCCTCAAGTGCTCTTCAGGTCTGCTCTCAAGTTCATAACAAGTTGCAGAGGTAATATTCTTTCCCAAGTTCAGCCTTGTAATTGTCAGATTGCTGTTGTATTTCTATTTTGGCAGTGTCACAGCTTAATAAAGTTTTGAAAAGACATATTTTCCTTATTTTCCTTCTGTTTGCTTTTTTTTTTTAAAATCCAATAGGCTTTACAAGCACAGACCAGGTTTACAACAATGGTCTTCTGGGTTTATGTTTGGGCACCCAGCAGACATGCCCTAATGGGAATGAGATCATCTTAAAACCTGTGCTGCAGTGTAGCCCAGCTCCTTTAATTGCCGTGTGCCCTGGAGCTCCAGAACACATGCAGGTGCTGGAAGGATCCAGATCGGGAATGAAGGAGATAATGTGGAAAATATTGTAGCCACAAAGATCATTAAAAAAATTTATTAATAGGAATGAAATGAAAGCTGTAAACAAGAGCCAGCGAAAAATAATGAGAGCTTACATGTGATGCAGAGTCCTGTGGCTTATTTGAATGCACTGCACAATGAATTCCTCATTGCTTGGTGTCAGTAAAGGCTGATGGGAGAAGATGCCAGGCTGAGGAGTGTTAGGGAGAGGTTGGTGTGAGGAGACAGGAATTTGAACTGAGTCTGCCTTAAGGTTTAAGTTTAATGCCACAAATGCAGTCGAGACACTGTTGCTGTGGTTGCTGCCTCCAAACAGCCACACGGAAAATACTCCAGAGGGCAGCATTTCCTTCTTTAAATTGGTTCTTAACTCGGTTTTGGTCCCATGCTGAAGAAGTGAGTTAAGAGTTGTCAGCTTTTTCTTCAAGATGCAAGGCTCTCCTTGCTCTGTGAGGAAGAGGGAAGGCAACAACACGATGGGAGAACTAAGAACACTGCTTATTTTTGCTTTGGGGCAACTCCTTGTCACTTGTGGGGCAGCGACTGGTACCTTGGGGCTGGAGCTGCTGCTGCACTGTTGGGAAAACGCAGTGCCAAAGGCAGACCTGGGCACAGAGCTGGGATTTCAGCTGCCAGACATGTTCTGTGCCTCTGCTGGGGTGGCCCTTCATGCACAGCTTGGGCACCGAAACACCAATATGTAACAAAACTCATGACTAGAGGACATCCCAGCCCCTTTTTAATTAAAACTCAGCTAGCAAGCATGTGCTACACAGCCCTGAATGAGCATGGGGGTGGCTGGGAGATAAGCAGCTTCTTGTAGGAGACACTGGTCAAGTAGCAGCCATGGGAGCAGAGCGAAGCTCACCAAAGCAGTGGGAAACGGCAAGCTGTAGAGATTCCTCTGCTTCTTGACAGTGCCCAAGCAATGTCAGAGACTCCCTGTGTTCTGGTGCTGCTTGCAAACTAACTTGTAGAAGCTGTGGCCACCTTCTAGAGAAGGTAAACACAGAGGGAGATGTTCTGGTCATTTGGAGACAGCCTCAGCTGAGGGATGGATGGCTGCTGCCCCCTTGGCTCTGCAGGGAGCACCACTGCCTAGTGGGACACGGGTTACTGCCTGTGCCCTCCTGTGCCCTGAAAGTTTTCCTGCAGGAACAGGGTCTCAATAAATAGTCATAATAAAATTTAAACCACACAGTTGAAAGACTTGTTTCTGCCTAAAAAGCTATTTAGGAAAAACTGCTCTGTTCACAGTAGGTTTAATTTAGGATCTTTTTTTTTTCATACCGTTATTATGCCAGACCCACTTTAGGAGCTGGAGCAGCTACTTCTTAGTTTTTACTGCTGTTTCTGTAGCTCTAAGAAGTCCCTGAGCAGTAGCTGCGGGGTCTTTGTGCATGGTGGGGCTGCAGTGCTGGAGCAAACGCCCCAAGCAAAACCAAGGGCATGGACACCTGAGCTGCCTGTGAGCATGCTCCTGCCTGGCTGGAGAGTGAAGGAGGGGCGATTTTATTTCAAGCAGCACTTTTGGGGCAGTTCAGTGTGGTGTGCACCTGGTGGAAATTTCAAATGAGAAACAGGCCAAAGGCTTGATCCAAATTCATACTTAGAAGTTGCAGCTTCAGAAAAGTCAAATACCTGACACAGACCAAAGGGATGCGGAGTCCGTTGAAGAGAGTTGGCAGGAGAGTCTGCAACTTGTGAAATCAATGCCTACAGCATTCCCCTCAGCTTTCTTCTGTGAAAAGAAAGCGCTGTCCCAAGAGAACTTTGAAGATATCAAAGCATTGCTGCAGTCTAAAATCTCTATCACGCTTAGATGAAGGTATTTAGAATAAGCTGCAATACAGTGGATTTCTTCTCATTTAAAGTACTAGAAACAGCGGCAGTAAGAGAACCAAAGCATTTCCCGAACAGAAGAACACTCAGGGATCTCTGTACAACAGACAGGTCAGCAGGAGCTCACTCACACAGACAGCAAAGCTCTTGGCTTCTGCAGGGAGGCAGAGAAACCTTCCTCGAGGAAGTGTCTTACACCACATGGAAGGGGCAGAAGTAAGTAAGCAACTGCAAAAGTGGTTGCCTCGAAAACAAGTCTACCCTGTGTGCCCCAGCCTGAGGCTCTGAACAGCTGAATTCCAGGCATGCAGGGAGAGAAAAGGGAATTTGGGACTTTGTCCTACCCAGACGTTTGGTGTGGAGAGGGTGTGTGTTCCCCTTAGTCAGAATTCTTCTGAATATGAAAGAAGCCTCATAATGCTCTGGGCTGCTGCTGCGGCCGGGTCTGGCGCCCACCCTGGCCCTGAAAGGAGCAGCAGCAAAGCCCCAGCCCATCGCTTCCTGGTTGCCCACTTGCATGGGGATGAGCGGCTGCGAGCCAGGCAGGAGCGACCGGCGAGGGAAGCCAGAGGGCTCCCAATGTGGATGGATGTGATGGGGGCTCGGGGAGCAGCACCTGGCACGTGGCTCTGACTGGGAGAGCTTTTTCTGCTGCTGCTTCCCTTCCCCATGTCTCAGCTCACCTTTTAGGCAGATACAGACACGACAGACAGACATGCACACTTTGTCCACGAGGAGAGAGCACGGCACACGAACACTTGGCATGAGTCTCTGTACAAATGCACTGAGCGCATTAGGACCTGCAGCAGCCTGAGCCTCGCACTTCCTTCTTCACATAGTCGTGGAGCTTGAATTTGGGCTCGTTGGGCAACTTCATGGCTCTGTGCTTCAGTTCCCTGCCAGAAGGGGAAAACAACATTATTTTTCTGCCTACACTGCCTGCTTCTAGACCACTTGGTCCCTCTCAGTTAAACACGACTCAATGTGGATGCTTTGCTAAAGCTCGCCCTGATGAGACATTCGTGTCTCATATGAGAGGGGCAAGCACTTGCCAGCACGAGAGCTGCAGGTGGGAGCCCCAGGAATCACAAGGGGGGTGACAGTGCCAGCACCGGTCACTTACTTTGCAATGGCTGTGAATGCTAATTCAACATTGAGGCCACTTTTTGCGCTGGTCTCCATAAAGGGCACGCCATACTCCTGTGGGACAAGACACACCGGCATCAGAACCATCCCAGCTCAGCCCCAGCTGACATCAGTGCCTGCTGCGGGAGCTCACACCCTGCCCCGGGATAGGAGCTCTGCCACTGCGGGCAGGAAAAGCTGTGTGAGGGTTCACAGCCCAGGCATTCCTTACACAACTTTAGAAATAATATTTGAGGACAAAGACACAAAAAACATTAGAGGAAGCTTAAAGGAAGAAGAGGAAGCTTAAAGGAAGAAGAGTAGGTAAGGAGGAAGAAGTAAGCGAGACAAGGGAAGAAAAGCAAAGTTCTGCCTGATGTGCTTTGGGTCGGTCTGGTCTCCACTTAACCCTTTCACTGGTGCACATCACCAGGTACACGCTGGCGTGCTCACACCCCCGACTCTGCTGCAGCAGGTGGACACCTCACGTACCTTGGCTAATTTTTCTCCATCTTCCCTTTTCACCACTCTGTCCTGGGCTGAATCCACCTGCCAACAGGAACGGCAAAGAGCAATTTGGGATGGTCTGGAAGGTCAGCAGTAGGCAACTCCCACATCCCTTTCCACTCTCCCAAGGCTCCCCTGCCCACACTGCACCTAGGCTCTGTCGTGGGGCCATCAGTGGAGGAAGAGGAGGCTCTGGTGACACTGTAGGGCTGCACTTACCTTGTTTCCCAGTAACATAAGAACCACATCTTGCTGTGCATATTCGTGAATCTCTGTCAGCCAAGCCTGGAGAGAAGCAGAGAGGTGTTAACAACAGCTCTGGGAGGAGGAGGATGGGGAGCTGCCCTGGTCCTGGGTACTGGGCACCCTCTGTGTGCAGCACTGCTGTCCCTGAGCAGTGCTGGGGCACCTTCTGTGGATGCAGGGAGGAGGAGGTGGCTGGGTGGAGATGCCAAACAAAAAGCCCAGCTCAGAAATTCGGCTGTGCAAGGTGAGAGCTGCAGGCAGGGAGCAGCTAGTCCCATGGATCTTCTGCAATGCAGAAGCACCCTGGGAGAGTACTTGCCTCCTTCCCCACAGTCCAGCAGGAGAAGCCGGCCAGGAGCCGGCAACTCAGGCCCAAGGATGGCCTTTCCCAGAGCCCTGGAGATGATCAGGTGCCCAGAGGTGTCACCGAGTCCTGGGGACCTGCTTTGCCGAGCTTTGGCTGCTGACCAAACCCCACTCTCGAGGATAACAGCAGCCTTTTAGACCTGCTGCCTCTTTGTCTGACCACAAGCGCTTGTAGGACTTTTACCTCAGTTCCCCCCCAGCTGGGATGTTAAGACTAAACCTCCTTTTGGAGGATAAGGCTGAGGGTTTGCTCCGAGATGTGCCCCATGTCCTGCTCGTGCTGCCCAGGTGCTGTGCACATCTGTCCCGGCAGGTGGCTCAATCTGGCTCCCCAAACCATGGAGTGGCTTCCCTGCCCTCTAATCCAGACTAATCTAATCAAACCTGCCCTAATTCCCAGTAATTCCTGACCCCACAGTTCAAGCAGTTGCTTTGCACCTCCCAGGTGGGCAGTGCAGCCACAGCCCATGCCCTGGCTCTGAGTGCTGACACTGGGCTCATGGCAAGCACCAGGTGATCTCCTCCACCAGTTCTCCTCACCCAGCAGCCGGGTGGGCTGGGTCTGCAGGGAGGGGACAGCACAAGAGGACTCCTGAAAAACCCAACAGGAAGGGATGGTCTGCTCGGGGCAAGGAGTGTGCAGCAGGATGCAGCCCTCTCCCCCGCCAAAAGCGTTTGCACCAAGGTGGATGAGGGCAACGTGGTGCCTGAGTCCAACCCATTGGAACCCAGCAATGCAGAGGAGGATGAGGGAGCACTACGCTCTGAAAAGCTGCTCATGCTCCTAATTACTCACAGCATTAATTTGCCGGTAAAATTAATCCATCATCCTTTTTATTTGCTATGAAAGAGAAAACCTCCTCTGCCCATCCTCTGATGTCCTCACAGGCAGCCCCATCATCAGACAGGTGCTTGGCACACCCTTCTGGAAACGACCATGGTTCACACCTCCAATCACAGAATCATAGAATTGCTTGGCAAGAAAAGACCTTTGAGATCATTGAGACCAACCATACCTGTCCACTACTGAACCATCCCTAAGCACTTCATCTACCCATCTTTTAAACACCTCCAGGGACGACGACTCCACCACCTCCCTGGGCAGTCTCTGCCAGTGCCTGACAGCCCTTTCAGTGAAGAAATTTTTCCTGATGTCTGATCTGAACCTCCCCTGGCACAACTTGAGGCGGTTTCCTCTCATCCTATTGCCTGTCACTTGGGAGAAGAGACCAGCAACCACCTCACCACAACCTCCTTTCAGGTAGTTGCAGACAGCGATGAGGTCTCCCTTCAGCCTCATTTTCTCCAGGCTAAACAACCCCAGTCCCCTCAGCTGCTCTTCATAAGACTTGTTCCAACATGCATGTCCTGCAGGTGTACCCCCTCCCAGGGCTGACCTGTGACCACCACCCCGCCCATCGCACACGAGGGGCCTGGGGTGCTGTCATACCTGGATGTTGTCGAACGACGCTTTGTTGGTGACATCGTAGAGCAGGAGCAGGGCTGCAGAGAGAGGGACAGTGCGTTAGGGACGGTGCCAGGCAGGAGCACGGCCAAGCAGAGTCCCTGGCTCAGAGCTTGCTCCATGCTGTTCCCTGAGGCATTGCATGCAGGTCACACCTGGGGACACAGCATTCAGCCACTACTGAGGTCCCTGCTGGGAAAGCAACTTGCTTAAATCCCCTATGGGCAATGCCGTAGACTCGTGGTGTTTGCACCTCAACATTCAGAGGCTCCTCCATTCTTGGCAGCTGCTTCCCACAGGGAAACTGCTCTGGCGATTCCCAACTCACTTGGCCTCGAGTTGCAGCTCAGGCCCCAAAGAACTGGAGGGAGGGGGTTTCCTTCGGGAAGCAGTCATGGCCGTGCTTACCGTGGGCATCCCGGTAGTAGGCGTGGGTTACACTGCGGAAGCGCTCTTGCCCGGCTGTGTCCCAGATCTGGAAGGCAGATGGGAGCAGAGGGGTCAGCTACAACACCTCCCTGCACCAAACCCAACACCAAGTGGCACTGTGTGAGCCCAGGAAGCTTCCTCAGCCGTTTGCTTCCAGGGAAGGCAACAGGAACTTGACAAGTGCAATCAATATTGAAGCAGGCCCGCCCTGCTCCTCAGCACGTGGAGATGATGGTGCGTGGCAAAGGGCTCCTAACACGTCCCTTAATCGGAAAATCCATCCAGCAGATGGATGCATGGGGAGCCACTAATTTAATTTATCAGTTTTTAATGCAGCCATACATTTGCAGAGTGCCAGGCAGCTGCCATGGGCAGATCAGCACTAATGTCATTACTGAGCTCTGGGCCAGGGGGTCAGAGCAACGGTTGGGTCTCGGGGGGGCACAGCATCTCCAGCTGTGGGGGGACACAAAATCTCCTGTGCATCCCATGGGATGGATACACACTGAGTCAGAGGATGCAGATCCCTTTGAAGGATCTCTGTCCCTCTCACCATGCTATGGCTTTTCCAAAGCAGGAGAAACACCAGGCACACCCCCCCACACCCCCAGTGCTGCTCCAGTCTCACCAGCTCTGATCACAGTCACAGAGCAGGGAGGAGGCGGGCGGGCTAGGCCACCCCCACCAGAACAGCCCCCAGCGTTGAGCGGGCTCCTGTCGAGGGGAGAGAGCCAATAAAGGGCTCATAAAGCTGGACCACGGTGGGAGATGCAACAGCAAAGGTCAGAGATGGGGGACCTGCTTCTGGGGTGCCCCGTGCCACAGGGCTCTGCCCAGCCCCAAACACCCACAGGGAGCAGGAGCTGCTCCTGGGGCCATGGGGACGTACCTGCAGCTTCACCTTCACCCCGTCCACCGTCAGCACCTTGTTCTGAAAGAGAAGGGAAAGGGTGGTGAGCAGCAAGCTTTTTAACCTTGGTCCCAGCGCCTGTCAGTGCCATCTGCACCATGGTCCAGCTGGGAGATCATTCCAGGTGTCTGCAGCAACCTGCATCTATTTGGATGTTTCAGTCCTCCCGTTTGCAGGGCTCATTGAGCGCAGTGTGCAGCTCAGGCTGGAAGACCTCTGGCAATAAATTAATGAGCACCAGCATCCCATCTTAATGGCCTTCGAAAGCCAACAACTCCACAGGCAGCAACTTAAAAATATCTCCTCTTCCTGCTGCTTGCACCCACTTCTCTCCCAGTGAGCACTGGTTTCTCTCTCAAATTGCGTTTTATTTTCCTGTTTTGCTTGGTTTTAGCAGGAAAGGTAGGAAGAAGGAGGAGAAAAGGCAGTGCCCTTCCACTGTGGGCTTTTCCCCAGAGCCAATAAGAAACTTCTAGTGCCCACCTGGATCATGGCCCAGCAGAGGCGCCACAGGGGAGCCCACTGGGAGAGCCCATCGGTGCCCCTCCAGGTGACTGTGCCAGCCAGCGAGGGCAAGGGACGGATCCTGACCATGTCCCAGAGTGACCACTGGTCCAGTGAGCTGCACCGGGCTCTCCAAGCTCTAAAGATCCAGGAGTCCCAGGGAAAGAGCAGAGAAGAGATTCATTTGCCTGCTCAATCCACAGAAATTAGAACAGTAATCAGTAGGACGTGATGAAAGCACTGCCAGGGCACAGGGCATCGGGTGAATAGGGCAGATATTTGCTGCTCCAAGTACTCTCTCCTCCCTAGGTGTGCAGCTGCATGCCAAGAGCCATCCCCGTGCATCCCACACTGCTCAGCAGCAAGTACCAGGCACCTCGGTATGCCAGCACCCAGCATCACCTTGCCAGGACAGTACCAGTATGGCACTTCATAGATATTTCAATGGTTTTGACTGGGGCAGAGGGAGCATCTTGTTGGCCAGAAAGGTCGTAGATGCCCCATCCCTGGAAACATTCAAGGTCAGATTGGATGGGGCTCTGAGCAACCTGATCAAGTTGAAGATGTCCCTGCTCACTGCAGGGAGGTTGGGCTGGATGACCCTCATGGTCCCTTCCAATCCAAACCATTCTATGATTCTATGGTCTTGGCTCCTGCACATCTACATTTGCCAAACAGCACAGACATGGGCAAAGAGGAGAGGGCAGGAGTGAGCCAGAGTGCTAATTTTACACCGTCTGCTAAAGCAGGCACAGGGGAAACGATCGCAGTTTATAAATACCTTCAAAGGCAGCGACCGAGACGAGGGAGTGGAGTGATTCACCGCACCGGGAGCGGTAAAAATAGGCAGCCAGGCTGCGGGGTGAGGAGCCAAAAGGGCTCAGGGAGCTGGTGGGGGCTCGGAACCAGCTTGCTGGGCTCCCTGCATGGAGCCAAGGCTTTCCGCAGGACACAAAGCCGGGGCTGCTGAAGGCTCAAAGTGCTTCAATCTGAAGATGCCCACTGCTATGAGGTGCTACCAGCCCCAGCACCTGCACACACCAACTCCCAGGTGAGTGTGGCCACACAGCCATTCCCAGCACGGTGAGCACACTGGGAAAATCCACATGGAGGAGCGGGGACCACACTGCCAGGTATTCTTTTCACAGGTGAGACAGAGCAGATTTACTCTCTGTAGAAAACCCTATTTCAAAGCTCAATTTGCTCTCACAAACCCCAGGTCCTGCTGCAGGTGCTGGTGCTGCACTAGAGGTGCCAGCGCATTCTGCAAGATGCAGGTGCTGGGAGCCGTGGGCTCCACACCGGCACAACGCTCATCCAGTTGGTGGCAACCAGCTGCTGATATTGCCTGCCAGGGACAATGCCAGGGACGCTGTGTCAGGAGATGCAGAGGGAGAAAAATACACTGCGTTGGCCCTGGAGCACCTGGGTGCTCTGGATCACAGCACAAGGACCAGTAGCCCTCACAGGGGACAAGGGCCTTGGGTGTGATGGACAATTACAATGGATAAGGACACTGAGAGCTTCACATCAAGAACCAATCAAGTGCCCTTCCCTGCACAGCTCCACAGCCACACCAGCATCTCCAGGAGTGTGTGTGCTGAAGGACAGGGACACATCTCCAGCGTGCCCATGCCCCTAGGGTGACGCCACCATAAGGAGGAGAGAGGGAGAACATGACCAAAAGGCAAAGCAACCACAAATTATCTGGTGAGCAGCCAAAAAAGCTGAAGCTCTGATGCTGCACCTCATGCATCAACCTCCACTTCAGGAGCTTAATTAAAAGCAAAGCTGGCGGCAGCAGGATTCACGCTAATTGTGACTGACCTACATTTTAAGAGGGAAAATGCTTAAACCTAATTAAAGTCTGTACATCGACCCAGGTGCTGCTGGAGCAGGCTGGTAGAAAATGGATTCCCCAGGGTTTTGGTGTGGAACAGAGTGGGGTTTCGGGGTGAGCAGTTGCAGAGATGCTCCTGCAGGCAAGAGATGGGGCTGGAGCCATCCAGAGCACCAGCTCCTGTCTACATCCCTGCCTGCCCAAGCACAGGATGGCTGAAAAACACAGGTGAAGAAGCCAAGCAGAAGGTGGGAGGAGCAGGGTGGGAAAAGGCAGGGACTGCTACCACCAGCACAGGACAGCTCCCGTCACGGCCATGTGAACCAGATGCTCAACTCTTCCCCCATATCCCAGCTAACACACTTCCCAGCTTCCAATTACTATTATTTTTTGAAGGAGCTGCAGTTGAGTTCCACCCTCTCAGCCCTTCAAAGGCACAGCTGGGGGGGTAACTACTAATAAGCATCCACAGACAAAAGACGCTGTCTGTCAACACACTGAAACATGAAATGCACTGCCAGGCCTGATCGCAACGAGAGAGGCTGTGTTGTTCAGGGCATGCTCTTAATCTTGCATGGTTTAATATAATAGAGGTAATGCTCCCAGCAGGCCACCCGCTACGCAAAAGCAGGCAGAAAGCCATCCCCACAACTCGGCTCTGCTGTTGCCCTTTGCAATTCCAGTTTTTATGTGTTCTTTTTCCTGGGGCTGGGACAACGTTATTAAAATATTTCCTAGCAGGGGCTGCAATGGAATGCTTGCAGTGCCTTTGTTGGAGGAACATGATGCTCATAAGTTAAATAACCCTCAGGACATCAGATAAATAAAGTTGGAACCTTGCAGATGCAGGAAAAATTAAATTACCAAGTGCAGACGGTCCTCAATTAAGAGCAGCATTATCAACACACCAATGGCCCTGCTGGCTGCAGCCCCAGCACAATCCTGGCCCAGCCACTGCCATTCAGAAGCAGAGAGGAGGAGGAAAGATGCGCCTGTGACAGGGTAAAACTGCACTGCTCCCTGAAATGTGCACCCCGTGATGGCAATGCTCTCACCCAAACCCAGGTGCCCCCATGCTGTGTTTGGGTCAGCTTGCGGTTTGGCTAATGCCACACAGGGTACCCACGATGCCAGTGAAGCACACTGGGAGGGATTGGCACACCCCAGCCCATCCCAGACACTGGCTGCATTGTAACCCAGGGTCAGCAACCACACGACAACCCGGCTGCTCCCCAGATTTTTCATGCATTAGCTCATTAATTAAAGCCTTAAAAACCAAATTGGATACATGGATTAACTTGCTTCGCAATTAATCTGACAAATGGAGAGCTGCTTGCTGACACCATTCAGGATCCAACAATGGGAACACCTCACCCTGCCTCCCTGGTGTCTCTGATGCCTCTTGGCTCCAACAATGCTGCCTGGGAGCAGCCACTAACACCAGAGCATCCCCCTGTGTGAGTGGGTACTGCATGGAATGGCACGGAATGGCACAACCCTGGCATGGCTGCAGTCCCAGTGTGCACGGCTGCAAAGGAGGGTGAGAGGACAGGCAGTGCTTGGGGCTGTGGGAAAAAATTGCATTACAGAATCCACATCAAACCCAACCAAAGGCAGCTGAGGCACTGGCTGGGTTAATTAGCGGTGGTAATGGTGCTAATGCGGGTGCAGGACTGAGCTCTGCCACCAGCAAACTCCATCAGGGCTGCAGTGCCAGCTGCCAGCCAGGGCCATGGGGATCACCAGGTCCCCATCATTGCTTGGGAGCAGATGGAAAGCGAGTGATGGATTGGGGCATCCTTTATTTTTAGGAAGCCAGGCTGAAGGGATGCTGGAGGACCCCAGCCCTGTGCCACCACAGGACCTCAATCCAAATTACCACTTGGCAAAGCCCAGAGAGCCCTCATCTCCACAAACACAATCACCAGGGATGCAGTTGTGATGGGGCTATAGTAGACAGACAAATAAACACCACCTCCAAAAGTGGCTGCAAAAATAGATTGAGGATCGACGTGGAAATCTGCCCAAAACAGCAGGACACTTCATTAAATTTGCTCATTAAAACCCTGGAGTTTTCCCACGCACACGCGTGCTGCTGCCAGCCAGCTGGTCCTGGCAGCTCAGCATCTTCTCCAGCCACAGCTGCCTGGCTCAGGGACAGCCCAGCCCTTTGCCAAGGTCAGGGCTCAAACAACAGCCCCTCTGCGCAGCCTCAGTACAAGCACTTCTCTAAAACTTGGTCCCTCAAAATTAAAGCAGCCAAACAGGGTGATTTTTGAGACTGAAAATGAGACAAAAACCCCAAACTCCTCTTTCCTTGCAGTCTAGGAGAGTCGTTCTGTTGGGATGAAGCACTTGCTTTCCTAACACAGCCATAAATTAGAAAATATGAGCTGCTCTAGAGGAGGAGGAGGAAGGACCCTGCTGCTCCCTGCTTGTGGTGCCTTTGCTCCGAGCTGCTGCCAGCCCCGCTCCTGGCACAGACTTTGCACCATGTGTCACTCCAGAGATGCCAGAGACACCCAAGGCAGGTCCCTCCATCAGTGTTGGCCAACATGGGGTGCCAGGAGGCTGTGACATGGCAGCAGGGTCTAGCTCTGGGTATGGACCATCCGAACAGGCTCCAGGTGAGGAGCTGGAGCTTTTCTACCTCTCTGGTACTGCATTATTTACAGCCAGTGCACACCCTGGCCCAGCACAGGGAACACAACAGCAGGCACCCAGCAGATTTTGCCCACTCCCCACTGTGGGGTCCAGCAGCCCTGTACGATGCAGGACCCCCAGCACGGCTGTGCCCAAGGCTGACACAGAAAACCTCATCTCAAGAAAAACGCTGCTCAAAGTTTTTATTTAAGAAACTGCCCTGGCAGCAGCTGGTTTTAAAACCTCCCTTTATTTTTGCTGGGGTAACCAAAGGGAGGAGTGGGCAGTTGATACTGCACAGGATCTGTGCTGCCGAAATCAAGATATGTTCAGCAAGATAAACAGTAACCGGGAACAAATATTTAAGTTTCAGCAATGACGGGCAGATAACTGAGCAATAAATGCGAGCAGCACCGAGCTCTTATCTCGACTTCACGGAAGCTTTCAGAGCATGTTACTTCAGGGCTGCTCTGCCCATCACCAGTTTACGGGCCAGCGCGGGCGTTCCTCCCGGACACGTGTCCGGCACTGCCCGGCCATGCGGCACCACAACAGAGAATGCAGCCAACCAGCCCACAATCCCCAGCACAGGACAAAGCCATGGTAGAAGCGCAGGCCCTGCAAGAGAGGGGAGGTAACAGTCTGGTGCTGCGCTGGAGCAAAGGGACACAGGCTAGATGCAAGGCTGTGTCGTGGGGTGGATGGACATTGTCCTGCTCCAGCCATGCTGAATCCCACTGGAGGATGGCCTAGCCACTAGGAAACATCTTTGATGATTTTTCTCCTTCTTCTCAGCTGTGTATCAGCAAAAGTAGCCACCACCAGCAATGTCCCCTGTGGTCCCGACATGCATCCTGGGGAGATCCAGGCAGCCAGGACACACTGACATGGTTCCCTCTGCCTTGGCACATAAAACTGCTTGGAGAGGAAACCCGATCATTCATCTCCCAGGGCAGGTGATTCATGTCCTCAGCAGCACGGAGCATTTGCACTCTGTAGCTAAAAATAGAAGCTTCTGCTTTAGTTTCTTATTCCATAGGACTTGCCCACTCCTGCCCACAGCAGAGCCACTCCAGAGCAAGCCATGATCCCCAAGTGCCAAGATCCCTTCAGAAACAAGAACGTGTCAGTGCTTGCTGCTCAGTTCATGGAATCACAGAATGGTCCGGGTTGGAAGGGACCTCAAAGCCCATCCAGTTCCAAGTCCCCTGCCACGAGCAGTTCACTGGGTCAGGTTGCGCAAAGTCCCATCTAACCTGACCTGGAACTCCTCAAGGGATGGAGCAGCTATGACTTCTCTGGGCAACCTGCGCCAGGGCCTCCTCACCCTCACAGGAAAACATTTCTTCCTAAGATCTCATCTCAATCTCCCCTCTTTCAGCTGAAAACCGTTCCCCCTTGTCCTGTCCCTGCACTCCCTGATCAAGAGTCCCTCCCCACCTCCTTCACTAGGTCACCCCACTGTGACACCCTCAGCTTGGCCACAGCACAGCCCCAGGCGCTGCAGCAGAGAAGGGGAGAAGGCATAAGCTCTGCCCTATATAAATTACCCCAACCTGTGGTCTCCAGGTGCGCACAGACCCTCCGCGTGTCCTACAGAGCCCCTCACCTCCAAGGGCAATGCAGCCCCTTCCTGCATCCAGCAAATGCCCCAGGGATGTCCACAGCACCAGTCCTTGTCAAGAGCCATGTACGCTACATTAAAGCACAATTAACATCTCCCTGGCTGCCAGCCCTGCAGGAGATAAGAGTCAAGGCTCTTGTTAGAGCAGACACACTGAAGAATTAGAGACTTATCATGCTCTGCTCAAGTCGGTCTGCATATAAAAGGGTTTTTATGGCAAGAAGCAGAGAATCCTGTCTTAGGGACAGATTAGGGGTAAGAGGATCTGGTTAGGATCATAGATTTTAAAATAAAATCATGCTCTGCTTCTTGGCATCACCCATGGCAGCCATGTCCTGCAGCCACCCCACTGCCAGCACCGCTGGAGCCGTACCAGGTCAGCAATGCTTTCCCTCCCCAGCCTGGCTGCCCAGCATCAGTGCCCCAAGGTTCCTTGAAGGAGGCAGAGTAGGATGAGACTCAGTCTATCAATGCTTTTAAGCCTGATGGGTTCAGGCTCATCCCAACAGGTGGGAGAGGTGGCTATGCAACGCTTCCAGATGTTCCCACCACATCAGAGCAAGCCTGTGTCCCAGCCCCATGGGCAACAAGGGGAACTGGGATTTCCACCCTTAAAAATCCACCACAGGATCTGTTATTGCCATCCCAGTGACCAGAGCCACCAAAAAGCAACAGCCAGCAGGATGGCTGCTGCCCATCCCTGCACACACTTGGGTCCCAGGAGTGGATGGAGACCACGGCTGCATCCCTCTTCCCACCAGGGATGCTCTGCAGCAGTTCCCCCACCACCTGGGGCTGCATTACTCACCCTTTCCATCTCCTTTTTTCTACTTTACAATAGAAGAGATATTTTTAAAAACATCCGTGCTTACTCCCAAACCCAGCAGCCTTGGAAACAGAGGGCAGAGATGGTTACGCAGAGCTGGGCCGATGCCGAGGATAAGCAACGCAGTGTTCAACACATTTATCTTCATTTTCTTCATCAAGGCCACACCGCGCTGCAAAGCGGAACAGGAATGTCTACAGAGCTTTTATTTGCAATATCATTTCTCATTTACAGCAAACACAGCGCACTTCGAAGCCGCGAAGATGAAAAACGGGTCATCAATTACTGTTACACAGGGGCTTGTTTACTCTGAGGGGTAATAAAGCCTTGTATCTTTTTTTTATGTCAGAGAAGCTGGTCCCTGTGTCAGAAGTGCTGCTGTCCCAGTGCTCCCATCATAGCAGCAGGCAGGATTCTGGAGCAGCAGGATCCGTGAGATCATGCTCACTGCCCTCCTGGGTTTGCACCCTTTGCTTCCCCCTTGTCCAAGCCCCAGTGGCTACAGCCAGCCCTGCACTGTGTGGCCTGTCCCCAAGTGCTCCATCCTCCACCACTTCCAAAGACGATAAACAGGACCATCTCTGCGGGGAGCCACTTCAGCTGCAAGGGTAGATGGGATTTTGACCAGCCCAGCTGTGTCCAGGCGCAGGGTCCCCAGAACCACGTTTAAGCCGAGCAGCAGACATTTCATTTCCAGCACAAAACTCGTCCCAGCTCAGGAGGAGTTTAACGGGTTTGGTCCCAGAGCAGCCAGGGAAGAGAAAGTCATTGGGAAACACCCAGCAAGGGGATCTGCAGCCCGGAAGGACAATCCCATCAATAAACCATCGCTTTCCTGAAGGCAGTGGGGTCACTTTGCATGGAGGAAGATGCTGCTGAGAAAGGTTCTGCAGCTCTGGCCACCAAGACTCCTGCGCAGCACAGGGTGTGTCATCACCTGTACCTGCAACCACAGACAGAGGCAAAGCCAAGCTTCTTCTTAGCATTGGGCTGGCAGCTAAAGGGATGGAAACTTGCCCAAACTTTCAGAGAAGACTTTTTGCAATCCAATTTAAAGAACCTCAGGTCTGAACATCCAGCAGCACCTGGCAGGACGACAGCATATTCTGCAGACAGCACTGCAAACAGCATTATTAAAGAGCACTTCTCAGCCCTACAAAAAAAGCAAATCCCCAAAGACCTGACAAAGGAATCTGTAGCTTTTTATCACACACACAAACACCCATCCCTCACCCTCAGCGGAGTCAGACAGCTCTTGAAGCTCTGTTCTTGCTGAGCAGCAAGCCTAAGTCCAGCTGAGTTCTTCAAAGGGTTCAAGGAAAAGAGAGTGACTGAACAACTATAATGAGATTTTCTGGAGTCCGTACAATTCCATTAATGCCCTGGGAATGGCACATCCCAGATGTGGGTGCCCACTGCTTCCCCAGCCCTTTCCTGCCGTGGTGACGCAGCTCCCATGCGCAGGGCAGTGGTGGCTGAAGGGCAGCAAGCCCCGGCCCCCTCCCCGCAGTCAGGTCCCCTCCTCAGCTCTGTGTTTGCTTTCCAGACTCTGGGTGAGAGTTTTCTGAGGTTTCACCTCCTCCTCACTAACCACAGCTACTCTAAGCTGGAAGAGGAGAGATTTAGATGAGATTTTATGAAGAAATTCTTCACTATGAGGGTGGGGAGGCACTGGCACAGCTTGCCCAGAGAAGTGATGGCTGCCCCATCCCTGGAGGTGTTCAAGGCCAGGTTGGATGGGGTCTGAGCCCCCTGATCCAGTGGGAGGTGTCACTGCCCATGGCAGGGGATTGGAACTGGATGGACTTTAAGGTGCCTTCCGACACAAACCATTGCAGGATTCTATAATCCACTTTGCCATGGATGGCCACACCACTGCAGTCCTGCCTGGCTGCTGGCAGGCATCAGGAGGTCCAGGCAGCACGGCTGGGCTAGAAACACAGGGCAGACCATGTTCCCAGGTGCAACTGCAGGGCAGAGGAACTTGTAAACCATTCTGCAAATAAAACCGAACCAAAACCCACAGGCAGATGGCTGGATTTTTCTGTTGCACCTGAAATATCCCTTGAAAAGCCCAACTGCAGCCAGGAACACACGTTGGAGCGTCCGAGTCCTTGGGATTTCCACCCCTGTGCCAAGCTGCAGGGCTGATTCTGCAAGGAATCAATCACCCCTGAAGCTGCACTGCTCCTTGCTGCTCCCCCTTGGCAGCATCCTAGCAATTCCAGGCCCCACAGGATTGCCAGCACTGAGCTTTCGGGAGCAATTTGACCTCACGTGTGTAATTACCCAGGAGGGAATGGCACATCTGTCGTGTATTAACGCTTGCTTGGGAACAGTTATTTTTGGCATTGTCAAGAAGTCCTCACATTAATTCATGCACAGGTACATGCGCAGCACATTAATGTGTGTCACAAACTGAACTGCAATCCCACTTACTGAGACCCAGCCCTGCAGGGGGCCGCTACACCTCGCCCTGATGCTGAGGGGTACAGCACCCCCATCGCAGCGAGACGTGGCTCTCTGGCACCACAGGGATGGGCTTCAGGGATGCCCCACAGGGAATCTTTCTCCCAAACACAGTGCAGCAGGATTCACCAAGAAAAAATTTCCAGCCCTGTTCTGGTCCTATCCTGTGTCCCCAGGCCACATCAGCAAACTGTGCAGGTCTATGGAAGGAGACTGTGAAGGAGCCTGAGCAGGAGGAGAATGTGCCTACAGGGATCAGGACTCAGTGTCACTTGAGCCACTTAGGTTTGGCTTCAGGCTGCGTGTGCCTCAGCACTTGGAGGAAAAAGAAAAGCCCACTCATCTGAAACCTGCTCTGTATGATCTCCCAGGAACATGTTGAATGCATTTCCTTCAGAGAGCACTGACTCACGCGTGCCCGAGAATGCTCGAATTGCTTCACAGCCCCAACCCTGCCTCCTCCATGTGCCAACCAGTACTGCAACCACACAGCACACCACGGCCCCTTCAACAACACCCAAGAGCGTGCGGTTACAACAGAAAATAAACAGCATGGCTGCCACCGCCCCAGGATCTTGTTCCATCCCAGCCCCACTGCTCTGCCCAGCCCAGAGGAGCCAGCCATTGCTGGTGCCCTGGAGAGGTCCACGGCACGGTATGGTCCAGTGGGCTCAGCCCCAGAAAGCCACGTCCCCAGCAGCCCAGCAGAGCTGCCAGTCCTTTCTGGAGGCTGGCGCTGCCGAGGCTGCGTGGGCTGGCTGGCACTGCTGCCAAAACCCGTGCTGCACTCTAAAAATTGACGCTGAGAGTAGCAACAATCCCCCAGCACTTCCGCCGAGGCGCAAGGTAAACGGGGCGATGCTGGAAGCGGTGAGGCCGTGGGGGCTCCGCAGCCAGTGGGGTGACGGGGACACAATGCCATCCTCCCGCAGCCACAACGCAGGAGAAACAGCTGCTTCCCTGCAGCTCCTGAAAGCACAGGGTGCTTAACACCAAGGAAAATACCACCCCAAATTAAAGCCCAGAACAACCACCAGGAAAGGGACTGGGCTGAGGCTGTGCTGCCAGCAGCACCGAATCCCTGCGGCAAGATGGATGCTCATCCAGGGACCAGCCCCATCCAACAAGGAGGTCCCCAGACAGGGTCTTCGCTGCAAACTCCCCAGCAACAAGGCTGGGCAGAATTATTCATCCAGCGATGCTGTTGTGTTTTTCTTAGCCAGGCACGGAGGCAGAGGCAGGGACCTGCTGCTGTTGAGCAGGGGTAGAAGCAAACCCTGGCAACTGGGACCAAATTCTGCATCACTGGCCAAGCGGACAGGCAAGGTCCTTTCCAGTGGAGTCTGTGCTCCCAGGATGCCTCTTGTGTTTGGCTTTGGGGGAGAAGACCATGAACAAGGTGTTGCTTCAAGGTTGAGAGCAAAGGGCACAGGAGTGCTGACACCAACAGCCCTCCAGATGGGAACAGGACCAGGAGCCAAGGCTGGTCCAGCTTCATTATTAGTAACAAGAAACAAAGGGTCTGCCCTTCTCCTCTGCCACCCCCTCCACACCCAGCACATCGCCCTGCAGCTATAGATCACATAGAGTGACAACTCGGCGCTGCTTCCCTAATAACTGCCTTAATGCCATAAAACAGAGTGCATCGGACGAGGCGTTTGCTGGCGGGATGGGGGGGCAGCCTCGTGGTTGCTATGGCAACATCCGCGCAAGCAAAGCTGGAAAAGCCAAAGCCTCCACTTCCACAGCGTGTCACTTGGGCTCTGGAATATCACAGCTCAGCGGGAAGGAGGAAAACATCCTCTGGCACGGACAGACTGAACCAGGGCTAATGAGGTCTGGGCTCACCACTGGTGGACAGCTCTGCAGCATCCGAGCCAGGCAAGTTCAGCTCCAGTGATGCAGCTGAGCACAACTTCCCACCACTCCCCTCCTTTCAACACATTAAATATTTAAAAACATACAAAAAATGAAACAAAACCTGCCCAGATGTTCACAACAGGACCAGCTGCATCCTCAGTCTCATGACCTCTAGAAAACGACCTTTCCTTACCCCAGCCCCACTGTCTCTCTCACACAAACACCTCCTCCAGGCTGAAGACTGGCAGCACCCAAAGACCTTGGACCTCTGTTGGGCTTCTCCTCACTCTGGGACAGTTGTGGACTAGGACAATGAGCATCAGCCTCTAAAGCTGAAGGAACACAAGCTCTCAACCCATATAAGTCATGATCAGAGAAGAATCGTATTTCCAAAGCAGGCATAAAGATAAAATATTTGCTGTTGCTTTTGAGAGGTTCAGCAATCTCTCAAGGCAATGACTCGGTGCTCAGCCAGGATTAAAAATGCTGTGTGTCCCTGTTAGACAAACAAAGCTGGAGACACTGCTCCACTGGAGATCCCTCACCAGGAGAGCAGGGGCAGCTCCAGAGCTCTCAGAGAGGGACCCATAGCGTGCACAGCAGCACCACTGCATCACTGCCCTTCTTGCAGGACACCCAAAAAGGTAGGTATCGCCCCTGGCTCTGCCTGGCTGTGGATGTACAATGGCATAGCAGAGCACTCAGCCAGCCCTGTGGTCCAGAGCACAGATGTCCCCATGGTGCCACCAACATTGCCAATGTAGGAAACCCCCAGCTCCCTGTGCATTTCTAGCTGCACTCCTCCTCCTCAGGGTTCCCCACCTGCTCGCTGCATCCCTCATCCATCCCCAGGACAACTTCAACAACACAATACTTCTCTTCCAAAGGCTCAATCCCTAATCTCTAAATCCCTAAATCCCTCAATTCCCCCATTGCCATAGAACCAGCATGTCCTCCTAATGCCAGCCAAGGATGAGTGGACAGATGCTCAGACACGCACCAGACTGCAGCTCCTTCCCTGTAAACACGGCTCCGATTCACTTAAACGCGATTGGTTTTTCCATTTCTCTTTTTCCTAAGAGGGACAATCTTTCCCAGGCACTCGCTGTTCCAGGCTTCAGACTGGCCAATCGCTGCCCTTCCCAGTTGCCATGTTGATGTTCAGCGCTGCCATCACAGGGCCCAGCAAGATTCCCATCAATGGGACTGACCTGACCCTGTCTCTGCAGCTCAGGTCTCCCCACCCTTTGCAGATGCGAGAAGCAATGGAACTCTTTGGGAAGAGGACAAGGGGCAGAGGGGCTTTTGGGGAAGGGCAATGTGCAGGCAGCTCCCAGCAAGCTCAGCTGGAGATGTCTCCTCAACACCAGCTTTTTGGGAAAGGCAAGGACATCCTGCTGCAGCATCCCCAGCACTTCTGGAGCTAGGACCAACACCTCGCCCTTCCCTGTGCACACAGAGATCACCTGCATACACACCAGAAATGAACCCAAGCCTGCTGAGGGCAAATAATTAATCAGTGATAATTAAATGGGATGCAGTGACGGCTCAGGAGGGATCACAGAGGCTGAGCAAGGCAACAGCCATGGGCAGGGATGCCCCTGAATGCCCACTGCAGAGGCAGAAGTGGGGGGCAGACACCCCAAAACCCACTCATCCCTGGGGCCCACCACCTCCCCTCTGCTTTCAAAGAAAAACCCAGTTATGCACCATAAAATTCAATATTTTATCACAAATAAAAGATAAAAGTGAAATTAAGTCAAATGTATTCCATTAAATATTCAACCATTTAGACTTACTCCAGAGCGATTTAAATGTTTTATCAGCTATAGAAGTCTCCCTCCCAGGCCCCAGCACCACAAGTGGACCCAGCCTGGCCCTGCTCCAGGCAGCTGATGCTCCAGCACCTGAACTGGCTTCCCCAAGGCCAATTTCTCACCTGGCAGCAGCCTGAGAGGCACAACCACAGCACATCTGTGTGCCCTCAGCCTTCCTCCAGCACCAAACTCCTCCTCTCCCTGGTCCTTCACGGGCAGCTTGCTCAGCTGGAGCAAAGCAGGGAGTGGGGAACCAACCCGCAACCCCAAGGATGCAGGGAATGCCTCCAGCTGCCGCTTGCAGGCAGAGCAAATCCCAACACCAGCTGCACTGCATCCAGAATCACCGCAGGAGAAGGGTGCTGCAGAAGGATCCTCACACGAGCGGGTCCATCGCCCCAGACTGAAACCTCACTCTCCAAAGGCAACTTTGAAGAGGGGCCATTGAGCTACCACCTTAGCACCATCCCGTGAACTAGTTCAGAGTTTTCTTAACTACGCTCTAGGTCTCAAGACTGCTCCAGCCACTCATGTAAGGAGCAATTCAAGCACTTCTCTACTTTGAAGACACTCATCTGATTCTTTTTTGCTTTCCCCAAGCCAGGAATCAAGTCTTTTTCCGCCGAGATTATCACCACCACAGGAGCATTTGCAGTTCAGTGATGTGCTGTGGAACTGGAGCGCACTGAGGAGTTTTGTTATTTTTAAATGCAAGAGCCAAAGAAACAGGAATAAAACCCCAGCAGCTGTGAGGAAGCGGGTGCTGCCCGCCACGGGCGCCGCTCACAGCATCTCTTGGCAACTGAGCCCCTGCATGCAAATGACAGGCTTCGCCAACTGCAAAGCTGGGTCCCTCTGCAAGGGAGGAGAGCGGCAGCTGAAAGCAAAGCAGGCTCAGCTTCCCAGGAAAAATGGTTATTTACTCCCCTGAGAGCCCATCCTGGAAGCGGGGAACACAAACTGGCAGCGGTTGCGGAGAAGCTGTCATCCTACGCGTCAGACTTGACATAAATGGATAAATTTGAGGTGTGTTCTAGCTGATAGTGCTTGATCCATCGGGAAATCAGCCCTGTTAACACTTTGTGCCCTGCACGACCTCTATGGGATATGCCCTGCCCCCATCCAGATTTGGGCAGCAATTGGTCCTTACGGCACCGGTGCCGGCATCTCATCCGCCCCTCAAAACCAAGCAAGAGGAGCGGAAAGCATCGCAGAAAAGCTCCTCTGGGGAAATTCAGCCCGGCTTTGTGTTTTTTGCCAGAAGGACAGTATGGAACCAGCTACTGGCTTCTATTAAAATCCATACAGGAGATTCAGAATGAGCTGATTTCAGACAGAGAGCTGCTGGGAACACATTCCCAAGGCAGGCACACAGGCACCAGTGCCCACACAGGGCTCCTTCCCCAACCCACAGTGGTGACACTCTTGTTGCCACCAGCCCGGAATCCCCATGGAGAGATAGGAAGGCCCTTGGTCCTGGTGGCCACAAGATGCTGTTCCCAAAGGAAGGCATCCTCTGCAGGGGCTGTACCCTCTGGTGCTCCAGCTCATGGCCCTAAGTACCAACCTAAACCCACCCTGCAGGCTGCAGCAGCCCCCGTGCCAAACCCCACACGTCACCACGCCACATAGCAAAGCATGTGAACAGAAGACACTGAACACTCTGCTCCATGCCCAGAGTCCCTTCCCTCGAATGTTCAGGGCTAATTTTAGACAGAAAGACACACTAGAATTAATTTATTTCCGTTCCTTTCTTCTGGCCTAAGCAGATCCCCTCCCACTTTTTCCAGATTGATTCATCAAAAAATTAGCCCTGCTAACACTCCATGCCAGACGCTGAGATAAAAGCCAGCCCTGGTCTTGCTGTCGTTTCAGGTTGCTCCAGGCCTTCAAAGGGAGGCACCAGGGCAGCATTACCCCAAGAGTGGGGATACAGGCACCTGCCAGGGATCGGCAGATGCTCAGGGCATCCACACCTCCCTCCCCTGAGCGCAGGAAGACCCAGGACCACACTTGCCAAATCCAGACTGATAGTGTACACCCCCTGCATGGCTAGAACAAAGCTCTCCATCCCTCCTGCAAAGTTCAGCTTGCTGAGGAGGCAGCAGGCAGCCGGCAGCTGCTGTTTTGTCGACAGAAGGTGCATACATACACATGCTACATAAAATAAACAGAGATGCAACAAATCTCTTCTGCAAAAAAAACCAAACCACCTTATTATACATCACTGATTCCACTTTCCAAGCAGCACTGGGCTCAATGCAATCAAGAGTTCTTAAAGCTCAGGGTCACAAGTGACAGCTTTCATTTACAGCACATAGCACCCACCGCAGCACACAGATTAACTGTTGCACGGGCAAGGCTGGAGCAGAGAGTAAAGACCAACAGAAGCCCCTGCTTGGCATAGTGGTGTAAACTGGGGGATGCCAAGCCCCAGCCTTCAGAGGAAACGGATATCAGTACACAACTTGTAAAATGAAGACAAACTGCCCTGCTCTGAACGCCGCCAGCCAAGCGCTTCCTAACGGCTTCATCCCACTGATTAATGCAGAAGCCATCTCCTCCACTAACGCAAAGGAAATCATTAGCACCTCTTCCCGGGGAGAAAAGGCTCATCTTTAATATTTTTCTTTTATGTTCTTCTCCTTTCAGGTCCAATTAGGATAAAAATGTTAACTCTCTGGATCCTGCAGAGCTGCGAGCAGAAGCCGTCATCAGGGAGGGGCACGCGGTGGGCTCGTGTGGCCCTTTGGTTTCTCGGCTTTGGCACGACATCCCTCCTGTCAACGAGCTGTTACACTGAGATAGAAGTATCGTTGGCTGCACAGCTTTAATTTCTGTGGAGGTTTCTTCTGCGTTCCTAAAATTACAGCAAAATGCAGCTTTTCTTCAGCTGCACTGTGAAAAGTGGGATTCACACCTCGGAGCGATAAACCTGCTCTTTTCCAGGAGACCTTTCTCCCTGAAATCTGAGCAGATGAAGTGAGAAGAGAATGCACGACCTGTCGCCCCAGAGCTGCTCTGCCTGCACCCACAGCACGCTCCCCAGCAGGGATGCACATGGAGAGACCCAGCCCAACGCCAAGGGATCTGCTGAGACCCCTAGCCATGGGGAAGGTGAGGAGGGAGACCTTGTGCCACAGCTCAGCACATGGGAACACCTTGACTTACATGAGGAAATCAAGCCCCTCGTTATCAAGCAATGGTTGGGAACCTCAAAGATATGGGGGATACCAGAGGCAGAGGGAGGGCTGCCCCCTCCCCGGAGGCTTTCCCCTCTTGGGGAAGCAGCACAGTAGCTCAGACAGAAGTTTCCATCGCTCCAAGCGAGTCCCCCATGCAGATGAAGCCCCACTGAGTGCAGGACCCCTCGCCCCAAGGCTCTGCCCTGCAGCCCACCCCAAATCCTCCACTTGGCACCCTGGACACTCAGACTGAACAGGGAGGGCTGATGCATCCTTGAGGAGTTACAGACGCTCCTCCAGTAAAACCCATCCTCCATAGAAGGAAAGCCAAAGGACTCGGTGTCTCCAGAGCCAGAAGCTGACAGGCACCATTTTGATGCATTTTTTAATACCACAATCCTCTTTATTTCCCTATTATCAGTGGTTTATTTTTCAAATACATTTAGATCAACATCCTTCCTTAAGAGACGATGATAAACAAACACAACAACATAAAACAGCAGGAGGGGAAAATCCTGGGGGGCCATTAGGAACTGTAACGCCAGATTAATTTTAAATGGCTTTTTATTCATTTACATTTGCTCAGGCCTCCATAATACATCAGCAATGGCTTTGCAAATGGTTTGACATCTTTGAAAATGAGTAGTTAAACCTGGAGCGCACTGGGACCAGTGGATGGACTGGGAGAGAAGGAGGAGAGTGGCTGGGTGGGCGTGGGGGCTGTGCCTCAGTGGGGCTGTGATCACAGCTGGCTCCATCCCAGGGCGCTTCACAGAGACCAGTGAGCATCAAGAGGAGGAGAGATGGTCCCAGAAACAATGCCAGTACCCAGGCAGCTCCATCCCTGCCGTGTCTCCCGAGCAACATCACACATGCACAGGAGATGTACACCCGTGCCTTGGGCAGGTCCCCACAGTTGCTGCCAGCTGTGAGGCTCAGTGACCACCACCACCAAGAAAGCCCAATGTACCAAAATAACACCCCGTGCTCACTCAGCACTGCTTGCACCAAGACGAATGCAGCAAAACCCCAGCAACCACGTTCTCTGACCACAACCACCTGCAGTTACAAACACTGCTGCCCTCACCCTGAAAACTCAACTCCAAAGTCTGGGATTCCAGAGAAAAGGAGCTGTGATGTGACAGTTCTGTTATTAGACAGCCACAAATTCAAACCCAAGCACGCTCTCACAGCAGCAGCCTCCAGTGTTACCACCTGGCTCCTCATATGCATCGAGATGCGAGCAGCGCGAGGGGCACATTTACCCTGCAAACGGGATTATCTTAATGGAAACAGTAATAGATAAATAAAAAAAACTATTTACATGTTCCCGCCTCAAAATCATGAGTGCCTTACCAAGATGATAATAATGAGTTTCAGGGCATATACATTATCTTCCCTGTTGTATAACATGCCCATTTTCAAACCTCTAGCAGCTCTATTACAGAGCGAAATTAACCCTAATTCAGTTGCATCTCAGTAGCAGTCGTTTCAGCGCTCTAATCAATAAGTCACAGGGTTTTATGACTGCCCTCGGTATCAATCATTGAAATCAGTAATAACATGTTTTTCATTTTAAGAACACCTGAAATACCATGTAATTACCTTTGTACAAAATTATGGACTTGGATTTACCAACTTCATCAAGGTGCTGCTGCCGCCCGCAGCGCTGCCCTGCTCTGAAAGCCTCTTTGCAGGGAACAACATCGCTTTATTTCTAACAGCTTCCCAAGCCATCCCTCATCTCTTCCACTTGTCACGGTACCAGCAAGTTATTGTTCACATCCCAGAGAAATAGTGGGTTACAGGAGACACTTATCTCCCAAAAACCCTCCAAGAAAGGGGGAGATCCAAGATTCCACTGAGAAAAGGTGGCTGGGAAGACGCAACACTGGTGTGTGGCATCACCATAAGCTCTTTGTTGCACCCAATCATCACCACAGTACCAAAATGGAGCCAAAAGCCATCACACAGCAAGATGATGCAGTCGATGCTCCAACAGCAGGGCAGGGAGAGCACAGCCACCAAGCACATCCCCAGTCAGAGGGCTGAGCCTCCCCTAGGAGCCTGCGCCACTGGCCAGACATCTAGGGGGCAGCCAGCTCGTGGTTTGGGGGAAGCAGATGGCTGGGGACCTGGTGAGAGACAGAAAGCACCTAATCCTTGGGCCAGAGACCCCAACAAGGTGTGCTGCCAGCTGCCGCTCTAGGAGCCACAGCAGAGAGGAGCCACCACGGCCTCAGAGCATTTGCAGAGCTTCTTCCCTGGCCCTTCACAGCCTGCTCTAAGGTTTCTTCGATGCCATCCCTGTCAAGTCACCATCCCTGTTGCTCTGCCATCTCCAGAGCCCCTCCAGTCCCAGCATCCCTGGGCAGCCCCTACATTCCCAGCATGGCATTGCTGGGAAAATGCAGTCAAGAAAAGGCTCCTAGGGCCCCAGCTGGCACCAAGATGTTCCCACCTGACAAAGGATGGCCTGCCCATACCAGGGCATTGCAGGACATGAGCTGTGTCCCCTTCTGCCCCCCACATCATCCCCTCCATCAAGCAGGTTCCCTGGAGCTGCTCAGCCCCCTACGCTGCACGTGGGGCTCCCTGGCAGCAGAGTGCACAGGTCACTGCCAATAAACCAGTTATCCTCCAAGAGCTGAGACCCCTCAGCACGACACCTCCCCTCTGTGCCAGAGGGAGCAGGGCCACCCCAGCACTGCACCCCTATGTCATCACCCCAAAGCCGTACTCAGAAGATGTTTCCAGGGCATCTGGGGTCATTATTTCTGGGTTTAAAAAGCCCAACTCTTAAAAACACTAAAACCGACTTAGAGAAACATTTTCACTGGGCAGACGCAGTTGCTCTTACAAGAATCACCCTCAGGACCCTGAGCAGAGAATGCACCCCCCATTATGGTTGGACACAATGATCTTAAAGGTCTTCTCCAATCCAAATGATTCCGTGATCCTCACACAAAGTGGTAATGAGGAGGCTGCTGTGCTGCCGTCAGACGGTTGCTCAGCTCTGAGGTGCCCCTGTAGGAGCTGAAACACAGGTTGGGATGACAAGGATTAAGTCCTTGGAGCAACATTTTTTGACTCCTCTGGAAAATCCATCACTCACCTGCCAGACTGTAGGCACAAACTGAGGAGAGCCCAGGCACTTACCCTGAAGTCGATTCCAACCGTGGAAATGAAGCTGCCAGCGAGGAAAGCTCCATCCTTGAACCGCACCAGCAAGCAGGTTTTGCCAACACCCGAGTCGCCCACCAGCATCACCTGCAAGGGAGGAAGGTGGGGGGGGGGGCATTAGACATGAGTGTTGGGAAGTCCCATCGTAGCCATTACCCATCTCCATCCCAAATGCCTGATCCCAGGAGCAGGCAGCAGATCCCGTATTCTTGAGGGGGAAAGAGTACATCCAATAGTGATGTCCTCAGATCCAGGGGAGGATGGGGGAGAGAAAGAGGGTACCCACAGTGGGATTATTCCCCACCCCGCACCACGTGTGTCCCTGGGCACTGGCCAAGCTCAAGACACCTTCTCCCAACCAGAACTTAACAGATCCCCCATTTCGGGCACAAACACCTCTTGAAAACCAAGCAGTGCCATCTTGGCAAAGCAGGCTGTAATCCGAAAGCTGCAATGCCCAGTGCGCCCATGAACACCCCACCAAGCACAGGGCTTTTTGGGAGTGCACCGCTGCTCACGGGGAGACTTCAAGGGGCCCCCAAGCACAAGTACAAGCTCCAGGGGTGCTCTCTGAGAGCAAACTCCTCCAGCTCCCACTGCCGCCTGCCTCAGTTTCCCCACCCAGCAGCAGCCCGAGGCAGGCACTCAGCCCACCATGAAGAAACCACAGCACAGCTGAAGCTGCTCCCAAACACAGCTCCCCAAAGCCTCTGCTCAAATCACAACCAATGATTTGACCTTTTGGGGCCGCTGATCCCACTCCCTTCAGCAGGACAACAGCTTCCCTCCATCGAGAAACCTAGACCATGCAGCTGAGCTGCGTTAGCGGCTTCTGTGCCCGCATTGATTGCACAGCTTCCCACTGCCATGGCAGGGTTCCCTCTCTCCCAAAAGTACTGCCATCAGCCTTCTGCAAACCATCAGCCTTCTGCAAACCATCAGCCTTCTGCAAACCATCAGCCCGTGACCGAATTCAAATGGTTGTAAGACAGGCGCTGCCCTGGGTCACTCCGAACCCACACAGGAACCATCAGAAGCAGCAAACCAGCCACCACCCAGCAGCACAGCCGCCCAAGAGGCTGATGAGGCTGGGAGATGTTTTGGGGCAGGGGGTACCACCAGGGAGGGGAGTGGGCAGCCAGGATCCAACCACGGTGTTCCATCTCCCATGGTGGTGAGCACTGTGCTGGGTCTCCTGTGGGAGCACCGTGCACAGCAATGCACCGAGCTTTGGCGCAACAGCGTTAGAGGAGACAGTTAATCCATGGGTGTATCTGTGCGAAGCCAAGGGAAGGGGGGGAAAAAAGTAATTTCTAGTACAAAATAGTAGTATTGATGTTTTTAAACTTCCCAGGCCTCTGTTCTTGAGCAGGGCAACCCTTCAAAGCAGTTTCTCATCACTCAGCACCACTGAAGCATCACCCGGGATATGCAGCAGCACCCAGGGCCAGGCTTACACCGAGGGTGTTCAGGATCCAGCCCTGTGCCCAGAACTGGCATTTGGCCACTGCCTTTGGCAGAGCTTGGGAGCCTCAAAAGAGGAGTAAGGGAGAAAGTAAGTTTAATAAACCAGGTTTTTACTGAATATGAAGCAATTTCTCCCTGCCACTGGTTCAAAATGAGCCAGACCATTAGTAGAGGTTTTGGCTATCTGGCACATTTGGGCTTATCCAAGACCTGGTTTAGCTCATCCCTGACCATGAGGGCAACCTCCAGGGAAAGCTCCAGCGTGGGCAGGGAGAGATGAGCTCAAGGAGCCGAGGACCAGCATGAACACAGGGGTGGCTCCATTCTAGGGAAGTTGTTGAGACATTACTGCAGCTGCATCAGGACCAACTGCTTTCCAAAGCAACCAAATTCACTTCTTGAAAACCCCTCATCTCCTACTTCATGTCCCAACCCTTAACACTATGATGGCCATGTCAATTATCACAGCCACAAAGCTCTCCAACACTGCATGCCCAGGTTGTGCTCACCATAGCAAACACCTGGAGCCCAATTCCCACCACTCAGTTACACAGATGTGTGTTAGAAATGCAGATGGGTCGTGCTGAATTGCAGCCTCAGCCAAAACCGTGGAGCGAGCTCCAAGCTGGGCTCGTATCAGGTTGCATGATGGAAGGGAGGGGGCTGCAAATACGTTTGATCTGTGAGTCGCTCGCCAGAATCCAAAGTGGCGAGAAGAAGCCATCTGAGCCCTTAAAAGAAAGCACGAGCTGGAGGCATTTCAACAGCAGCCAGAGCAGATTCAGTGCGACTCGAGGAATATTGTCACCCTGCTCCCCAACTGCATTTTGTACGTTGGTGAAGAGGAACCAGAAGATTGAAATAACCCATTTGAGCAGAAAGCCTTTTGCCCCATCACTTGCAGAAGTTCCACACAAGCAGCTCTGCTGTCGAGGGCTGCACAAGGGGTGTCTCTGTTGCCACTGACCCGAGCCAGGCAGCAGGAGGGGAAGCAGCGATGTCCGAAGCTGGGAAGAGGGGGAACGATGTCCTGGGCTGGGAAGGGGAGGTCGTGATGCCCTGGGATCAGAGGGGAAGGGTGCCCACTTGGGGCTGCAGGGAAGGCAGCGATGCCCAGGGCTAGGAGGGAGGGTAAAGGATGCTGGCGTTGTGAGGGAGGGATGCCTAGGGCTGGCAGGGGAGGGAATGATGCCCAGGACTAAGAGGGACAGAAGGGATGCCTGCTTGTAGTTGTGCGGGAGAGATGATGGGCAGGGGAAGGATGCTAGGGGCTGGCAGTGGAGGGAGCAATGTTCAGGGTTGGAGGAGAGGGATGCCCACTCAACCTGGCAGGGGAAGCAGCAATACCCGGGGCCAGGAGGAAGTGATGCTTGGGACTGTGAAGGAGGGATACCTGCTTGGGGCTGGCAGGGGAGGGAGTGATACCCGGGGCTGGCAGGGCAAGCAGAATGATACTGGGGCAAGCAAGAAACAATGCCTGCCCAGGGCTAGCAAGGAGGGAGCTACGCCCGGGGCTGCTAGAGAGGATGCCCGGGGCTGGGAGGGAGAGGGAGCGATGCCTGCTTAGGCTGGCAGAGACAGGGAGCGATGCCCGCTCGGACTGGCAGGGAGAGGGATGCTGGGGATAGCAGGGAGCGCTGCCCGCCCGGTCCCGCTCCCCGTGAACTTCCCCAGTGGCTGCGGGGAAGCCGCACCCGGCCCCGTTCCCGCTCCCCCCGACCACCGCACCGTCCCCGCGCCCCCCGCTGTCCCACCCCATCCCGCACCTTGAAGGCGAGGTCGTAGAACTCCCCGCTGGCGCTGGGTGCGGGCCGGGTGGCAGCGACGCCGCCGTTGCGGAGCGGCTCGGGGGCAGCCCCGGTGCCCGTACCGGAGCGGGGGGGCAGTGCGGTGGAGGGAGCGGCGCCGCCGCCCTTGCTGCGAGCCGCCTTCTTCCGCGACATCGCGGGGCCCGGGGGGCTCTGGGAGGGCGCTGGGGGGCTCGGGCTCTGCCACCGCCTCCCCCCGCCCGGCCCGGCCCCCCCGCCAATGGCAGCGCCCGGGGGCGGTGGCGGGGCCCGAGCGCTCCGCCCCCCCGGCACCGGGGCACCTGCGCACCGGGGGTGAGGCAGTGGGGAGGGGGTTCACCCGCACCCCTGAGCGTGCAGGGACGGGAGGACTGCACCCCGGGGTACGGAGGGCGTGCGCCCCACTGGACGGCTCCGCTCCCCCAGGTAGCCGGGGGCACCTGTGCACGGAGCAGGGAAGGGGGGGCGCTCAGCGCACTCCCAGAGGGGCTTTACCCCTGGGGCCGGGGTGTGCCCCACGCCGGACCGCTTTGCCTCCCCCTCCCCGGTAACGGGGGCAGCTGTGCACGCACCCCCGGGGCGGGGAGCGAGCTCACAGGCATGCCCGCGATGCAGCACGGGATGCTCCGTGCCGGACCGTTGCTCTACCTCTCCCCGGTAGCCGGTGGCACCTGCGCACGGGGCGGGTGGTGGTTAGCGGCGGGGGTTGCCCCGCAGCAGGATGCAGCAGGGAGGGGGTTCACACGGTTCCATGGAGGGGCTGCATCCCGAGATGCAGATGGAGGGTGCAGCGGGGAGAGGGCTCACACAAATCCACGGGGGGAAGCTGCACCTTGGGGTGCAGTACACCGCCCCTCGAGCCACTCGCACCGCCGGCCCTGCAGTGGGATTTGGGGGAAAGATCCCCAGCCGGGTTCAGGGTGCGTCCCCTGCAGCGGCCGGGGACTCCTCCAGCTCCAGGTTTGACTCGGGGCAGACACAGAGCATCTGCAGCTGGCAGCATCCCTGCGGGAAGCTGGGTCTGAAGGCAGGCACGGAGGAGGGGGCTCGAATTTGTCCAAGATGAATCCCCATTATCCCCTGCCTCCCTGAGCAACTGGTTTCAGCGAGCAGCACTTGGCATCTTTCTTTCTGCCTGCAAATGAAGTCACCTGAGGCGCCCGCAACTCTCTCAACTCGAATAAATGTCTTGCTGTGTGACACATTTCCAGTGGGGCGGCCTCATCCTGCCTGGAAAAGGAGCTTTGAGCAGTCACAGTGAAGCGTGAGTGGAGAAGGAATTGCTCTGGGGAGAAGCCAGGCAGGCATACAATGAGGGTGTGAACAATTAACAGCACTTGCACAAGAGGGAGGGGAGGTGCTGGCCAACGTGGCTCTGGCATTCCCAGAAGACTCAGGGCCAGCCCTGCAGCTCAGGGGCAGCTGTGGGGACACTGAGGTGCCAGCACTGGAGCTCGCGTGCCAATGCTGGAGCTCAGCTGCCAGCCGTGGTGATGCTGAGGTGCCAGCTCTGGAGCTCAGATGCCAGCTGTGGGGAAGCTGAGGTGCCAATGCTGGAGCTCAGGTGCCAGCTGTGGTGATGCTGAGGGGTTGCTCTCACTGTGGGCAAGGATGAGGTTTTCCCTTTGCTGCCCTGGAAGCATTTAAATCCACAGTGATCCCTGTCCAACGGCCCTAAAGCACTCTGGCATGAGGAGGAGCGTGCAGCAAAGTTGTCATGGCTTTGGCCACGAACAAGGCAGACGAGCCAGGTCAGAGCTCCTGTGCATGGTTCCTGGTCGAGATCTCCTTTCTCCCAGCCCAAGTCTTGGCCACAGCTGTTGTGGACCCCGGGAATGCTGAGCAGCTCTGGGTTTGCAGTGCTCCTCCAACAAGGCTGAGGGTGGAGGAAAAGCTGTCAGGGTGGGGGCTTATACCCCTACTCCCCATCACACTCTCTTCATCCTGACCATCTGGCCAGGAGAAGACAACCTGACTCGTCTGAGCAGACTCGATGCCAGGGTTTTGTGCTATAATCTGATTTTCCAGTGCAGCTGCAGTCAATAGAGGCCTCAGAGCAAAGTGTGATGCTGGAGCCACCAGTGCAAGGTCTTTAACTGGGCAGCGACAAGGCCATGGTGGAGATTTTCCTCAGCACTACCTGCCTGGAGGAAGGGAAGATGCTGCCCTGATACCTCCCCGCAGGCTGTGAGCGCTGACGCATGGGGACTTTCCCCTCTCTCAGCCACAGGTGGGGATGATGGAAATCTCTGTCAACAACCTCATGTTCAGAGGCAAACAAAGCCAGCTGCTTTTCGCCACCGCATTGGGACAACACTGGAAGGGGAGGATGGCCCCTTAGCACGAGAGGCAGCAGTGAAGTGTGCCTGGTTAGTTCTGCCTTTATCAAAGGTCACGTACTGCAGCAGAGCTGATCCCCACTGCCCAAATACTCAGCCTTAAGCACTGTCTGAGTTTAGAGCAGCGCAGGGAGAAGCATCTTCAGCAAGTTTCTCTCTTCACAAATGTGTGTGCAGAGATACAGTTTGCTAGTGATTGTAGTCATGCCTGGAGCTGTTGCTCTTCATATAGTTACAGGAACTCATCAGATAACGAAGGGGGATAGATGTACTAAAAATAGATTGATGAAACAACAAGCCTGGAGATATGTTGTGCCTTGGGGAGGCAGGAATGCAGTTATCTGGCAGGGCTTTGAGAAGGGCCCACTGCGACTGTGTCTCTGTTACTCTGATATGTCTGCACGTAAGTAGATTTGGTTTTACAGGCAGCAAATCACCTCATCCCCATCAGGGCTGCCAGCCCAAGGGGTCTGCAGTACTGCAGCCCTGGTGGGGACCATCAGTGTGAGCAATGAGAGGCAGCTTGGCCAGCAACTTCTGCCTGTGCCCTGCGCACGGAGCTCCAGGCAGGGCTGGAGACACAGAGAGCCTGGCCGGGGCGAGGCACGAGGCTCTGGCCAGCTGCTCTGCACAAACATTGTGCTTTGGTATTTTAAATCTAGCTTTTTCTTTGGCATGGACATACACAGGGCTCTCTGTGTGCCAGAAGTTGCACACCATGCTTGGAGCCAAGTGAGATGTTTCAATGAGAGGCCTTGCCTCCTTCCTCCCACTTGTTCAGGTTGCTCCAATACTGGCTCATGCCACAGCTGCCCCTGTGCTCCCCAAGCCTTGGCTGCTCCACGCTGCTCCATCCCCTGGACAGGGACTCCTGCTTTGTCCCAGCCAGGCCTTGATAATCCCTCTCGCAGCAGCCCAGGAGCGTGCTTCTGCTGCTCTCCTGGTCCCAGCTCTAGTCACCAGCTTAGATGAAGAAGAGATGTCTCCTCAGCAGGCAGGCAGCAAGGATGAGCTATTCCCATCAGAGACCACATCAGCTGCGCTGCCTTGGAAGGTATTCATCCTCTTACTTGGTGGCTGCAGGAAAACTGGTGCAGACTCTTTCTGTGTGCTGCTGGTGATGCAGCTCGGCTTGCTTCTGCTGTATTCTATTGCAGTGCCACCAGCCAAAGTGAGGGGACTTTTCTGATGATCCCACTTTAACCTGATGGCTCTTCCCACTCTGCTCTGCTACAGGTCTTTTGCCAAGGGATGGGGCAGCCACAACTCCTCTGGGCAACCTGTGCCACTGCCTCTTCACCCTCACAGGAGAACATTTCTTCCTAAAATCTCATCTCAATCTCCCCTCTTTCAGCTTGAAAAGGTACCTCCTCGTCCCTGCACTCCCTGATCAAGATCCCTTCCCCAGCTTTCCTACAGCCCCTTTCAGTACTGGAAGGTTGCACTAAGGTCTCCCTGGAGCCTTCTGTTCTCCAGGCTGAACAAGCCCAAATCTCCCAGCCTGTCCTTGTGTGGGAGGTGCTCCAGCCCTTGGATCATTTTTGTGACCTCCTCTGGACTTGTTCCAACAGAAGGTGGTGGGCTTCACCTGGATGGAGGTGCAGAAGGGTAGCCTGGGACAAAGGTGACACCTCACTCATAGGGCTGACTCATCTCCAAAATACAGAGGGGTCGGATTGCTGTTGCGCAGGAGCAGCCATCCACAAGAGATGTCAGAGAGAGGGGACAGCTTCTGCGAGCATCTCCCCATGGAGCAGAGTCTGTGCAGGAGGACTGGGGTTGTGAGGAGGCAGAGGGAGCAGACAGGGTGTGGGACATGCTGGAGGTGGAGCCGAGCACCCTGCCACGGTTGGTGAGAGCTTTCACTCTGCCACCTTGGGAAGGGCCCAGCCCACGCAGTGCTGAGCAGGCACTGTTCCCTCCCTCATCATTTATTGTTCTTCCCTCCCTGTTGCTCACTTACCTTTGAACACTTCCATCTAGTTGCCTTTGTCACTGTCGTTGGCTTTTAATTGAAATTCCTCAGACAGCTCCTGATCAACGCACCCATCAGTTCATTTTGTGTGGGAAGAAATTGTTTTCCCTTTGCAGCTCTGAAAGTTAAATCCCAGAGTCTTGCTGGGAGACTGCTTTTGTCTCTTCCCTTTCTTATATTGCCAAGCCCAGTCTTACATTGCAGCCCTTCTCTATGTGTCTCATTATTCCATTTTCTGTCTCTCCTGTGCACAGTCCCTCATTTCCCAGCTCAGGCTCCTCCTGAAGGGCAGCTTCCACTTGCAGCTCCCTCTAGCCTTTCATCACCATCATTTTCCTTGCAAGCACCCAGGAGGTTTGGAGACCCCAGCCTGTTATAAAGTCTTTGCTTCTTGGCATTCAAATCCATAATTTATTTGCAAGGTGAGCCCTGCTGTATGTCCCGCAAGTGGGGCTCATCCAGCAGTGCCAGAGGGCTCTGTGCTCCCTTCAACACTGGTGGAACCCCAGCAGGGTTGGGCTTGGGAGGGTATAGCTCACTGCTATGCACACAGGGCAGCTCTGGCACACTGCAAACCAACCCAGCAGCCAGCCTGGCACGTTGACGCATTGCCGAAGTGGCTGGTTTTGGAGCAACCCATGGTAGCAGAAGCAAACAGCTGCCCAAGGGGGTCTGTGCACCACGGAGCTGGTTAGATACCATTAGCACGGACCCTCTCTCAGCACATGCAGCCCAGGGGCAAAGCTGAGCACTTCTCTCCCACTGAGCTGCCCCTCTGCCTCTCCAAAAGGCAAAGTTAAGAGAAGAAAACACCTTTCCTGGCACTCTGCAACCCCTGGCAGTGTTCAGGAGGAGGAACCATGCCAGTAAGGAAAAGACCACCCAAGCCACTATCCAGACCTCATTTCCCTGGGGAGGATGGGATGGGGTCTCTGCCCCACATGCAGCCCTGCAGGACTGAGTCCCTCCCCTGCTCCAGAGCCCAGCAGAGCTGCCAAGTCCAGCTGGCTCAGTCCTCCAGAGCAGAGCAAGAGCCCTTTGGTGTAGCTGTCTGGCTGTTCTGGGCTCAGGCTGGCAAATGAGAAATGGGGCATGGCATCCCCCTCTGCCCAGCTCTGGGGCTGGCACCTGGGGTGACCCACGGCACAGCACTGGGAGGTGGCAGTGGTACCCGGCATGGCTGCTGAAACTGCATGGAAAACAAAGCAAGCCCCAGCCAACACAGGGACACTACTTGCACTTGAGGAGGTTTGCTCCCTGCCGGGCAGCATCCCACATCCCTGCCAGCAGAATGTTGGGATGTGATCCCTGCCTGGCACATCTTCCAGCCTTGGCACATCCCCGCAGGCATTCCCCAGGGAACTCTGGTGCTGCCCTAGGCCCCCACTGTACCCTTCTGTGCAGAAAGGTGTGCCAGATCCTAAGGAGCCTGCACTGGGCTGAGGCCAAGAAATGATTTTTCCTTGTGCCAAAATCCAAATGAGCCAAGGATTCAGCCAGCGGAGGACCAACCACAGGAAAGTCACCAGTAACCCACGAGAGCTTTCTAACGTGATGAAGAGTTGGATGTTCAAAGGGCCTTGAAAAAGTGTCCTACTGAGATAGAAAGAGGGCCAAGCAGCAAATGCCCAGTCTCCCAAATATGAGATATTTCCAGTCTATCTGGTAAATTTTCAGTGCTTTTCAGACATGCCTCAGCAGCATCAAATATTTTAGAAATAGAACATCTCAACTTAAAACCATCCCATATATTTTGTAGCTATACAGACACATCCTGAGATGGGGAAGGGTTGAAGCATGGTTATTGTTTCAAAAGCAAGAGTGTAAATGTCACAGGGTGCGTCCATTCTTCCTGCGCTCTCAGCCGTTTCCATCTCGGGTTCACACGAGTCAGACCATGTCTGGGAGCACGAGCCTAGCCAGTGGCCCTGAGCCTGGCTGCTTTCCACAGCACTGCCTGCAGAGTCACCCCAGCAGAGCTTGAGCAAATAAACCCCTCAAACTCATCTCTGGAAACAGCACACTAGGCTCAGCAGAGCTTGCAAGCTGCCTTGGGCCAGCCCCAGCTCTGTGACACATGCAGCACTCTGGGGCCCTGTAAAACAATAAGCGGTGGTAATGAGCGAGCACGGAAATGTGCAGAGGCTCATAAAGCTGCTGCCCCAGAGAATAAGTCAACTGCTAAGGGCCAGGCTGGAGAGGAGCTCCCAGCAGAACGAGTTGTTGCATCGCTGGCTGTGCCGGGCTTACCTGCACCTTCCCTTGCAGCATCACATGCTGGTCCCCCATCAGACAGGGGTTCTGCTCCACGGGCAGGGCTCTTGGGGGGTAAAAGCAAATCCATCCATTTGACGGCTCTGAGGAGACCTCAGAGCAGCCTTCCAGTACTGAAAGGGGCTCCAGGAAAGCTGAAGAGGGGATTTTGATCAGGGAGTGCAGGGATAAGATGAGGGGGATTAGTTTTCAGCTGAAAGAGGGGAGATTGAGATGAGATTTTAGGAAGAAATATTCTCCTGTGAGGGTGGGGAGGCCCTGGCACAGGTTGCCCAGAGAAGTGGTGGCTGCCCCATCCCTGGAAGTGTTCCAGGTGGGATGGGGCTTTGAGCACCCTGATCCAGTGGGAGGTGTCCCTACCCATGGCAGGGAGGTTGGAATTGGATGAGCTTTGAGGTCTCTTCCCACTCAAACCATTCCATAATTCTGTTCTATGACATCCTTTGAAAGCTGCCGGCACTGGGGAGCAGCAGGACCCCATTCCTGGCTGTTGGATGAAGAGCTGGGCTCCCACTTGCTGGGGCAGGTGCATAATGTGCCCGCAATTGTTCAGTTATTCATCAGAGCAAACCAGCAGCAGATCCCTGCTCGGCCAAGGGCAGTGCCAGGTGGTGTTTATCCACCTAAAGATCACCAGCTCATCCTCTGCCACGCCTGCGATGACGTTCTGCGGTGTGAGCTGTTAGTGAGTGGCACTGCTCCAGGTCATTAACAATCTGGAAGTTGATGATGCAGCTTAGAGTTTTAATGCTGTTTGTTAACATTTTTCAAGGAATACTCAATGTTTCCTCTTAGTAAAACTCTAGGAAGTTTGGGCAATTACTTTTTCCTCAGGATGACAATGCGTAAGCACCGTGGCCAGCCCAGAGCCAGTAATTTCCTGAGTTCTGGACCGCGATCAGCTTCAATAGATCCACTCAAGCACCCTCCTTTTGCTTTCCCTTTTCTACAATTTCTGGGTCTGTTTAAAAGTGTTTCTTCTTTGTTGCTGGAAACATCATCTTCCCCAGTGAGGCAAAATGTTGTTCTAGCCTTGCGAACATTTTATTTGCAAGTAATTAGCTTTGCATGAGTTGTCCTGCAATCAGAGGGATTAACCACACCTGAGCAGCTGAGCACTTGTGCGTGATCTGCTCTGCCCGGGGAAGGCAGGGAGTGGGACACAACCACAGATAACCAGTTACGGGCAATTCCAAGCCAAAAAAGTGCTGGCAAGCAACTATTCCATGCTGGCTTCACAAAAGCATTGTGGTGCGATGGGGCCAGCATTTCAAGAAACATCCTCTCACCCCTCTGGGGTGCTGGTACCCCAGGCTTTACCAGGCTGGAGAGGGATGGAAGGAGCTTTAAACTCAGCCAATCCTAAAGGTTTTCAACCTGTGTTTCTGCCTCTGAGCTCTCATGAGCTGCCCTCTGGCTTCCGCTTTACTGGTATGTTTGCTGCACCCCGCTTTCTGGGTGTAAATGGTCCCGCTTTGCAGAGGGAGGGAGAAGCCTGAGCCTTCATCCCCTTTCATTGATGGTATTTGTGGTGAAAACAGGACCCAAGCTTGGTACCAAGCAATGCTTCTCCCGGGCTCTCTGCAGCAGACTAGGTGCCTTCCCCTTGTGCAGGGCAGGGTGGTGACATGATGGTGGGTGTGAGAGGTGAGGGAGAGGGGACACAGCATCCCAGAACCACCGCAGTGGGAGAACGAGCAGCTCTAGGTGCTCCTGGACATTTTACCCATCTAGAAACCAGGATGCCTTCAACTCGTCTCAACGGAATATGCTGACTCCAGCACTGCAATGCCTCCTGAAGGCGCTGCGACAATCAGCATTGCTATAGCAACAGGCCAAGAGCAGCAGCAATTTGGGGGGACTGTGCTGCAGCTGGATGGGCACGGCTGCCACCTTGCTGCCCACTACCCTGGCCAGTGGCATCCCATGGGCAGCCCTGGTGCAGCGAGGCCGGACATCCACAGCACACCCACTGTGCAGAGCAGCCCTCGCCCCTGCTCCTGCATCCAGGGCTCACAGCATCTCCTGGGCTGGATTGGTTATTGCCTCCCTGTGCTTTGGGCTTTTTCAGCCACACAAGAAATAAGAAACTGGGGCTATTTCATCCCTGCTGGCAGTACTGATGCCCCTGCAGCCAGCAGAAGGGATTTCAGCAGCATCAGCTCTCAGGGGAAGTAGACTACATAGTGGCCAGAGGCGACATAAGGCCTGTCTGGTGGCTGAAAGTCCCTTGCCACACTGGCCCTGCTGCCTGACCCTGCCCAAAGCTTATAGGAAGCATGCTCTGAGCGCTGTTGGCATGTGGCTGGCTCTTGGCTGGGCCTCACAGCACCAGGTACTCAGGAAGTTTCTGATTAACAGCTACTGGAGGACAAATCCCTTCCCCATCCTGTCTGCAGTCACAGCAACCCCTCCGACCTTGCTTTTGCTAGCAGGCAGGGACCCGCATTTAGGAAAATCCTGAGCAGCTTTAAAGCCCTTGGGGTGCACAGTGGTCCTTGGGGAGCTGACAAGGGCAAGAGCAAAGTGTGAACATGTGGAGAATACCTACAGCCAGAAACCAAGAGTTTTTACATTCAGGCTGAAGGGAGAGTCCCTCCATCAGCGAAGGACCCCAAAAGCCCTGAACATTAAAAAATATTGAGAAAGAAATCATGAAGCTTTTCTTGCTTTGAATGAGTGCTCGATAAACAAAAGCAGCATCGTTACCTGTTCAGCACTGAGCAGAAAGCGGTGCCACTCAAACTGCTTGGCTCTGTTTTGCAGCAGCGCTGTGTCAAACGGGTGAATATGATCAGTGCAAATAAATTCACTTCCTGAGCCAAAACTGTCCTCAAGAATTATCCAGGAAAACGCCCAACAGGGAGGTTGTGCTGGCACTGCTGACTCAGCTCAGCCCCAAGCAGCTGAAACCCTGCACTGAAGGACACCTTGCCTTGCTGGAGAGCACCAGCACAGATCCAGGTGCGGGGGGTCCCTCTTCCAGCCCCCCCAAGGAGAAGCCAGGTGGGTAGTGTCCACTGCCCCTGGTTGTGGACACCCCCTGCTGCCCGGACAGCAGTGCCGAGCAATGCCTCCTTGCCTTGCCCACAGCATCCTGTGCAGCTGGGAGCTGTTCGGTGGGCAGATAGCTGCTGGCTTCATCCAGAAAGGATAAAATCTACTTGGAATGTGGTGTGAGATGGCTCTGCTTTTTGTGATCGAGCCGGGATAATTGCCCTCCACAGTGATGGTTCCATTCCATGCAGGTAGCACTGACCGTGTGGAGTTCTTGGTGTGCACATATGCAAGCAGGAGGCTGAGAGCAGGAGCTGGGGTCACTCGCACCCCAAGGCGGGGTCTGTCGCAGGTGGTAGAGGCAGCTTAGGGCTCGCTGCACATGGCGGGGGCTCTGTTTGCACCCCAGTTTATGGCACGCGGGGCCTCACATGACTTTCTTTCTGGTCCGTTATCCCGGAGGAGCGCGCGGATGCGGAGCTAGAGGGCGCCCGGAGGCCGGAGCGAGCGGAGTGCGTGGCTCTGCATCAGAAGAGTCACCAGCAGGTCGAGGAAGGGGATTGTCCTCCTCTACTCCACTCTCGTGAGATCCCTCCCGACATGGGGTCCTGTGTCCGGTTCTGGAGTCCTCAGCACAGAAAAGATGTGGATCTGTTGGAAAAACTCCAGACAAGGCCACGGAGATGATTCCAGGGCTGGGACGCCTCCCATAAGAGTAAAGGCTGAGAGAGTTGGGGTTGTTCAGCCTGGAGAAGAGAAGGCTCAGGAGAAACCTTAGAGCAGCCTTCCAGTACTGAAAGGGGCTCCAGGAAAGCTGGGGAGGGGTGCTTGATCGGGAAGTGCAGGGATAGGACAAGGGCAAATAGTTTTAAGCTGAAAGAGGGGAGATTGAGATGAGATCTTAGGAAGAAATGTTTTCCTGTGAGGATGGGGAGGCCCTGGCACAGGTTGCCCAGAGAAGCAGTGGTTGCCCCATCCCTGGAGGTATTCCAGGTCAGGCTGGATGGAGCTTTGAGCACCCTGATCCAGTGGGAGGTGTCCCTACCCATGGCAGGGGGGGTTGGAACTGGATGGGCTTTGAGATCTCTTGCAACTCAACCATTCCATGATTGATTCTATGAAAGAGCAGCAGGGTGGGAGGGCAGTGCACAGCCTTGCTCACAGGCTGTGTTTCAAAAGTAGCTGCCATCGTGTCTTACGCGCAGCCTGGTGCCCATGCATAGGATTTCTGCGAAGTGTGCTGGCCATGTGCAGGGAACAGGGACTGGCAGGCACGAGCAAAACAGCACTGTAATGTATAGATACACAGTGCTGGAGACAGGGTGCTGCAGGCTCCGGCCATGCACTGTGGTGTTTCAGGGCTGTCCTGATGCCACTGAAGACATCTGTGGTGCTTTTGGGATCTGGCTGGAGGGCCCTGAGGCAACAGCAACATTCCTGGCCGGCCACAGCTCCATCACGTTTTGCTGACCATGGTTTATCTGATGATGATGATGTTCTGGGTATGTTCAGCCTGCAGGAGCAGTGGGACAGGGAGAATTAACACCCCCTTAGTTGGAGTTTAATTCTGCTTCAAGTAAACAATGTTGAGAAACTCCACGTTTTCTTGCCAGCAGGAGGAACCAGAAGAATCTCTTCTCCCCGATAAGCCATTCCCAACCTTCCAGCGAGCATCAGCCTCCCAGCCCCAGAGCACATTTTCAACTTCAATCATTTTCTGCAGCTTGCATTTTAAAACCCATCCCAACTCAGCGACAAAACCTTCCTCTGCGATCAAAAGTTGTGATTCCATGTGAACAAATTATTCCCTTGCAGCTGTATCAAGATTTGCTGTCTCCCTTCCCACTCACTCAATTATTTCCTTGTTCGTTGCCCTCATTACAACTTGGCAGCCTTGGCTTTTGGGGGAAAGCCCTGAACTTCATTTACATCTGCTGGATTACATTAATGATTTCATCTGCTGATTACAATCCATACACAGGATATTTTCTCCTTGCTGTTATCTGAAAAAATATGGGTATCGGTACAGAAGAAAGGCAAAAAAAACCCTTAAAAAACAATTTACAATTGAGGGAGCGGAAATCAGTCCATCGTAGTCACATGAGGCAGTAGTAACCGCTGAGCTATTCTGGGCACAATACATCACGCGAAGGATGACGCGTCTGTCGAATCCAAAAGGCACAAAATGTTTTTGGAAAGTAAATTCTCACATACATTAAGTCCTATGCCAAGGAGTGAAATCAGAGGCTGTGAGGCTGCTTCTTGAAGGTTTGTTCAGCATTTGGATAAGGAAAGTCAAAGCCCCAGCTGACACCACTGCTTCAGTTTCAGTGGGACAATGTACAGACCTACACCCAAGGGTAAACCCAAATGGCCTTAAGTTGTACTGAGGGAGGCTTAGACTGGATAGTGGGAAGAATTTATTTACTGACAGAGCAGTGAAACACTGGCAGAGGCTGCCCAGGGCTGTGGTGGAGTCTCTGTCTCTGAAGGGGTTCAAAGTAAGTGTGGCTGTGGCACTTTGGGACATGGTTTGATAGGCATGTTGGTATTGTGTCAATGATTGGGCTGGATGATCTTAGAGGTGTTTTCTAGCCTTCAACACTCCATGATTCTATGATTCTATGACCCCTGCAGCCACTGTGGGTTGCACGTTGGATACCCATGACCTGGCCCCAATGCAGGTATGCATACTGACATCTGTACATGGGACAACTCCAGCAAGGGTGATTTGCACCAGCAGAGACAAGTTTTAGGCAAGGGCAGCCACTGAGAGAGGCAAACATGCCCCCATGGCCCTCCTCTCCCTGAGGTGTGTTCTCAGAGGAGGAACAGCAGGGGTAGTAGGGTCTGGTACCACCCTGAACAATTGCCGTGGCTCCCTGCTGCTTGCAGTCTTTGGACGCTTGTGGGCAGCCAACGCATCTGTCTCCCACCCCGTTTTGTTTTGATTTCTCCCTTGAAAGTTGCCAGGCAGATTTCCTGAGCCCACCAGTTGACAGGGCTCCACTGACATGACGCCTGCCGTTGTGTCAGGACAGCTGCTCCCTGACACACTTGCTGTTGGAGGGCTGGGGAATGCACAGGGGAGCACCAAAAACTCCTGAGGGGTGGTGGGAGCTCTGGATGGATGCAGTCCTGCTCGGCTGTGCAAGCTGCTTTGGACAAGTACAAAAAGCCCCTCCCCCTGGCATCGGGGCAGCTGTCTATTGGAGGGGTGCAACCTCCCTGCCGGGTGGGTGACTCCGCTGTATGGTGGAGGCAACAGCACATCCCACAGAGGGGCCAGACAGCACTTCCAGAGGGTTTGGTAAAGATGGAAATTACTGCCACAGCCAGGATCGAGCAGACAGTGGCTTTGGTTCGAACGTGGTCTGTGCCAGGGGCTCCCACAGACGCTTGCGTGCTCAATGCCAAGACTGAGCTAGAGTGATTTGCTGCGCTGAACTTAAACTTTCCATACAATTGTTTTCTAGGGTGTGAATGGCTGCAGGAATTAATGGAATTTCATAAACAAGAAGAAGAGCATCTTGCTCTTTATTTAGCAAAAACCCAGCTGAAACTTTTGTCTGAATCAGCAAATCCCAGAATGAGAAAGTGCAGGATTTGCCACTTTGGGTTCATGCTCTCAAACGTTCCTTCCACCGGTCCTCTGCTACCCTCCAAGTTCCCACCTTCCTGGGAGTCAGTCAGCCCCCAGCGTGCTGTCCTGTGCCAGGCTTTCGCCTCTTGTGGACTCCCACAAACGGTTTATGAGCTGGATGGGAACCACCAGCTCTGCTCTGCAGAAAGAGTGATTCGGCACCGAATCAGCTCAAAAGCGAGAACTCAGCCCAGGGCTCTGGGGGGGGCCCAAGCCCATCATGGCTATTGAAGATCAGAGAGTCACAGGACGTCCTGAGCTGGAAGGGACCCATGAGGACCATCGAGTCCAACTCCTGTCCCTGAGTAGGACAACCCCAAAATTCATACCCTGTGGCTGAGGGCCTTGGCCTAATGGTGTGTGGGGGGGCTTAGCGAGCAGGCTCACCCCACCCACTGCAGCCCTGGGGCTGCCCCTGCCGAAACCCACAACCCCGCACCCCCTGCTGCACCCCCAACACCCCCGCACCCCCCCGCTGCAGCGGGCGGGGGTTCAGCGGGTGGTGGTGCAGCAGAAGGGGTGCTGGAGGGTGCAGCGGGGCGGGGCGGGGAGGAATGCGGGGGATGGGGCCGCAGCGAGGGCGGCCCCCGGGGTGCGTAGGGGAGGTTCGGGGGCGGGTGTTGGGGGCTGCAGCAGAGGGATACGGGGTTGCAGCGGAGGGGTGCGGGGAGATGCGGTCCCGCGGGTGCAGCGAGGAGGATGCGGGGGTGGGGGTGCAGTGGGGGGGGTGCGAGGGTGCGTGCGGCCCGGGGGCTGCAGAAGGGGGACACGGAGGGGCACGTCAGGGGGCGGGCGGCTCGGGGCGCGGCGGAGGCGAGCCCGTGCCCGCATCGGGAGTTTCCGCCGTGCGGGGGGCGGAGCGGGGGGCGGCCCCGGGGCTGCGGGAACGGGGCGGTCCGGTCCCTCCCCATCTCCGCGGAGGAGGGGGGTGCGGGGGGAGCCGCCATGCCGGGCGGGCGCTGATGGGAGCGCGGGGCCGGGCCCGGCCGGGGGAGCGGCGGCCCGGGGCCATGCCGTGCCCGTAGGGAGCGATGCCTTGGGGAAATGGCGGCGCCGCAGCCCCGCGCAGCCGCGGCGCCCCCGGGCTGCCAGGCTGGTGCTGCCTGCTGTGCTCCCTGCTGTGCGGGGGGGTGGCGGCCGCGCGGGAGCCCCCGCACCCCGCCTGCCAGCCCTGCGCCCCCGCCTGTGCCTGCGCCGCGCGCCCCGCCTGCACCGCCAACTGCTCCGGGAGAGGCGTGGAGAGCGCGGGGGGGCTGCCCGCCGCCACCGCCGAGCTGTGAGTGCGGGGGGAGCGGGGGGGGGGGTGCGGGGGCCGGGATGCGGGGAGGGCACGGCTGCCCCGCCGGTGTTCCCTCGCTTCCGGCCGCGGTGGAGCCGGAAAGTTCGCTCGGCCGAGTGCGGGAGCGGCCCGGGAGAAGCGGCTCCGGTCTGTGAGGGGCTCGGGCTCAGCCGCTTCGGACAGGGCGTGAGGGTCCCCGCAGTCCTGTCCGTGAGGATCTTCCCCACATTCCCGTTCGTGAGGGTCCCCGAAGTCCCGGCTGTGGAAATGCGCACCTGGAGGAGCATTTTCGGGATGCAGCTTAACCCAGGACATCTGGGAACGCTGCTCACACCTGGCCGGGATCTCGGGCACCCGGCTACCCTCGTGCGGGAATTTCATGACCCATGGGGTATTTCCTGGGGGAAATGTCATGAGAATGATCTTGTCCCAACATTGCCAGTGAGCAATGAGGTTTAAACACTGTTCTGGTACCAGGAAAGGCAAATGTCTCAATTAACAAGTTCAGATAAAAAATTTCTCTGTGGAAGTGTGAGGATGAGGTGACGGTTGGGTTTATGTACGGATGCAGATTTTACTGTTTTGGGGAGATCAGTCAGAAAGTGATGTTTCTTGGAAGAGCGTTGGAATGGTCCGTGGGCTTGGTCACTTAAGTAAAGTTACTGTTTGATGCAAAAAACAGATGTAAGGGAAAAATGGGGGTTTTAAAATTTATTTTTGAACCAAAATTTGTTTTCCTAAGGAGGCAACTTTTCTATGCTTGAGGAATTTAAAGCATCGAGTGATTCATGTAGGATAGTGACGTAGAGCCTGGCACAAACGAAAAATCTCACATGAACTAATTTCTGCAGGTATTTCAATAAGTTAAGGGTTTGTTTCTTGAAGTTTCCACTTTTTAGTGTCAATATGGATGAAGAGATATTGCAGAAGTTGCACAGTACCACGGTAAAGATTAAATTGTAGGTTGTTGAGATGTGTCTGGACTAACTTCAGGAGAATGTGCACACTCCTAAATCCAGTAGACAAGGTGTTTTCCAACTGTCTTCCACCAAGATGTGTTTAGACTTTTCCAAACAAACTAGCCATTGCTTGTTGTAGAAAGTCCCTAACTGGGGAAGGCGGATTTTTTATTAAGGGGTTTCTGATGTTGCATTATCTGTTGTCAGTTAGACACGGGGATCTACGACTTTGAAGGCTGAATTTGCTGTTGTGACAGAGGTGGAACTTGCCAGCGCTTTGCTGGTCGCTCATAGAGCAGCCTTCTGAAGGCTGTGGTGATAACTCCTTCATTTGGCTTTTTAAGGATATGGGGTTATTACAGTGTGCTTCCAGGATTATTCATTTTGGTAATAAGTATTTGAGACTGTTTATATTATTGTTGTTCAGAGGTGTTGAGTTGTAAAAGCTCCCAGAACGTTTTGGATTAGATCCTGTTATGCAATGACAAAATGAAGTTGGACATAAAGCTCTTGCAGGTCAACAAAACGAAGTGCCCGGGCTATGGAAAGGGGAAATCTACCCAAGCAAATAGACTGGAACAGCAGGATAGTGTTACTGGCATCTTGCTCTGATTTGGATGGAGAACTGCTTGTTTACAGTGCTGTTGAGAGCAGTGTGGCAAGGAGAAGAACTTTGCTCCACTGAGAGGTGATTGTCTTTGGGTTTGAGGCTGTAGGGTCATCCTCTTGAGCCAGCAGATCGTCTTGTGTGTGCAGTCATGGCTCAGCTGAAGAAGTGTGTGCTGGTAATGTCGTGCTGACTGGTGTGAGATGTGCTGACACGGTGTGGCACAGGGGTTTCTGTGGGGAGAATTTTCTGCCCAGTTTGACCTCCTGATGATGGAAAAGCAGGTGTGTGTGCTTTCCTCGTCATTATAGTCATAACAGATTCACAGATTAGTTTCTGTCAGGATGAGGGAGACTCTGGCTTATGCCATAGTGAAGTTATGCAAGTGGTTTTATCTATTCATTTCATATTCCCTTCATTGAATGCTGACTGATAAATAATGGTTTAATGATTTGCTGTCAACTCTCTCATTAGAAGAAAGCATTTTTTAAATATCCCGACAAACCATTTTGTTGTTGTTAATCTGAAGTGAAAACAGGCTTTAAAAGGCCAAGTTCGAACATTTCCAGCACCAAAGCTCCCTGGCTTGTGCTTGCTCAGCAAATGCAATGCCATTCCTCCAGCTGTAAGGCTGAGGAAATTAATTCCTCTTGTTATAGACGTAGCAACTTTGTGGAGAAATACATGCCAGCTTCGGCAGTGCTGTTACCAAGAGCGCAGGAAGAACACGCCATCCAAAGAATCGCTAAGGAAATAAGCTCTGCTGCTTGCAGACGCTTCATACCTAGCTGGAAGCAGTCTCCAGGCAGTCTGAGTTGGAATATTGGCCCCCTCCCATCACCAGAGTCGGGTTCTTGAAGTCTAATGCAAAGTCTGGCTGGAATCAAGAGCAAAGTCTGTTTTTTTTCCCAAATAATCTGCAGTGCGCAACATAAAAAACTGTACTTCAAGAACACCACACTTCAAGTGGCAGCATTTGCGCTCCTCAGTTTCTTCCTCCGCAAAATGTTCTGATCTCAGCTCTTTTCAAGTGCTTTGCTTTCAGGGCTCCTGGATTTTGTTCACCTTTGCTTTGAGGCGTAGCTGTTTCATGAGCTGGTATTGCCTCTTTCAGTCCTTAACTGGAAATAAACTGCAAAGATTTTTTGACTTTCCCGTGGAAATATTGACTATTTCTGACACCTCTTTAGTACTGTGGTACTTTTGAAGTGGCAATCAGAGTCTTGGTTTATGAGAGTAGGCTTAAATCTGTCTTCTTTTTCCTTCATTAATGTGGAATACTATTTGGGGGTGGGTAAGAAGGAAAAAGATGAAGTTCTCAGAGGAGCTCTGCTGTCACCATGCTCCTGCAGAAGCAGAAGCTTTGCAAATTTGGGGTCCTGATTCTCATCCCAAACCCAGCAGGGGTTTCTGTGGATTTGGCAGTGAGCCCTGCCTGGCCGGTGACTTCACCTAAGCAAACCTTCTTAAAATAAACAGATTGTATGATTCAGGAGCCTACAGTCTGCGATATTTTAAACTCCTAGAGTTGGCAGTGATCGGTAGATTTTTGTATTGTGATGTGTTGCAGTAAAAGCCTTTTCAAGGTTCAAGGTGTCTTCAAAAGCTATCGGAGGAGAAAAATTCCAATTAAAATGACAATGCAATTCAGGTAAAACCTCAAGCAATAGCATGTCTGGGCAGTAGTGTCCAGTCCACAACAGTAAAATAGCTTTACTTCTGTTCCTAGGAAAAGGTTTAACAGTCTGGAATGTTGTTCCTGCAAGGAGCTGTATGCCCAGTGAAAACAAGGCTACGTTTCTCTTTTGTAAGAAATGTTGGAGGGGGAAAAAGGCCCAAATGAGGTGCTAGATAAATATTTTGCGAACGAGATTCGTTCTGCCTGTGGAAAGGAGCAGGCACCTAAGGAAATGGTAGTTTAAATGATAGTTTAGGCACCAAACAAGGAGGCAATTCTGTGTTATTCTGTCAGAGCACAGTGGTTTCCCTACCACGCCGTTACAGCAATGGGCAAACAGAAAGTCCAGGCTCTTTATTGGGCTTTTTCCTAAAGCTGCAGAGGAATTTGAGTGCAGTTCCTGTGACTGAGAAACTTACCCTTTTCAAACTTGGCCTTTTTTGGTGGTGTTTAAAATGTGCTAACACCAACGCCCTGCTGTGTGAGAAGAGGCGTCCCCCAGCGAGGTGGCGTTTGGCAGTGTTCCTGCTCATTGGCAAAAGCCATGATGAAATAACCCGAGCAGCGTTGAGGTGTCACAGGTCCTTGATGTTAGCGCAGCTTTTAAAGATTTTGGAATTTGCAAAACCTGTGAATCCTGATGGTGACAGAAAACCACACAGTGAGAAACCGTAGCTGGAGATCTCCTGGCTCCACTGGGCAGAGGGAAAAACCCTTGGAATGCCCACTCCTGACCCTTGTCAGGGGTTCAGAGAAAGAAAAACTGTCTTTGCTTACCTCATCCTTTGGGGTTCCTTTGGTGTGGATGTATTTTTTACCAGGCGCTGTTTGCATTGATTTTTGTCTGTTTTTCCTGCGATTCTGAAGTTTACTGGTGATATCTTTCTACGTGTGACTTTTCCTTGTTGGAGTGGAAGTGTGGGACCAATCCTGTTCTGCTACTAGCAGACATCCACCAAATCTCTCTCACTTGTCACCCAGATGCTTTCTCTCTGATCTTATAAATAGGGGGTTTAAAAAGACAATCAACCAGAAAGTGAGGTGAAACAGACTCATATGATTTGTTAGTGCTTCTCTCCCTGTTTGCAGTTTCATGGGATTCCTTGTTTTATCTTTTTTCATACCGTGGTTTCCACACTGTGGTTTTTGCATCGTCCTTTCTCCATTTCCTCAGGCTTTGTTGTCCTTTAATTAGTCATTGCAGTTCATCTTGATATTATATCTTGTCTCTTATTTACCCCACGTGTTCCCAAACATCTGTCTGAGTGGAAATAGCTGAATAAGAAAGTGAGTGTGTGTGAAAGAAGGGCAGTTCAGGAAAAATTGTGCTTCCCAGTGTCAGGGTGGATCAGACTGGAAACTACTTGCTTTTACTGTGAGGAGTTGCAGGGGGACACTGCAGTTGTGAATTAGTCCCTCCATAGCCAACAGCACAATTTGAGGAGTCGCTGTCAGGATCAAAGAGACAATTTCTCTTCCACTGTGGAAAGCTGGCAGCTCTGTTCGTAGGTTGCACTTACAGTGCTATTGCTATTGGGAGGAAAGGCTGCTACCCCCATCATCCCACCCTTCTCTGCCCCCTATCAGCCCATCCTTCTCTCCAGGCTTTGCTGAGGTCAGGTTTAAAGGCTGGAAAGCTGCAGCGACCGTGGAGCTGCTGACCATGATCGCCTTGCAGCTTCTGCTTTCTGCAGGAACAGACTCTGCAAACAGTCGCTACCTATCCCAACAGCATGGTGAGGGATTCCCATAGACCTTCCTAACTGCTTTGGCAGTAAAGAATTCACTTGTTTGCCACCTCCAAGGCCTGGTGTTTGCTTAGACACTGAAGCCAGGTTGGCATCTTTGTTTGCTGAAACTTTCAAACTGAAATATGAGTTTTTGCTTTGCAAAGAGCACAAAAAGCAAAAAAAAATGTGATTACAGCCATTCCCATTTTTTTAAGGGATAGCTATCTTCAGAAAGAGCATCAACAATATGTAAGTCGACCATCTGTATTAGAGGAACTGTGACCAGCAAACAGATTCTGTCCTCGCTTTCAGACTCCTCCCTTTCCCCCCAAAATTGTGTCCATTTTGATGATGTGCTGCCACTGGGCTTAAACAGAGAAAATCAAAACAAAGCATAATATTTTTCAGTCAGCCATTTTATGCCAGTCTAACAGTAAAAATCGTTGCACTCAGGTTAGGAACAAGTGGCTTCCTGGCATCAGGCCTAGTAAAAATTTTAATAAACAGAGATCAGAGATGAAGTTTCAGATGTGACATACAGCCTTGTGTTATTCTGTTTAATCCAGTGTCATTTATAATTTAATTAGCAGCCTGTGTTAAGATGATGTGATATGCTGGTTTGGTAATTGTACTTGGAAGGAAGTGATGATATTCACTTTTTGGTGCTGAATCTCCCATCTATGGCATTTTCCAGTTGTGTGTCAGACATGTGGCTCCTCTGGCAGCGCAGTTCTGGGAGACGACGGGATGCTCTCTTCCCGCTGCAGTTGTGCTGGCATGGAGCACAGCCAAGAGATGGCTGGACTCCCTCTGAAGGCAGAGAGTCTGCAGTAGCTCTTGTGTTTGACGTGACGTGGGTTCTGGATCCAAGCCAGCACCCAGCAAGCCTAATCCTGTTCATTTGGGATTGTACCTGGACACCATACCATGCCCTTTTTCCTTCTAGTGGTAGCTGGGGAACTCGGGTTCTGTCCTCCTATACAGAAGCATGTTTGGCTCCCTGTAAGACTGTTTTGCATGTGTGTGATGGAGCCGTGAGGTCTAATCACTGGTTTGAAACTTGCATTTCCAGGGTGGAGTTTGTAGCCCTGGCTAAGGCTGTGCCCACCTCCTTGGAGAGACACCGTTAAGGGTACTTGCAGGTCCCCAGCAGCGGCCTCTTCGCTATTTGCTTGCAACATCCCTGGCAGGACCCCGGTGCTGGGATCCATGCTGCGCTGGGTTCTTCTGGCAAGGAAGAGGACTTGAGCAGCTCCAGGAGCAGAAGAGTAGTTTTTGTTGCAGCTTTGGTTGAGGCAGACAGCAAAGCCTTTCCTTGCTTTCCCTGTTGTGGGGGCTTGTGGGAAATTCCCACCTTTCCCTCCTAGGTCAAGGGGCACGGATCCTGCTGGGAATGGGTTAAATAAGTTCTGATACAGCAAATGCTTCATGGTCAGGGAGCGGTGGGAGTGGCTCTCTAAAAAGAGGATCTAGGGTGTGGGCTGAGTCCTCCTGAGGGAGGATCAGGAGGAGCAGCTAAGCCTGGGAAAGCAGAGCCCAGTCCAGTTGTGTTGGCCAAAGTTGTTAGTTTGCCTCTCAAAGCCACGCCTCGGGAAGGGGGTGGAGTAAATCCTGAACCCTACCTGAAGCATGTGGATTTTGGTTTAGGTCAGGTTGGTGAAAGCAGCTGTGTCCAGTCCCACCAAGGACTGTGTGTGGAGCTGTGTGTGATTCCTGCTGTGCTGCAGACAGACCCAGGGTGGTGAGCAGGCGGGTGGACACGTCTTTTGTGACGTGAGCACCCCGGTCCCTCTAACAGCCCAAAACAACCCCATCAGTGTTCCTTTATGAGTGTTTATTTTTGCAGGGCAACTTCGCGTTGCTTGGAAGAGCATTACAGAAGTGGCTATTTTTATACTTGTCTGCTCATCTGCTCGCTTCGCAGCTGGGTGGGTTGTGTTTTAGGGATGGAATACAGCTTAGCCTTTCCACGTGTGCCTTGGAAAAAGCAGCTGTTTCAGTTCCTGTCTCCACTGCAGATGCTCCCATATGCCACATTCCAACAGCAGGACATCAGGGCTGGCACACAGAGACTGGACTGTGCCTAGGGGAGGCCCTGTGGGGCTCTCCGGGGTCTGTGTTGTGTGTGGAGCTGTCAGGAGAGTTGGCCACTCAAGCATTTACCCTGAGAGGATGCACATGGCTGCTGGTTGGCACCTGCACAGCCCAGTGCTGGCACCCCAACATCTTGCCGTGTGTCGTCTCCTGGGGCTTAGAGACCTTGAAGGAACAGTTGGAAACTGCAGTGAGATGCAGAGGAGAGTCTCCAAGAAAAAATTCCCCCACTTAACTATGCCTTTTACTCCGTTAGATGTCTCTGTTTAAGATGGTTTTCTTCCTCAGAAGGAGGTGTGGGACAGGGTTTTTGGACAGCATTTTGCCTTGTTGCCCACAGACAGATGCTTGCACAGGGTTTTGTGACAGGGGCTGTGCTCTGCCTGAGCCTGTGCACTGCCTGGAGTGTGGAGCTGGCCCTCAGCAGAGACTTTGTGTTTCGCCCCTCTCCAGAAGAAAATGATTGGAAGGCTTTCTGGAAAGAGTGAGTTTTAGAAAGGAGTTTGGATATGGAAGGAACTGGCACCTTTATTATTTTGTGTTGCTGTAGCATCTCTGGGACCTGCAGGTAGTCTAAGCAATCCTGCAAAAGCATGAGCATGGAATACGGGCACTTTGAGGTGTTAGTAGAGCTGCTGCCATTCCAGTCTCATAAATGATTCCAGCAGGCCATATAGTGACTCCTCAGTGATTTCTGTCATAAAATTGCCCTTGCATTTAAATATGGCACAATTAAAAAGAAATCTTCTCCTGTTTCCTGAAAGGGAGCAAAGCACTCATTTGAAATACAGTGCCAGGTGATTCCCTGGGAGAAGAATTTCCATTGGAAAACATCTTGGCTCCTGACCAGCCTGTGTAAAGCAGTTGTAGAGGGCAGCTCATTATTGCTACCTGGGTGATTTTCTGGAGCAGTACTGTTACATTAGCAACAAGTTGGTGAAACCATTGGTCAGGATCCCTTCTCTACTGCTTCACTACATGGTGACAGAAGGGATTCCCAGTCCTCCCAGGCACAGGAGGCAACTGCGAGGAGAGAGCCAGTGGAATGAGCAAAGTGATGCTGGCCAGAGATTCATAAGTAATGAATTAAATCTGTGCAGATCAAAGGTTTCTATCAAAGTGTGGGAACATGATTTTACTCCTACAGAGGGAAAACATGAAGTCACCAGCTTTATGAATTGCACTCTGCCTAGATCTGCAGCCTCTGATTGCATGGATCAGTGCAAAGTTTGTATCAGAAGTCTTATTAGCATAGGCAAAACTGAGGTCGTCAGAAAAAAGCTGGAGGGGGCCGGGGGTGAGGCTGTGTTAGTCATTCAGCTAGGATGAGAAAATCCTCTGTAGCTAAGATGGGATGGATTGGGTTCAGAGCAGCAGAAAGTAATGGCATTGCTGAAGGAATGGGAAAAAGATAAGTGCTGCCCCTTTATGCACTAAAGCTGTTGTGGGCCACAGCTCATATTGGAGCAGCACCATGGAAAGAAAGCTCCAGCTGTCTGGGTGGTACTGGAGCTCTTTTGAACTGGCTCAACACAATTCCCACGTTTCAATTCAGAAAGCAGACACACCCCGATCTTTTCAGGGAGTGCCAGGGGCACCACTGGTTCCTGAATCTGTTTCACACAAAATAACTTCAGTAGCCCAACAGACAGGCTCTGAGACTCTTGGCCCTTGCTGCTGCCCCTGTTGTCACTAATTGCATCCAGCAATTAACTGTTTCTTGAAAAGTTTTCTGCCTTTCCCTTGCTTGTAGGAGAGGCAACTGTCAAGGTAACAGCATCCCTGTACTTGGACAATTTGATTTCTGAGGACATGCACAGATAACATCTGAACAGCCCCCAGTTTGAGTTGTATTGCCTTGGATTTGCTTTGTGCTGGTTGTAGTGACCCATGTTACACAAGCCGGTCAGGCTGGAGCGTTACTGTCTGGGCCAAGTTAAAATTTGCAGCATTTAAAGGGTCAATCAGAGCTCACCATCAGATCTCAAAAACAAGCCAGCAAAGCACTGCTGCATCCTGTCTTCCTGTGGATTAGCTGTGACACATCCAACTTTGTAGCTCGATCCCATAACTTTAGAGAGAACTGGGAGAGGACATTATGTTTGGAATTAATCTCCAACACCCCAGCTCCCAGGGGATGCAAAGCTTCCCCTGAAGTGGGTGTGCTCTCTAGATGCTTGGGAAAGATATTTCGTAAGTCATCCGAGAGTGCTGTATCTTTGGAGGGCGTGCAGCCCTACTCCATATCCTCTCCTGCTGCAGGTGGTTGGTCTGACCAGCACCATGAAGAACTTTTTTCTTCCTGGGCACACTGACCGCAACTGTTTATTCCCATAGAGAAGGAACATGGCAGTGGAGCTGGTGTTGTGTTTATTGGGAAGTCTTGTAGTTCCTGGAAGTTGCTAAGTCCTGCAGCAGCCATGGAGGCTGAATACAGTGTTCTTAAGGCCAGTTTTGGCATCTCCCTCTGTCCTCCTCCCTTCCACCGTTAGGGAATTGAAGTGCATACCTTAGTTTGGGAACAAAGCCGAGCTACTGGGGGCAGTGTTGTCTAACAGCTGGACTGCCGAGGGAAGAGCAGGACTTCTTGGTTTTGTTTTCCGTTCTGACGCTGGTTGTGTGGGCTGGGCTGTCATTTATTGATCTACACTCGGTCTCCCCCTCTCTGAGCGCTGGGGCTGGTGCTTCGTTGCCTCACGGGAGTGTTGTACTGGTTGTTTGTGGGAATTAAATGCTTGTGGAGGGCTGAAATGCTTGGTTGCTGGATAAACGCCTTGGATTTTGAATTTCTACTTGCTTGGTGCTTTGCCATCCTCATGAGAAGGCAGCAAAATATTATCCTTGTGCCATTCACCCGCCCTCAGGTCAGCCAGTCTGTGCCTCAGGGGATCTGGCAGACAGATCTCTGCAGGGTTGGCAATCTGACTGTGTTTCTTGGCCCCAGGCAGCCCTTCTTGGGTGCTGTCACCCTGCAGGCCAGTGGCAGGCAGCCTGTTGCAGTCACTGTGGCACTGTAGGGGCAGTCATGGAACTCGGCAGCAACACGGTGTCACAGATGGGCTCTTTGGAAACAGGGTTTTTCACAGAATCATGGAATGGTTTGGATTGGAAGGAACCTTGAAGCCCATCCAGTTCCAATCCCCCTGCCATGGGCAAGGGATGCCTCCCACTTTATCAGGTTGCTCAAAGCCCCTGTGCATCCATCTCCTTTCCTGCCTTGCACCTCTGCTGCATGCAGGGTCTGCACGGTCAGTGCCCATCGGGCACCCAGGGCCTTGGAGCTGCATGTGCCTCACAGTGAAGCTGGGCTGGGCTGCTAGGAAGGGGTGCCATGAGCCACCCCAAGTCCTGAGCTGGTTGCCTGGCCACAGGGTTGCAGAGCTGGGCCTGTTGACAGCGCTGCAGGTGCAGGACCAGGCAGGCGGTAGCTCTTGGCCTTAGTGTGTGCTACAAGATCCCTGCTGTTAGCTGTTTGTTTAATGATGGCTAATTAGAGGGAGAGGAGACTGGCTGGCCCTTTCCTCCTCCTTAGGGGGTGCGTTTCGGTATTCTGACAGGGAGTTGGAGGATGTCTTGATCCTCTGCCTAATCAAACTGAGTGAAGGGCATGAAGAGCTGTGTCTGCACTGCCAGAGGTGCACGGAGCGCGGCTTTCTGAGAGGAGAGGTTCTGCCTTTCACAATACAAAACACATCTCGGCAGCGGCACTTTTTGTCTTTATTGAATTAAGCAGGAACTTGAACTTAACTGTGGCAGTGATGGGTCCCAATTCTGGCTGCAACTCAACTTCTGCACTTGTTTCTTTTAACTTCTTGAAGTCTTAATTCTTGTGGGCTTTCGACTGTCTGGCAGTAGCAAAACCATTGCTGGCCATCTGTGGGGAAGATGAAAGTTCACACTCAGTGGCAGAGTGGGTGACAGAGGATCAGCACAGGGGCAAGTGTGCGTGTCTGGTGTGATCGTGGGAACTATCCTGTCAGATTTACATTCCTGAATTAATCTACAGAATTAAAGAGCATGGGAGACTTGTGTTGCTTTACTCTGTTTCTGCGCAGGCCACAGATGAATGAGAGTCTTGGTGTTGCAGCATCAGGTCCTGGCTTCTGCAGAGCAGTGTTTTAATCCTTCCCATCTACCCTTCAGATGCACTGTGTTGTACAGAGCAGGGGCTGCTCTTAAATCCCACTTGACTGTCAGTACATGCAGGCTGTGAAATACTTTGGCTCTCATACTACAAGGACAAGTTTCTGGGTCTTGGGATACTGGGACTGTGTGTATTTTGGGTCTCTGTGTACAGTTTTAGCTGGTGTCTCCCTGCCCTGAGTGCATGCCATGAGCATCCTGGTGTTGGGCAGTCTAAGCAGACACCTTTTGTGGCTGCACAGGAGGTTCAGCACAACTGACTGATGAAACCCAGGCATAGCAACTGGAGCGCAGTGGCCGTTCACTCGTGTTGCTCTCTATGCCAGGGACTTCAGTGACAGGCTGTAGTGGTGAGTTGCTTTTGGCAGGTGCTTGTAAAATTGTACAGTCCTCCTCCTCCTCCTGGTGGGAGGAAGTTCTGAGCTTTTAATTTTTGAACTGAATACTTTCTGTCCTGACAGCAGAGCAGGGCTTTCAGACTTCTTGCCTACTACCAGTCACTGGGTTATGAAGAAGCAGCTTTTTGTATGAAGATGTACCAGAATGCTGAATGTAAAATGCAGAGAATTGAGTTGTATTTCTATTGCATGGCACCAGGGTATGCGTGGACTTGTGTAGAAGACCTAAAGCTCTAGGAATTGTTTTTTGTATGAGTTGTACTCTGAGCCCTGGGCAGGATTGGCACCCCGGAGTGCTGGGTGCTGTACACAAGGATGCAAATCTTATCCTTGGGATCTTGCAATAAAAATAGACAAGGCAAAAGAAAAAGGAAGTCTTCCTGTTTTTCGTCTGGGTAAGGCTGTAAAGGCTTTCTGCTCATGGAGAGTGAGGGAGTTGTCTGAGGTCATACAGGGAGTTTGTGTCCGAGCCCAGCACCAAGCCCTCCCAATCTTCTGAGGCACAGCTGAGCGTGCTGAACACGTGAGCTGGCACGTGCGGATTGGGGCCAGTCTAACATGAGGGTCTTGCAGCGTGCGGTACCTTGCTGGGGTGCCCGTGCATTTAACTTCACTGCCTTGCACCATCCTCAGGCTGGCCAAGCTGCATTTGCTGTCTTGTCCTAATCCCAGTGACAGCACAGCATGGCCAAGCTGGGCTTCCTTTCTGAGTGCAGAGAGTGCATCTGGTCATGGCATCCATTTGCTACTGCGTGAAGAGCTGTCCTTGCTCTGTCCCCCATTCCTGCTGTGCACAGAAGTCCTGCCTCTGCAGCCCTGTTCCTCCATGGGGACCTCCAGGAAGCAAGATTCTTTTAGGCGAGTTTGGTGTGACAAGAGGAACAAAGTTTCATCATGAATTTGTGCTGGGATTCTGGATTAATCATTACTGCACTTAATGTGTTTTAACTCAAAGCCAGAACTATCCACATCACCTGACCACTCTGCAAGCACAACCAGGTTTTAACATGGCTTTGCTACCTGGAAGCAAGGTTTCAGTGAGGCATGAGGGAGCGGAGAGCAATGGTTAATACGTCGGGTGGAGTTAATCATTCACTGGATTCCTTAGCTCCTTGGTTATGCTTTTTTGGTGCCTTCCTGGAAAGTAAATCAGGGTATGCGAAGCAAAAACATACTTAACAAGTCACAGTAGCCCTGGTGTGTGTAGGGTTCCTTGCCTTTTGCTGAGGGTGGAGCTCCCCTATAGCAGGGGATACTTGAATGATCTGATAGAGCTGAGCAGTGCTGGAAAATTTGATCACTCTGCAGCTTTCACTTTGAATGCCTGGGCCAGAGACTGCAGAAGAAAGTGTCTGATCTTTCAGCTACCTGAGACCCCAAGCAAAGATCTGTATTTTTCTCGCAGGAGCCAAAGGCATCACCAGGACCTCAAACAGAAGAGGGAATACGTATCTTAGTTAATAAATTAGCAAAGATACAAGAGTCCAGCCCTACCAGCCAAAACACGAATCAGCTGCCTCTTATAAATCTTGAGATTAAAAATAAACCAAAAAAGGCTAAATGTTGTTGCTTTCTGGATTTTGAGCCTGAATTCTCATGTAGGAGGCATTTGGAGGCATTTGAACTTCTCAATAAGGAAATGCAGAGGGGGAAAAAAGACTTCAGCAAAATGAAAGGGATGGAAAAAAGTAGAGATTATCATTTAATGTCATGATTTCAGGAGACAGCTTTAGGGAACTCAGACCTTCTCTTAGGGCAAGGCTGAGTGTGGTTCCCTTTTTGGGGTGAAAGCGGGTCCTCTGGAGCCACATACCATGGGACCAGACACAGGGGTTGGGTAGGATTCGAGCAAGGTTGATGCAGGCTTTGCTAGAGAGGCAGCTGAGATCTTGAGGGTCATTTTTAGAGGATTTATCCTGTGAACTGATGGGATTGTAGGACATTTCTGCTGTTCAGAGGTAAATATTTAATCTGTAGGTAATGCAAGGCCAGGCTGAATACTGTGCCAGACGGAGCCAGTCCAGGAATCTGAGTTTGCCTTCCTCTTCCTTCCAGCCCTGATTCGCCTCCCAGACACAACTCAGGCCTGGAGAAATTTTATCCCTGAGCTTCTGACGTTTTCCTCTACCTGATGCAAAGGAATGATCCTGGAGTGTCCAGCTGTAACAGATCTGTTCTTCCTTGGGAGTGCCGTCTGGACCTGACAGCTGTGACTGTAAATGGGGTCTGCAGGCTCAGATGTGTTTAGTAGGTAGCACCAAATTCAATTACTATGAGGTATTTCATAGGATCATAGAACAGTTTGGGTTGGAAAGGACCTTAAAAATCATCCAGTTCCAAGCCCCTGCCGTGGGGTATTTGATGGGAAGGGCAAGTTTCCTCCAGCTCCCTCTTTGATTTCAGAGGTCTTTTCTGTTCTTCCAGCCTCACCTTCTCTACATGCTCAGCAGGGATATCTTGCCAATATTATTCTCCTGCCTTCTCAGGACTCCAGTGTAAAATTGTGACTTGAAGCCTGGTTCTGGTCTGTTTTAGAGCAGAGAACATCATGGTGTTGTTCAGCTGAGCACTGCAAACCTGTGCCAGGAGCGCAGAGGTGGGAGGGTGGGTTCAGGCTTTTCCTCTGCTGGTAGAGCTTGTGAATGCCAGGTGTGGCGGCGGGTGCCAGCCTCCAGGGTGCCTGCATGTAAGAGACGTGGATGGATTGCTTGTGGAGCTGATTGCTTCCAATTTGAAACTACAACCCCTAATTCCTCACTGTAAGTTACCAGGACTCCCCACGTGGAATCTCATTAGTCAGCACAGTTAACGGGAAAGCAGAGGGACATTTTAAATTGTGTTTGATGATAATGTTGGACTGAGGAAGAGATGCAATTAGGTGAGGAAATCTTGCGGTCGTTCATTTCCCTCGTAGGAACCAGCAGTTGCAGGGCTGGAGCTGTTTTCACATCAAGAAGGGCAGGTTATTACAAGAGAAGGATGGATTTAATTTACTGATGGCTTCTTGCACAGCCTTTTTTGAGACTTCTAAGATCCCAGGTAGGATGAGCATGCTGACTGTTTCCAGGGTCCTCTGGGAGCTGCTGTTGTGCAGGGAGGGGCTCCTGGAACCCGTTCTGTGGTTGCATTTCTTGGGAAGTCTCTCCCATTTCTTTCCATGCCATTAATGATGTTCCCAGCCCAGTTTGCATCCTCCATTAAGATGAAGCCACAGTCTGGCAAGGACGGGGAGAGGTCATGGAGGAAGAATTCTGAGGTCGCTCAGATCCATGGTTCAGAGACACCCAGTTGCGAAAGACTTTTCCTGGTAGGGGAAAGTGTTGCTTCCACAGGGCGTTCCATAAACCACTGCCTGCCACCTGCTTCCTGGACCTGTCTGTGCCTGCTGCCAGATGCTGGCCAGTTGAGTGTGAGCAGTCCATCAGAGTCTGCTGGTCACTTCTTGGGAGAAAAGAAGGAGGCAAAGAAAAACCCCAGCCTCTCGGAAGCACAAATATTGCTTTTAGGAGCGTTGGTGCCAGTGCAGAAGAGCCTGGCTGAGTCAGGAGAGGTCCTGCAACTCTTTGTTGTGAGGGGTGAAGCCTCTCATGGGGAGAGTCCCCTTCCTCCTTTAACTTCTGTAGTGGCGACCTGTATTTCTTCACCTTTTTCCTTCTGCCATTCTGTCTCACTCTGTCACATCAGCTGCAGTTGCCGTTTATCTGAGAGAAAGTCATATTTTGAGATTATGTTTGCTCCTTGAGTCAGGGAAAGCAGCAGCTCATCCCTACACCAGTCACAGGTTTATGGATGAGCTCTAATCCCTGCTCTGTGCACATCCAGCATGCTGTTTATCACTCACCTGTAACTACTGCTCTGCAGTGACAGGCAGATGAAGCCAAAAAAGCCAAATGAGAATGAAAGATAACTCGATTGGTGTTAGTCATGCTTCTGAATGCATTAGCAGTTCAACAATGGCCTTAAACACCTTGTGGGATCCAATTTAAGCCCATAAAAGTGAGGAAGTCCAGACTTGGAGTCTGTTCTATCTGTGTAAGCAGCCATGGCTGTAGTAGTTGTGGCACAAGCAGGCTAGGAAGCAGCCCTAGCAGGCTGGGACTTTTTTCACTCCGTTAAACAATTGTCATTTGTTTCCAAGGATTTGATTTTATTGCTCCTCCTATTTCACATAGCAGGAAATTAAAACAACCTCGAACACACAAGACACCTCAGATGCAAATTGTTATTCATTCAAATTATGCTGAATGTGGGAGCTGGGACTTCACGTAGCTCAACAAAGCTGTCATAGTATTTGATTATTCTGAATGTAATAAAAATATATGCTATCCATGCTCGGACTTCTGAGACCAGGAGTATCTGTTGTTGTGTAGCATGTGGGGGCACTACTCACATGGTCAAACCCCTTTCTGCATCTACAGCCCAGGCTGGAGAATGTGCCAGTAAAGGCTGTCTCCTTTCTAGTGCACTGCCTTATGTCTTCACTTCATCTGCTGCAAAACTTTGCGCAATAGCTCTGTGTTAGAAGGCTTCAAAACCCTGTACGAGCTGGGGAGCTGCCCTCCCTGTGGAGGACCCAGTATATCTCATATACTTCAGTCACCCCTTGCTCTCCATGTATCTCTCTTTTCTAGGATACAAGGAGGGGCTCTTTGTCAGGGAGTGCAGGGATAAGATGAGGGGGAATAGTTTTAAGCTGAAAGAGGGGAGATTGAAATGAGAACTTAGGAAGAAATGTTTTCCTGTGAGGGTGGGGAGGCATTGACACAGGTTGCCCAGGGAAGTCATGGATGCCCCATCCCTGGAGGTGTTCCAAGGCTAGGTTGGATGGAGCTTTGAGCAACCTGATCCAGTGGGAGGTGTCCCTACCCAAGGCAGGAGGGGTGGAACTGGATGATTTCAGAGGTCCCTTCCAACCCAAACCATTCTATAATGAGAAGAGTTTCAGCTCTTTGTTGAGGAGTGAGGACAGCTCTGTAGACATCCCACTGTATCTCTGTGCAGCGCAGCATCAGCTGGCCCTAGTGCAGGTCACTCCTTGTGTGTGTGCATCCGTGTGCAAATGGGAAGGCTCTGCAGTAGGAAGCTTTTGCCAGACATGGCAGACAGCTCTCGCGTGTTCTTGGCAGGGGTGTGTGGAAAATGTTGGAAAGGAAAACTGAAGCAAAGGCGGTCTACAGCTCAGTCTGCCTGGAGATCAGACGTGTGTGCAGGGCTGGGGAGTTCTGCGTCACACGCTCCTCAGTCCCTCTGCCTGTATGAGATCCCTCTTGGTTCACTGCTGTGCTTACAATCCCTGCATTTTCTTTTACTTTGAGGGAAACAGTAGCTCTTTGATAGCCTTCCAGGGGATAGAATGAGACATACGGACCAGTTATTGGGAAAAGCCTCGGGGTCCTTGTCTCCCTGCTCCCGCTGTCTAACACAAAGCACAGCTTCCAGCGAGTCTAAGCTGCTGTTGGTATTGGGAAATGGAGAGAGGGGTGCAATCTATGTATGTCTTTTCATACATGACCCAGGACCTTTTCTGACCACAGGTGCTTGGACCGTGGCTTCCCTGTCTGCTGGAAAGCAGCGTTCAGCAGCTCTGCGCTCCCAGGCGCGCACAGAGTGCCTGGCAGTCTGTTGGTGCAGCACAGCCCTGAGCTGAGGCAGGGATGACACAGTGGTTGTGGTGGGCTCCAGCACTGGTCACTGTCCCAAAGCTGGTTTTGCCAGCAGAAAGCAGTACCTCTGATGTGATGGATTTGCAGAGAGCAGGCCATGGGTTGTAGTCTGCCCTTTCCTCACATCAGTGGCACAGCAGAAGATTCAATTCTCGCTCCATGGCATTGCTGGTGATACTTCTTTACATCTTAAATGCTCCTTCAGTCCTGGCTTGCGCTGTGAAGTAGCAGGGACTGTGTTTCCGTAGCGGATGACACAGTCTCTGTGCACAGAGTGTGCTTCGCTGAGTTCAGTTGGTAATGTTCTTCTGGATCGGAGAGGAGGAAGGGTGCTATGGAAACGCAACTTTGTTATTATATGGGAATGAAATTTGTTATTTTGCTCTTGTGCCTCAGTGTGTGATTATACCATGGAGCAATTTTTAGCCTTGGCAAGAGGGTGATTTAACATAAGACCAAAGATGCAGCTTAACTCGGTGTCTGCCATGAATCCTGAGGAGTGATGATGCCGTCTGAAACTCAGTGTGCCCTGAGGACTGGGCAAATATTCTTTCTGCCAGCAGAGCTGATGTAAGGTCTAATTTATGAATGTGATACTTGACATTGCTGCGGTGTCCAGAGATTACCAAGGGTGTTTACCGAAACCCTCCAGAGTCTCCCTGCGGAGCCTAAGAAGGGATCAGACTGAATTTCATGTCCTGCCGTGCCAGACTTGCTCTTGGTAACCTTCCAGGCTCTGCGGTGCTTGGAGCAGAGGCAGTGAATGGTGCTAGCAGGGCACAGAGTGGGCCAGTGCCCGCTTCCCCTGGTGCACGACAGCAGGCTGCATGCCGCTGCCTACTGAGGGCTCTCTGTCCTGAGTGTTTTATTGGGCTTGGCTTTGCTTGAGTTCATGCTCCTCTTTCCATTTTAAACAAAGCAAATTTACTGGTGGTTTGTATTTACCGCTAACACCCTCTTGCACAATCGTCCTTATGGGTTTTTATCTTCAGCTTATGAAGAATAGGGTAATTTTGTAATGAATCATTAAATTGAGAGATAGTCCAAGACAGTTGCTGGAACCTGAAATGAATATCAGCCTCCCCAAAGACTCCTCAGCCAGCACTATCAGTGGTTTGATTTGTGGACTGCTGAGGAGACTCAGCTTTGGGTTTCTGTTTTACTCAAGAGAAAATGAAACAACAACAACAAAACCAATCTGTTTACAGTTGGAAAAAAAATCTATGAAGTGGAAAAGGTGTGACTTTTCTATTTTGTGTTGTCTGTTCTGTCCTGCTGGGTCTTGGATGGTTGGTTTCTTCTCTTTGGTGTGTGCTTTGCCAGCTATTTTGTGTGATGGCTGTGGGTGTTAAACAGCAGTAAATGACTGTAAAGGTGAGTTGTCAGAGGAGTGGTGCCTGAGAGCTTTAGAGAAAACCTGACGTAGGGAAAATTCATGCTCGTCTGGAGCACAGGGGTTATGGAAGCAACTGAGAGACCTGGGGCTTTTTAGCCTGGAGACTAGGAGGCTTAGAGGAAACCTTTTTGCTCTCTACAACTACCTAAAAGGAGTTTGTAATGAGGTGATGCTGGTCTCCCAAGTAACAAGGGATAAGATGAGAGGAAATGGCCTCAAGTTGCTCCAGGGGAGGTTTAGATTGGATATTAGGAGAAAATTTCTTTACTGAAAGAGTGGTGAAGCACTGGCAGAGGCTGCCCAGGGCAGTGATGGAGTCTCCATCCCTGGAGGGATTCAAAAACCATGTGGCCATGACTCTTGGGACATGGTTTAGTAGGTGCGGTGGGATTTGGCTGATGGTTGGACTTGATCTTGGAGGTCTTTTCCAACCTTAATGATTTTGTGATTCTGTGATTTAAGCTGAAAAAACAAAAGATTTCTGAGAGCACGAATCAGCTCTTAGGGGAAAGCCGCTTCGCTGCAGCTGTGTGAAACTGTGGGGGAAAAGAATCCTGGCAGGCTGTGCTGGCACAGACCTCCACGTGCCCACGCTCTGTCCCCTGAGAGACTTCGGCATCCGGGCTCCATGCTGGCTTGCTTTGGTGAGAGTGGCTAATGGGGAGCACCACAGGATGCAGAGCCCCACAGCCACTGTGTCAACCCTACTGTATGCTGGCATGGGTGGTAGGCAGTGATTTAATGTATCGTACGGCTTGGTGTGGCTGTACTTATTGACTGGGGAGTTGGCTTTGTATATGAGAAGAGACAAGGATAAGTAAGGCGCTGTAGGCTGCGTTGGTGAGGTTTACCCTGGGGCACAGAGCCAGCACAAACACGGCTGCTGAAACCACCTCAGCCTTACCCTGAGGTCTGGAGGGGACAGGGGTGTTTCTCAGGCCTTGTTCTGGTCTTGTGCACTGGGCAGTGCTTAACCCTGCCTGCCTGAGCTGCGGCCGCCTGCGCCTGATCTTTGCATTGAGGCTGCAGGAAGCAGAGCCTTCAGCAGCTGCAGGAATCAACCCCCGGGTCTGGGATGCTCCATGTCTGCTCTGGCTAATACGATTAAGAAATTGGGGGACGGAAATCATTGCAAAAACTGCAGGGAAATGATGCTTGCAAGAAAGAAAGAGTAATTAAAGAAAAAGGGTGGCTGCAGTAGAAGGAAAAACGCTGATTGTGAATCCTCAGCTGTCCTTGATGTTCCCGCTGTACGAGGTTGCACGGTCCGGTCTGTGTATTTGTGCTGGCAGTCGGTGATCTCTGCAATAACAGCCGTGCCCTGTTTAGCTTTGCTACTATTTGGAGGAGCTGTGCCAGGACTTATTGGAATCCCCCAGGCAGTTTAAAAGATCTTTTAAAGCTGTGGGGAGCAGTGGGAGCTCAAACCCCTACTCAGTCTCTGGAGAGATTGGCTTTGTTTAAAACAAATGTGCAGTGGGATGCTGAGGTGTGGTGAGAGGTTTAATACGATGGCTTTTAATGCGATCAGGAAAGGAATACCTCCCAGTAGTATTTGTAGGTATTAAATAATTAGGAAGATTAGCAGAGTCGCAAGGCCTTTTTTTTTTTCTGTAGACAATTCATTCCACATAATATTTTTATAAAGGGATTAGAGGTGTTGGATTTGTGGGAGAAAGGAAAAGACACTGCAGTGATCCTCCCTTTAACAGATCAGTGACGTGACCTGTAGTGTGAAGGGAATGAAAATATGCTTTCTGTGGTTCCCTCAAAACACAATCAGTCCAGCTGTGTCTCTGTTGTGTGTTCAGTTTGAGGGAGAGCCATCCCTTTTCCAAAGCTGATCAGAGAAAGGATGCTGCAAAACAGGCATCTCTTGTGAATGCAGCCAGGCTATTGCCCCAGCTCTCTGGCCGCAGTTGTTGGGATAACTGTCCTCTGGGAAGCAGCCTGAGCCCTTCAAGCCTCTTCCCTGGTGGCTACAGAATGACTGCTCTGATTCCCTCCTATTTCTCCCCAGGCTGAATTGAAGTATATGCTCTAAGGATAACGTATTCTTGGCCCGAAGGTGATTTTGTACGTGTATGGATGCCAGGAGAGGAGATGATGCCTAGCACAGAGCTGTGGAGGTTGTGAAGGTTTAGGACTTTTTGTGTCTTTCCCCAGGGAAGCGTGGAAGTTCTCCTTAAGAAGTAGGCACCTTCTGCTTCCTCAGCCACGGTGGCTTTTGAAGGCAGCCCTAGCCTGTCCACTCAGACTGAAGCATGGGCCATTCCAGGCAGCAGGTAGCGGGAAGAGACTATTGTTGGACTGCAGAGGAGCAGCACAGGAGCTGTGTTAGAGCCAGCCCAGACAGGGGCAAGAGGGTCTGTGTCACAGCCAGAGGTCTGAGGGGAATTGTTCACTTTGCTCTGCACAGGTGGAGGTGAATCCATGTTGAGAGGGAGGGCTGAGCTGAGGGGAGCAGTGTAAAAGCAGGTTATCTGGAGGGCAGCTGCATCTTTCCAGGATAAGCTGATGACTTGTCTGGAGGATTCATCCAGAGCCCTTTCCAGGGATCTGTCCTTAGCTCTCTACCCTGTACCTCCAGATCTGTTGCATAGCGAATTTAATCAGCCATTAATGCTGGCAGAAGTGTGGACGGTTATTTGTCCCAGGCAGATTGTGCTGAAGGTTTGGCTCTGTCCTATTTGGAGTTTAAATTTTCCAGGCAATGGGTAGAGTTAAGTCCTGTTTAACCTTTCCTGTCTGCAGTGTCAGGCTTGTATTGCTCCAGCTGTTTCACTGCTGACGTATCTGCTGTGCCGCCTTCAGCCCTTGCATGGTGAGGGGCTGTTGGCATCTCCTAATGGACAAGACATGGGAATGAGTGAATCTATGAGGTATGTTTGTTGGCTTCAGGGCTGCATTTGGCCCATCACTGCTTGACAACTTCTGAACTAAAATTCCCTCTGTTTCTTTTGGGTTTGACTTTTGCAAGGAGTATTTGTTATCTGTTTTGATGGACTGAGTAGGGAAAGGCTGGTCTCCTCCGATGTGGGAGATGTGACTGAAGCCCCGAGTTTAGCTGATAGCGAAGCTAAGAGTGCTGAATCCAGCATGGACTTGGAGGCGGACACTGAGCAGCCTCCTGCACACAGTGGTCCAGAAGAGAACCAGAAATGTGCATCTCCTGCAATGGGGCCTGGCCTACAATCTTACTGGGTGAGCATCTCTGCTGTGCTGGCAGCCAGACCTGCAGGTACTGAGCCTGGCAGCCACTGGAGAAGCACAAAGCTTGGCTCCTGAGCAGAGCAAACCTCCTCTGACGGCTTCTGGGTGATGGGTCTGAGCTGACTGCTGTAGGAGCTGCAACAGAAAGGGGATTCCATCTTCATGCTTTTCCTTGGAACTCCCAAGTGGATGGTTTCTGTGGAATGTGTCGTCAGTCATCTCTGCTAAAGGCTCTGAACCAGGACTGGTCAGGTGATGGAGGATCAGGAGGGTGACAGGGTCTCCTCATCCTGTGCACACTCCGATCCTGGCAGCAGAGGTAGTGCCAAGGAGAGGAGCAGTGTTGAGTGTTTTACATCCTGTGCGTGCAGCCTCCCCTCTTGCTGGACCAGGAGAGGGAACTACGAGTGCTTTCCTTGCAACGGCATGGGCATATTCTTCGCGAGATCTCGTGTAGGGGACAGAGTGGTTCTGTTTCCCACACTTATTTACAAGGTCTTCCTGAGGGGGTGGCTCTGCCATAGTGCTCAGGGCCCTGCCGAGGCCCAGGAAAGTGGCTCATTTCCCTTTGTGCCTACTTGGGGGCCTCTGAGCATCAGTGTTTTCTGGAGTAGAGACATTCTGACTGCATCACAGAAATCTTTCTTATGCTAAAAGGAAGCAACCCAACCACACACATTATTAATGCCAAAAACATGCAAATGCGTTTTGCACTGGAACTAGTGAGTCTGTATTGGGTTCTGCTTGTTTTTTGTTTAGGGAAGGAAAACGTTTGAGGATCTATAGTTAACATACTCCAAAACCATCCGGAGCAGAGTCCTCCAACTCAAACAACTACATTTGAAAAAATACAGGGGGGTGGAGCTCATATTGGTATCGGCACTGAAACGCAGGGATGAAGGAAAGCCTGTTCTTCAGCATCTTGTAAACTGCTTCCCTTTTGTCTCTCTGTCTGGTTGCAGCGCAGACTGGCTCTGTGATTTATGGCACATAACGTCAGCTTTGTAATTAATTCCTTGAGCATTTCGGTTCCAATAGGGATTCATGGGCCTGACTTTGAATTATGGTCCCCTTGTGCTGGAGGGATGTTTACTGTGAAACAGTAGATTGGAAGCACTTTCACCCTGGGAATGATGGAAATGGAATTATCTCCTGCTTCAGAAGGAGCTGGGATGTATGGAGACCACCTGAGGCACAGGTTCACTGGAGCACCTGTGCCTTCACTTGGTCTGCACACCTCCTTTTGGTTCAGGCTGCTGAATTAATCAAGTTTGGTTTTTTCCCTTTTTCCCTTCCTAGAGGAAGCCTCTAGGCTTGATTCTGAATCTCTGTTACTGCCCAGCAGAATGGGATGCTGACTACACATTAAGGCAGTTTCTCCAAATTTGTTTTATTTAGCTAATAAACACAACAGCTCCTGCAGAACTGGATCATGTAGTGAAACACATATTGAGGCATTTAAAACAACAGGAGAAAAACAGATTGTTTCTGTATTGGAGTGAGAAAGTCCATTTGTTTGTCTGTAGGTGTCTGTGTATGTATATATCTGTCTGTCTATCTGTCTAATTAATTTCAAACCTAGAATATCGTACACCCAGGGATCCAGGGAGTGTGGAAGTAAGCCAGGGAAGGAAAGGAGGTGTGCTTTAGGAACTAGCGTAGGTGATGTTGGTGGGTGACCCAGTGACACTCAGAAGCAGGAGAGATGCTGCAGACCTAAAACTGTGGCAAGCATTTCAGAAGTCCCACCTGATGTTGCATCCCAGCCTGAAACGGAGGAGATCTGGGCTGCAGGTGTCATTTGCAGCTCCACAGCCTTTCTGGGCTCAGCATCCGATGGGACCCCCACTGGCACACTGGTCACAGCAGCAGCTCAGTAGCATCTGGGTCTTCCTCTCTCTGGGCCACCTGGAATTGTCCCAGTGCTGGCCCCATGGATCCTGCTGCTCGAACTTTCCTGCTCTCACACATTTCTCCTCAGCTCCTGTTTTTGCATGTGTTCTCTGAAATGAGTCATCCATTCCCATGTGTCTTCTGCCTTCACAACTCCCAACAACCACTGCTCCAGTAACACCACCCCCATCTTCATGGGGGGAGGCAGTGAATTTTGGCTCAGGCTGGTCTGAGCCCTCATCACCTTGAAGAACTGGATCTTCCAACACCGCTACAGACTAGGAGAGATGGAGAAGTCCTCATTAGTGAAGTTTCCGTCTACATTCATGGTATCTTCAGCCTGATGAATAACAGAGCTTTGCCCTTGTTGCTGCTGAGCGAACACCTCTTCCCGACGGCCAGCAGACTGTTCTCTGGTTGCTGTAGTGCAGGACTTGTTTCCCTTACACACTTATTTCACGTCTCTTCCTGCTGGTACAGGCTGCCAAACGATTTGTTTCTTCCTCCCCCATAGATGTGTCTGTATCCACTGCTATATGTGTTCCTGCTTTCCTTTCTCATATTTGGATCTTGTGAATCAGAAATTGCTGCACAGCGTGGAGCGAGGGGGAGAATGCTCTCCGGATGATGTCCCTGTTCTCCAGCCATTGGTTGTTGCAGCAGGCCAGAGCCAGAGGGTTTGACCTACAGCTTCCCCTCCGTGGTGGGAAGCAGCCAAGCCTTCTTCTGCTGCTCCCTTTGCTGTAGAGAGCTGTGTCAAATGCCACTTTTCAGAGATGACTGAGAAACACCCCTTGTTCATGTCTCTCATGGGGTTTTCTTTAATACAGAAAGAAATTGGGCACCTGGAAGCAATGCGGACCTGAGGTCTGGCTGAAATCTCTTGAAGGAGACCCCATGGAAGGCAATGCTGGTCCCCATGGCCAGGTGCCAGCGAGTTTTGATTTCCTGGGTCTCTCCTGGCATTCGGTGAAGGAAGGGCAGGATAGCACTGGGATGGGCACGGAGTGGAGCCACGCTCTAGGCTGGAGCTGGACAAATGTTACATAACGGGCTGCTCTGTTCCAGAGACACGTTCGAATGATTAATTTGAGGCTCTGGCAGCTGCTTCCCTGTAATAATATTTTAAACATTACTTTTCCACTGGTTCTTGCCAGCAATCGTTATTTTGCGCGGTGGAGGCTGTAAAATTTCACTTCAAGGATGGGTTTCACTCCTGTTACAAAATGTGTCTGGAATGTGCAGATGTTTCCTTCGGGGAATCGCGAGCCAATCCGCTCTAACACATCATCCCCGCGGGGAGGACTCAACGTGCTAAGGAGCCCTATTCACAAACTCACAACTACACACAGAGCCCCGTGGAGCCGTACCCAGGCCACGCGTGTTGCTCCGAGCCCTGTTGGTGTTGAAAGCCCAGCGCCCCAGCTGGAGCTGCAGTAGGCTTTGGGCCGGGCAGCTGCTGGGCAGCAGGGACGCTTGTGCCGGTGGCAGAGGGGTCCTGCTCTGCAGCCCGTGGGAGCCGTGCCGGTTGTTATTGCAGCTCAGATTTTACACTGTGCCACATCATACTGTTTTCTGGAGACGGGTTGGAAGAAGGATGAAGACTTTGGCTTACTGGGTGCAGAATAACATCCTGCAGGTATCCAAGGGTGTGCGTGCCAAGGACAGAGCAGAGTCGCTGTAGTTGTGCCAGAGTTAGAGGAAACGGAGAGATGGGATTTAGTTGAACAAAAACAAGTTTGCATGGAGAGGGGAGAGCACTGAAAGATACTTTTTATGGAACAGCTCCTGGCAGACAGGAACCCCAGCAACTGGGACTTCAGATTAAGATTGTATCTGGGCTATCTCACAGGGCTGACCCTGTGTTTGTAGGAGGATTCAGAAGATCACGCATTTTGTTCACTGCATTTTGTTCACTTGTATAATACTTATTTCCAGTATCACCTGCCCAGGATAGGAGAGCAAAGCTGTTGAGGGCATCCATCCCTGGCACTCCAACACGGGTTGTCCATGGTGGGATAAGTGCCCAGAGCTCTGCCCCACATTACCTACTCCTCTCAGCTTGGAGCGTGGTGCCTCCTGCATGGCTCTTCCCATGTCTGTGGGTCAGTAAGGGCCGGTCTTTTGGGATGGGTGCTGTCTTTCCGCAACTCCAAGTGGAATAGCTGGGCTGTCTTAGTCTGTGTTAGCTGCTTAAAACCCTACCTGTAGCGTTATGAGAGCATTTGGGGTCCAGAGCATCTCTAGGATGAACTTTGTTTGGGATGCTGAATAGGTTTTGATGGTGATGTCTGCCTCGATCCTTTTGTGCAACTCGGTATGGATCAGTATGCGGGACTACCTTGCCTTACACCCTGCATACAAACCAGGTGGAACCTGGAGCAGAAATGAAGGTGGTTATGGAGAATAAATATAGAAGAAAAAGTATTGGGAAAGAGAAATGTTGATAGTGATGAGTATGGACCGAGAGCTCAAGGCCATCAAACACTGATAAGCAAAAGAATGCAAAAAAAAAGTCTGTGGCCAGCAAAGCTAAGGAGAATAGAGTATTGGGAATTAAAGGAATTATAATGGTACTTGTCTTTTAATAAATGGACATGGTTAAGTTATCAATGAAAATATGGGAAAGACAGGACTGTTCGGTAAATATTTCTGGTTTCCATTTGGAAAAAAGCCAGATGATGTATTTGTATCATATGAGGATGATGAAACACTTTCCACTCCAACAGTAACTGAAGAGGATGTTAAAGAGCTGCTATTAATGTCAGGTCTTCTTAAACCAGTGAGTTTGGATAGTTTGCATCCAAGAATTTTGAAAAAGATCTGGCTGAAGAGCACTATGGACTATTAATGTTCATTTTTAGTGAGTTTTAGTTTTTTAATTGTGTTTTAGTGGGTTTTTGTTTTAGTTTGGATCAAAAATTGACATGATGCCAGCGTTAAAAGAAGGTGAATGAGATGGTACAAACGTTAGTAGCCTGGTGTCTTGATTTTCTAGCCCAAGGAGAGAGAGTACAGTGGATATTAGCCAGAAGTTAAAGGGGACAATATAATTAATGGCAATCAACATGGAAAATTCACTTATGGAAAATAGATCTTGTGAACCTCTGCCTTTTAAGTAAGTTTACAGATGGAGTAGATGAAAATGGAGGCCTTGATGTAATACACACATGACTTCTGTAAGGTATTGGGCTTTGTGACATTTGTATATTTGTTAGAAATTGGAATGAAAAAAAATCAGTGCTATGTATATTAAAGGGATTAAATAGTGGCTTCAAAATGTAGGAGTGAACTGGAGTGACCCTGAAGTGCTGCAGTGAAGTCCCAATGGTTGGTTGCTGGTTGCTGCCATAGTATTTTTGTCAACATCAGTGATACTGTACAGAGAGTGCCAAAGCACAGAGAGGGAAAGGGAGCTTGGCTTTTGTGGAGATGTGGTCACAGAAAAGAGCAGCCAGACTGCCCAGTGTGGGATCGTACATCTGGGACCAGGGACTGCAGGCCTGGTGTCAGGATGAGAAGCTTCTCCTGGAAGGTGAGGACTTCGCAGGGGGAGGGTGGCAGTTGAGTGTGCAATGAAGAATATGACCACCAACATGATATGTGCAACCCAAGAACGTGTGGGCAGAACTGTTGAGCAGAGGGGTTGTTTGTCCTGGTGTCCTCACTTCATGGAGACAGCGATGCCCTAAAGAATTGCACCAAAAGCATGTCTGAAGGACTGTCTCCTGTGAGGCAGCTGGTGTTTGCTGCTCCAGCAATAAGGTGGTAGGTGACTGAGGAGTGTTTGTGGTTGAAACCAGAACAGAAGGTCTCTCAGTTTAGTGGATGGTGGAATGAATCCTACCCCTGGGAATGCAAAATGGGCAAATTTAGACCAGGAGGAATCCTAACTGACCAGCCATGCAGAGCTTATCAAAGCTGGTGGTGGCCGTCCCGTCCCTAGGAGTCTGTGTGAAGACAGGAATGTTCTCTAGAAGGATGGGGAACTGCTTACTTAGGCTAGCTGCAGGAATTACTTATGAGGGCTCCGGTGGCTCCCAGTTTGTGCTTTGTTGGGGTAAATGATACAGGAGAAATCTGAGTCGTTCTTTTTTAGTGCAAGCAGCAGACTGCCAGAAGGGAAGGGTTAGCAGCTTTGTGTCCTGTTCACTGTGTCCCTAAAACTGGCTCACGTATGGGGTAGGTCTGAGTGTTTCGAAACATCTGGGGAGCCTGTCCCTCTCTTGAGACCATGGGAAGCAGACATAACATCAGGCTTGCAAGGAAAACACAAACCGGATTGTGCTGCAGCTGTGGTTTGGCCAGGTCTGGGGTCCTGAACACACCGCGCTTTCCTCTTTGCCCCAGGCTCCCCTGGTTTGTGGATTTTCCATCGCAGGCAGTGGGCTGTGAACTCTGCGGTTGTGCTCAGAATCATTGTTTTCACAGAGCAGCACCATTTACTTTGTGCTATTTTTAAACATATCAAGTGCTAATGTGACCGCCTCAAATCCCAGAGTTTTCTCTCTGGAGGAGAAGGAGCTAAGTAAGAGGCTCAGCACCTCTCCAGCATGGGCTGTGCTGCAGAATGTGGCCCAGAGTTGTTCTCTGTCACTGACAATGCACTACCAGGCCTGGAGCTGGCTAAATCTTCCTGGTCTTTATTGTAGAATCATAGAATGGTTTGGGTTGGAAGGGACCTCAAAGCCCATCCAGTTCCAACCCCCTGCCATAAGCAGGGACACCTCCCACTGGATCAGGTTGCTCAAAGCCCCATCCAACCTGGCCTTGAACACCTCCAGGGATGGGGCATCCTGTCACTACAGGCCCGTGTAAGGAGTCCCTCCCCAGCTTTCCTGGAGCCCCTTTCAGTACTGGGAGACTCCTCTAAGGTGCTCGCCCTAGGCTGCTCCCACGCCTGGAGGGACAAAGGGACATGATGACACTGTCTCTCGACCACCTCGTGGCTTTTGGCTATGAGACTTTCTCCGTCTGTTCTCATGCTGGTTTGGATCCAGGTGCTCTAATTGTGTCTGTGTTACTCACCATACTGGGTGTCTTTGACTGGTAGATGATGTTACTCCTAAATCCCCAGGTAGGAACCCGTAAAGGCTATGGTTTGCCACCTCATGTCTCTTTTTTCTCTTGTTTGTGTGCTACTGGTGCTGTGTGGTGACTGTTCTTGCAGTGCGAGAAATGAGAGAATTTCCCACTTGTTTGAAGAAATTCCTTTTGGTCTGGTGTTTCCTTGTCCTCTTCACTCTGCCAGGTCGCTTGCTGCATTCAACCAAGAAGTAGCATTAAGGCTTTCAGAAATCTCAGGGCATTTCAGATCATAGAATCATGGAATGGTTTGGATTGTAAGGGACCATGTGAAGGTCATCCAGTCCAAACATCTTCAACTGTATCAGGTTGCTCAAAGCCCCATCCAACCTGACCTGATGATCAGGCAGTCACTGTTTCTCCATTTTCCTGCTATGGTGGTGCTTGAGTGGCTCCACTGTTCCTGTTGGGGTATGAAGCATGGATGCCCCAAAAGGTTTCCAGAGAGAGGCTATGCAGATATTTTTTCATACTGTGTATTTGCAGACTGGGCATCTCCTTTAAAGAAGGCTTTCCTGGAGTTGTTCACATCTCTTGACTGCAACTCCTGCACCAGCTCAGCTGTGCCTTGCCCATGGCTCTCGTTTGTGGTATCACAGAGCTTACGGTATGAGAGAAAAACAGCTTTGTGGTTTTATTATTTCTCATGGAGAAATCTTATCCCTGGAGAACATCTATCCAAGCAATGGCCTCACAGGAAAGTAAATACAAATAGAATAATAAAAAAACAGGACCTGGAGATTATCTACTCTATCCACCATCCCCGTGGTGAGTTAATATCAACAGTACCTAAACATTTATTGAAAACTCTTCCCTTTCCATGAGGAAGATGAAGCACTGAGCAGCTCAGCTGTGTAATCCCTAAATCACATCGTACGGAGGGCTCACTTCTCGTGGTAAAATAAAATATCAGTGGGCTGTGAATGTGCTGGCTTGGAAATGCTCTGAGTTTTCAAGAGAGTGGAGCTGGGTGTTGCAAGAGCTTTGTGTTGGGAGGCTGTGGCACAGGATGTGGCAGATCCATGGATGGAGGCTTTTTCAGGGAAGAACTGGGTATCTTATGTGGAAGGAGGTTGACTTTGGGCTGCAAGCATCTGCCATGGTCTTCTCTCTTAGAATCATTGAATTGATTGGTTGGAAAAGACCTTTGAGATCATTGAGTTCAGCCATACCTGTCCACTACTAAACCATCCCTGAGCACCTTATCTACCTGTCTTTTAAACACCTCCAGGGATGGTGCCTCCACGCATCCATTCCAGTGCCTGTTAACCCTTTCAGTGAAGGAAGTTTTCCTAGTATCCAATCTAAACCTCCCCTAGTGCAACTTGAGGCCGTTTCCTCTTGTTACTTGGGAGAAGAGACCAACACTCACCTTGCTACAGCATCCTTTCCGGGAGCTGCAGAGAGTGAGGAGGTCTCCCCTCAACTTCTTCTTCTCCAGGCTACAACAGTCCCAGGTCCCTTGGCCGCTCCTCCCGAGCTCTGCTGGGAAGACACTTGATTTTATCGTATCTTTGGTTTCCTTGCAAACTTTCCATGAAACAAATGTGTGTTTTCAGGGCTGACATTTTGCTGGATGAAGCTTCAGACTGCTTGTTTATGTGTGGCACTAATTATGGACGTTAACGTTATTTAAATATTTGGGTTGCTGTTTTCCCAAGCTGAAGGTCTTCTCTGTTCTCATCTTGGTGTGATGTTACAGAGTGGGGCTGGGTGATCCCTGATGTTTCAAGCCTTGTTTTGTGCCACACTAAGTCACCTCTTGGCAGGGGAGGACCAAAGTCCAGTGCCAGCTCTGGTCACCGCCAGCTCCTGGTCACTCAGAAGGTGGGACCTGGCATGAAAAGCCTCTCTTGTGACAGTGGCCATCCCTGTAGCCAGCTCCTCATCCCAGCAGAGCGCCTTGGAGAAGATCTTGCTGACCTCTATAACAGAGGAGGCCCCTGGTGAGGCCCCAGTGTCTCTCTTGCCTTTGGCTCCATTGTTTTGGCGTTGGGAATGAGGAGATGAAGTCAGTGGCAGTCTAAGAATAACTTGTAAAATGAGCTGTGCTGTGGGTCCCTGTGCAGCCAGCAGTGCTCCAGTTCCTGGGAGCCTCTTGTGCGAAAGAGCCCCCACCCAACCCTCCTGCTCGGAGAGGAGGGGGATGGAGCGCATGATGCCATTGCCTACGAGCCAGCCGTGCCAGAGGTGACGTCACTCCATGAGGTAACACATCCCCTTTGTTCAAGTGGCTTCATCCCTGCTCTGGCTTTATAACCATATTTGGGAAAGTCTGTGGAAAGCTGGTGAGATCCGAAGAGCTGCTCTTTGAGTCTCTGCTGCCCTGCACACAGCTCCCACCTGGAGGATGGGGATGCCTTGGTTGTGCTAGGGTTGCCCTCTCTGTGGTGGAGGTGTCCTGGGCATGGTGGGGATGCCCTGGATGTACATCCTGCAGGCATGCACAGCATCTGGGGAGTTCTGGGGAGCAGCTGAGGGACCTGGGTCTGTTTAGTCTGGAGAGTAGGAGACTAAGGGGAGACCTCATTGCTCTGTGTGACTCCTGGGAAGGAGGTTGTGGTGAGGTGAGTGCTGGTCTCTTCACCCAAGTCAAAAATGATGAGGAAATGGCCTCAGGTTCCACTGGGGGAAGTTTAGATTGGATATTAGAGAAGATTTCTTTACTGACAGAGCGGTGAAGCCCTGGCAGAAGCTCACCTCTGCCAGTGGTGGAGTCTCCATCCCTGGAGGGGTCCAAACAGCGTGTGGCTGTGGCACTTTGGGATGTGGTTCAGTGAGCATGGTGTGGGGTTGGGCTGATGGTTGGACTGGATGAGCTTAGAGATCTTTTCCAACCTTACTGATTCTGTGAGACAAGGAAGGAGCATTCCTTCACTGCCAGTGCTCTGAGGGGAGCCTGCAGTGATGGGGGGACCTGCTCGTGGTCCTGCAGCGAGTCCACAGTGGAGCTGGGTGTTACATTTGGGTCTGCTTCTCGTCCAACCCAGCCATCTCCTGGCACTGCTGCCTTGGGAGAGCATGTGTTAAGAGTGCTCTGCAGTGCTCCCAGGAGAGCACAAAGTGTACGGAACATTGCAAAAACACTTGTATCCTTGCATTACATCTTTATATCAACAATTACAATTTTGCTGCGGGAAGAAGAACATTTCGTTTTTTGGGGAAAAGTCTTTTGGGGCAAATTCCTTAGAGAGAGCTAAGGCTTGGGCCAGCTTTTGGAAATCATAAATTCAGAATGAGCAAGTAAATTGTCATCGTGCTGTGACAGCCTCAGGGAGATGAGGGTGCTTGCTGCTGTCTGCCAGTCCCAGCGTGCAGCGCTCTGCTCAGGACTTGCTTCCCGCAGCTACTGGAGTCTCCTCTTGAGCCTTTCCCTGGACATCACTCCATCTTCTGTGTTTGCTCTGGAATAGCTTCACTGTTCTTTGGAAGCCAATCCCTGCAGTGGTGTCCCTTGGCACAGGGATGAAGTGCAGCCTCCTCTGGAGTGGGATGCAGCAGCTCCCAGTGATCTGCTGCTCTTGGAAAGAAAGAGGTGACCCCCACCAGTGAAAGGCCCTGCTTTGTGCTCGGCTGCAGACCTTGAATGTGGTGTGTGGTGGAGCTGGAATCTCTTCACCTTGGAAAGGGAGTACTGCATCCAGTTTTGATCCCTGCTGTACAAAAAGATGCAGCCAGGCTGGAGAGGGTCCAGAGAAGGGCCAGTAAGAGGATCAGAGGACTGAAAAACCTTCCATATGAAGTAAGGCTGAGAGAACTGGCTTTCTTCAGCCTTGAGAGGAGACCTTATTACCATGTACCAGTACATACAGGGTGTCTGCCAAGAGGGTGGAGACTCCCTTTATACGAGGAGTCACAAGGAAAAGACAAGGGGTAATGGGTGCAGGTTGCTCCTGGGGAGATTTCTGGGGTTGTCCTGTGCAGGGGTAGAAGTTGCACTCTATGATCCTTGTGGGTCCTTTCCAACTCAACTCATTTTTATGATTCTATGATTCCAGAAGAAAGTTTTTCACCATACGAACAGTTAAACATTGGAATAAGGGAAGCGGTGGATTGACAGGGTTCTGGGCCATCTCATTTAAACTATAAATCACTTAAAAGGTTGGACCAGACGATTCCCAAGGCCCCTTCCAACCTGGCATTCTGTGATTCTGTGAAAATACCTGTTTTGGTGTGATTGTAACCAGTAGCTGGTGGTGAAGAACTCCACGTGCTTTTTTTTGCTGGCTGTGCTGATGGGCTGAACGCTAGTTGTGCCGGAGAGCTGGTGGGACTGTTTTTCCCAGCTTGCCACCAGACTGTTCCTGCACCTCATACAGGGTGATGTCATTGCTGCCCACACCCAGCACGCAGAAAAATCTGTGTTTTTTCAGATTTCTGCAAGCACTGTGACAATAATCTTTATTCTGCCCTCTGCACACAAGTGCTGTTACTTCTGCTGTGCTTCCTAGGAGAGGTGCAAGCCAAAAGACAACAGAAAAAGGGATCAGATCAGCATAACCCTGTAGTTTTTCCTGGCTCAAGCATGGATAAACACGTGGGTTTTCTCCTCTTCTTTTCTGGAAAGTTTGTTATGTACGTCAGGCCGTATCAGCGCAGCGCTGCTGTGTGGGGCACTGTGCTGACATTTTCCTGGAGGCTGGAGAGGTGTTTGCCATGGTAACACATCAGACTGTTCAGGCTGTGCAAGGCCACCTCTCGGGATGTTTGTTGCACTCTCAGCTGTCAGGGGACTCTGGAAGGAGCTGGCTTTGCTGGTTCTCACAAGCTGTCTCATGCGTCTGTCTGCCTCTTTGGTTGCATAATGTGGAATGGTGCAGCCCAGAGTTTGATGAGGGTAAGGAATGGGAGCATTGCTGGTTTTTACTGGTAGTGTAGCTGGGTGGCTGCTGGCGCCTGCGGCCTTTTCAGTGCCTCGGTTTGCTGCTCTCTTCAGCCGTGGCCTCTCCTCCTTGGTTGCTTCAGTGCTTTGGCCCCGAGAGCTGCCAGGGACTGAGCACCTCTATATCCTGAAGGTGAAATGCGCTGAATGTTTTGGCAAAGTGGGGTTGAGGGCAGAAAGGGGGAGCTGTTTTCACTGGAAGATGTGCTTGGGAAAGCGGACTGAGGCGGTCTGGGAGAGGCTTAGGAGCCAGGAGTGGGTCAGAGAAGGTAGGAACAATTATTGAGTGTTCACAGTGCAGAAAATTAGGCAGTGTTCAAGAAAGGGATGCCTCTAGCCGGCTTCAACAAACCATAGGATCTGCTGCATTTTTAAAGCACATGAGTTTTGGAGGTTGTTGCTGTGGGTTCTTGTGTAGCCCAGGCTGGCTCAGGAAGGGGAAATTGGCATTGTGGAAAATCAGTCTGTTGGTAGCTGTGCAGTCTCTGACTTTGCAGGTTCTCTGAACACCTGGTACTGAGCACACCATTGGGGATGGAATCTGGGGTAAGATGGACCTTTATCTCAGGGCAGAGCTGTTCCTACGTCTCTGTGCATGTTCCTGCTGTTAAAACATGGTCTCTGGACCAAAATACATCCTAGTTCTGTCCCCAGGACTCACTTTGGTCACACAAATGTGAGGCAGACTCCAGTTTGGAGGGATCTGTCCTGGACAAGGGAAGGCTGGCTGGTTGGGGGAGTCTTGTGGGGAGAGCCCACACTGGCTGATCCACGGGGAGTAAGTGATTTTCTGCAAAGAACAGGCTCTCTCTAGTGCAGATGCTTGATGTGCTCACCCTGTGTGTCCTGTTGGGCCAGCCTGGCTCAGGAAGGTGGGCTGAGAGAAAGAAAAGCTTTACCCTTGCCTGCAGGCTGCACCAGGTGGCATGGAGGGTGGATGTTTTATCCCTCCTGCACTGTTGCAGGCCCCTTAGTGGCCACTGTAAAGGCTCCTGTGCAGACTCTGGATGGAAACATGACTACACATCCCGAGTGCCTCTGGAGCTTCACTGACCCACAAAAATCTTAGTTTTTATTGAGGCTTACAGACCTGGAGCTTCTTTTGTCCTGAGCTGCTGTGGCTCCCCCCAAGCCTGCACACAGGCTCCTCTCTGCACAGACGCTGCTCTCTGTCTGCGGATGCTTTTCCCATTACTGTTCTGGCTGAGCTCCATGCACCAAAAGGGCTGGGGAAGGCACAAACCGGCACTGCTCCCCTTCCCTCCCTTCTCTGTGAAATGAAGGCAGAGCGGGCCCACAAATGACATAATGAGAACATGACATCAGGCTTGGCAGGCGAGGCGTGCTATACTCTGCTCAACATTATAGGGGCTGTGGAATTAAGGGAAAAACAGCAGTGCACCAAAAAAAGCCTGTTCACCACAGCACGGCAGAAATAAACCCCTGACTGCCCTGGGCCAGCGAGCGGCTGCGGGACCATGGAGCCTGGCTGAGCATCCCAGAGGGACAGAGTGGGTGGCACCAAGCCCTGCCGCTCGCTTCTATTAGTGCTTGATGCCTCTTCCCTCCAGAAGGGAACTGAGCCCATCTCTGGGAGATCTCGCTGGTGTTGGTGGCTGATCCGTCCTGCTGCTGACGGTGGGATGGGGTGCTGTGGTGCACAGAGCTCTGAGGAGGCCCGGTGTGCACCCAGCATCACTCAAGGAGCTGGAATGGAGCTGAAGGCTCTAAAGGCCCAGGGTGCCCCTGTTATCAAACGTTCTTGTATCTGAAGCATGAGCTTCCCCTCACAATCAACTCTACTTCCAGAAGGAGTATTTTTACATCTCCCTTTGCTAGGTGTGTGAGTTAACTGGGTGTTTGCTGGGGCGCTTGTAGAGCTCTCTCTGAGGCATCTTTCACATGCTTCTTGTTCTATACCATAGTCTTTGGTGGGTTTTGGTGCCCCTTGTCCCAAAGAGATCTGTGAGCCAGCCCTCCCAGCCTCCTCTAGCATTCCATGGCTTGATTTTACAGGTGGGGAAGCTGAAACTGGATCGAGAAGTTGTACCTTGCCCATAGCTGCGCTGTTCCAGGCAGCACAGCGTGTTCTCAATATTGCACAAATAATGCTAGGTTTTTCTTCTTTCTGGTGGAGAGAGCAGCAGTCTGTGTGCACAGCGCATTTCAGTGGAGAGCCTTGTTTTCTGCTGGCTTCAGCTCTGCTATGAACCTGTTCCGAATTTCCTCCAGCCTGGTAGCAGGCTGGGAAAATACAGTCGTGGCAGTTTGTGGCACTGAGAGGCTGAGCTATGTCCCACAGCCTTTGCATTGGGTTTTGTTGCTCAGTGTTTCCTGATTATTTTTTTCATGCAGCCTAGCTGGGTTCACAGCCATTTTCCCATGCCAGGAAGGCATGATATGATTTTCCATCTAAGTTGGAGAGGGACCAGCTGGGAGAAGGCAAGCAGGCGTCTGGGAGCTCAGTTCACTGACTTGTGGCTGGAGATGGCAGGCGCTGGCATCCACCACCCTTCCTCGCTTCTCCAAGCTGACCTGGCAACAGGAGCTCTGCTTCCTTCATAGGCTCTGCACCAGGGAGGTCTGAGAAGGCTGGAAGCTGGGAGGTTTTATAGCAGTTCCTCATCAAATCATGAAGGCAAGGGTAGAAAATACCAAGGGAATTGGGCTCTGGTTTATAGGTACCAGTGGGTTGCCATATGGTGCCTGGTCTGGATGGAGTTCATCAGTGTCTGTGAGTGCTGGAGGTCGGGCAGTAGAAGACAGGTGTTGGGATCCCTTGGAAAGCATTTGAGTTGAGACTGAGTGACAAAGTGTCAGAGTTTAGACAGAGTGAGGGTTACTTACGGTTCCCAAGGGTTCAAAGCATCTCACAGGCCGTAGGAAATGAGCCCGGCTTTCTCCTGTGAAGCTCGCTGAGGGAGCTGCTCTGCCTGCAGGGCTGTGGGTCAGTGCTGGGTGACAGTCATGGGTGCAGGGTAGATGAGTGAGCTCAGCAGGTCATGTCTGGCAGCACCAGCTTGGTGATGGTTGTGCAGAATGACAGCCAAGTTGTGCTATCGGGAGAAGAGGGAAAAGGTGCAGGAGCCCCCTCTGGCTCTTCCACCAAGAGTCTTTGGAGGCTCAGAGGGGCACGACAGTGCTGACAGCCCAGAGATGCGCATAGGAGTGGCCTGACACCCTCACAGGCTCGCCTGGCCACACAGAGCAGCACAGTCCCTGGAGCAGATCTAAAGGTTGAGGGTTGTCATGTGTTCTTTTATGGGGAGCTGCGCCTCCTGGCTCTTCCTGAAGAAAACCCGCTGGATGCAGGAGCCCAGCTCCTGAGCCCCCGGAACCCCAGCCTGGATCAGTCTCCTTCACCAGGAGCTACTTCCCGGTGCTCAGCAGGCAGTGACATCTAGTGTCAGTCCAACAAAGCCAGCACTGAGCGGGGATCGCCGCCTGTACCCACGGTACCTGTTTGCTGGGGCTGGTGGGAGCAGCCCTGCCACTGCGCATCTTCCTGGAGCAGGTACCAGCTCATCCCTGGTCCTGCTCTTGGGCAGGAGTGAAGTTGACTGACCCCTGGGAGACGAGGATTTGGGGTCTTACCCTTCACTTAAGCTGAAGTCTGAGATGAAATGGAAATAATGACCAGGGATGTTTGTAAAGGCCTGGGGAAGGCTCAGGACCAACCCACCATGCCTGGCACTGTGGGCTGGAGAAGAGCTTTATTCTCTGGGCAGCTGTGCAGCACTCTTGAAGGGGCCTTTTGAAGTGCCAAAGCCTTGATTTTGTAGCAGCAAAAAGGGTGTGTTTTGGAGGTCTCTCTTGTCTGTGTCAGGAGGAAGATAGCATCAGAGCTGAAATACCGTTATCTTCTGTACTGGGCTTGAGGTGCTGCCTGAACACTGACTGGGTTATTTCCGGGTATTTCAAAGAAGATAAATAGCTTGAGTGGTCTCCCTGTAATACAGTTGGTTGGTGGTCTGGTCATATCCAAAACCGGTCAATACAAGGAGGTGGAGAGGCAGGGAAATACGATTTACAGAAAATGCTCATGGAGAAGTGAAGGAGGAGCCTCCCTGAGGGTCTGACCTGGCTGGATCCCAGTCCAAACTGGTCTTAGGTGTTTGCCTTGCAAGTGGGAGCGGGAAGTGGGTTTGGAGGTGACTTCCATGTCTCCTCTGTAGAATATGACTCCATGTGGTCTGTGTCACTTCAGCAAAGGATGTGTTCTTTCACTGTTGTACCAGCTACCCTGAGACAACGCAGTGCTGCCTTGATCAGATATTTTTGCCAGCATCCTTTTTAAAAGTGTATTTGTTGAGCTTCTGTTTTGCACATTTCTCAGCCTTCTTTATTGGTGTTGCTGGTGAGCTCTTCTGAATCCACTCTCCGCTTGGCAAAGAACTCCCGGACAGCAAAATCAGGGAAAACGAAACTCAAACTGTTTAAAAAGACGTCCATCCCTCTTTCTTATCCCCAGAGTTTCCTGGAATCAAATGCAGTTTTCCTGCCAGTTTGGCAGAATTGTTTTCATTTGGATAACAAGTTTAAATGTTGGATCAAACCAATAATTAATTGATGAGGGGATAAAATAAGAGGTGAGGCAACGAGAAATTATGGGAGGTGCTTGTAGGAAAAAGGTGAGAAAGGAGGTGGATAGGAGGGTGTCTGTGTTGGCACGGCCATAACTCCAGCCCTGTCTGCCTCCCTGGAGAGCTACCATTGCATGGGCTCAGAATAAGTGTTTTGATGCTGCTAAAAGAAGGTTTTGGGCAAAGGGGATTTATCTGGAAACAAAGAGTGAAGTTTATTGGGAAGAAGTGGAGATGGATCACTTCTCCTTTTAAAACTCCTCCTCTCCTTTAAAACTGAAAAAGAGGAAGTCAGGGAAAAAGAGAGGCCTGAACTGGAGGGTAGAAATGGTTTTGCTTTGGATGGATTGAAGGCTGTTGGTGTTTTGGGGAGCAATCATAGGATTTTTAAATAGTGTTGCTTTTCTAAGGACAATCTAACCTGACTTTAAACAGAAAATATTTTCTGTTTCTTTGCTTTCTTTTCAAGCTTTTCCAAAGAGAGATAAAAAGATCTTCAAAATGGAAAAGTTGAGTGCTTCAATTGTGTGATTAATTATCAGCGCTTTGGCAGTAGAAATGGACTTGGAAGTTCCTCATAATTTTTTTCTCTCAGTTAATTACTACTGAAGTCTAAATTATTCCATAATTACTTCTTTGAAGGTATATTAGACTTGAATATTATTTTAGAAGGATTTGTCAGATTTAATGCCCCATTTGTCATGGCTGTGATTACTCTGGATGCACTGCAGAGTGGGGGGTGTGTGTAATGAGAGCCCTAATCTCTATCTATGCGTTACATGAAGCTTTGAGCAGCAAATGCTTTGTAGCTGGGAAAGGTGTTTTCTTTGGCCCCACTCTCACACACTGAAACTATCCAGTCTGGAGTCTGGATGGAGTGTGGAAAGAGGCTCCGCTAAGGTCCGGTAACAGTGGAATGACAAAATCAAGTTGAAGGGAAGCTGAAAACTGTGTTTTCTCTCTCTAGGGATCTCTCCAATAACAAGATCAGTGGTTTAGATGTTCACATATTCGAAAACCTGACTTCTCTGGTCAAACTGTAAGTACACGCTGCGCCCGTGCAGTGTTTCAGAAAACTGTGCACACTTGAGCTGGTACCTAGACCACGTATTTGTGTTTCCAAAGTTAGCCTTGTTCTTGCCTCACCTCGGCTGTTGAGCCCCAGGGTAGTGTGTCCGTGGGCTCCTTCCCAAGGCATATATAGAATCATTAAGGTTGGAATCATATATAGAATCATTAAGGTACTCAGAGGGTAACTAGTACCTGGGCAGAGCATGGGGTGGGTCCTGGATGTTGACTGGGAAGTTGTTGCCAGCATGATGTACTCTCCTTTTCATTTTCCCTCTATCACAGAGATATAAGCCACAACAAGATTTCTACATTAGAAGATGGAATATTTGATAATTTATTTAATTTAAGTGAAATGTAAGTTCATTTTCTTTGTTTCCCAGTTCTCTATTTAATCCTTTCCATGAAACAACTCTTCCCTTCCTGGTGGGGTGGGATGGGATGCAGCCCTATCCTGGGGAGATCTGGGGCAAGTACCCAATGAAGCAGCTGCCTTTTGGACAGTTTCTTTGTCAAACTGTGCCCTGCTCCTGAGTGCTGTTGGTGCCCTTCAAACCTAACGTCTTCCAGACTTTGTTTCTGTTTCCTGGATGCCTCCAACCTCTGCCTTCCTGGCTTCCCTGCCTCTCTCCCACACCAACTCTGCTGAGGTTCCTGTCTCCAGCTGTGCTCCAGGTCACGCTTGGGTGATCCTGTTTGTGTGGTCATTCCTTGGGACCAGGGGATCTGACAAAAAGGGCGCTGACCTGCAGCACAGGAAACCCTGACAGAGGTGTCTTGAGTCGGCTGAAGACACTTGAAGATGTTCTCCCCAAGTGATTCAAGTTCTTGGCTTATAGGGGGTTTTAATTGAAGTAATTAAAAGTTGTGCTGTTATGTGAAGGGAGGTGAGGGGAAGCCACGCGTTTCTGGGAGAGATACCCGAAGTCATGGCACAGAGTGGCCATTCTGTATCTGAATGAGCCAAAAGATGAACCCCGTGCAGTTACTCTTGGCACAAGAAGAACGCTCAGCCACGCATCTTGCCTGCAGACAGAGCACAAAGGGCGTTTGCAGCTCTGCATACGGTGGCACTGAAAGGACAGAAGGGATCCAGGCTGGGTCCAAGCCTGTCCCTGCTCAGGCTGGCTGGCAAAGCTGTGCTTTGTGTGGAACCCAGGGTTCAGCCCCTGCACAGCACAGCCCAGCCCAGCTGGCGTCAGCCGAACAAACAGCTTTCCATCTCCGTCCTGTTCGCAGCTGAACGCCAAAGGCTGTAATTTGGATCGAGCTTAGCTGCAATTAAAGTTTCCATCTTTTCATTAAACTGCCACATGGAAAGATTATCCTTGACTTTGCATTTCTTTTCTGACAGATCAATTTTATTCTCTTAGCTATTTTTTACTGGAGCTGTAAATAGTCTTCTTAGCTGGAGTGGCTGCTGTTGCACCCGATGGCTGTTTGCAGGCTATTTTAAATAGGAGATTGTGTCTGTAATTTCCTTCTAATTGCAACAATTATTTGTAGAGTAAAAAAAGTACTTGGAGTGCTTGCCTAATTCTAGCCTCTAGAAAAATCATGTTAATTATTGCTTGATTCCCTATTCATTAACTCCCCTCGCAGCTCTTTCGGAAGCGTTTGAGCAGAGTGGCGCGGATGGGAGCAGCGAGGGACCCGCACGCTGCTGTAATTAACACTGAGCACATGTCACGTTAATGCCTGACTTCCCTCTGATCTCCCTGTTATAGAAACTTAAGTTGGAATCCATTTGTTTGTGACTGCAAACTTTCCTGGTTGCCCCATTGGGTGGAAGACAGAAAAGTGAAAGTGATTCAGGCATCGGAAACGAGGTGTGCCCACCCTCCCGAGGTGGCGAACCTTTCCCTCTTCAATGTCTCATTCGTCAATGCTACTTGCGGTAAGGGAACGCTGCGGGCTGTGCTGGAGGAGGTGGCTAAACCAGTGGAAATGATGGGCCCAAGTGGAGCTGAGGGTCACATCTCCACCTCTCGAGAGCTCAAGTCACCCGTTCTAATCTAATTAAGTAAATAATGGTAGCATAAGACTATACCCTGATGCCTTAAGACTGGAGTCAGTCGTGCAAGAGCTGAGATCAGCAAACTCATTATGGACCAAGCTTCAAGCAGCTGTCAGATTGGCACTGGCTCTGTTACCTCCAGCCTTGGGCTTTCCTTCCCTCAAGCCTTTAACAGTCTGACTTGAAGGAGTGATATCTTAGAGTTAGTGGGACCTGAGGACTTGCCAAGATGAATCTTTGCAGGTGACAGGGCTCCACACTGGGAGCATTGAATGAACACTGCCCTGATCTACAGCCTGTCACCTGCTCTGGGGGTGTTTTTTTGACTGCCTTGGCTGGCAGAAACATTGAGCAGCGTTAACTAGACAGTGGGAAGGGGGAGCCCTAGGAAAACTCATCCTGCCTGTATGCTCAGATGTCTCTAAGTAAGGGAGAGGTGGGGAAAGCAAGTTGTCCCCCCAGCAGGCATCAGGCAGAGATTTAGTGTGAGATGGGAGGATGCAGTGCTGAGGGAACCAGGGCTGACGGGACCAGCTGAGCAGCCTGGTGAAGCGCAGTGCTGCCCAGGCTTTAAACCAGGTGATGATGGCTCCTTTTTCTCCAGCAAAGTTCCCCCAGGCTCGCAGTGCCTTGCAGGAATACCGAGGGCAGTAACACTGGCAGTGTTATTTCCTTCCTAATTCATTGTTCCCTTCTTGAGCTCCTTTAAGTTAGTGTGGAAGGAATGATGTGAGGCTGTGTCCTGGGTAATTCAGCATACAGGGAGGTGACTGGGGCCAGCCTGCCGGCTACCACCAGGGAACGGAGAAGTATGACCAGGCTGGTGTTAAAAAGCAAAGCGGTTCCCATGCTGTGGGCCTCCTCACGGGACTTTTTCTTAAGAAAAGAGGCTTGGTGTTTGCAGGAAGGCTGGGGATAAAGCTGGACAGTTGGATGGGTTCGGTATGGGAAGATCACGCAAGGCCGGAGCTGTTGAGATGTTTGGGAGGAGGTGTTGTAGCAACCAGCAGAAACAGAGGAGCAAACATGGCTCGATTGCGTGGGCAGAGTTGGAGAGGAGGCCAGGCAGTCCCAGCTGGGCTGCGGCTGTGCACGTGGCAGAGGTCCTGCCTTTGTATTTGTGGCAGAGAAACCTCCCACCCCTTGCAGGCTGGTGAAGGGGAAGCAGGCTCAAGGGAGTGAGCTGTTGCCCTGAGAATGGGGCTGTTGTGGCTGCTGGTGTGTGTGTGCGCGTGTCCGTACACATGTCTGTTTGTGCTCCCTGTTACTGTACATCCTTCCCATGAATGCACACTCCTTGGGTACTGGCTGTGGGTGGCCTTGCCCTGTCCTGGCACCAGATTTTGCCTTTAAGTAGGTGGGAAGCTTTTGGCTCTCCCCAGGGAGGAAGGTGTCTGCAGTGTCTGCCCAGCTCCAGCATGGGCCTGATGAACAGCCTGGGGGAGTTTCCCCTGAGCCCTGATGCCCCCTGTGTCTTTGGTTATAGACTCGTTGCTGGAAGCCCTGGGCACTGTGTGGGGAAATATGCTGCATAGGACCAAGCCAAGGCGCAGCCAAGGGACAGCATTTTGACTTGGTCTTACTTAATGGCCAGTTCTGGGGGTTGAGGGTCAGGCTCCGTGACATCCTGTCCCATGGGACCATCAGGCTCTCCAAAGATCAGTTTTATTTACTGGATGTTGCCGCTCCATAAATCTGTGTGACTGGCTTGCAATTTCTGTCATCATTAATAAGCATAAAGAGTTTGGAAATCATTGCTGAGGAATTAGAGACTTCCCAGGCAAGTCTCAAAAAGGAAATACTTGGAGTAGGAGCTGCCCAGGAAAAGTCTGTTCCCAGGAGTATGGGGTGGTGTCTCTTGCGGAGTCTTGGAGGGTTCCACCAAGCCATGGCTTCACAGTGTTAGTGTGTAAAAAGAGTCTTCTGTTCTGTTCCCCAGGAGCTCAATACATCACGTGTCTGACAAGCAACTACACAGGAGAGGCTGAACTTGTCATCATCCTCTTCACATCCATTCACCCTGGGAACCTCACTGAGGAGACCTGCAGTGCCCTCTGTTACGCTGAAGACCAGGAATATGGAGGTTTTGGCGCGCAGGGGCAGTGTTTGTGTGGCACTGCCCATGAAACAAACTCTTCCTCTGGCTGTTTGCCATTTTGCACTGAGAATTTTCCTGAGCAGGCCTGCGGTGGCCCGTCACTCGTCCCCTCTCCCTTCCAGGCACAGCTGCCTGTGTCTTTTGCCGGACTCCAGCCCTGGTACAGCCTACATCAGGCCGTGCTCTTCAATGTCAGTATTCCCATTGCTGCCAGCACTTTACTGTGGGAATTTGGGGACCAGACAGAGATCCTCAACACCACTGGAAACACAGCTGTCCACTCATATGCCTTACCTGGGCAGTACAATGTCACTGCCACTGTCTTTGTGGGCACCAAGGTCTTGTATGCGCAGGCAGAAATTGAGATGGTGGCTTCACCCCAACAGTTAGAACTGCAGTGTCCTGCCTTGGTCAGGACGAATGAAAGCCTGGACATACGGATCCGCAACAGAGGTGGCACTGGCCTCACGGTGTCGTACGGTATCACTGCAGAGGCTGGAGAGCTGGGCAGAGGTGAGTGGGGTTGGCTGGGTGGCTGATGGGCAAGGGAGGGGTGGCACTGGGTTGTGGGCCTTCCCTTTTTCTTCCTTTGTAACAAGGAGTAGGGGGTGGTTCCTCTGGGCATTCCTTGCTTCCCTGACTGACCAGGCAGTGTTTTACTGTCTGGGGCCAAGAAGATGATGGCACCCAGGGCGCTTTAACAGCAAAGGGGGATTTATGGGCTTTGAGAAGGATGTAACATTCCTGGAGGCTCGCTCCCCTGATGTGGTTGGGGTGTGTGGGCCCATAGGAGGGACATCATGCTGTATTCTTCTCCCTCATGCAGCAGTTCACCCCATGTGTCCTCCTGACGGCTTGGTTTTCCCGGGCAATAACCACTGCTATGAGCTGGTGGTGGAGAAGGCCGAATGGCTGGAGGCCCAGCGGCACTGCCAGGAGCACGGCGACGGAGAGCTGGCCTTTGTCAGCAGCCCCGAGATACAGAGCTTCTTGGTCGCTCATGTCATCAGGTAAGCGAGGAGGGCGAGGGTTAAGATTTCCCAGGGACAGGTCTGGTGTTCCTGGAGTCACATCTGTCCTGAGATGGTCCTGCCAAGCAGTCCTGCACAACTTGTCAGCCTGGTGAGAGCCACGAGTCCAGGCTGAGTCTGGGGAGATGGCAGGGGTGAGGCTGCTGAGCAGAGAGGAGGAATAAGCAAAGCTTGAGTCCTTGCTGAACTTGGCTTCTTTGCTTAGATGCTCTGGAGGGAGGAAGAGGAATGGGGCAGGAAGGCTGAAAGTCAGAACTGGGAAGCGTGGGATTGCTGCTGGTGGGCATCGTGTACCCTCCTTTTGTGCCCATGGGTGCATCTGAAATGGTGCGGAGATGCAGGGTGAGGAGCAAATACAACAGGGCTGGGCAGACCTTCCACCCGGAGTTCAACAAAGCCTGCAGACTTAGGTGGGCAGTGGAGAGGATTTAGTGCTCATGTCCAGAGGTCACTGGGCTGCCTGACTGGGCCTGAGGGTCACCTTGCGACCACCTCTGTGTGTCAGTAGAATCACAGCTGGATTGTCCCGTGCCTGACACCGTGGCATCCTGCAGGCACTCCAGCAAAGCCCTCCTGCAGTCCTGCTTCTCAGCTGGGATCTCACGCCCTCCCAGATGTGGCTGCAGCCTGAAGCCCAGACCTCTTCCCTGCTTCTTCTGCCTCCTGAGAAGCAGTGCTCTTCTCTGCATGTCAGGCTCTGGCAGCATCTGTTCTAGCTCAGATCATGGGCATTAGAAACAGAGAGTGCAGAAAGTATCAGCCTTTGATTAAATCCACTCCTCTAAGTGCCCTTTTCTGGGAAGAAGGATGACCAGGAGAGCATCCAGGGGCCTGACAGCTCTTGTCAGTGCTCCCAGATGCAAGTGTTGGAGATGGCCTCTCCATAATACACGACCCAGAAAGCCCATGTGAAGGGAGCAGCTGCTGGTGACGCAGGCTTTGAACGGTTGCTGAAGGGATGACAGCCCCTTCTCTCCAAACTTGCATCCCTACCCTGTTTCCTTCTGGGATTCATCCTGAGATAGCAAACAGATGATCCCTGCTCCAGGGAAGCGGAGTCTGTCCCTTCCTGCAGGTTAGTGACTGTCATTTGGTGCTCGGGGTTAGCAGGCCTTGCGTGCTGGGCTTTGGTGGCCTGGAGCATGAGGGAATCATGAGACCTCAGAAGGGAACAAACCACCCAAGCTGTTCCCCAGCTGCTGCCCCACATTGCTCTCCTCCCAAGCCCCCTTTATTTCACGTATTTATTTTATTAATCCATTCAGATAAACATGAATGAGGCAGTTCCGGGATGCGATTTCCCTGGTGATAAAAGCCAAATCAATGGAGCTGAAGGTTTTTGGAACACGCAGCCTCCATATTTTCTTGTGGGAAAATGACAGAAGCAAAAATCTGTTTCCCATTAGAGCACGCAGCAGTGTGAGCTGCGCTCTCCTCTCCTCTCCTTCACTCCTGCATCTGATGGCCTCCTCAGGGCACTGAGCTAGTCCCATGCTGGCCTCCAGAAGTGGAGTGTTCCAGCCCACACCCCTTCCAGGGGACTCTACTTTCCTCTATAAGGCAGCACTGGAAGCCTCTCTTCCTTTCCAAGCCTCCTCAGGCTTCTTCCTGCTCCTGCTGCCCTGAGCAAGGCAGCTCGTTCCTTCCTCAGAGGCAGAGGGATTCTTGGTTCCTTCAAAAAAGAATACCCTGAGTCCTCTTCCTGAAGAAAGGGAGGCTGAGGGGAGACCTTATCACTGTCTACAACTGCCTGAAAGGAGGATGTGGTGAAGTGGATGCTAATCTTTTCTCCCATTTAAAAAATGATAGGATGAATGAGGAAACCACCTTGAGTTGCACCAGGGGAGGTTTAGATGGGATATCAGGAAAAATTCCTTCATGGAAAGGGTTCTCAGGCACTGGAATAGTCTGCTCAGGGATGTGGTTGAGTCACCATCCTTGGAGGTGTTTAAAAGATGGGTAGATGAAGTGCTCAGGGATGGTTTAGTAGTGGACAGGTATGGTTGGACTCGATAATCGCAAAGGCCTTTTCCAACCAGTGATTCTATGATTCTGTTGTCCCTCTCTGCAGGTCACAGGACAAGCAGTGGGGCAGGGGTGGGAAGCCAGCCAGGAGCGTTTTTCTTTGTTTTGCCTTTTTTCTTCTTTTTTTGATGACCTGCAGTTAGATCATAGCTGGAATTAGAGAAGGAAAATCTCTATGGAGTTTTACTGGTGGCAGCAAACAAGCGGTTTCCATGCCTGATCTCCCTAATCCCCTGCCAGTTGTTCGGGAGCAGAGCGCGGTGGTTATTTATTTTTTAATCTTATTTGCAATGAAAACTCCTGATTCACTGAGCAGTTATTTTCATGGTCGTTTTTCAGCATAACCTCATTAATCATTTCGTCTGGCGGGAGCTTGGTGGTGGAAAGACATCACTTATCTCCTTCGTCTGCTTTGTGCAGAGCAGCTGTACCACCCTGGGAGCGTGCTGGGGTGGAGGGCATGGTCAGAGTGGAGTTGGAGGGAGTGATGAGAAGGAGCTGGGGTCTCGCACGATGAAGCTGTTTCCCCCCTGAAGTTAATATGGAACAAATGCCTCTGCATTGTGCAGGGTGCGATTAGAAACAGTTGTCTGGGCTGTCTGTGGCTGAGAGAGCTCTCAGCACTTTCCACCAGAATCTATGCTGGGATCCAGCCAGTTTCCAAATGTGGAAGGGACGTTTCATCTTCCTAAAATGATCCTGGTGGTTTCTGGTGTTGGTGGGATTCATCTTCCTGCAGCACTTCAGGCTCTGCTGCCGGAGTCCGGTTCCCCCACAGCTGCTGCGTCTCGGTGGTGGCTGAGGAGCTGATGAACCCCCAGCAGCCTCATCCAAGAGAACAGGAGCCTCCCGTACCTGGCATCTTCTGAGCTCTAATCCTGCACTGGTGCCAGGAGAATTGAGTAGTGGCAAATTCCGGAGATCTGCACAGATGAAGCACACGTTTTCTAAAGGATGCCCCATCCCTGGAGGTGTTCAAGGCCAGGTGGATGGGGCTTTGAGCAACCTGATCCAGTGGGAGGTTTCCCTACCTATGGTAGGGGGATTGGACTGGATGGACCATTCTGTGATTCTATGATTTTGAGACAGTTTTGTCTGACTGCACCGTTCCTCTTAAGCCTTGACTCAATACAGGCCTCGAAGTGCCCGTGAGGGTCATTTCAGCTGCTGTGCAGGTGGTTTAAACAGACTACCCTCCTAAAAGAGATCTGAGGCTCGAATCCCACTGGCTCAGCTCTCCCCTCAGTGTGCCAGAGGGGAGATGGCTTTCTGCAGCCCTCAGGACAGAGGTTTGGAGGGCTGGTAGAGAGCACAATGGTGTTCTGTGAAGGAGCAAGGTTAGAGTCATAGAATGGCTTTGGCTGGAAGAGACCTTTGCACGTCATCCAGTCCAAACTCCGTATAGGAGCAGGGGCATCTTTAACTTGATCAGGTTTCTCAGAGCTCCATTCAATCTGACCTTGAATGTTTCCAGGGATGGGGCCTCTATCACCTCCCTGGGCATCCTGTGCCGGGGTTACACCACCTTCAACATGATAAATTTCTTCCTTATATCCAGTCTAAATCTCCCCTCCCTTAGTATAAAAGGTTCTGGTGGTAGAATGGGTACTGAAATCCTTTAGTCTTTGTTAAATGCAGCCTGTGACACCTGGTTGAAGCTGTTGTTAGGATTATTATTTTCATGGAGACCCATAGATGGTGTTTGTCCCGGAGCTCTCTAATACTTACGAGTTCCTGAAATCCCCCCTCCCCTTGCTTTTTTTTTGAAGGAGCCTCGATGTCTGGATAGGTTTCAATGATTTTGCAAGCACTGGAGCACAGCAAAGAGGCGAAGGATTTAATCTGGAGAGCTGTCAGAACTGGCTGCCAGGAGAACCCCATCCATCTAACGCTGACCACTGTGTCCGGATGGGCCCAACGGGCCAGTGTAACACAGACCTGTGCATGGCCAAACACAGCTACGTCTGCGAGTACAAACCAAAAGGTGGGCTCTGCGTCTCTCCTGCTGGCGGCGTGGGCAGGCAGGGATCCTGCATGCTGGCACGTGCCAAGGAGAAACAGGACTGCATGGAGGGGTCATCCAGAGCATCCCCCCAGATCAAGTGGGACTGGCAGCAACCACATTCCCAGCAGAGGCTTGGCTGATAAACTTTCAGAAACCTGGCCATAGCCCGAAGGGAAGTATTTGGCCTACTCCAATCTTTGCCATCAATAGAGGTAGAGGAGCGAAGCTCTGAGGCAGAGCTTTGGAAATAGTTTTTTTCCCTTATTTGAGCAGTCTTTGAGGCCATGGTGCTGCTTGGTGACTCTTGCCATCCTTCTGTGGCATCTTGTAGTTTGTGAGATGCTGGAGTCTCATGACTTAGGGACTATAGGACCTTCAGTATCATTGGGTGGAATTCTGTGTGGTGTGTGCTGTGCAGGTTTGTGTGTACGCAGCCTCCCAGATCTCCCAAAGCGGTGTAGGTAGTAACAGAGTAGCAGAAAGGACATGAAATGTGGGAGAGGGAAGAGCCATCTCTAGGAAGAGAGCCTACTGGCCCTGGCAGGAGGGACAGCATCCTCTGCTTGTGCTGAGTCCCAAGAGCCTGACCTGGCTGTGCATGAGCCAGAGGTGTTTGCTGCTGGTGGAAACCAGCTGGTCCAAGCCACATTTCCCATCAAGTCCGTGGGGACAGGGAGGATGAGGAGTGCACCTCATACTCAAAAATTTGAAGCAAATCATGGGGTGTTGGAAGAGAGAGGTATTTGTAGAGTTCCTAGAAGTCAAAATTGCTGAGAATTGCAAATGCAAATATTACTCATGGAGGATGAGATAGAAATCAAAATGCCTCTAAGAAGCGAATACAGGATTGCAGCAGCTGCTTCTCCAGTAGAGCTGGCATTACAGATTCTTGCATGGCCCAAGACTGCTTCAGCTCTGCTGCATGGTGTGAGTGAGTGAACTGGAGCAAAATGGGGGAATAACTTCAGGCTTTGTTCAATATTTCTTCTGTAAACAGGAGTTCTCTTAAATGCTGAAAACTTCTTTGTGGGAGATCCTGCGTTTGGTGCCCATGAGGCTGTGAAAGATGTGATGGAATACGTGCTGTCAGCTCCATGGGAAGCTGTGGAGGTAGGAAGGGTTTGCTCATCCTGCTGCTGCAGAGGGAGCCCAGGGAGGTACAGGCAGGTGAATGTCCTCTTTGGTTTTGCAGGTGATGGTGTTCCCTGAGCTGGCCTTCAAGCACAACGGATATTTGACTGCCCTGGAGTTTGTGACACAGGAATTGCCTCAGCCCGTTCAAGTGAGGTTTCAGGTGCACAGGCCGATCAATGTGGAAGGTGAGGCAACTCTTCTCAACACTTGTGTTGTTAGAGCTGACACCATGTCAGACTGAGTCTGTGGGACCTTCCTGCGGCTCCTCTGTCTTCCAAGCAGCCTCAAAGGCCCAGAGATTTGGTTCTATTTTTGAGGAGACTGAGGTGTAAAATCTGCAGGTGTGGGTGTTCAGCCTTGGAGAAGCAGTTGTGCTGGAGAATTTAATAGAGGGAGAAACGTGTCTCAGTGAGTGAAGAAAATATCAGGAACATGAGTAGAAGTGAATTCATCTTCTGAGCTATGCTTTTGTGCTTTGGGAAGACATGGCATGTCAAATGGGAATGTGTTCTGGTCCATTTGGCCCCACAGGTTAACAAGGAAGAACATTTTCCTGAGCCCATTTCTCCCCGGTGGATGACATAATCTAATAAGCCTTTTATTCCTTGTACAACAGCTCAATAGTCACAGTTTTGGCAGCAGTTAATTTTGCAGCAGAACATTTGCTGTAACCATAGGGTTGGCGGGTTACAAAAGGATGTTTTTTGACACTGAAAAGCTGATACTTTGACATGGAAACATTAACTTAAGAAAAGCTGCTTAATGTGTTTTCAATGTCAAAGCCAGCTCTGCTTTTACTTGGACTTTCACTTGAACATAGATCTCTGTTAGGCTGCAAATCGTGTTCTCACTGGAGAAGAGACTGACTTGGGTTTTAGTGCTCTTCATGCCTTTGTGAAGTTTCCCAGTAAAACAGGACGACACTTGTCTGATGCAGCACCAGGATGTGTTGCATCAGTTGCAGCTGTTGCTGAGAGTGGAGCTGTTGTCAAGCAAAGTGGGATAAAATTATAGAATCATAGACTGGTTTGGGTTGGAAGAGACCTTAAAGATCATCCAGTTCCAACCACCCCTACCATGGTGAATTTGGAGCAAAGGGAAAGTGCTGTAGGAGTGTTCATTGTCAGAATGGTGACCACTGCTTTCTCTGTCACTTCTTCCAGACTACCAGGAGGAAAAAAATGCTGCAGAACCATTCCATGCTGCTCAAGATGATGGGAACTGGACACTACTTGAATGTCCTCCTGGTTTCCAGTGGTGTCATTTGACTAATTTGTGCTCATCACCAAATGACTGCTGTAACGCGACCGAGTGTGCCAACAGTTCTCTTGCCAGCAGCCCTACCCCAGTTTCTGTTCAGCTTAATGAAAGCCAGCTCAGCTATGAACTCATCAAGGAATTTCTCTTTACGATACCAGCTGGCCCTTCTTCCCAGTATCTGGTCAGTGTTTATTGGCTGCTGTAGCCAGCGCGTTGGTGGGGCAGTTTTCTCCCGAGTGCTTTGGGTAAATAAAGAATTGTTCCCAGTTTGCAGATGGAGATACTGGTCCATCCACATGAAATGGCTTGCCCAGTGTCTCACATGCCACCGCTTTCTGTCTTCCCCTCTCTAAGCCGTGGGCTACTGGTTGCAGCAGCGCTGTTGGTCAAAAGGTTCCACAGGTGTCCTGGGTTACTCCTGTTGCACTTACGCAGTGGACACAGAGCATAAAGAAGGCTTTCATTTGATTCAAGAGTGGCCCAGAGAGTGGAGGGTTGAAATGTCTCCCCAGGCTGTGTTTGGATCAGCTTTTCTGTTGGTTCCCACTTGGCAGTAAATCCAGCTGTCTCGCCTAGGCAAGAGTTGGGTGCTGAGTGCTCTTAGGTTGTGTCATTAATCCAAAAACGTCTCCTCCCTCTGCAGGTCCCATTCAGAAAAGAAAACATCTTTGTCAGGGCCGAGGACATCTTCAGTATCCAGCACAGTGCAGGTGTGGGCTTATTCCTCCAGTGCCAGCCGAATACCACATCTCCTTACAGAACCAAAGTCTTCAGCGCGAACTCTTCCGAGTGGGCACTTGGCCTGTCTGAGGGCTTCATCAGTGCCACCTGGATAAACGATACCATCTGCTCTCTGCGAGTTCGCTATGCTGAGGAGCAGCTGGTCCCAGTGATCAGCCCCCACAACGCGGGGCTGGGGCATCCAGGCCGCTACACAGTCCGAGCCAGCGTGGACAACGGGGTCTTCAGTGCCAATCTGTCCTGCAGTTTCTGGGTGGCTTCCCGGGTGTCAGGTCTGCGTGTCATCCACCCCGCTCCTCAAGGTGGCAGGGTTTACCTACCAACCAACCACACCACCCTGGTTGTTAAACTCTCCTCTGGGGTGAATGCCACGGCGAGCTGGCTCGGGGACGACCGCTCCTTCCCCTTCCAAGCGTCCTGCCCAGCAGCGGTTGCATCGTTTGTGGCTGACTGTGTCAGGGAGACCAACGACACCTGGTTTGCCATGGTCAGCCTGAGCAGTCTCAGGGAGGGGGTGAGCACCCACATCCTTGTTGCGGAGAACACCGTGAGCTCCCAGAACATCACCATCGCAATAAAAGTGGAGGAGCCCATCCGCGGGCTGCGGGCCACCCCTGACCCTGAGAGCAGAGTCCTGCTGAATACACGAGTGGTGAGTGATCGCTGCTGCTTCTCTGTTGGCAGCGTGTTTAGCCTTTACAGCTAACAGAGTGGGTTTGGCTCTGCACTGGGCAAGGAGTGGCACCTCTTGCTGCTGAGCGCTGGCTCCCAGGCCATGCAGGCAGCACTGCTGCGGGCACAGGCGTGCGTCAGAAAGCACTGCTGTATGTTCACTTTAACTCCCTCAGAGGTAAGGCAGCACCTCCTGCTAGTGCAATACTGGCTTTCCAGGTCTACAGAAAACCAGAAGAATCCTGAAAGGCCAGTATTTACCTTCTTTTGACTTGGCAAGGTAGTTAGGTTTGCTCTACTACATCCTTGGATCAGCTGGCTGAAGCTTTAAGAATGTTTCATCCATCCCTCAAACTCTTGGAGTTACTGGTGTTTGTGGTCTTTCTTTTTTTTCTCACATCGCCTGTCCCCAGAAGTCCAGCCAAGCACTAGGAACCTGTTCAGAAACTGCCCACTGGTAACTGAAATGCTCTGTTCAGTCTCTGGCTGCTTGCAGCAAAACCCTGTGCCTGCAATGCCTGTTGGCCTCACGCTTCCTGGCTGCCACATCTACTTGGGAGGCTCTCTAGGAGTGAGGAGGGAGCCCCCCGCTGTCCTGTACAGGTCAAACATTTTACCCTTTAGAAGAGACACCATCCACGGCTGAAGGTCAGAGACTCAGTTTACAGGCATAGCTGAGTTATTTCTACAAAGATACCAAGAAGTTTTTTTAGCCAGCAAGAAAGAGACCTGATTACAAGGGCAGAGCACTAGGGTGTGGGAGCAGGTGCCGTGCAGTCTGCTCACAAATCTGTTCTCACTTTATAGAAGCAAAGTTGGCATTACTTTACCAGCAAAAAAGCCGCAGGTGATCTTGCACCTCTGTGTCCTGCTCTGAGAGCGCTGCCTTACAGGTTGACTGGCTCTGCTCCCTCTCCTGTTCAGCTGGAGATCTGGGAAGTGCTGTGCATGCTTTGCTTTTGCACTGGAATAAAATGTCCTCCTGCCTTTCAGAGCTACGTCCCTGTGATGGAAGCTGGCTCAGATGTGACTTTCCGATGGACAGTCGATGATAAGCCATCTTTCACTTTTTACAATGTTGTCTTCAATGTTATCTACCAAAGCCCAGCTGTGTACAAGCTTTCGGTAAGCCAAGGCCTTTCCCTTGATGCCATTTCAATCCGGGGGTTCCATTTTGTCCCACTAAGCAGGAAAAGCAGCAGGGAGAGGAGGCAGAATTGACTTGAGGTATTCACTGTGCTCCTAACAAGCTCCTCTGCTGTTCCTCACTGAGCTGTTCTTGCAAATGCAAATATGAAGTTTCTCCCTGTGCTTCCTTTTTGGCTGGCTTCTTTATCTTCCTTGCCTTTGCTTTCTCCTCCTTTCTTCGCGTTCTCCTTTCTTTTCATGGAGCATCTGTCTTTACTCCTCCCCAGCAGGAACGGGGCAGGGAGCCCCGTTGCAGGGTGCCGGCCACTGCTTTGGCTGGCAGGAGGTGTGGATTCCAAAGCAGGCAGAAGCAGGATGAAAACGTGGCTTTCATAGGCAGGGCAGAGCTTCTGCCACAAGCTCTTCTGATCTCTGTCCTGTTCTCTTTCTTCTGGCACAGACTGGAACAGCGGGGTTTGTCATGACCCCAGAATGGTAGAACAGAGGGAGGTACCTGTCACGGGGCAGGAGTTTGTTTCTAGCCAGAACATCTTCCCGTATCATGCCCTCCAGAGTCCTGGTCTGGCTCCAAGCTGCTCGGCTGTTTGCAGGGCAGCTGCTGGCTTCCTGAAGAGGCCCCAGCCCTGGCCCCCACTAGTGCTGATCTGCTTGGTGCAGTGCTAGGCTGAGTAATGCTGGTTTGCTGGCTGAAGCACTGTGCTGACCAGCCTGGAGCGACAAGATGGCATTAGCCTGCAGTCGACTGGGTTCAGTATAACAGGCCCACAGAAGCCTAAGCACAGACTTCTTTTCTCTGTTGAGGTGGGAGGTCTCTGTTCAGCTGGGTTTGTAGGATCCTGCCTGTCAGCAGCTCAGCTGTCCCACAGATAAGGGGTTGGCAAGGTGCTTCGTGCTTAGGTGTTGTGTCAGTGTGATGTCTAGATAATCTCGAGGAGCCTACATTCTGTCTTGTCTCTTCAGCCTCTTGCCCGTCCGTTCTCTCTTTCCCTCCTCTACCCAACTTTGCTGTCCCTCTCTGGGCCCACTACACCCAGGATGCTGGAGCTGAGTCTCTCCTGTCACCACTCTCTGTGCTTGGAGCCACCCATCTGTCGCTGTCCTATGGAAACTGGATGCCATTGCCCCTTTGGTAGCAGCAAGTGCCTGGGCTCAGCAGCTGGAGACAGCGTGCAGGGCACATCGGAGCAGGCAAGAGGGTAATTGGCAAGTTCAAGAGCGAAAGGAGTCTCAAGATGAGAAGCTCTTCTTCTTGTCCACTTGTTGTAGAACCAGTCCTTCATTGGATTGACTCTTGTGGTGGAGATGTAGTGGTTCCAGCAAGAGGTGGTTTCATCAGCTGTCTCTCCAGTCTATGCTTTCCAGTGCTGTTCAGGCTGTTGCCCCTTCCTCCCTGTCCAACAGGCTACTCCTCTCTGACTTAACCTACTCGTCTGCCTGGTGGGACCCCCTCAGTACAGGGAAGCCCTTCTCTTAGGAGAGGGCGGCATGGCAAGGTGATGCCAAATGCATTCTTTGTCCCACTGTCCTTCTCAGCTCACCGCCTCCAACCACGTCAGTAACTTTACAGTCAATTACAACGTCACGGTGGAGATGATGAACAAGATGAAGAACCTGACTGTGTTGGGTGTCCTGCCAGTCCTCCCTCAGAACAGCACCGTGGAGCTTACAGCCAGGGTGCAGGTTGATTCAGCTGTGGATGCTATGTTCCTGTGAGTCCTTTGCAAGTAGCCCAGACTTGGGATCTTAATGCATGTAGCTTACCAGCCTTACCTGCACTATTTCTCTTCCCAGGGCCAGCTGGTGTCAGATGGCCCCTTTCTCGGCTGCTCTCTGGTTAATTTGAAATCATAGAATCATAGAATGATTTGGGATTGAAGGGGCCTTGAAGATCATACAGTTCCACTTCCCTGCCATGCGCAGGGACACTTTTCACTGGGTCAGGGTGCTCAAAGCCCCATCCAGTCCAGCCTTGAACACCTCCAGGGATGGGGCAGCCACAACTTCTCTGAGCAACCTGTGCCAGGGCCTCCCCACACTCATTGTGAAGAATTTCTTCCTAATCTAAATCTTCCCCTTCCAATTTAAAGCCATTCAGGCCCTTATAAAGTGTGCCTCCCCAGCTTTCTTGTCGGCCCCCATCAGGTACTGGAAGGCCACTATAATATCTCCACAGAGCCTTCTGGGACCTGAGTTGAGGCTGAAGAATTTTTCTTTAAAGGATTGCAATGTGGCTTTACTATTGGGTTCCTCCTCTTCTTGCTAGTGCTTTTCTACTCTCACAGGAACAGTTCTGCAGATTTGGGCACAGCTATTGCTTTGATAATTTGCGTTACTCTTCCTATGCTGCTTTGTGAAAGCCCAGCCCTGAGCCTGACAGCCCTTGGCCTGGCAAGGGCTCCTTTGGGATCTCTCCTGTTTTGCAGCTTAACATGGTTTACATGTTTCTCCAGGTGGGATTTTGGAGATGGTGTCCAGGAGACATACCTGTTCAAACCTCCCTACAACAAGTCTTTCCTTGTTCCTGATCCCAGTATCCATGAGGTTGTGATTGAGCACAATGTTTCACACGTCTATCAAGAGCCAGGTATGCTCAGGGTGGTTTGTTGCGTGAGGGGTTACAAAATACCTTCCGATTAAAAAATGACTTGGATGTTACTACCTCATTCCTGAGCAAACGGCCAAGGTGGCTGAAAGTCTCCAGCCATTGCCATCCTCTGTAACTCCATTCTTTGGAGTCTGTCCAGACTGTAAGGAGCAGGTCCACCACACAATCCCCTTTTTGGGCACTCCCAGCAGACAGATGGGTGGCAGGCAGGCTCCATGCAGGGTAGGGAGCTGTTTGGCCCGGTTGTAATTCCTGCTTGTCTTGGATTGGAGGAGGGAAGCCAAGGGTGTGTGCAGTGCAGGAGCAGAGCATCTCCCTGCGGTCCCCTGTCGCTACTGTCCTCATGAGTGTTTTTTTTTTTTTGCTCTCTTCCCATACAGGTGAATACACCCTGGTAGTTCATGTCTCAAACCAGTTTGAGAACCTCACTCACTTGGCCCCAGTTCACATCCACAGTTACCTGATTGATGTGAAGGTGGAAGTAGAGGAGGACGTTTTAGTTGTGAGCCATCCAGTCACCTTCAGAGCCGGTCCTCTGCCATCTCCTTATGGTGTCGTGTACACCTGGAACTTTGGGGATGGGTATTCGCTGTTCACAGGGAGCCAGTCTACGGTTACGTACAGCTACCCCAAAAGAGGGGTGTACAACGTCACTGTGACAGCAAACAACACCATAAGCAGCGTGGAGACAGTCGAGTGCTACCAAGTGTTTGAAGAGATAACGGGGCTCCATGTTTCTGCAGATGAGGCAGCAGAACTGGGAGCAGCTGTGACCCTTAATGCTTCCGTGCAGACGGGGGACAGTATCACCTGGATATTCGATATGGGGGACGGGACAGTGCTGAGGAGCCAGGTGCCAGTGGTAGAACACATGTACATAAAGGACATCAACTGCACTGTGAACGTGACAGCTGTGAATCCCGTGAACTCTCTCTCCCAGACTGTGCCCGTTCAGGTATTTGTCCTGGAAGTACTCAAAATAGAGCCTGCTTCTTGCATCCTTGAGCACCCAGATGTGCAACTCACTGCGTACGTGACGGGAAATCCCGATGAATACATCTTTGATTGGACTTTTGGAGATGGCTCATCCAATGTCACAATCGGCGGGGACCCTGTGGTGAGGCACAACTTCACCCGGAGTGGGACATTCCCCCTCTCGCTGACTCTCTCAAGCAGGTTTAACAAGGCTCACTACTTTACCAGCGTCTGTGTGGAGCCAGAGATTGTCAATGTGACCCTTCTCCCTTCCAAGCAGTTCGTGAGGCTTGGTGAAGAGAGCAGCTTCCAGGTCAGTGCCATGCCGCCCTACCAGTACCGCTACCGCTGGGATTTTGGGAACAATGAGTCCACTAGATCGAGTGGGACTGAAGTGACCTACACCTACAGGACCACCGGGGTCTTCCTGGTCACTGTGACAGTCTCCAACAATGTTTCTTTCAACAACGACACAGCGTTTGTGGAAATCCAGGAACCAGTTGGGGTAGCAAAGATTGAATCGAATGGGACAAGCGTTTTGGAGCTGAACCAGATCTACCTGTTCTCTGCCAGCATGAACGGAACCAAAGTAAGTTACTGGTGGGACTTTGGAGATGGCACCACCCAACCTGGACAAACCACTACCCACTCATACAACACCACAGGCCATTACACAATTAGTGTGATGGGCCGCAATGACGTGAGCTTTAATGAGACCAGCATCGATATCACAGTGAAACGTCGGCTCCATGGGCTTACCATCAATGCCAGCCGGACAGTGGTGCCATTAAATGGCTCGGTGAGTTTTGTAGCCACGCTTCTAGCTGGCAGTGCCACCCGCTACTCGTGGATCCTCTGTGACCGATGCACTCCTATTCAAGGGTCCTCCACAATTTCCTACACTTTCCGGTCCGTGGGCACATTCAATGTCATTGTGACTGCAGAGAACCAGATCAGCTCATTGCAGGACAGCATCTACGTCTACGTCCTGGAGCAGATTGAGGGCCTGCAGGTGGCCAGCAGTGACCTGGTGGAGGACATCTATTTCCCAACTAACAAAACACTCCATTTGCAGGCAGTGGTGAGAGAAGGGACAAACATCTCTTACAGCTGGGTAGCCCAAAGGGATGGCCATGCTTTGCAGACCTTCACTGGAAAAACCTTCTCCTTAAGCATCCTAGAAGCTGGAAACTACACTGTCTATCTGAAAGCCACTAATATGCTGGGATATGCGACTGCTAACAGGACGCTGGAGTTCATTGAAAGCATTGGTCTTCTAAAGCCCTGCGCCTTCCCCAACCCAGTTGCTATTAATGCTTCTGTTAACATAAGCACAACCCTAACCAGTGGCACTGGCGTTACGTATGTGTGGTACCTTGAGGATGGCTTCTCTTCTTCAGTTACGTCTGAACCCTTCATTGTACACTCCTTCCCAAGCCCCGGAATGACAGAAGTTGTCATCAGAGCAGAAAACAAGCTGGATTCAACCAATGCATCAATTTATATCTGTGTAGAGGAGGTCATCGAGGGGCTGAGCATAGGGACAGCGGAACTGGACTGTAGGTATGTCTCATCAGGCTCCACAGTGGTCTTCGAGGGGGAGCTGCAGAAAGGGACTGAAGTGACGTGGCTTTGGGAGGTGCCAAATGGCACATTGACTGGCCAGTCCGTGGCAGTCACGTTCCCCACAGCAGGGTTTTATACAGTCTATCTGAACGCGTCAAATGACGTCAGCTGGGCTCTGGCCAGCAGGAATATCTCGGTGCTGGACAGGATTCAAGGACTGGAAGTTCTTGCCAGTAGGAAGGTGGTGGAGCCGGGGCAACAGGTCACCTTCGTGATCAGAATGTTGTCAGGTACCTCTGTGAGTTACTTGGTGAGCATAAGCGGGGACTACTCTGTGGTGCTCAACGGGTCCAAGTACACGCACGAGTTCACCAAGAGCGGTGATTACCTGGTGACTGTCACCGTGCAGAACCAAATCAGCATCGCACATGCCCAGGTGCTCATCTCTGTCCTGGAGGCCATCCGTGATGTCAGGCTCCTGAACTGCTGTGAGGAAGGCATACCCACGGGCACAGAGAAAAGCTTCAGGGCCCAGGTGGGAAGCGGCTCCCGGGTGTCATTCTCATGGCAGTTTTCCCTGTGGAAAGAGCAAGGACGATCCATAGTCATTATGGCAGGAGAGAGTGTTTCCTACACTCCAGAAGCTGCAGGGCTGCTTGAGGTTCACCTCAATGCCTTCAATGACTTGGGATGTGTCAACATCACCAGAACCATCCAGGTCCAAGACCCCATAGTCCAAGTCTCCCTCACGGCCTCCAATGCCTTTGTCAACAGAACAGCACTGTTTGAAGTAGTGGTGGTGCCCAGTAGCAGGAGCGTTGAGTTCTTGTGGACTTTTGGGGATGGCTCTTCCACTCAAATGACCAGGATTGCGGTGGCCAACTATTCTTACTCGAGCCCTGGGGATTACCTAGTGGAGGTGAATGCCACCAATCTCATCAGCTTCTTCATAGCTCACATCACTATCACTGTCAGAGTTCTGGAGTGTGAGGAGCCAGAGGTGGAGTTAGCCTTGCCTCCTCAAGTGGTCATGAAGCGGTCCCAGAGGAACTACCTGGAGGCACAGATTGACCTGCGAGGGTGCATCAAGTACCAGACGGAGCACCTGTGGGAGATCTACCGAGCACCCACCTGCATGAACTTGGATGACTCCAGCAGGATCCGTCTGCCAAATGTTGATGTGAACAGGCCCCAGCTAGTTATACCAAAGCTTGCCCTCGAAGTTGGGAACTATTGCTTTATCTTCATTGTCTCCTTTGGAGATACCCCACTGTCCAAAAGCATCTTTGCTAATGTAACTGTGATACCAAGTAAGCTGGTCCCGATCATTGATGGGGGGTCATACCGTGTATGGTCCAACACTCAGGACTTAATCTTGGATGGAGGGAAGTCCTATGACCCGAACTTGGATGATGGTGAACAGACTCCGTTGTTATACGACTGGTCTTGTACATTCTCCTCCAAGGTAAGAACGGTTTTACCCAGCCAGAGAGGGTAATCACAGCTCCACTACAAGCGTGTCTGAGTTGAAATGCTGTTGAGGGGAGCTTTTGTGAGCATCTTTAACAAAGCTGCTCTGGAAGGAGGGTTACAAAGGTTTCCCAGTTCAGGACGGTGGTACCGAAATTACTGTGCTGAGTGATGCAGTTTGGTGCCACGCAGTAACCCTGGGCACGGCAGAGGTGTTGGCGCTGGAAGCTGAGGTGTTCAAATGTCTGCTTCCTTTGTACCTGGCCTCTGCTTCACAGCTTTGGTTTAGCTGCTTCCATAATCTGATGGAATTACAGAGCTGTGCAGGGCTGAGGGCTCTGGTCCCTCTCCTGTTAACAATTAAATGTCTCTAATTCCATCGGGGCCAAAGATAGACTTTGGAGCAGCCAAGTGACCAAAGTCATGGTCCCTATGGTCACAAGCAGGTCCCTGTCCTCACACACTGAAATGGTTGACCCTACAGCGATAGGAAGGGCAAGAGAGAACTACCCTTCAAGTTCTTATGAGACATCCACCTCCAGAGCACTTTTAGATTGAATGTGGGATACTTCTGCTTGTAAAAAGTCATTGTTCTCTATCTTTGCCCCAAAACAGAAAGGTGGGGAGTGTGTGTGGATTAGACTGTTGAGCTTAATATGAGTTTTTTGTGTTTGGCAATGTTTGTAAGCTACTTAATGAAGCCATAATTGCCATAAAATAAGAAGTATGAAGCTCAGATGAAATACAGGAGCATTCCAAGTACTGCTTACTAACCTGAAGAGTACGATAATGTGCTTTACTGTCCGCACACCATCCCGTGTCGCCCACCCCTGTGGTGGCATTGGATCTGTAGCAGTGGCTTTGTGTGGGCCTGAATGTTTTGGCTGTAGACTAACCCGATGTGCACCCATACCAAGGAGGGTTTGAAAGTTCTTTTCTCCTTGCAAGCAGAGCTCGGCTGCAGGGTGCTCTCTGAATTTCAGTGCCAAGGAAGGAATTGTCACAATTTCCAAAGCTGTATTAGAAGCAGATGTGGAGTATACGTTCGATCTCACCATCAGGAAGGAGGGGATGAGTCCCGAGGCAACAAACCAAACCGTACGTACCAGAGACAACGGTCGCTTTCTTTCCCTGTGTGCCTGTTCCTGGGCGTCCCCGGCCCTTTTTCTAAGGAAGTTTCTAGCAGGGAGTGCTGCTGGTTCAGGACCCGTGCCCGGCCACGGGTGACTCCCCAGGCTGTGCTCCTGGACGGTCTGTGACCTGGTGCCAGCTTGATCTTATGCTGCCTTGTTCAGCACTTCTTGCTTGTCCAGCCAAGTCCTTTTAGTTGCTTCCTTCCTTTAGACCTTGTGTTAGTCCCTCTCCATGTTAGTGACCCAGCTCTGAACAGTGCTGCTGCACATCTGCCACAAAGATGACAGCAAAGGAGCCCGTGGTCGGTAGCTCTTCCACCACCTCGTGCAGTCCTGGGCTCTTCACATGTTGCATCTCCAGGTTCTTCCCTGGTTTTTGCCCAGAGAAAGCTTCCTAAGGGCTGGTACTTAATTCTTTTGTCAACAGTTCCACTTTTCTCTGTTTCTGAACGATTTTAAGGGAGGATTTTTTAAAGTGCATGTTGTTTTATGTCGAATTAGCCTAACACTGAATGCATCTGCAGCCCGACAGCAGTTATGGTTTATATCAGAAACATTCATCATGGTGCATTTGGCAATTAGAGATATAGTTAGTCTGAAAGTGGAAACTCTTACAGCCTGAGTTTTAAACCAAAGCTGGAGGATAAAAAGAAAAAAAAAATTAAATTGATAGTCTTTCAAGGACATTCCGTACTATCTGGTTTCCATGCCTGAGCGCAAAACAATGATTCCAGTGTCGCAGGGAATTTGCAAATACTGTAGGAATGAATGAAGGTTCAATGTGCTCCAGCTTAGTGCTGGGGAATTTTTATCCCCTTTTAAAAGTTTGCCATATTAAACAATGTCTTCATTACTGTCTGTCCTTGAATTCAGAATATTCGTTGTGCCAGGGCAGAGGGCTCTGTTGAACGCTGGACAGCCTGGTTTCCTGGGAGGGTTAAAGGAATTTAGACATAATACCGGGGTCAGAGCTCAGTTGCTGTTGTGTCTGAGCCACCGGTGCTTTCTGGAGCTCTCCTCTCTCTGCGTGCTTTGCCAGGGAGGTGTGGTAGACGGCTTGAGATGTCCAGCTTAAGATTCCAGCTAAAATCCTGGAAAAACATGCCACTCCCTGGAAAAGGTGGCTCTTCCAGGCTGCAGCATGAAATGCGTTTGATGCACAGTGGGAGCTGTGTTTTCTGGCTGTTTTTGTCACCATTCCTGTCTCTCAGGGACACGAGTAGCAACAAAAATGATGAGGGCCGTGCACTTGGGAGCCCAAGGGTCGGGTGCTGAAACGTGGCATGTGGTTCCAGTTCACAATAATCCAGGGAAGGGGGAAACAACGAGACTATGCTGACAGCACATCCTCAATAAACCCAGGCTCCCTGACTTGCCCTGAGCCCTCTGTTACTCTGGTCTGTAAAAGCTTCCCATTTAGCAACCTCCCAAGCCAAGGACGGGGTCCCACAGTCATGTGTCCACGGCAGATCTCTGGAACCTCACTGGCTCCACGGCTGCAGAGATAGGGCTGGGAGCTGCAGTTGCTTCCCGGGCCAGGTGCTCACCAGTTGTTTGGTCTGTGCTGTCATGGAGGCTTTCCTGCTCCCAGTTAGCCAGCAGCTCTTTTTCTAACCCTAACATGGATCCCATTTTTGTAGGGTTAATGGCTGTCCTGAGGTGGTTGATATAACAAGCAGGACAAGCTGGGAATTCAGCACAGGGCATTGGAGGGAGATTTTTAAAGTGATTTACATTGTTAAAAAGTGTAAATAAGCAGAATCAGAATTACCTAGGCTGGCCCAGCTTGGCGTTGGGTGGCTCTGGAAAATCAGTGACAGAGGAACTCACCCTGGCCAGTGTGAGAAAAGTGGTGAAGCTTAAGTCTGACCTGAAATCCTTTTGAAATCCCCTTCTGCTGTTCCCTTAGCACAGGCTGGGCTGGTGTAGAGCAATTTCCCCTCGCAGATTCAGGTGATAGGATATCTGTGTACCTATTAGATGTCTGTATTTTTATATCAAATCTTCTGATGAAGGCTGTTGCATTCCCAGGTGTTCATCAAGAGAGGGGGAGTCCCTATCGTGTCCCTGGAGTGTGTTTCCTGCAAGGCTCAGTCTGTCTATGAAGTGAGCAAGAGCTCCTATGTCTACCTGGAGGGGACCTGCCAGAACTGTCACAATGACTCCAAGCTTGGGGTAAGGTCATTGGCAGTGCTGATCTTTGCTTCACTTTTGGACTTCAGGGAGGAGTGGAGAGTCAGAGAGGACACGGTGGAAAGACCTGAGTGTGAAATAAAGTCCTGGACATGAACTGCAGTAGAGACAAGGAAGGGAAACATCCTCTGGCCATAAACACAGTGGCAGGCTGGGTCTGGCTGAAGGGATGAAGGCTGTGGCTGATAATGGTTTCTTCATTGCAGCACCTGGAACTGGCCACAGGGCTGGCTTGCAGAGTCTCAAGTTTAAAATAGGCCCTGCACAGAGCTTGCCTGGAGTGGCATGAGGCTCCTGTGTGCCATACCCTGTCTCAGCAGTATGGAGGAGACCAGGAGAGCCTGTGAAGCAGGTTCCCCATGTCCTGTAAGCACTGGACCCCCTGTAAGATATCCAGAGCTTTCCCTTGCCCTGGGTCGTCCCTACGGGCTGTGGGACTCATGGCTGTCCGTCCTCCATCACTGTCTCCACCTACTGGGTCATTTTCAAGCCACGCCCATGAGTGACCAGCTCAATTCACACAAAAGGCATTTCTTTTCTCATGAGAGGTCTGTAAAGTATTTTCTTTTTCCTGCTCGTTGGGATTTTGCCCTTTATCCTGGTGGCTCAAGCAGAGGTTTTTCAGTCTCTTCTGATGCCCCAAGTCCCTCATTCCCTACTCTAATTACGGGTTCCACCTCGCAGCATCTCTGCAACCTGTGGAACAAAGCAGAGTTCAGAAGTGGAAGTCCCAGTGTGAGAGGCAGACCATATTAATCCCAGCATGTACTTGCATGGCGTTTTCCGGCTGGCAGTCTCCCTGTTCCTCTTGTTATCGCAATTGTACGTTTGCGCTATTAGCAGTAACCATCCGGGACGCGTTCGGTTTGAAGCACATAAAACATGGTATCCCATGGAGACTCCACCAGTGCTTAATTTATTTCCTGTGTTTTGTATTCTTTATTATGAAATATTCTGTCGGAGGGTGATGTAATCCCAGAGACTAAAGTAGATCTCACAGTGGAAATATTCCCACCAGACATTTTGGGAAGGTTCCAGTTCTTGTTGCTGTAGCACACAAGACGAAAGCTGAATTATCAACTGCAAATTTGGCAGACACTCCCACTGGAAATCTGTTACTTTTTATAAAAGGCTCAATCTGAAAACATTTTAAGGACATAACTTTGGATTTAAACAAAACCCCTCCTGTCTTTCTGCTCTTCATCTCTGCAGAGATGGGCAGCACACAGCTTTAAAAACAAGTCTCTCGTCCTGGACAAGAAAACCACCTCCACTGGTGACACGGGAATGAACCTGGTCCTGAGGCAAGGGGCACTGAAGGATGGGGAGGGGTACACTTTTACCCTTCACATCACAGACCTGATCACAGGGGAGGAAGGATTCGCCTCTATCGATCTGCTCCCCAACCAGCCGCCCGTGGGAGGATCCTGCCAGCTCTCTCCAAAAGGACCCCTCAAGGCCCTGATAGCCAAGGTGCACTTTGAGTGTGCAGGTGAGAGCGTACAGACAGCGGCACTGGGCTCCTGCCAGCCCTCCCTGGTCCTCAAGGGCAGAGGTTCCTTATGACCACTGTGTTACTGGCAGCCCTTTGTCCCACAGAGGTTTTCTTCCCCCGCGCTCCCAGCCCAGGACACTGGTGGCCAGAGCTGAATTCAGAATTGGATCTTTCCATTTCTGATTTCCAGAGCTTGGACCCTGAGCAGCTTTGTGTACCCAGATTATGGAGCATTTAAACTCATGGTAGGCATTTTTTACAGTCCTAATCCATGTAGCTGAGTGACGATATCCAGCTCAGGACATTACTTGCAGAACAACTGGTATGTCAGTACAGGAAAAAGGAGATAGGTGTCCAAAACTGAGTCACATCTGTGTGGGAAGAGTCAAAAGACAAAGCACTGTGGCTTCCTCTGCCATGTGGGCTGGATGTTCCCATCGGCAGTTACCTTCTCAACCAGCTGCAGAGACGGCAACGAGTCTAGCTTTGGGAAAGTGGCCTGGCTGATGTCCCGTAGCCTTGGGCCAAGGAATAAGTGCCTCTGAAAACCATATTTCCCCACACGATTAGCGTTGGAGATGAATGCTGTCTGTGCATGAAAGCTAGGAAGCCACGGGGCAGAGGAGATGAATCCTGCTGGGTCTGGCAGGACTGGTCCCAAAGCCCAGCTTAAGCTGGGGGAGGAGCAGAAGTGTGTTTGGCTTGGTATGTTGTCACTTTGGTACATTTTGAGCTATACAGGGTAATTATGAAATCCACACCTCTTGGAGTGCTGGGAATTTTAACTTTTAGTGATTGTTTGCAAGCTGGAGTGCAAGAAGCAAGATACAGACCCCCTGGTAGATGTCCAGCCCAGCAACCCTGGCAAAGCCAGCACCTTCTCTAGTGCTCACTGGCAAACGTGCAGGGAATTTCCCAGCTGTTTATCTCCCACAGGACTCCCTGTAGTTCCTGGGAGCTCCAAGGAAATCAGGGTTTATCCTAGACTAATCATTCCTGACATGTTGAGCTGCCTGAGGGCTGAGCCTCTGTCTAACAACAGGCTTGCAGGGCTCATACAGGAGCTGTGGCCTTGGTTCGGTGCTATTTCCAGCCCCAGAAGAGTCATTCCATATTTATTTTGCTCCTGAACTCTTCACAAATCCCTTTAATCACTGCAGGATCCAAACACCTTGGCAGAAACCCCTGAACATCAGGAAAATTCAGGAGCTTAGGGCTTTACATTGCAGACCCGGAAGACGTCCCTTAGGCCAGTGGAGTCCTCAATCTGTCCTCACTGTGGGCACAACCTGTCCCTCTGCCAGTGCTAAGTGACCGCTGGCTGGGGACAGCAGAAGGGGAGAGGCCGTGCTGAGGGCTGGCAGGGAAGGGGCAGTGCCAGGCAGCGCCAGCTCTGAGGGGTGGGCTGGGTGTTGGGATGGTGACTTCAGCCCCACTGGAACCCCTGGTCGGGTTTGTTTTGCAGGCTGGCGCGACACGGAGGACACGGAGGGCCCGCTGGTGTACATCCTCCTGGCGTCTCGTCACCGGGCCGGGCACTACCACGAGTTCTGTGTGTACAAGGGCAGCCGTGCCGAGCACAGCGCCTTCCTGCCCCCCGGCTTTCACGAGAGCGGCTTCCTGGTGTCCGTGGCAGTCCTCGTTCAGGACCCGCTGGGAGCCACCGTGGTGGCCATTAACCGGTAAGGCTCACTGCTCGCAGTGCCTGTGCCCAGCCTGGGCTGGACTTGATAACCTTAGAGGTCTTTTCCAACCATGATTCTGTGAATTGCTGTCTTATGGATTGACCACTGGGTCCCCATCCTGAGGGCCTTGGCAGATCCTGGATGAAACGTTTGCCTTCTGGAAGAGGCTGTTGGCAGGAAGGCGAGGGGAGGCTCAGCAGAAGTGCAATACAGAGAATTCCAGTCTTTGTGGATCATTGCTCAAGGGGGAGACTTTCCCATAAGTTACTGCTTTCCTGACCACCTCCTTAATTCTCTGGTGGGACCTTGCTTTGAAGGCACGATGTCACTTTCTCGGAAGATCTCTGTGCTCCACCACCTCCTCTGCGCTGGGAGCTGTCAAAGGAGAGTTGGCAGCACCACACTCTGGTGCTGTGGGTGGGCTGGTGTTCCACTGCTGAGAGCCAGGGAGTTCTCCTTTAGCCAAGCTGAACAGGATGGAAGGGATTGCAGCTCGAGTCTCAGCAGGGCCAGTACCCTGAAAGCCCAATTATCCCTTCTGCAAACACCCTTGGTTTCCAGCGTGCTCCGTGCAGGTGCCCAGTGCCCACAAGTCTCTGGGCAGCATCCTGAGCTGGTCTTTGCTGCCTGACCAGCTGTAGGACTGCTCCTTCTCAAGGCTGATGTGCAGCTGTACATGTGGTCCCGGCCTCGCGGGCTGGAGCGCACGGTCCTGCAGTGCCTGCCCTGCGGGGGAGTATCTGTGTCCCAGCTGTTCCTCAGATCCCAGGGAACGATGCCGAAAGCAATGCAGCTCCTTCCACCCTGTTTTTAAGTGCTCTTTCTGCTCTATCAAATTAAACCTGGATTTCCTTATCTGGGTTCAATGCACCCAAGTGCATCCTCCACCTGCAGCTTCACAGAGCTGGACAGGTGAGGAATCAGGCCTCAGGTCCATGATGTTCCTCCTGCAAACTGGGCACCAGAGCAGGCATTGATAATGCTATTGCTGTTGTTTAACCACCTGCTTCCCCCTTCACTTTCCTTCCCCTGCCAAAGGGCAGATATTGCCCTCTTTGTGCAGTCTGTGCTTAACCCAAATGTCTCTTTGTTGGCAGCACCATGGAAATCAGCTTACCCGAGGGCTTCCCCAGCCTCTCCCACTGGCTCTACAATCAAACAGACACCGTGCTCCAGGGCTTAGTGAAACAAGGGGACCCTCAGCAGGTCATCGAGTACTCTCTGGCCCTCATCACCATCCTAAATGAGGTAAAGCAGCACGCTTTGCCCAGGAGGGGCCTCCAGAAAGCCTTTCAAATTGCCTGTAATGTTCTTTGGCCAGGTTTTGTACAGCAGTGTAAGGAAATGACTAATGCTACGGGTTTTTATGTAAATCAGTGTACGTGCATGCTGGGAGCTGGGCTGGAGCTGTTCTCATGTGTCAAAAAGTAACAAACTCCATGCGCACAATGACCAGGGAAAGCAGAGGGGCTGCAAAATAAAACAGAGAAGGCAGTGGCCTGAGTGTCTCCCACACAGCCTGCTTTTTTTCCCTCATATTCAGATTATTTTTCTCTTTTCTGCCAACCTTAAGTCTAAACACTGACCTTAGAAACAGAATTCTTAGCCCAAATTCCCCTACCTCCTCCCTGAGCCACCTGATTCCATCTCAGCAGGGCTGGAAACTGCCCAGGTGATGATCTGGGTGCTAAGGGGACCTTCTTGTTCTGACTGCTGAGCCAGTTAGAAAGGTTTTTGCGTGCATAAAAGGCTCTTAATCCACAGTGCAGGAACATCATCCTCCTGGCAGCATTCACTTTCATGTGTAACTGTCAAGTGTAAGGCTGTTAAGACAATTGCTTGGAGAGCACAAGTGAAATTGAGGAAGCTGTGCTGAGAAACCAGCTCATTAGGTCACCTTCCAGGGCAAAGCACAGGCAGGGAGATACTGAGTGCAGGGACGAGGTGACTTAAGCACAGCTCATCATCTTCTGAAACAACCAGGTACGTTTCCTCACTCTGCCTGATTTTATCCTTCCCAGTACGAGCGGTACATGGGTCTGGAGCCTGAAACTGGGAATGAATTTGAACTCCGGACCTGGACTCGCAACAACATCACAGAAACCCTGAACTCGCTGAACGTGAACACGGTTGATGATATCCAGCAGATCTCAGCTGCCTTGGCACAGTGCACGGTATGTTCCCTGTCACCATCTCCAGCTCTTCCAAGTGCAGCTCAGATGCTCCTCAGTCCTTGTTCTGCTTCCCTGTCTCTCTCCCACACTCACATCATGCAGGGAGGACAGGTAGTGCTTGTTGACATCATTAGTGTTCTGTGGTGGTCTCCTAAGTATTGTCAGCTCTTTCCCCTTGCCGTGCTGCTAATCTGGCAGGCGTGGAAAAGGTGATCTATGTGCTTCTTCTCTGGCACCATCCCTGGTGTGGCCGCTTACTAGCAGGTAGGTTCCTCCATTTGCAGGTGAGGCTGGAGGAGAGATGTCGGCAAACTGGGGAAGCACTGGGATGAATTGCTGGGGAGTCTCAGAATCTCTGAGAACTGTTTGAGTGGGTCCAGAGAAGGCCATGAAGATGATCCGAGGCCTGGAGCAACTCTGCTATGAGGACAGGCTGAGAGAGTTGGAGCTGTTCAGCCTGGAGAAGCCTTCCAGTGCTGAAAGGGGCTCCAGGGAAGGCAAGGAGGGGATTTTCACAAGGACATGGAGTGATAGGACAAGGGAGAATGGCTTTAAATTGGAGGGGGGAGATTTAGATCAGACATTAGGAAGAATCATGATGATGGGGGTGAGGAACTGGCACAGGCTGGCCAGTGAAGTGGTGGCTGCCCCATCCCTGGAGATGTTCAAGGCTAGGTTGGATGGAGCTTTGAGCACCCTGATCCAGTGGAAGGTGTCCTTGCCCATGGCAGGGGGTGGGACTGGACAATCTTTAAGGTCCCTTCCAACCCAGACCATTCTATGATGCTGTGACGGGCTGGATCCATCAGGAGTAACACAAGTAGAGCCAGATCTGCCTTGAGCCAGGGGACAGTGCCAAGGACTGAGGTTCCTTCCAACCCTTTTTCTACCCAACACATTAGAAATGCTGTTTTGCTCTGCTGCTGACTGGAAGTGCTGTGTTCCCCAGCCAGCTCACAGTTTCAGCTCCCTGCTGCTGGGTCTACTGCCTGGTGGATTTAGGAGTGGCTTTATGTGTTTTGTCAGATGGGCAAAGGGAAGAGAGCCCAGTTATATAATGTGCTTAGGGTTTGGTGCTCAGCCAGTCTGCTCTGGCATGCTCTTCCTTTCTGCCCTCCCAGATCTCTGCTTTCTGGGCTGGAGTCAGGTACCCCAGCCTTGGCTGCACATTGTCTCCTCAGCCAGGTCAGTGCCCTCGCTCAGTGGGAAGAGGCTGTCCATGAAATGATGGACTGACTACTGCATCCCACCCACAGAGTCCCTGTTCCGCTGCTCCTTTTTCTGCTTCAAAGTCTGTAAACCTCAAAAATCACTTCTTTCTGTTCACTGTTGTTCAGGGCGTTGGGGTTCGGCAGATTCCATCCTGGTGCTGGGTCGGTTTGTTCCTGTCTGTCCCACACACCTTGCAGCTCGATCTCGCTCTGGAAGCTTAAGTCTAGAAACAGGAGTTTTGTTCCACAGGAAAAGCTGACGTTTCAGGATTAGTTTGTGCTCTGGATTGTAATGAAAAACTTAGAAAAACAGTAATCTAGAATTTCCCAAGTGTCTAAGACCAGCGTGGAGCTCACACATTTCCTTCTCTGTAGAAGTGTCAGTCAATGCTGGTATTTCTTTGATTTTACCTATAGGGGAGAGGAAAAATAAGAATTAATTTCTCCTGGAGGGGAAAAAAATGAATCTCAGCAGAAGCCCCTTCCTAAGCAGTAGCTCCTTTGAGGGGTTCCTCCCCATAACCCATTTTCTTGCTCACCTTGATACCTGAATGTGCCTTGTGGACTCACAAGTTACGCAGAGTGTCCTCGCTTCTCACAGTTTACAAAAAAGGCAGAAAAGGGGAAATTCTTGACCTGCAGATGCTGTTTTGATTCTTCACCAAAACTTATGGTGAACCATGTCTGAATCCTATGATGATTAATAGAAAAAAAAATATGAATAAGAGCTAGGAATAGGGTTGTGGTAACAGCTTCCATGTGTTGCCTCCGTCCCTCCCATCCAGGCCTCGAGAGTGTGGGGAGCTCCAGTCCAGGGCTAGAACATTCTGTTTCTTGGACACATCTGGGAGCAAAGGGAGGGACATCCATCATGCCTGAGTGGCAGGATCCCTCCCACAGCTTTCAGGAGTGTTTGGACACGGAAATAGATTCACTTTGGGCTAAACTTTGCTTCCATTGAAGACAGCAGAGTGGATGGAGGGATTCTATCCAACTGCTTCTGATGGATTTCTGTAGGAATAGCGTGTAGCTCCCAAGAGTGCTCATGAGATGCAGCAGCAGGAGGTGTGCTTGGTCTTTACAAGTGAACTCCAGGGAACATGAATGTGCTGCCCTTTATTACTCTTTCTAAACCTAATGTGTCTTCCAGCAGACTCCTGGCCCACCTGTCCTCATGTTGGCAGATTGTAATGTGAGGGGAGGTGGGTGGAAAAGTCTGAGGAGACACCAACAACTTATTGACGTCTCTTAGTGTGAGAGGAGCAGCCACAGTCTCTGTACTCACCTCCTTGGGGTTGGGATGAGCAGGGGTGGCTTTCAGAGTGCAACTGGTGCTTGAATGAAAATTCTCAGGTCCCTGCAAGACCAAGCCAGCTGAACTTGACAGCACCTGACTTCACCTTTCCCTGGGGGTGTTCCTGCTGAATCAAACTGTGTTTCCTGTTGCAGGTGGTGAGCAAGGAGCTGGTTTGCAAGTCCTGCCTGACAAGGACCTTGAACAAGCTGGAGACCATGATGACCATTCTGCAAGGGGAGATGACCCAGGGCACTGTGACACCGACTGGCATCGCTGACAACATCCTCAACATCACAGGTCAGTTCTGTTCCTGCAGGAATGGGTGTCATCTAACTGGGTGCTGATGAGGGCACAGATCTGCTTGTGCAGGGCGCTGGGCAGAAGGAGGCTCTGCAGGATTTCTCCTCTACCATCAGGGCTTTGGCCTTTGCAAGCTGTTAGGAAAACTGCATCTAACATTTGAAGTGTGACATCCCAGTACTTCCTTCTCCCTGCACTTTCCCAGGGTTGTCCTGGCTTTGGCAGCAGTCTCTGTGGACACTTAAATATGACAGTTGTTAATAAACTCACTAATGCTTCAGAGAATTGTCCTTCTAGTAAACAATGAGTAACAGCTATGGCTTCCAGATGCTCGCCTTTCTGGTTGCAGGCTGAGGAAGGTGCCAAACTTCACAGGGGCACCCACCAATGCTGTGCAAAAATTCCCACCTGGTTATCCCAGGAGGAAGCAGAGACACCTTCTTTACACTCCTTGCTAGGTTACAGTGTGCAAACATACTAACATGGGTTTTTTATCCATTCCTTCCCTTTTTCCCATTCTACTGTCCTAGTCTCTTCATGGGAGGAAAATAAAGCCTGTTGTGATTAAGTGTTCACCACCAAACTGTGTGGATTAGCCAAGAGCCTGCAGGAGTTGCTGACAGCTCTATTTTTAGCTATGGGCTACTGAACACTTCATTGTGGAAGGTCATGTGCACAGTGTAGAGTTACAGGGAGAAGACAGTGAGGAAAGACTTGTCGCATTGCTTTGGGAAGGTATCAGATGTTATCTAGACTGCAGCAGTTTCCTGGACTGTTCATTACCTCCTCAGTTTGCACCTTTGTTTCTGTCCTGCAGGTGACCTAATTCACCTTGTCAATACAGTTTCCCAAGAATCCCAGCCGCAGGAGCTGCTGACTGATTCCCAGAATTTGCTGCTAGCTCCCAAAGCCTACAACCTGTCCTCCAACCTGATGCGCATCCTCATGAAGTCCCGAGTGCTGAATGAAGAGCCCCTTGAGCTGGTGGGAGGAGAAATTAAGGCCACAGGCAAGCGGTCTGATCCCTTTAACTTGCTGTGCTATGAAAACACGCCAAACTGCCAGTTCTCCATTCCCCAGGCATTCAACACCACCCTTTCCAACCTGACGGATGTTATTCAGGTCATGTTCCAAGTGGACTCCAATCCTTTCCCTTTTGGTTACATCAGCAACTATACCGTGTCCACAAAGGTGGCCTCCATGGAGTTTCAGACGCACAACGGGGTGCAGATCCCCATAGGGAGCCTGGACTCTGAGAAGGCCATCACTGTGATGGTGTCAAACAACACAGATGCTGACAATCTCTCTGCTGGCACTGAAGTCATCGAGGCAAGAACATCTGTGAACCTGATTGTGACTATGGAGAGCAACAACAGGGAAGCAGGACTGCACTTCCAGCTCACTTACAGAGTCCTGAACGGTAGTGCAGATGAATCCAGCTCTTTTTGCTCCTTGCTGTTTCTTCCCATGGGAGAGGAGGGGGCTGGGTGTTGCAGCAAAGGGGAGACCTGAAGGGTGTGGGAGGGGTGTCAGGTGTAGCTGGCAAGTTCCACACTGCCTGGTAGAAGTTCCAGCTGTTATGGGCATTGTCCAGTCCCAGTTGTAATCCTTGCTTGTGAATTCTGGTGCTGAGGAGCCTTTTGCTTTTCCAGCCTTTCTGTTGAGCCACATTAGCACTGGAGGGAGTTTGTCCTGTCTCTCTTGGTCAGGTACAGTGGTATCCAGGGTCTCTTGCTCAAGGATCCTCTGAACTGCAGACTGAGAGTGTGCCATCTGGAAAAGCATCTTCTCCTGACTTTCTGCATTCCTGATACTCCTCGCTGAATGTCCACTGCTGGCAGCAGGCTTGTGGTCGAACTCTCCAGCTATTTATAAAGCACTTTCTGTTTTGTTTCCCCATCCCCACACAGATCACTACATTGCAAGTGAGCCTGAGCCCTTCATCATGGCTTATCTCAATCATGAACCAGAGCCCAACGAGCACAACTGCACTGCCTCTAAGAAAATCGGCCTGGATGCCCTGGCTGGAAGTGACCACAAGCTCTACACCTTCTTCACCTCACCCAGGTATGAGAGATGCCTCCCTTGTAATCCCTATCACCCCTAAGGTGTCCTGTGGATGGATGTGAGTGATGCTCAGGACCTTGCCACAGTCTATGCCAGGCTGCAGGGCTGTTCAGCTATCCACAGTGCTCCTCTCTCTTCAGAGGAGGCAGCTCTCCTGGGCAGGCAGCTACAAGCTGCACTCCATTCCTGCACCCCAACACTGGCACCTCTTCTTCCCTGGCACTCCCTCCTTCCCAGACATCTGCTGCTGATGCAAAAGCAGCTTGGTGCACTGGGATTTGCCTTTCTCATCCACGTGAGGGAGGGTTCCCCTTTTTAAAGCTGTAAATCACATTCTCTAAGTATCGTAACCCTCACCCAGTGCCTCTCCTGATGATGAGTCTCCCCCACTGCCCTTTTCTCTCCTTCCTTGTCTAGCAGCTGCTGTAGACTGTTTGTCTGCTGCTTGTCCAGACTTCCATCCTCTGTGCACCACTGATCCCAGAGCTGCCCGTCCTTACTGAAACTCTTTCCCCAAGGGACTGACGCTGACCTTTGCAGAGTCAGGGGTTCCAAGAGCAAAGCACCACATGCATTAGCCTGGCTCCTGAACTACAGAGCAACCTTGGCAAAGGCACCTCTGCCCCAGAGCTCATCTTCCCAGTGTGTGACTGGAGGAGAACACAGGTTCCCTCGGGGGATCCCGTCTGCTCCCCTTGCCGGCTGCTCGAAGCGTGCCAGTGCTCATTGAGCACTGATGTTGTGCTGTTGGGTTTTGAAGCAAAGCTCTCTTCTTTTTAGCAGAGCAGTCATTCTCGTAACTGCAGTTGCTGCCTTGCCTGGGAGCCTGTGTGTCCATGCCTTGTGCTGTTTATCAGCCATTCCTAGGCATTATCTCAGAAGAAAAGATAGGCAGTTTGGGAATAGGTTGGGCAAGAGTGGAGCCACTGTTGCGTAAGCTGACACAGCTTCCATGGCTTTTGGTTATAGGATGCTCAAAGAGGGATTTATTATCCTGATGAGCAAATCTGCTCCCAGCCAAGAATAATGGAGTTGCTATGGAAGTGTCGTTGGGTCAGTGGGACAGAGGGAAGGGCGAGTGGGAGAGCTCTGCTAGGCTGCCAGCACAGGGAGGAGGATGTGCAACATGGTACTCCAATCTGAAATAATAGAGATAAAGAATTGAAGTGGTCTGTAGAACCTTGGAGCTCCTGCACAGCCAAAGGGTGGTGTGAAATACACCACTGGGCTTTTCCTCCTCGTTTGCTTTGCTGGCCCAGCAGGAGGGTGCTTTCTCTGCATACCATCCATCCAAACAGGGCTTGTGTCCCTTCAGTAAGCGGGTTAATAACGTCTCCTTGCTATCTTTCCTCCTCCAGAACTGATGACACCATCCAGAAATACTACTTCAACATCACAAACCATTTCAGCTGGTCCCCGGTGGAGGTGACGCTGGGGCTGTACACCTCCCTGTGCCAGTACTTCAGTGAGCAGGAGAAACGGTGGAAGACGGAAGGCATCATCCCTCTGGAAGAGACCAGGCCAGACCAGGCTGTGTGCTTAACTCAGCACCTCACTGCCTTTGGGGCCAGCCTGTTTGTCCCCCCAAACTCAGTCCAGTTCATCTTTCCTGTGAGTAAAACAAAACAGAAGCTGTGCACTGAGAAGATTGTTGTCACTAGTGGAGAGCCTTGAGCTCCCCTTGGCCTCACGTTGAGGCTGGGTGAGGGCCACCCCGTGCCTGGCATGAGCACCTGGGAGCCTTTGGGAGCTGCAGGAGGGCACAGCTTGCAGAGGGGCTGTGTCCTCTGATCACGAATCCTGGCTGCTCCTGCTAAACCAAACCTTTGCAGATGGCTTTGTTCTCTGTTCTGGACGCCTCTCAGTGTGTTCACCTCTTAGGGAGATTCCAAATGCTTCTCCCAGCTGTCACACAGTGCTGTTTTATCCCAGTGAGCTTGCACCTGCCAGCTGCTCCCTGCCTTCCAGGGGTGTTGAGGCTCTTCCTCGCTGTCAGGGTGACATAAGTGGGAGTGGAGGGCTCTCAGCAGCTGCTACAGCAGCTTTAGCCGGCTGCTGCAGGATGCTCCACTTGCAGGGGGAGGTCTCTATTTGCATGCAGCATTGTGTCTGTGAATGGTGATTATGGCCAGGAAGGAGGCAGCACAGCTCCTGGGGAGTGGGAGGTCCTCCTGGGGAGGGAACGTGCCTTTCAAAAGGCTTCTGTTTCGTTTAGGCTCCTGGCCCAGGTCTCAACTACATCGTTCTGCTGACGTGTGCCGTCTGCTTTGTGACCTACTCTGTGGCTGCACTGATCGTGCACAAGCTGGACATGATCGACATCAACCGAGTCGGGGTGATTCCCTTCTGCGGGAAGAATGGGATGTACAAATACGAGATCCTGGTGAAAACTGGCTGGGGCAGAGGATCAGGTTAGCCCATAGAGTGCTCCTGGGCTTGGGGGCTAGGGTAACATCTTGTGTAGCTCCCCTGAGGTCTCATCTCGGCCTATCACACACTGAATGTTCCCCTGCAGGGCCCAGAGCTGAGCTGGCGCTTGGAGGAGCACCAAGGAGATAGTCAGCTCAGGGCTTCCCACAGCGTTCACAAGGTGGGGTTTTTGCAGTGATGGGGCACACGAAGAGCTGTGTAGAACAACTTGCTGCCCCATCTCTTGCTGCTGGGTGGGACAATTGACTGCTGCTGGAAGGAACCATCCAGTATATAAATATCCCCATCCTACCTTCCCTGGCTGGGCTGTGGTTGCAGGAACAGCCAAGAGGCAGCAATTGTTCCTCACTTCTGACCCTCTCCTGCAGAAGCATCCAGGCCTTGGTGGGCCCTTTCGGTGGATCATTTTGCTGTCCTCCAGCATCCATCGCTTTGTTCTGCCATCTGACTCTTTCCCAGCAGCATGAAGGCAGAAAGCTTGGCTTTCTTCGCCAGGGCTGGGTTTGTAGCTGCCAGAAACTTCATCCTAGACTTGGAAATCTGGGACGTGGAAGCTGTAAGCATGGATAGAGGTGGAATGCCACCACGTCACTGCCAGAAATATGCTCCCACTGATCTTAGTGTAACCACTGGTATCACTGGCAGTGCCTTTCTCCTGAAGCTACCCCAAGGGCCATCCAGGTGGAGCAGGTGGACCAGGGAAAAGCTGGCAACTGGTACTGAAGAGAAGCCAAACAAAACAAGTCTCTCAAATATTCAGTGGAAGAACACATCCAGAACAAACATCTCCCACTAGAGTTTTAGCAAGGCAAGGAATGTCGGGTTCAATCCCCTCCAAAGAGGAAAACTGTGAGCGTTCCAAGGTCCGTGTACCAGGTCTATCTGATCAGCTGCCCTCTGGGCTGTGTGTAACACTGTCCCTGGGTGTGGGATGGCTCCTGAGCACATTCCTTTCTCCTGAATCTCCAGGTGGTCCTTCTGGTACCAGGGCGCTGGCGGGAAGGCAGGGCTGGGTGCAGGGCTCCACCTTGGGTGGGCTTCCCTAACTGAACCCCATTACTTCTGCCAGGTACCACAGCCCATGTGGGGATTGCCTTGTATGGTGTGGACAACAAAAGTGGTCACAGACATCTGGATGGAGAAAATGCCTTCCACCGCAACAGCCTCGATGTGTTTCAGATTGCAACAGAGCGGAGCCTGGGGAGCATCTGGCGCATCCGCATTTGGCACGACAATAAAGGTGAGACACGAGCAGGCGTGCAGGGATGAATCATAGAATCATGGAATGGTTTGGGTTGGAAGGGACCTTGAAGATCATCCCGTTCCAATACCCGTGCCATGGGCAGGAACACCTTCTGCTGGATCAGATGCGCATCCAGCCTGGCCTGGAACACCTCCAGGGATGGGGCAGCCACCACTTCTCTGGGCAACCTGTGCCAGTGCCTCCCCACCCTCATCGTGAAGAACTTTCTAATGTCTAATTTAAATCTTCCCCCTTCCAATTTAAAGGCATTCCCCCTTGTCCTGTCACTCCATGCCCTTGTAAAAAGCCCCTCCCCAGCTTTCCTGTAGCCTCTTTCAGTATTTGAAGGCTGCCCTGAGGTCTCTCCACTGCCTTTTCTTCTCCCGGCTGAACAACCCCAACTCTCTCGGCCTGTCCTCATAGCAGAGGTGCTCCAGCCCTCTGGAGGCGGCCACCACACATCCCATGTCAGAGCCAGGGTCTGCTCCACCTGTTAACTGGGCCAGGAGAGAAGTCCCAGGGCCAACAGTCTGGACTAATCCTGGTGGGAGGCCAAGGTGACCTATGGCACAGGGGAAGGTTGCTTGGTGGGAACAGGGAGTCTCCATCACAGGGAACTCTGCAGAGTGGTCAGCTGTAATCCCAGGCATGTACGATGCAGTGTCCTGTGATAGTGTCCATCCAGCTTAGGAGGTGGCCTGGCTGTGCCAAGGGGGCTGTACAATTCCCACCGATGAAGACAGTGTCACAGGGTGACTGCTGCTGTTCCACTGCCCTTGTGTGTCCCTCACATACCTTCATCTCTTCACTTTCAGGCCTCAGCCCCTCTTGGTACCTGCAGCATGTCATAGTCCGGGACCTGCAGAGCAGCAAGAACTACTTCTTCCTGGTGAATGACTGGCTGTCAGTTGAGAGTGAAGAGAACGACGGCGTGGTGGAGAAGGAGGTGTACGCTGCCAGTGAGTGCTCAGCCACCAGGGTGTGGGGCTGGGGTGGTGGAGCAGCGTGGCAGTTCTCGTTGCGTTGAGGAAGAGCCCACAGCAGGAGAGTGCAGAGAGGCCACAGAGCCTGCACACTGGATCTTCCTCGCTGCATTGATGTCTTGCACAGCCAAGTTCTCTGGTGGGTCCTTTGTGCTAGAGGACAAGGCATGATGAGGACGCAGGTGTGCAGGAAGGACCAGATAGATGTAGTGGGGAGACTTCCTTGAATATCAGTCTGCACGTAGGGACCCTTGGTAGGCCCGGCTGGGTCCTCTCTATGGTGCCACTGGCCCTGACCACCTCTCTTTCTGTGCTCAGGTGAGACAGAGCTGAGGAGCTTCTCCCGGATCTTCATAGCAGAGTTGCAGCGAGGTTTCTTTGAGAAGCATGTCTGGCTGTCCATGTGGGACCGCCCTGCCCGCAGCCGCTTCACCCGTGTCCAGAGGGCCACCTGCTGCTCCCTCCTCATCTTCCTCTTCCTCTGTGCCAACGCTGTGTGGTACGGCGTGGTGGGGAACGTACACCTCAGGTGAGCTGCATCCACTGGTGCTCTGGCCAGTCCTTCACCTTCTCAGGGCCCCGTCTTGCTTCCCATTACGTAGAGCAGGACAGACCTTACATCTGCTGGGAATATGGGACTTGGGTCTGCCCTTCGTGTTCCAAAGAAACTGGAGCAGGATGTGGATGGTGGGTGACCAAGGACATCCTGATCGGCTTTCCCCGTTACCTGGTTTTGCTGTGTCATCCCTTAGCTCAGCCCATGCTCATTTCTTTCTCTGCACGTCTGAAATGCCAGATGGTGCATTTCTGTTTTGTTTCCCCCCTTGCTGGGCTGGCAGCCCTGAGTACTTCTGCTAACAGTGGTCTCTGATCTCTTTTGGTTCTCTCCAGCAATGGGGCCGTTTCCAACCTGATCCCTCTGAATGTGGACACAGTGGCTGTTGGTCTGGTGTCCAGTGTGGTGGTCTACCCTCTCTACCTGGTCATTTTATTTCTCTTCCGGATGGCTCGTAGCAAGGTAATGAGGAGAAGTAGTTGCAGGCTGCCCTCATGGGTGTGATGCCACCAGCTTTGCCCATCTGAAGCTAGATTCCTCCCTTTGTGGTATATTACTCCTCCAGGCACTTTCTGCTTTCCCAATTGTGCCTCTGTGCTGCCCTGCACCGTGGCCAGACCTTAGCAAGTCTTTGCCTCCCTCTTTAGCTGGGAGCAGCCCCTGACCTTAGAGGGACATATCACCATCTGGATTTTGACAATGCTCAGACAGAGACCAGTAGAGAGGTTTTGAAAGCTATGTAGGCTCTAGTCCCTCTTGATTTCAGTGTGTGACATGTACCCCAGCGCCGTTTAAAGGTACAACCCTTTGCTGCACTGGCAGGAGCTTGAGAGATGCTCAGTGGAGTGTTGCTAATGAAATGTCTGCCCTGGGTACAAATTCAGCTGCCTGAGCAGAGCTGTGGTTAGGCAGCTGTGAAAGGATTAGCTGGGGATTTAATGACTGGTTAGACACAATTAGCAACCCCATTAAGAGCTGCAGCTCACTGATCAGTCACTGATGAACAGCAAATATGTCTGATGCTTATTGTTCCTATAAACACTCCCTGCTTTGCAAGAGGCTGCGGAATCATAAGGCTCCTTGGAAACTTGTGCCTGGAGCAGCCTAGATGGCTGTGGTACATGTGGGCCTGAGTGCCCAGGGTATCTGGGAGGCAGTAGAGGATGTGCATGTGCCTGTTCTCACCCCTGCTGGGCAGACTGAGATCCCCAGCTCCGCCTGCACTCTGTGGGGCTCCCCAGCAAAGCAGGGAGCTGATGGGAGCCGCTGAGCAGCCGGGCTCGGAGCCACTGTGACCTCCATCCCTCCCCTTTCTGCTCAAGCTTCCTGTCTCCTGCAGGTCTCCATCAACCACACCCTGACTCACTCAGACCAGCAGTCCTTGGAGATTGACAACTACCTGGACTCCTCAATCCTCGACAGCTCCTTCCCCACCTTCCCTGGGCTCCGTGCAGAGGTAACCTGCTTCCCACCTGCAGGCTGGACAGACTGCACAGTCTGTGTGCTTCCTTGCATGGGCAGTGTTCCTCCACAGCTGGCAGTGCAAGAGGCAATGCCCTCAAGTGCCTCTGGCAAATGCTGGTGGGGTGGGGGGAGATCCACAGTTCCTCACCTGCACCTGTGGCCAAGCCAGTCCCAGGCACTGAGCACAGGCTGTCTCCAGCTCTGTGTTTGTGAGCATGGATCTTCCCAGCGTTCCTGGGCGTTACCTCTGGAGGAGGCTCCAGAGGAAGTGTGGACCCAGGGCTTATGGCAGCTCAGGCTCCAGGTTTCCCGTGACCCCTAATATTAACAACTCATTGTTTTAACCGGGCACAAACCAGTGTCATGTGCCTGAAACATCTCCACTTCCTCCACAGGCCTTCTCTGAGCAAACCAAAACAGATCTGTTCTTGGAGGACTCCAAAAGGTAAGTAGGTTTCTGGGGATGGAGCAAGTAAGAGTTTATTTTTCTGCCTTGATAGGCTGAGTTTGTGCTCCCACAGCTGTTCCCCTTCTGGACAGTCCTACTCACGAGCATAGTTGCTTTTCTCATGCTTCCCACTCTCCACATGTACCTGATGGCACCCATCCCTGTCTTCCCACAGCCTGGTGCCGTGGCCCTCCAGCGAGGCCCTGCTCAGCTGGCCAGACCTCCTCAGCGACCCCTCCATCATGGGCAACACCATCCAGAAGCTGAAGAGAGGCCGGGCCAGCCGCCACCTTGGACTCGAGGCCCCGTTGGCCACCGAGGAGGACAGCTTGTCACTTGGCGTTCACCAGGGACAGCCTCGCTATTTCTCTGCCTCAGGTGGGTGTGTGAGTACTGTTGCTCTGTGTTGGGGTTTGAGTGCCCCAGGGAAGCACAGGAGGAGCAGCCTGGTCCCCGGGAGCCCTGGCTCAGCTCTGGAGAATAGCAGAGCGTGCTGCCATCACCACTGGTTTCAGCGTGAAGGGCAGAGGAGGAAGGTCATATTTGCTTCATGGGATTTCAGTTTGGGAAAGCAGGAATCCTCATGTGGATCAGTGTGAAGTGAGTGATCATCTCCCCACCAGCAGACTGGAAGCAAGGAGAGATGTGTTCCCATGGGACCTGAATATTGCAAGCAACCAGCACTTCTTCACTGGTTGCAGAGCCACAGTGTGTCTCCAAACCTCTGTAAATGGCTGGAGAAGGAGAAGAACTTGGTCTCCTATAGGAGCAGTTTCCTGCCAAGCTCTGCAGCCAAGCTGGGGATAAACAGGAGCTAGAAAACGGGGAGGAAGGAAGGGCTGTTCCATGGAGAAGGACCTCATCCTGGCTCTCCTCCTCCCCACTTCCACAACTGTGGCTGAGCCTGAGGTGCAGAACTGTTCCCTGGTGAAGTGCTGGGTGCTGTTCTCCTGCCAGCACTGATTGCACGTTCTCCTTCCCCAGATGAGGATCTGATCAGGCAGATCCTGGCGGATGGAGCTAGCGGCATCTCCCACTCCCAGGACCTGGGGCCATACATGCGGGCTGAAACGGATCTGATCTCAGGCCTGTAAGTATTGAGGAGCAGAGTCCCCCTGAGCCAGTGCCTCCTGTCCCTTGCCCTCCCACCCAGCTCTGCAGTGTCTGGTGTTTTGAGACACTGCAGATGCCTGGGACAGCCTTGTCACAAGTTGCTATGTTCTTGCCGGCCACAATTCTTGTAGTCCCCACAGCCAGAGCTCCAGGAGAGCATTGCCACCTATCCAAGAACCTCCTGGAATATCACTTTAAGCCTGAAGATGTGTCTCCAGAGATTTTTGGAGTGCTGACAAAGTACAGGGGTGGGGGTTTGCTTCCTGGCTTTGACGGGAGGGAGAAGAGGGTCCAACCTCTGTGTTACTGCTCCCAGAACACCCTGCTCTGGGACCCTGACCACCACCCAGCTGGGTGGGCAGCTCACTGCTGGGCAGCCAGTGCAAAAGGGCAGTTTAAGGGAAGGGAAAGAATTTCAGCCCTCCTCCACAAGACTCAGACTGTCCGTGTGCCTGGGCTCGCTGCTCTAGAAGGAAGTTCTAGAAGGGCTGCTTCACTGCTGTTGGCTCTGGAGTTCAGTCCTCCTTGGTGCCAGCCTGCCAGGAGCTCACCAGCTTCTCCCCTCTGCCTTGGCAGGTCCAGTGTGTTCGGGGAGAAGGTGGAGACGGTCATGATGCAGAAGCTAAACGACAAAGGCCAGAGCATGGCAGCTCCTCCTCGGGAAGTGAGCAGATCGGCCAAGTCAACATGGACAGGTACCAGGGCTGTACCAGCCTCGGGGCAAGGAGGGTGGGATGTGCAGGATGGCCAGAGGCACAGGTGAATAAATAGAAAAGGAGACTTAGGAAAGGCTGCTCCCCTCTTGGGATCTATTTCCTATCTCTTGCCAGCTTCTCTTGGAGCCGGAATGTGAGTATAAACCCTGGGCCACCACTTGTGCTGTGATAGTCCGTACCCTGCACCCAGGGAAGCTCTGCTCACTGCTGCCCCAGTTCCTCTGCTCTCTGCACCTCTCTGCAGCCAGCACTGCCCTCATCCAGCCAGCAGGAGAGAGGGAGAGTCTCTGCACAGAATCAGAAGGGAAAGGGAGTCAAATGCCAGGGAAAGTTCAAATCAACAAACAAAGCCAAGAAGAGATGCTTCCTACTGGTCCTGCAACATGACAGCCGCCCAGCTGGGCTTGCACAAGACAGGGAGTGAGTGGTCAGGGGAGTGATAAGTGCCTGGGTGCCCTGCAGAGAGTCTCAGCATCAGTTCTCATAGCATGAGCTGTTGGCTTCCCGAGGCACAGCCTGGCTGGGGCAGCCTGGAATTGGACACAGCAGGAGTTGTCTTGGGTCCCTTAAAATCCATGATTTGGTCTTAGTTGATGAGTGCATGTAGTGTCTTCATGCAGGCGTTGATTCAGATGGGTGGGTGAAAGAAGCTGTGCCGAGCCAGCCTCAGGGCAGGGTGGCCTGGCCATCTGAAAGCAGACAGAGCAACAAATCTGGCTTTTCAGGGCTTTGGCAGCAGCACCTCCAGCCTGGCTGGGCATGCCCTGTGTCCTGGGGCTCTGAGAGAAAGCAGGGAACATGTCCCACTTCCCAAATCGGGATCCCATCTCCTCCTCCTGCCTGCCCTTGTCTCTGCAGATGGAGACTGCTCTTCTGGGACTGGCTGTGTTTGTGTGTTGTCCAGTTTGCTGCTTGGTTGGGATGATCTCTCCAAACTCACTCAGGAACAGTGGCAAGCTTTTTGTCGGGATGAGTGGCATGCCCAGCCCTTCCCATGCCCATTGGGACCCTTTTGTAGTAACTTATGCTTGTTTTCCCCCTCCCTCCAGTTGCAGACCAAACGTTCCGGAAGCGCTTGCTGCCACCCTGGTGCTCCTGTCTGGCTCATGGTATCAGTCTCTTCCTCTTCGCCACCTGCACGGGGGTCTCCGTGTGGATCGGAGTGGGTTTTTCCTCCAGTGTTGCCCTCATGTGGCTCATCTCAGGGATATTCAGCTTTCTGGCATCCTTCTTGGTCTGGGAGCCCCTGAAGGTAAGGATACACGAATGTGGGTACGTATGAGCTGTAATTAACACCTTGTCCAGATACTAATCCAGTCGTACTGGATGCTGCGTGCCTTTAATACTCTCTCCCATCTCCATATCATTGGAGGCTGGAAGAGACCTCTAAGATCAAGTCCAACCCCACTGTGCCTACTAAACCATGTCCCCAAATCCCACCTCTACACATTTTCTGAACTCCTCCAGGGATGGAGACTCCACCACTGCCCTGGGCAGCCTCTTCACCACTTTTTCAATAAAGAAATTTTTCCTACTATCTAATCTAACCCCACCTGGCACAAGTTGAGGCCATTTCCTCTTGTCCTATTGCATGTTAGCTGGGGGAAGAAAGGGAAGGATGCACACACCAGCAGCAGTAGGAGGGGCAGGGCTGGTGGCAATTTATTTTAGAGTCTGTCTAGCTGCTTGCTCTCAGTGCTAAAAGGCCCACAGGAGCTGCTGCCCACAGCGATCCAGGTGGCACAGTGCTCTCCACAGGCTCATGACACTGCTTGTCTCCCCAGGTTCTGCTGGAAGCCCTCTATTTCTCACTGGTTGCCAAGCGCTTGCACCCAGAGGAAGATGATACTTTGGTGGAGCATCCATTTGTTGAGCATGTTTCTGAGAAGATTGGCAAAGTCCGACCCCCACAGGGGTTTGCCCTTTTCCAGGCCAAGGAGGAAGCCAGGAAGGTCAAACTGCTACACAGGATGCTGAAGGTAGGACGTCTCCTGATAGCTGTGGTGCCTAGGGCAGAGGCAGAGTGCTGGCCCCAGGAGCTGAGATGCATCCTTGTGTGGGTCCTCCCAACCCATCTGTGATCTCCTCAGCTTGTAGGTGCACATCTCCAGTCTCTGCCTCAGTTTCTCAGTTTTTGTAAGAGTCTGGCAGTGACATTCATCGTCTCTGTGAAGCTCTGAGATCTGAGGTGGTTGGAGAGCAGAAACCAAAGAGGGTTGATTTGGAGCAGCTGGTGGTTTTGGCTCTAACTCAGGTGTTTGAGGTTGGGGCAAGGTTTGCAGTGTGGAACAGACACCAGCATACACAAGAGAATTAATTAGTTGAGTCCTGTGAAACACAACTCCTGGTCTTGGAGCAGTGGGTTTGATTTCCCTGTAGCTCATTCAGCACTAATAATTCATGAGAATACACAGCTGCTTTAACAAGGCAATTTATTTTTAACCCAGCGATTCCCCTTTAAAGGATGGAAACCCCCACAACTACTGTACAGGCGGAGCTGCCAACGTATAGGAGGGAGACTGTGCAGTGCATGTGGACTGAAACATGTGGTGCTGGGCTGGCCACTTTGAACAGAGAATATTGTTGTGAGCCTGTGGTCTGGGTTTCATTTTAAGCTGCTTACCATATGGAAAAAGAAAGAACAGTATGCCTGGGTCCCGATCCTGCTGCATGGCAGGCAGTGGGCGCTGGGAAGCACAGATCTGCTACAGGATTGAAAACCAATCTCCCAATGCTTGGGTAAAATCCTTTTCTGCTCTCTGCTTGCCAGAATTTCCTCATCTACATGATGTTCTTGCTGGTGATCCTCCTCACCAACTATGGAGACGCCTCCCGCAACAGCAGAGCCTTCCTCTTGCAGAGCTCCATCAAGCAGCAGCTGGGCAGCAACGAGTTCCTCCGCATCAAGAGGTACCAGCAGAGGACCTGGGGATGGGGCAGAGTGAAATGTTGCTTTGTCAGAGAAGCTGTGCAGGGCTGCAGCAAGGAGGTGGCTGGGGCTGAATGCTGGGCTCATGCTCCACAGTCCCTCCTGTAAGACATTCTCAGCTCCGAGCAGCCCTGGTGCCCCTGTGACACAGACACAGCGTGGCAGTGAGCAGGACCCTTTTTGTCCCCATGGTTCTGCTTCTCCCCTGGAAAACAGAGGGACCTGTGGGGTTTGAGAGCTTTAATTTCTTGAATTTTAATTATTCCCTCAGTGGGAAGGAACTGTGTGAATTACAGATGTTTGTCTTTCTGTATCTGGTCAAATGGACGCACGTTTGCTCTGTCTCCAGTATTTACAACTGTAAAGTTCAGCCATAAGCATGGGCAAGAGAACCAAAAATAACATCTCCTATAAATATAGTCTCTCCCTGCCTTGCTCTGCACATATGGTTTAACTAGATTCAATTTTCCCAGCTGAGTTTCCACAAACTCCAGCAGCCCAGACTGATGTTGGAATGGCTGCCTGAGATTAACAGTGTCTTTGCACCCCCTCACTGCAGGCCCCTTGGTTATTCTGTGCAAAAAGACGTGGCTTGTCCCTGCCACACAGTCATGGGAGTTTTGATTCACCACAACGTGAATCAGGAATGATTCCAGAGAGCTCGGTGGGGCTTCTTGGGTGACAGTGGTGTAAAGGGAGAGAGCAGAAATTAATCTCATCCTAAATCTCATCTTATTGCCACTGTGCTGCCACAGACTTGCTGCTCTGATACTCATCCATGTGCTTGGTGGATTCAATCACATAGAATCGTTGAAGTTGGAAAGACCTCCAGGCTCATTCAGTCCAACCATCAGCCCAACTCCATCGTGCTGACTAAAACATGTCCCCAAGTGCCACATCTGTAGGCTTTTTGAACATCTCCAGGGATGGAGACTCCACCAGTGCCCTGGGCAGCCTCTGCCAGGGCTTCACCGCTTTCAGTAAACAAATTTTTCCCAATATCCAATCTAAACCTTCCCTGGTGCAGCTTGAGGTCATTTCCTCTCATCCTGTTACTTGGGAGAAAAGACCCAAGTAACCCATCTCACCACAGTCTCCTTTCCAGGAGCTGCAGAGAGCAATGAGGTCTCCCCTCAGCCTCCTGTTCTGCAGGCTAAACAGCCCAAGGTCCCTCAGCCACTCCTCATCACCTTTATGTCTCACATGTCACATAACCATTGTCCTGTCCCCAGCCTGGCACAGCCCATGGAGCAGGTGGAAGTGCTGCCTCTGCCTTCTAGACAGGCCCCTGGTAGGAGAGCAGCCCAGGATAGCTCTGAAAAACTCTCTGCCCCCTTCCAGATGAAACAGGGGTGAGGTGTGCCAAGACTGCCCTGACAGAGCTGCCCCAGGAGCTCTGCCTCACGCCTTTTCCCTGTTACAGGTCAGATGAGTTCTGGGTCTGGATGTCACAGGTCTTCCTCCCGTACCTCTACAACAACCGGTCGGGTCAGGAGAGCTACAGCACCACGCTGGGCACCGCCCGGCTGCGCCAGCTCAGGCTGCAGGAAGGTAGGTGGGCCAAGGCCTGTGGCTCTGCTGTCACAGGGTGGGTGATGACATTCCCAGAGGGGTGAAGTGACTGGGGCTGGATGCAGCTGGAGCTGGATGAAGCAAGGCAGAGGTCACAAAGGCAGATTTGTCTTTGTATATGAGTGTGCTGGTTCTGCTCCTGCAGAGAGGAATTGGGGCACTCGATCAAGGGGATTTACACTGCAGAGAGAGGATGACTTGATTTCTGGAGGTGTGAGTGGGGGTGTGGAGATGGAGGGGGCTTGGGAAGAAGGCAGAAGCTAAGTGTGAAAGCTCAGCTATGTGCCCAGCACTGTTTGGCTGCACTGGGCTCCCCGAGGGATGACAGTGTTGGTCTCCTTCCAGCCGAGTGCCAGCGCAGCGCCCAGGATGTCCTCCACAGCGTGGGCACTGCTGCCAGGAGGACCTGCACTGACCTGCACAGCTTTTCCACCTCTGACTACACAGCTGGCTGGGAAAGGGCAGCTGTCAACGCAACGGCTGTGTGGTCCTACTCACCACCAGACCTGACAGGGTAAGGATCTGCCCAGCCTGAGCCCACAGCCCTGTCCCATCTGTCAAAGACATTGCATCTCTAATGCAGCGCTCGGGATGGTTCCGGATCCTCAGTGAGGCCAAGTGCAGCCCCTGAGCCTGGCAAAGTGCTCATGAACATGGGACTGCCAAAGGCCTTCCCTGAACACGTCTACTCTGGCAGTGTGCATGGTGGGAGGTGTGGAGCTGCTGCTAACCCAGCTTCCCTGCAGATGTGCATGTGCATGTCACCTCAAGCTGTCTGAGCTGCTGTGTGGTACTCTTCTCAGGGGCAGAGGGTTCAGCTCTCCAGCTTCAAGGGCAAACAAGGTGCAGAAAGACATAACCTGGCCACCCATAGAGCAGCACTGGCTTTCTGTTAAAGTGGGTTACAGGAGGTTGGCCTTTACCAGCACGCTGGACGTCAAATCACTGTTGGTTTCTGCTCTGTTTGTTCCTGGTTGTGTCTTCATTGCAGCATGGGGCAGCACAGGGCTTGGGGCTATTCTGAGGCTGGGAAAGCAGAGGTGGATGAACGCACTTCTGTAATTTGTCTTGTGAAATAACGAGGCTGCTGTCACCCATGGATGTGGTCAGGGGCTGCGTCTGCACCCTTGCTCCTGGCCTGCCACGTAGGAGAGCGTATGGTGTCTGTCCTGTCCTTCTGCTGTCACCCCATGGCTCCTCTTCCTCTGCAGGATCTGGTACTGGGGCTACATCTCATTCTACGACAGCAGCGGTTACGTCCAGGAGCTTGGGGCATCACTAGAGGAAAGCAGGGCTCAGCTGAATTTCCTCCAGCAGCACAGTTGGATTGACAACATGTGAGTGTGGCAAGGGAAAAGGCAAGGTCCTGCTGTCACCCAGATTTTAAGGGCTGCTGCTAGAATATCACGGGGGAAGGATCCATGAAACAGTGGATCCTACAAAACAGTGGCACCAAAACCCGGAGCTGGTGTTGTCCCAGTGCCCTGAGCTGCTCTTCTCTCTCTACAGGAGCCGGGCAGTCTTTGTGGAACTGATGCAGTACAACCCCAGCGTGGACCTGCACGCTGCCATCACCCTCCAGCTGGAGTTCCTGGGGGCCGGCCAGGCCATCGCCACGGTCACCATCAGCCCCTTCCCACTGCTGCAGCTCAGCGGGGGGGTCACACTGCAGCTCCTCATGATGGTCAGTGTCTTTCTTCCCCTCTGACTCCTCCTTCCTCCCAGTCATTGCACAGGGAGGTTGGGGACCCATTGTCTGGGCTCCCTGCAGGGCTGTGTTGGTCACTATGGGCTGTAGCTCCCCTGTGTGTGGTCACTTGTCCCCATCCCTGTCACCACTCCGCTTCCAGGCCTGGATAGCACCCAGAAAACATCCCTGGCATCACTGAGTAGGAGATTCCTTCTGTCTGGCAGCATTTGTTGGTCGTCTTCTCAGCCTTTTTACTTCCTTGAGCTCATGCCTGTCGCTGTGGAAACTTGAGGTTTTGTTGTTCTGTCCTCAGTGGAGACATCACCTGGTTCAGCCGCGTCCCTGGGGACCCTGACTGGGCCAGGACTGAGTGTAGCAGAGCCCTCCTCCCTGGGCCACCCTGCCACAAGCACATTGAAAGAGGCTGCCCAGGGCAGTAGTGGAGTTTCCATCTCTGGAGGGGTTCAATAAGTGTGTAGACGTGGCACTTTGGGTCATGGTTTAGCAGGCACAGTGTTGCTGGGCGGGTGGTTGGACTGAATGAGCTTTAATGATACCATAATTCTGTGACATATTTTGGGGAGCCTCAGTGCTCAGGCAGGAGGGAGCCAGGCACTGCATCAGGAAGGCATGGAAAGGCTCAGGGTCTGCTGCAGCTGTAGATTGGCTGAGCTCAGCCTGGTACATGGGCTCTTGCTGCCCTGGGGTGCTGCAGGGTCCCCAGATGCACCACAGCACTTGGGCGCTATCCTCTCCTTCCCTGGTAACCTCTTCATTCCTCCCCCAGGTCTTCCTGATGATGTTTGTGGTCTACTTCGTGGTGTCCGAGTCGCTGTCCATCAAGAAGGAAGGCAGAGCTTACTTCACCGTGTGGGGCAACTATGGCCAGTGGGTGTTCATCCTCCTCACCACCTGCACGGTGGTGGTGCACCTCAGCCAGGCCACCCTTGCTGACCAGCAGTGGCTCAAGTACCTCAACAACCGCAAGGGTTTCACCAACTTCTACCAGGTGGCCTTTCTCAGCACAGTCTTCAGCACCTTGGCTGCATCCCTCCTCTTCCTCCTTACTGTGCAGGTACGGAGAGGGTTGTGCTTTGGTCCTTCTGGGCCGGTTTGTCATCTGTGCACAGTCCCATGGCAGGGGTAGCCAAGGGCCCTGGAATAAAAGTGAGTGGAAGACTGTGGTCCTGCTGTTCCAGGCAATAGTTTGGGTTGGAAGGGACCTCAAAGCCCATCCAGTTTCAACCACCTGCCATAGACAGGGACATCTCCCACTGGATCAGGATGCTCAAAGCCCCATCCAACCTGGCCTTGAACACCTTCAGGGATGGGGCAGCTTTCCCACCCTCACAGGAAAACATTTCTTCCTAAAATCTCATCTCAACCTACCCTCTTTCAGCTTAAAAACATTTCCCCTTATCCTATCCCTGCACTCTCTGATCAAGAGCCCCTCTTCAGCTTTCCTGAAGGCAAGTGCAAAGGAGCTGCTCCCATATCCAGACTCTACTGCAAGATGGAGGTGGTGGTCAGTGGTGTCCACTCACATGCATTTCTTCTCCAGCACTTTGAGTCTCTAAAGCCTCTCAGCACTAAATTCCCTTGGGGAATTCAGCCTAGTGTGGCTGATGGGATGGTTTTGTCTGCAAGGAGCTTTCTGAATATGATGTCCTCTGCTGTGCCAGAGCTTGAATTCCTCAGGCTGGTAGAAGGACCCTCCAGACCTTTAGAAGAAAGGTGTTAAAGGCAGAGGGAGGCTTGTGTTTTGAAGGCAGATAGAAGCATGACTCCTTTGCATGGCTGCTTTAAAGGGATGCAGGGGGCTTAGTGCTCAACGTGTGAAAGACATACATAACAGGACAGGGTTTGAGGTGCCACAGCTCTGCTGTGTCCTGGAGCTTCTCAAAGGTGCTGGGGACCGGGAGGGAGCACACACACAGGTTGTGAGGCAACAGTGAAGCAGTTACGGGCCTGCTCTGTATCCTGAGCCCATGGACTCTGGTTTAGTCCATCTATGGGACTCATCTGCTTTTGTGTTTCATGTTTCCTGTTCCACGTGCAGTCCGAGAGCAGACTAGACCTAAAGGTCTGTTCCTCTGCCTTCCTCTGTGAGGATCTGGCAGCCGCAGTGCGATGGGCCCGTGTTGTAATGCCACCCTTTCTCTTGGTCCTAGGCTGCCCAGCAGCTGCGCTTTGTCCGGCAGTGGTCGGTCTTTGGGAAGACCTTCCAGAAGTCTGCGAAGGAGCTGACTGCTGCAGGACTCGCCTTCACCATCCTCATCCTGGCCTACGCTCAGCTCGGCTTCCTGGTAACTCTGCTGTCCCCAAGTTGCCTTGCAGAGCAGCTCCTTGTCAGTAAGGGCTGCCCGGGGTCTTGTCACTCATCCCTCCCCACACCATGGCTGTGAGCGAAGTCCAGCAGCTCCAGGTGCTCCAGTGCCCAGCCCGTGCACCACAGGATGCTCTTGGCAGCTTTGGGCAGGGGCTGTGTCTGTGGTCTGTTCCTGGGTTACTCCTCAGAGCTTTCTAAGATGGAGCAGCGAGTACTGGGGGTCAGGGGAACATTTTGCTGCTGCTCCCTTCTCATTCCGTCTCCAATGTCCCCTTTGCAGCTCTTCTCCTCCTCCTCGGAGTCCTTCCGCAGTGTTGGCAGCAGCCTCCTGCTGCTCTTCGCCATGCTGCGGGGCAGTGTCACCCTCCGGCCCTGCCTGCCCGAGTCCTCCGGCCTCTTCTACCTGTTCTGCACCAGCTACATCGTCCTGGAGGCGTGGATCGTGCTGCGGCTCTTGGCCGCGGTGCTCATCCACAGCTACCGGGAGATGCACTTTGAGCTGTACCGCCCCGCCTTCGAGCCCCAGGACTACGAGATGGTGGAGCTCTTCCTGCGCAGGCTGAAAATGTGGATGGGCTTCAGCAAAGCCAAGGAGGTGAGTGTGCCCCACGAGACTCTGAAGAGGGCTGGTAGCAGGCAGCAGGCTGTAGACTTCTGCAGAGCAGCTGTACCCACCATCCTTAACCTTCCTTTGCCTCTGGCTGCTTCCCATTGGCAGGCGAGGGCATTCCTGGGAGCCCACAAGCTGCATTGCTGATGGGGCGCTGTAAGGGCGTCTGCTGTCCGTTTTCTGTCCCATAGTTCCGTGTGGTTTTATCTGGGCTCTGTCCCCATGTCCGTGCTGGGAATGGCTGGGAACAGCCCTGGGGCTGTTCGGAGTGGGACTCTGTGCCACAGCACGATGTTCCCACGCGCCGGCTCCTGAAATAACTGCCCCCTGCTCCCCTCTTCTCTTCCAGTTTCGGCACAAGGTGAGGTTTGAAGGGATGGAGCCGCTACCGTCCCGAGACTCCAGTGACTCCAAGTCCTTCCGAGGCCCCACTCCCAGTGCAGCCTCTGACAGCTCCAGGGCCTCCACCTCCTCCAGCCAGCTGGACGGGCTGAGCCTCGTGCTGAGCACCCGGGACAGCCTGGAAGTGGACGCTGACATCCAGCGCCTCCTTACGCTCTTTGAGATGCTGCTCGCTCAATTTGACCGCGTCAACCAGGTGACGGAGGACGTGTACCGCATCGAGCACCAGCTGGAGGGCTCCCAGAGCCGCCGCGCCAGGAGGAGGTGCAGCCGGATGCCGGAGGAGATCCTGAGCAGGTACTGTGCGGGCACCACGGAGCAGGGGCCCTCGCCCGAGATCTCCTCCGACACGGACCCACAGCACCCACGGGACACCCCGCTGCCCCCCAACTCTCTGGCTGCCCTGCCAGGCAGCAGGGGCTCCGTGCCCAGCCGGCTCCTCCGCGCCAGCAGAGGCATCAGCGTGGCGGCTTCCATGCTGCCCCCGCACAAACCCTTTGCTGCTGCGGCTCCGGCGGTGAAGAAGAAACGGCCCCTGCGGGCCAAGAACCGGGTGCACCCCACTGTCAAATAGTGGTGCAGCCACTGTCCGACAGCTGCTGGTGTCCTGGGCATTGCAGGGAGCAATGCCCGCGGAGGGAAGGGGTTTGCCAAGGGCAGGCTGTGCCTGCCATGCAGACCTGGAGCTTCGGGAGCTGCTGCTTCTGAACGCTCCCACCGCAGCAGCTGTGTCCACCCAGATCACGGGGCTGCTGCCTGTGACACCGCTGGCACAGCCGCCATCCTCCATGGGCCTGGCAGTCCATGTTGGGTGCCCCAGGCTCCATGGGCCTGCCTGGCCATGTCAGGTGTGCCGAGCTCCAGGGGCCTGGCTATCCATGCCAGATGTGCTGGGCTCCACCAGCCTGGCTGTCTGTGTCAGATGTGCTGAGCTCCACATGGTGGCTTCCAGCGTTAAGGGTTGGGGGAGAAGGCTGAGCCTTTCCCTCAGGACAGCTGAGGAGGCTGCTGGGGGCCTGCTCAGTGTGGGGACAATCCCCGTTAGGGTCAGGCAGTATTGGAGTTCTCATTACCCTCTGCAAACGCCCACGTACGGCGACCAGCACAGGGACACTTTATGGGACTGGCACAGGGTGATGGGGACCAGGCTCACCTCCCTTCCCTGCTGGCTGTGCCGGAGGGAAGAGGGGACAGGAGAGCCCCAGGCCTTGAAGGTTTGAACAGTCTTGGAGTTTTGTGACCAGACACACTGTGGAGGAAAGCTGCAGGTTTCGAGGAGATATTTAACCCTTACGTTTTTAAGCATAAATATATATAGATAGAGCTAAATGGTATCTACACCCCAATCAGTTAATTTTCAGTATTGGCTACTTTTATCCTCCAGAAATTGGTACTATTATTATTTGTATTTAAGGAAATCCCATATTTAATACACCTGCCACTGCGAGCCGCCAGCCTTGCGGCCTGGCCGGGTGTGGAGGGGACGCGGAGCAGCAGCGCAGGCCTGGGGCTGCGCCGGCATCTCCGAGCGCGGGGTCCATGGCGCTGGCTTCGCTGCGGTTCCCCCCGCCCCGGCAGCCCCCGGGTGCTGCTGCCTGCTTGGCTTTTCTACTCCAAGGAATGTATGGACGTAGGTATTTGTCTTGTTGTGGTTTACTTGTTCGTGTGTACTGCCCAGCACTTTAAACAGCGCTTTCCTCGGCTAACGGCGACACGTGCGCGCTAACAGGAACGGGAGAATATATCACAAAAGCAGTATTTTTTTTGTTGTTTAAATCATAAACTGAACTGAGCACGTGCTGATGCAGCGAACGCAGCCCCAGCCTGAGGCAGCCGGGACCTCCTGGCATCATCACTCCGAGCAGGACCCAGGAGGTGGGTGAAGGGATGCTCCCAGTGGAGCTTTTGGGGGGGTCCCTTTGGCGCTGCCGCACCGCAGCTCCCCGGGACTCGCTGGGTTACAGCTGGGCTGTGCTCACCGTGCCTGGTCAGGGGCTGCACCATGGGGTGAAGCCTCCCCAGGGCCCGCGTTCCCTCCGTCAGCACCAGTTCATGTTATGTGTAGTGTAAGTAATTTATATGGGTTTGTGTTTTCAAATGTATATATTTTTGTATGTTTGCTATATTTTCATAGCATCGGTACCGTGTTTGAACCGTGTAGATAGGAGACAGAATACTATTGTCAGAGTTATTTAAAGGATGTATTAAGTGCTTCTTCCTGGAAATGCCCGGTGTATATAGCGTGTGCGGTGGCTGTGTGCATGCGGTGCGTGTGCTCTCGTCCCAGCCTGGCTCCAGGCCTGTTCCTGCAGGTGGAGCAGAGCGGGGCAGGGCCTGGGAAGCCCCACAGTACCCGAGTTGCTGTGTTCCCAGACCCTGCTCCACACTTCAGAAGTGTGGAGGCATAGCAGGAAGCTTTTGGCAGAGGGACCGAGTGGGCAGTGCTGCAGGGAAGGTGCTCCAGGTTAGGCTACTCCTTGTCCCACTGCTGGTGGTCCTGGCAGCATCTGCCCCTGGCAACGGACACCCTCTGGGGCAGAGGGAGGTCTTATTGGACACTTGTTCGTGCCCTCTATAGTCTTCCTGTCCAGCTCCCAGCACTTCTGCCATGCTTTTAAAGCAGATTTCATTCCAGCTGCTCATGTGCTTCCTTGCTTCAGGCATCTGGCCAGGTCCTATACAGGTGAGTGAAGGATGTAGGAGGACAGAGGATGCTCCTGGAGGCAGTTCTGGGACTGGTGTGAGTTGTGCAGCTGATGATAGGAAGGAGAGGCTGCAGCAGGATGTGGGTAGGAGGACAGAAGAGCACTGTACTTTGATGATCAGTTGAAAGGAGCTGGTGGTTGTCACCATAAAGGGAGCAGGAAGAGCAGATGGCACAAAGGGAAGGAGAGTGCAGAGGGTGGAAGGCTAATGGTGGCAACAACACAGCTTTCAGAACAGGAAGGAAAGGCAGGTAGAGAGGAGCTGATAGAGAAGTGCCCAGAGTGCAGTAGCAGTAGTTGGAGATGGAGAATTTCTCCTGGAGCAGGAGGAACCAACAGTGAGAGCTGTGGAGCCTGGGGAAGCCTAGGGATGGGGCCCAGTGCCAGCTGAGGTGCAGAAGGGATTTGTTTCTCCCCTTACAAACGGTTCCATCTGCTCCAGAACTCTTCTGGTGTCTGAACTGATGGTCAAACCAGAAATATAAAACTATGGATCTTGTATGGTTTGGTTCCTTTCACTTGCCCAGGCAGCAGAGCCACTAGGCTCAGCTCTGGCAGGGCCCATCCCTCGCTTGGGCACAGGAATGTTTTTGGGCAACTAAGAGCTGGAAAAAAATAAAAGATAGGAACTATAGCAAAGCGCTTGCTGGAATGTGCTGCTGGGGACACCAGTTCTTAGACAGGAGACAACTGCACCAGAGTAGCTGCTTTGAACCTGGCCACAAGCCCTCCCTGCTGCAGCCAGCCCTGAGGGCCCCACAGGAACACACAGTGAGGAAAGTGAACCAAGCAGGTCTTGGAAGTCTCTTCAAGAGCCAGAAAGCCCAGTTGATCTCTCAGCCCCACCACCCGATGGCTCAGTTCAGAGCTGTTACCAGGAGCCAAGTGCAGGATGGAGCTGGGGCAAGAGGCAGAGGCCAGACAGGACTGGGTAAGTGGGTGGGCACAAGTATGCTCCCCAGGTGAATGTCAGGATGCCCGTTTGTGACCAAGCTCGCTCTGCATGTGTGAGAGTGTGAGGGGACGCGTGTGACTTACCGAGTGCTTCTTCTAATGAAAGAGGAGCAGAAACAGGACCAGACAACCACCCGACGTCTGTCCTTCACTCCAAGCTGTCCTTCACTCCAGGTATGGAGAGCAGCTCTGGAACCCACAGTTGTTCCTTGAGAAGCTAAACACCTCCGCAAGGGCCCGCGTGCACAGTGGGCACTGCTGCCAGCTTTCCAGCACTCCTAGTTCTCAGCGTAGCATTTATTTGTACAAAACCCTGAGCACAACCTCCTTTGCTGTCCCTGCTGAGGCACCGCGTGTCCGCACGCTTTGCTGTGACCGGAGGTGCCACTCACAGAGTTCCAGCCTCCACAGCAATGAACTTCACTCGCAGTCCAAGCAATGAGTACTCCTGGATGTGCACTTCTCTGGCTGTAGTCACCGAGAGATGGTTTCTTATTTATTGTCTTGTGTCACAAAGATGCAACAGTATTGAGCTGCTTAAATAAAACCTCCTATCCGCTAGGTTAAAAGGGAGAGGGAGTGCCTTACGAAGTGCTTTTGTTAATGAAGAACAGACGATTGTGACCAGTGTGCCAACCTTTACTGTCGGGTCAGCACTTTTCTGCGAACAGAACTATTGTATTTTGTAACTGTGGGGATGTTTCCTAAAAACTGACAAGGTCAAATAAAAAATGACTGCTATATCCTGGCTATGGTGACTCTGTTCCTCTTGCCCCAGGCATGGGCACAGGGGTGAAGCAGGGCGAGCCAGAGCTCGTCCAGAGCCATTTCCTCCCTGCCCCATTGCCATTCGCTGTGCCTGTGAGTGGAATTCTAATTAAGGGCCAATATCAGCCCTGTACTTGGCCAGCTCAGGGCTGTCATCAACACCATCAGCGTGGCAGACAAGGCTCTGCACTCAGCAGAAAGGAGCCTCACCAAGGCTGAGTGCAGCACAGGGCTTGCTCAGCCCTGGCCACCACCACCACCCAGACACCTGTGAGGGCCAGCAAAGCAGCGCTGGCTTCCCTGGGGTGAGAAACACCAGCAGAGCCCCCATGGCAGCTGTGGCCTGAAGCTGCACCAGAGGGAACATCCCCAGGGCAGGAATGGGACACAGCTGGGCATCGCACACCTCCAGCTCTCACCTCCAGCTCTCAGTTACTGAAACAGGAGCAATGTGGGCAGAAAACTGCAAGGGGAAAGGAGAGAGGAACTGACAGGGTTCAAATCTTCCCGGGCCAGCCAGCATCCCCTGACCATACCAATATTTTATTTCCTTTACAACTTACAAACACTCACACCACAACACACGCTTAGCGTTTCCCAAACAGCCCTGCACAAGCCAGCAGCTTTGCTTCTGCCCCTCACCTGTCACTTCACAGTCTGAGCATGGATTGCACTCCCCTTCATCCCCACTGCCAGGGCCACCGCAGTGACCAAAACCCACGCTTCCCCTTTACTGACAGCACAGGAGAAGAAGTACTCACAGTGTAGTGCAGCGTACGTGGTTTCTTCCTGTTTGGAAGTGTAGTGTGTGACAACCATCTCACCACAAGATGGGCTACAAAAATCCCACTCTGCCTGTGTGGGCGCATGCTGAAAGGCCTCCCTGTTCCCTGCTCCCGCAGCCGTGATCCATGGAGGAGAGACTGGCTCCAGGCCATAGTGCCACAGGCAGAGCTCACCCAGAGGCAACACCAGTCTATGCAACAGGAATTGACAGGGTGCATGGAGAAGGACAAGAGTTATCCCCAGCATCGCTGCACAACAGAACTGAGACGCCAGGCCTGGCCTCCGGCACAATCCTTGCCATCAGCCTGGTGACTCACATCCCAGCTCGCTGCCATCCCCAGCAGCACCCACTGCCCTGTTCAGTGTTACTCCTGGTAGCGACACCGTTCCTGCTGGATGATGGATGGGCTGCTGCTGGTTTCAGAACGGAGACAAATCCTCAGGAGCTGGAGCACCACATGTGGAGGTGACACGAGATCCCAGATTAACTCAGCCAGAGCTGGCAGCGGACCAGGTCTGGGAGTCTGAAACCTTCAAGTGCTCAGAAGCACCAAAGCCTGGAAAGGAGCTGGGATTCCAGGGTGCTTAGAAATAGTGACTGCATTTTCCATACTTCTTATTTCCTTCCCAAGAAAGTCCTCAAAATTCCTGCAATTCCTGCACTTTCCAACTCTATGATGAAATGCAGGATTATATCACATCTGCTCCCACCAGGCACCGGTGTGGAAGAAACCTAGGGAAAGGTTCTGCAAGAATGTTCCCATCGGAGACAGAAGCATTGGAACAGCTGAAACCAAATGAAAACAGAACACTGAAAACAGGCACATCTGCTGGGGGTACAGTGTCCTCCTCGGACAACACTGGCAGGCTGATACAGAGGAACAGCCAAGCCAAGTCCACATGCAAGCAGCAGAGCCACGCTGTGCCTGCTGAACCCAGCTCCTCCAGGTCCATGGTCTGCACAGAGTCATCACATAGGCAAAAGACTCTGGCTGCCTCCTCTGCCCCAGCACAGATGCACCAACCCACTGGGATCTACACGAACTCCGTGAAGTCGTCCACCGAGGAGATCAGCCGCTTCCGCTGCCCAGTCTCGTAGGTGGGCGGAGAATCCTGAGGCATCTGGGGAGGGGGCTTGGCTGGAGCGGACGGATGCATCTGCAGGGGAAGGCCAGGAGTCTGATACTGGGTTTCTTCACGTAACTGAAAGCCAAACAGGAACAGTTGAGCTCTGTTGTCCCTGAAACCCTTTCCCTCTCCATGTCAGCAAGACAGCTTTTCCCACCCCTCTAGCACAGTGTGCAGACACTGGGGTCCCCAAATCCCCTGCCATCAGGGAGTTGTTGGGAAGCTCACAAGTCCAGACCTACATAACTACACTTTGTAATTCCCATAAGAGTTGAATTCTAACCTTCATACACATCCTCTTCCTCTTATTCAGTGAGTTTTGATGGCTGATTTCATGTCCCTCACTTACAGCAAGATTCTAAGACAGAGCTCCATTGTAACCACCAAGGACAGATGCCTTACGTACCCGGTGCCTCAGCCTCTTGATGTGACGCAGCCTCGCGATCCATTTGGATGGGTAGGTGTCAGTAGGGTTTGACCGACTATGATGAACCTGGGAAGCCATCTAATTCAGGAAGGGTGAGGAGAAGCAAGGAAAAAGAGGTGGTACATTAACAGAACTACAGCAAAACAGTCATTTCAGTACAGCATGACAGCAGCTGAAACACAGCTCTACATTGTAACTGTTCACATCCTAACTCTGCCTTAAAGGCTGACAGCAGTAACTGAAGCAGAAAACTTAGTTGCTTTAGCAAGCTCTGCTTGTCTCCTCAGAAGCTGGTGACGAATGAAAGCATCAGCTAAGAGAGAGAAGCTCTCAGGAAGTGAGAAGTACTCACGTTAGCGTGCAGGGCCATCTGACGCGCTACGAACGGCAGGTTCTTGTCAGAGATGATCTTTGCAACGCTCGTGTCCACCAGACCCTCCATGTCTTCATTTTAAAGGAAGAAGGAAAAAATTCTTGTAAGACAGTTAAGAGTGAGCCAAGAGCTACCAGAAGCTAAAGGGGACAAATGAAATAAACCTGGGGAATTGCACACAGAATCCCAGAAGTTCCCATCATGCTCTGTAGCTTCAAGCGTAACAGAACTTGCACTGCAACTGAACCCCTAGTTCTTGAATTCCAGCTGCTCCATGGAGGACTGGGGCAAGCCTGCTGGGCTCCTTATCACAGCCAAAACCACCCCAGAGTTCCCCCTTGGTAAGGGGAAAGCAAACACCCCTGCAGATCCCTGCACTGTCAAACTTGCACAGAGCCACTATCAGCTCCCAGGTACCAGGTCCTGCAGTGCTGGGAAGAACAGCAGAGACCAAAGCCACAAGGACCTCCACTTTGCATCCCCTCCAGTATTCCCAAGCAATTGTCAGAGGGACCACCTCTGCTCTGCTGGCTCTTTGTCTTAAGCTTGGAGACAGTATGAGTGGCACAACGGGAAGGTGCCTCCTATTTTGAAGCAGAGACATGGACAGGATGTATCCAGACAGAACTGGGCAGCAAACTGGTGTGAGAGAGCTTCTCCTGTTTACTTTTGAAACACAAACTCACTGCAAAGTTATTTCCCCACTGACACATAGAGAGGCTGAGAGCAAAGCCTGGAGGTGGTCCTACCTTTCCGACACTGCAGTGTCACCAGGTTACAGTCATAGTCCAGCGGTGTGATGATAACGTGCACAAAATTGAACTGACCCTATGGGAAACAATAAAACAGTCACAGACATCACTACTCCTGTGAATGCCGTGAGGTACCATGTGTGAGCTCACCAAGGGAAACTACCTCCATCCAGGATCACAGCGCTGCTTACTAAGATAACGCACGTCACACTGAGGCTTTACCAACACCTTTGTCTGTTTATAACACACCCACAAGTCAGATCTCGTACCTTTATTGTTCCCAGTTTAAAGTCTTCTCCAGAATCATTGTAAACAATAGAGACGAAGTCATTCCCAAGGTGCCTTTTCTTGTCACAGCGATATTTATCCAAATCCTTTGTGGGCATCAGGGTAGCAATGTGGAAAATGGCTGAGGAGGAAACAGAAAAGCCCTTATGTCACTAAGCAATGGCCACAGGCAGCACTTCTCTGGAAGACAAAGTACCAGCACCACAACAATGAGAAAAGAAGTTGTGCTCCCTCAAAAGGTTTGTTTCCGCTTGTGAGCGCTGAATCCAGGCCCTCAGGACTGCTCTGAGGGGTGTGGAGCACAGAGTGCTGAAGGGCAGCCTCTAGAAGCTCTGCTCTCACCAGTTTTCAGGTTCTGCTCTGCAGAGCCTTCTCCAGCACCAGCCTCAAAGTGAACCACAGGCACAGCGCTCGGCATGTGCCTGATGCATATGGAATAGTGCTCTCATCGAGCTGGGCAGCGATCCACCTGTCCATGGAAAATGAACAGTGGATGGGAGAAGGGCTGCTGGGTGTTTTTTCCATGACCACAGTAGCACAGCAAGTAGAAGCTGGTTTGAGGAGTTAAATTGCTTAAACCAGGGCTTCCCCTCACTGAGCTCTCTGGAGCACCAGGGAGTAGCCTGAGCTGCTCCACAGAACCAGAGCAAGAATAACAACTGGGATGCATGGAGCTGTACAAAAAAAGTTTGGGAAGTTCACCACAGAGATACCAGAGAGAGAGGGAGAGAGAACAGAGCCCAAGGTCATCTGTACTGCATCCCTAGAAAGGAAACCACTTGTAGAGGTCAGTCTTAAGATGAGAAGAGACCATCATTCAGCTTCCAACTCCTGGAGCCACCTTCACTGATCAGAGAATGGTTTGGGTTAGAAGGGACCTTCGAAGATCATCCACTCCTACCCCCTGCTCCAAGCCCCTTTCTGCCAAGCAGGACACCAGCTTGATTTTGGTTAAAAAGCAGTCCCAAATATTTCCTTTTTCCATTACAGTGTCAGGTTCACTTCCTGGCAATAGGACCACAATTCACTTCATACTGATTCTCCTACTGCCACAAACCACTCCCAGCTGTGCTGGAGGCTCCTCACCTTGCATAATGTCATCATGCCAACAGTAGGTGAACTGTCCATCCTCCCCACACACATCCAGGCCACCAAGGTAAATCTTATCTGGCTGACAGTCTTTGAGCTCAATGAGTTTCCCCAGCCCAGTCAGGAACTCCGTATAGCGATAGGATCCGTGTTCGTTTGACAGAATTGCGATTTCATTGTTGCTCTAGGAAATAAGAACGTGGGAGTCCCACAATAAATGCTATGAGCACTGACAAGGGATTTGGTTTTCACCCTCCTAGAAGAGTTTCAAATGGGCACTTATTTTTAGTGCAAGAAATTAAGGAAAAGCAAGGCTACTACAGGAGCAGGACAAAGCTCACAGCTGGAGCAGCGGTACCTGGCCTTCTGTGGAGATGTAACCATGAAAGGATAAATGCACACAACTCACCTGGCCCTCTCCAACGTAGAGCACCGCAATCTTGTGTGTGTCATAAGAAGGAATCTGATCCAGGAGCTGCACCGATCTTTCAAATGTCTACAATCAAAACATTGGTGACATCTTTAGAAACCTACCTCCACCCACCTTCTGCCCTCCTTGAAACCCCCTGGAGACAAGGACAGCAATGTAAGTGCAGATTTCTGACCTCCGCTAGGGGCTGCCCTGGTGAACATTGCCCTGCTCTGTTCCGCAAGGGCACAGCGCATCATCAGCCCAGGGCACGAAGCAGAGCTATAGGGCATCTGTCACCACATCTTCTGGTGAGATTAACTCAAATTGCACAGGTCAGATGCACTGGCCATGACAAATTACACCATATTTTAGCTCCATTAAAAGTTATCATTAAAAGTTATCACGTCTCTTGCTCTGAAGAACACTTCCAGCACAAGGCATCACCTCATCTCACCCAGACTCCCACCTGAGCACCTGAACCCACAGTGAGGGAAGGACCATCAGCTGGAGCCTGTGGTGCTCAGCTCATGGGAACCTCATTCCAGTACCAGGAATTTTACGATCGAGTTCTCAAATGACCAACAAAAGGGTCTTGGACACTCCCAATGGCATGGACTTTGACAGGTTTGCCCAGCAACATTCTGCTAGCATCACCCAATGCTCAGCTTTCATCCTGCACTGCTCTGGATGGCAAAAGCCAAAAGCAGAAATCATCCTGCTTCCTGGCTGAGACTCTGTAACAGTGCCAGTACAATCTCCCAGTATCTCAAATTCAATCCAGAGCCATAAGCTGGAAGCCATCAGGACTGGGGAAACACACAATCTCACACCTGTAGTGCTGTTGACAGGAACAAGGTTTAACCTACCCCATCTGAGCTGGACACCCATTGCCATCATTTATGTTCAAAAAAAGTAATGAGGTTAGAAAAAATAACTACAAGAATTAGAAAATCCTTGCCTACCTCATTTGGCAGCAACAGGGGCTTGTTGTTTTCATCACCAAAGAATGGGGAGTGGTACAATTGTAAAAACACAAAGCTAAGGGAGAGAGGGGGAAAAAGAGTCCGGTTACCATAAAAATTAAGTCCCTTTTGACCTGCTGTTTGTAAGAACATTATGTACAGAAATAAAAGAAGCAATTAAAAGGCTAAGAGGGTATTACTCATCTTCCAGAGATGCTTTAGGTGCCTGGACTGCCTGCAGTTTGTAATAGAGCCCTGTCACACAGTGCAGCCACACAAACCACTGCTCAGAAGCTGATCTGTACCTAGAACGGCGGAGAAGGAATGTGCTCCAGCCTTAGAGCCAGGGGGATCATTTTATCTGTCCTTTATAAGGCAAAGATTGTCTCATAGCGCAGTTTGAGCAATGCCAATACCTGAAGTTCATAAAGCATTTATTACAGCCCCTTCTCTGCCTTCTTCTTAGTGTTTTGCACATTATATTTCTTGAACTGCATCCTGCTCTCAGCAAAATTAAGTCGAGGTGGCCTGCATTCAACTTCCATTTGCATTTAAACCCTAACCTGGGACAAATTAACAACATGCTGAAATTATATATCTATTTCTTTCCCCTTTTAAGAGATGCATTTCCTAAATCACAAAGTTAATTTGGTGAGAGTGGGTTCAACATGGCTGCATTAGGTCCTGAAAAAACAGGTAACAGATCTTTCTTTCTAATCAGATTCTGTTTCATAGATCCCAGAACACCCACAGACTGCTTTCAACAAATCCAGCCACAGCTTCAGCAATTCTGAGCACACCATTTCCAGTGTCAGATAAGCTCCTCTACCCACCTTGGGTTTATTCCAGGTACTTTCTCAGCATTGGAGGCTGATGTTCTGCTCTTGAAGGCATCTCTCTCAATTCTTTTTCCTCTCCTGGATGGGGCTGAGTCTGAGATGGTGTATCCTCGCGGGCGGTGCCCAGAGGGGGAGCGAGGTGAGGTGATGGGACCAGTGCCATCCAGCCCGCCTGACCCCGGTGCTCTGGTGTCCTCCCCCTTGCCCAGCCAACTGCCCAGCCCTTCCCCTTCCAGGTTCCCTGACTGGGATTTTGATTTCACTTCTGTGCTCAGCCTCCTAGTTACTTCTCTGCCATTTGCATCCTTGAGGACATCTTGCAGTGTCTGTAGCTCTGGGGAAGAACTCGACTTGCTGAGCGGCTGGGATGGCTGGAAGGAAAGCTCCTCCAGCGTTCGGCCGTCCTCTGATGGCAGGACTCTCCCAATGGGAATTCCACCCTCCACCAGGTCTTCTGACTTCAGAGATTTTTCTTCTTGGCTGGAGGTTGAGGAGGACTTAAAGAAGGAGACACAAAGGTGAACAGTTTTCCTGATACACAAAATAAAAGCTGATGACAGTAATGCGTGAGGCACCCCAACACTTCCAGAGAAAGATGAGTGGAAATGTGCCAAGTACAAAGCAACGCAGATCAAGGAGTGGCATAAAGCAGGTATTTACTGCTGCTGCTCTGCACGTAGTCCCTTCTCCAGCCATCCAAACCCTCCATCGTGACTGCACATGCATTTTGGAATCATTAGTGAGCTCTTTCAGAGGGTGCCACGAGGAACCCATCTGAGCCCAGAAAATCCTCCCGTGTGTCTAAACACAGGCTCACTGCACAGGACAGAATCAGGTACTCTGTTTCTTCTTACCCTGCTGTAAGACTCGTGGGGTTTCCCAAACCTCTCCTCGCTCAGGAGTGGTTCAGAACATGAAGTCTCAGCGTCCTCGCTCTCTGGAGACTCCACTCGGGACTCGGTCTCCTTCAGCTCCATCTCCACGGGGCTGCCTTCCTCCAGCACCACGGCTGATTCTACCGAGACACAAGGCAGAAGAACTGAAGTCTGTAGAGAGGCTCAGACCAGCAGGCCCCCATCCTCTCCTCTGAAGTACCAGCCTTTTCCCTATGGGATTTCAATGGAAGGCCATAGCAAATGAGTGCTCAGGTGCTTTGGTTTCTTGTCATGTCAGACTTACTCCTGGCTCCCCTTTTGTACAGAATAACTGATCACCTTACCCTCGCAGCAAAGGGCTGCATCTGCTTTGGTCACAAGGAGTGCAGTTGTTTCCAATTGCTGCTGATGGACAAGCAGGGGACAGAATGAGGAAATGGGACCTTGTACATCAATGCTGGGTTATCAGGACAGACAGGAACTACAGAGGTGTCAGGAAGTACAAGACTAGCATTAAAGGTTCATCACTATCCAGGCAATGAAGACATCGGTTCTATGAACGTGTGCAATACAGTAAGCTTTTCTTGTACTGGAACACAATGCTCCTGTGCCATGTAGTGGCCTCGAGGGAGATAGGGAATTTTCCTAGGAGCCATTTCCTTGCAGTTTGGCAGTTTTCCTAGTATGTCTCAGGAGAAGCAAAATGGCTCAGCCCTAGACATATGGGAGGATGAGAGAGCAAGAGTAACGCATGCACTATGGCAATATTGGGAAACCTGCGTGTGGCACGGGATCAGGCAAAGGGTTCAGAAAACCACACTGACAGGAAAGCTCCTTGGAAGTCCTGCCTGTGGTGGAGGTGGCTATGGCAGCTTTTAACCTTGTCTCCACTCCAGTGACCCTGACTGCAGGGCTGAGTTTGACCAAAGGCTCCTCCTGGCCTTGTTTTTTTTTTCCTGAGGAAAAGGCTGGAGAACAGGAGGCTTCCCATTACGCACACAAGGGACTGGAAGAACAATCTGAAAGGCCAAGATTTGTTTTCCAAAGTAAAATAAAAGAAATAAAAAAATCAGCACACACAAAAAATAAAGAAAAATCAGCAAAATTTAAACCAAAAACATCACTAAAGCAGCTTTTCCTGGATTGATTTCAACTCGCAGGACCAAAGTTATTTCAAAGAAGCGATTAAGAGTTAGCATTGCACACACATACCTTCTAAATGAAAATAACAGAACAAACCCCCAAACACGTGCTGATCTGGTTAGCTGTCCAAGCCAGAACACACCTGCACATACCCAGCGTTTCCAAACTGCCCTACCTCCTGCCCTGCCTCCTGCACTACTGCCGAGCCTGCTGGTGGTTTAAACAATGCCAGCGCCCACTGATTGATCGTTAGGTGGGAACAGAATAATATGAGCAGAGAGGAGAAGTACAGAGAAATGTTTCACTGCAGCATCTTTGTGTCGCTAGAAGAGGCCGGAGTCAACAACCACCAGCAGCTCAGGACACCCCGCTGCTCTGTGGAGAACATTCCAGGTGAGGAACAAAGGCAGAAAGATGTTTCAACCATCTAATTAAAACCACAAAGCATTGCAGATTATCAAGGCAATGCAGGTGTGCTCATAAGGTAGGTAATTTGATCTCCACTTCATGTTACAAAACCAATTTACTGAAGTGAAGGAAGACTTCACACTACTGTGGAGCCTCCAAAAAAGCCAGAATTTAGCAGGCTTTTCCTGAAATAGATTTCTTCTTCTTGTATTTAGAAAACTTTTAAACAGCATCTCTTGTCATGTCAAACACACTTACATATACATATCAGCTCATTTATCTGCTCTGCATCCAATTCTGCCCAATTCTTGTGAGCTGAGTAGCACGGACTGCATTTCAGGTAGCTTTCCTGCAGCACACTACGGTCTTCTCCAAAGTTAGAGCTTCTACATTTAGCAGATCACAAAGCCAATTGTAAAATGAAGCTGAAAATTAATGTCAATTAATTGAGCCACTCGGACATTTTGACAGGTCCTTTAACACTGCCTCACAACTCCCAGCCCACCCCAGCTACACCAAAAGCTACTTTAAGGCACTGTCTGCACTTGCAAATGTTGCATCTGGCTTGGACTTCTTCATGCTAGTCAAGATCCCATTTGTTGAGAGTAATGAGACTGGGTACAGACAGGAAACATGGAAGGGGAAAATGGAGTATGAGGGATACATTTTCTATGAATCAGAGGTGTTCTTCTATGGCAATACTGTTGGGTTTTTTTCCTTAAAGATATATAAATATACCTGCCCAGGATATGCTCCTGTGCAACTTTCCTTGACAACTGGACTGGTACATGGAAGAGAAAGAGGCCACTGCAAGGGAAATCAAGTGAGCAGCTACATCAAAAGGAAGGAGAGACTATGAAAACAAAAAAATTAAAAAGCACAGAGTTTAAAATGTAACCAAGAGCCTATTTTAAAATAAATAAATAAATAAATGAAACCAAAGGAAAGAACAAGCTGGGATAAGCTCACTAGGTGCTGAAGGGATACTTTAAGGGTACGAGGTCTCAACATGGATAAGGAGGAATAAGCACATTCAATCAACGCAGACTTGAGCCAGTCTCTTGGAAGAACGCATCGCTGTGAGTTTTAGGAAAAGAAAATTCCTTAGTGATATCCCGGTACACGCAGGAAACCAGTTTGAGCTGTTCCTGAGCTACACGCTTTTGGCAAAAAGAGCACTTTATACCCACAGGAGAGCCTGAAGAGTAGAAATAAGGACAAAGATTCCCATAGTTTCAACCTCTAAGGAGGAAGAACAATGTGCACATGTCAGTCTGACAGCAAAACACCTTCAAAACACCCAAATGACCAGCTCCAGCAAGTTGGCTGGGGAAGCTGTGGAAGCACTCAGGCAGGTGCTTCTTTGACAGATCAGTTACAACCTGCACCTCACAAATTTGTAGGAGTCATAAAAGCATTCAGGGATAAGAATTTAACTTTTTTTTTTAAAGGTGATAATTTGATTTTGACTCTAATTTTTTTTCACGCATTCTGAAATCCTATAATCATCAGTTCTGTTTAAAACAACCCTGAAAACTATCAGTTTTACCAGATTCCCAAGCAATCCATACCATTGCTGCCACCAGAAAAGCCTTGCCTACTGTTACACTGCTGAGTTTTAACAGTGCTAGCAGTGCTGAGAGCTCAGGGTTAGACTGAGCTCTGAGCAGGAATTGCAGAAAGCTTTAAGAATTTCAGCTGTTGGTCAACACCAACTTCCAAGCATTCACAGAAGGAAACTAGCACCAAAGGAAATACAGTGAGCAGCCCTGGCTGCTGTGTTAAAACAAAGCCACCAGAAGGGCCTTGGGTGATGCAGCTGCTCCAGTCTGAAGGATAAACAAGATCTTAAGGGGGTGAATAAATTCACAGCCAACAGGATTTGCACTCCGCTGTCTCATGCTGCAACAGACAGTGGCAACTAATGGAGGTTTGTAAGAGGCCATTCCCCAGGAACCCAGAGTTCTCAGTGCCCAACACAAACTCCAATACCAAAGACAAATGGAGATGGAAACGCTGCATGGGAAGATCCATCCACATGTGGGATGCCCAGATCAGCCCCAAACAAGTGGAAAAGGGAAAAGATTCACGACTTTCTTCATTTGCATTTGGGAAAGGCAGCATGAAACACACTGCTCCAAGGAAGCTCCATTACTCCACTCTTTCTTTACTTCAAGAAAGAGAGATACTTTTCCAATGGAACACCAGAAGCAAGGAGGAAGGGAATCTTTCACTAAAAGCTTCTAGGGACAAGAACCGATTCCCCTTCTCATTGCTATGTTATTCTTCCCACGATCAGCTTCACTGTTCTAGAAGACTTGCAGTAACTTCAAGACTTTAAAAGGCTTAGGGACAGCTATGCCAGACACACTACTGGCCTGGCATCTCTCACCTGTGTTGGAACGCTGGAGAAGCGATGGTTTGGCTGTCCCTGTGGCCAAGCTGGAGGAGGGCACAGAGAGGGATTTATATAGAGCCGTTTCTCGGTGTTCTTTGAAACGCTCTGCTGCCATGAGTGCATTAGAGAGCTCTTGCAGGGGCATGTTGTTAATATCTGAAGAAAATGGGCTGAGTGGGTTCTCCAGACTCATCAGCCAGCTTGTGTTCCCTGGTAAGAGAAAATCAGGGATGAGTATTAACTCCTAGAAGTTTACAGTTCACACTGAAAAAAGCACAAATTGGTTTGGATTTTGCTAGTACAAACGAAATCAGACCAAGTTCTCATTCTTCCTGGCAGAATGACTTGGTCAATTCCCTGTTTTCACTGAGCAGCAACCAGTGCTCTGCACTTCACCTCAAGCTCTTCAAAAAACATCCCTGATAACTCATTATTACAGCAGATTTCCAAAAGGCATCCAAAACACTCAGGTATTTTAATTAATGTTTAATTAATTAAGTTGTTTTCTCATGAAGCAACCTTCAGCTAAAATGGGCAATTACCTGTTAATGTTGGGTAACATGCCAGTGTACAACAATTTTGACCTTGAACATGTCATTACTCCTATGTTAACAGCAGACACAACTAGGAGCTGCTCTAAGCCTCATCCATCTCAAATCCAGCACAGGAAGCTAAATACAGCACGGATGGATTTTGAAGAAAGACCACAGAGCAAAAACACAAAGTAGGGTTGATATTATCTGGGCCCTACTTCTGTAACAGTACTTTATAGCCAAATTTAAGCCCTTGCTTCATTATTTTCACAGGTCTTTCAGAGATTTATGGCAGCGGCTTGGAACTAGATGATCTTTAAGGTCCCTTCCAGCCCAAACCATTCCATGATTCTATGATTCCACGATTTAAACCACTAAAGAGTGATTTCAAAGAACCCGGTATCAGACGTATTAGTTTTGAGACGCAGTAAGAAATAAAGAGATCCATTTACAACTAAACATGGATTTTTCTTCTTCATCCAGGCTTCAGTTTCTTAGCAAGTCCAAAAAGCTCACTCCACACTGGGCTATGGATACCTGTGGGTCTGCGCACGAGGATTTCTGCCCATCCTTGTGTCAGCAGTGGGACATATGCAGCTAAGTTGGCTTTTTCTTTCTGCAGAGGTGTCTGCGAAGCAGGATTAGTCTTCTCTGCTCGAGATGCAGGAGCAGGAGGACTCTGTGTCCCTTGGGAAGCTGAGCCACTGGGGAAATGGGAGGCTGAGCTGTCTAAGGCACCAACACGCAAGGCATGACCACCTGGCAAGACAGACACAAAGGGAGAGCCCTGCTTAGTTAGTGTGAAAAGTACTTCAGAAGCAGTAAGTTTTTTAATTCCTCTCACAGCTGCGCTCACAGTTAAGAAAATGTTATCTTCCAAGAGTTTCTTACAAACCAGGAGGTTAGATAAACACAGGTGATCCTCACTGCAAGTGCTATCCACTTAATCCATCCCCAATGCCTTCCTGCAAGGAGAGCCAAGCAATGGGAGCACCACCACTCCCAAGGCCACAGCAGCTGCTCCCTCTCACTACCAGACCCCATCCAGGTCCCGATTCCCAAATCAGCTGAGACACAGGTCTCTCTAACAGGTGCTTGGACACTTAAGCCTGTGACAGAGACCCAGGCATAGCAGTAAGACTCCAGAATAGGAATTTACCAGACATGGATCGAACTCTGTTGCGAGAGCTTCTGCAAACCTGCTGCCCAGCTTGAGATTCCAGTTTTGCTGGAGCTTCTTTAGTTTGTCTCACTTGCAAAACCGGGTCAGAGCTGTGGGGGAAAGAAAAAAAAAGATACTGATGACCTTGAGAGAGGATCAGTCACACTGGACAAATAAGATATTCCTCTTCTAGCAAGTGGGAAACCTGAAGAGATGGTTTTAATGGTTTTGAGCCGAAAGACGGGAGATTTAGACAAGATATCAAGAAGAAATGTTTTCCTGCAAGGGTGGGGAGGCACTGGGCCAGGTTGCCTAGAGAAGTTGTGGCTGCCCCATCCCTGGAGGTGTTGAAGGCCAGGTTGGATGGGGCTTTGAACATCCTGATCCAGTGGGAAGTGTCCCTGCTCACAGCAGGGCACTGCAACTGGATGGGCTTTAAGGTCCCTTCCAACCCAAACCGTTCCATGATTCTATGGACTCTAACGGTGGTTTAAGTGACTCTGTTAGGTGGAAATTTCTAGAAATGAGAACAAAACTTACCTTGATTCTGTGCTGCTTTGGAGCTCTCCAGAGTCCAGGCCAAGCAGGGACCTTGTCCCTGTTCCAACACTTGTAGTGATGGTCACCAGCTTGTTACCAACCAGCCAAGTCTTTGTCCTTCCTCCAGCCAACAGAAACTCACCCACAGGTGACCTTAGAAACACAGTGGTGATGAGCACAGCTCCCAGGAACACAGCCCACAGGAGCTTATTTCACGTGACTGCGTAGAATGTACTGCCCACTTTCCTTCTTTACACAGCATTTTTAACACCCTCCTGGGCAGAAACACACACGTTACCCATTGGGATAAGGGATGAGCTGAATTCATTATCAACCGGTTTGCACTAATGGACCACATTACAGAGCACTCTAGTTCAATTCTGGACACACATCACAGAGTAGAAGGAAACAAGCCTTGTGTGAGCTAAGTGTGTCCTCCTGGGAAGGGCAAGAAAAGTAAATGCCCTCCAGCTGGCACAACACTCAATTCAGTAGCAAAGGCCAGGATTATCCAGGAGCACCATACTGTTTGTGGCCAGTAGGCCTTCAGGCATCTCCTCCCACGCAGCTCAAGGCTGAGGCAAAGGCTGGTGCGCTCCAGTGGACTTCTCTAACCTCATATTTAGCCAAGCCAGTTTTCATCTGCAAGGAATGGTGTCAGATCTCAAAGGTGTCGTGCTAGTTTTGCACCAATAAAGTGGAATAGGAACCTCAAACACACACCCCTACCCCAGTCACTGCCTGACCCCTACCTTTTAGGCACCGCAGTGAAGTTGGAAAAGACGTATCGAGCCATCATGTCCAGACAGGTCTCAGTGAGTTCCAAGTGGAGGTTTTTTAAGTTGTCATCAGCCTGAGCCATTGAATTCTCATCTGCAGAGCCCAGGCTGGAACTGGTGATGGATGTTTGTATCCGGCTAGAAAAGAATGTTTCCAACTGACAGATCACATTGTGAAACGCTCGGCCCTGTCACCCAAGAGTGAGATGCAGAACAACCTGCGATACATGCACGTGCCAGATCAGAGAGGCGGCCAGACACCAAACCCAGGACACAATCAACATGTTTTTGGATCAGCCTCCTGCTGTGCTCTGTAGATTGCCATTGCAGAAAGCATTTCTTAGCTGGAGAGGCTGAGGAACATCAAAATGTCCACCAGCTGACAAGGCCAGGCCAGCGCTCTCTGATGTTGGGTGGCCCATGGGCAACTGCACCAAGCAAATAGTGAGAGACAGCACCATGCTTTGAGCCCACTCATCTGTAGAGAGGGCAAGCGTCCCACGACCTGCACCGATTCCCAGGCAATATATTGCCCATGAGCCATAAATCCAGGCACTCCAGGCATAGCTTTAGAACCCTGTGGTTTGCTGTTTTCTCTGTTGCATCCTTTTCGCATATTGATTTTTCTCCTCAAATTCAATGGCTTTGTACAACCTGATTTAACTTAAAACAGAAAAAAATTGCACTCTGAACAGGGAATCGGCACAAGGATAGAGAGCAACTCTGCCTTCAAATCAGTTAGCAATGCAGTTCAAAACAACTACAATAATAGGCGGGACTGCAATACTTTATAGAGACGAGTCCTTATGCCAGTGTAACACAAAGCTGAGGCACAGCCAAATTTTTTATCACATGGCAACTCCTCTATCATCATTAAGGGTAATTATCTGAACTTTTAGCTGCTATCATTAACATATGGATACAAGAGAAATTCACCTGAGAGAGTAGTGGGGATATCAGCAAATGAAGTGCCAGAGTTGTATTCACAGTCAGTCACTTCAACGTCTCTCCCTCAAACACCACACAGTTATCATTAAAAACAAAACCGTAGCAAATAAAGTTTTTCTGACAGCAATTCCTACAGAGTGAGGCACAAATCCTCAAGTTCAGACTTAAAACCACCACGTTATACCCAAGAGAACTGATGCACAAATACATTTTAAAAACTTGCACAAATTGTTTCATTTTTCATGTTACAAATCAACATCTGCGATTAAAACTCATTTTCTGTAGTGGTGAAAGCAAGAGCTTTGTATGAGCTGAGCATTCATTTCACTGCTCTACCAAAGGGAAATGAAGGTTTTCACAGCATCGTAATTCAGACCAGAATACTTGGTCAACTCCCTTTGCCTCAAAGGGCAAATCCCAAGCTGGGGCCAGTGGTATTGCTCACAGTTTGGGAAGAGGGCTAAGCTGGCAGAGCATCAAAGCCTCTCCTGGGGTATTTCACTGCTCAGAAGGCTGAGGCTTTACTGAGTTTGAACCGGGACTATCACAGAATGCAACCTTTTTCCTTTGTTTTTGCATGGGTTTTGTTCATTCATTTCCCCTCTCTTCACCATCTTTACTTTGAAAACAGAAATTGTTGCTGATAAAGCATCAGAGAACAAGGCAAAGTGACCGTACACAGCGCAGGGTGTGAAGGGATTACCCAACAGGTGGCGTTGGGACCATGGGATGTCCACAACGCTTTCCCAAACCCTTTGACTGAGGCTAACAGAGTCATGCAAGCAGCCCACATGCAAATGCCCCGATTCCACCCACCCTCGCAGTAAAACTTCCAAGTGCTGAGTTGCTCTTGGATTCTCCCCATTTAAAGTGCCTCTACCTGCGGACCACATGTTCAGACACACTGATGCTGCGGGATCGGAAGGCATCAACTGCAGAGGGTTCTTTCAGCTCTTTCACTGGAGGAGAGTTATTCAAGCCTTGTTTTGCATTTTTGGCTAGTCTTAAACTACTGGGTGGAGAAGCACCAAGCCCCAAAAGAGGTCACAGGAAGGGAGGAAATCATTGTAGGGATGTAGGTTGAAAAGTCACAGGTCACAGGGTCAATATTGGGGGATCCAGGAGGGTGATGGAAAATAAAACAAATGCCAAAAAAAAGGAAAACAAAAATTAAAACGTACAAACAAGCAGAGCTGAAAGCATTAAAAAGACAAACCACATTTTGAAAACCAAGATTTTAAACGTGCTCCAAACCAAATGAAATTAGTACAAGCTAAAACAAAAAACTGACTGAAATGAGAGTTGGAATACTGTGCTGTTCAACAAAGGCAAGAGCACCCAAATGCTGATTTGGCACAAATTTCTCAAGTCCGAGAAGTTTTGTGCAGTCCAGCCACTTCTTGTGCTGCTCCAACTCACTGCTTCAGCATGGCTCAAAACCTGACCTGCTTCCAGAGACCAGACCCCAAAATGCTTTGCCAATTCACGCAGCATTTTTCCAAGAGACACAGGTCTAGGTCAGCTCTTTCTAACTCTGTGGAGCCTGCGCACACCTGAGCTTCTGTCCCGAATCCCCAAACCACCCAGGGACAGAGGTGCCCTTAGCTCCACTCCAGACCCTGCAGGAGACTCAGCCCATCTGAACAAGGCTGATCCATCTCACACTGCCCAGGAGGAAAGGTAGGGGGACAAACATCCTCCTGGTTGTTGCTGACTGCACGATACTGCTCTGTAAAAACAAGCTCTTATTTCAGGCAGCTCAAGGTAGCCTGTTCGACTTTCAGCTGGAACAGAAAGGGAGATCAGCCTTTGCACTGCCAGGTGCTAACCACAGGTGGGAGATGACAGCAATTAACATCTAAGAGGCACCTTAATTAGTCACAGCTGAGATGCATGCCTGGCTCAGCATTAATTTGGACATAACAGTTGGTCCACCAGTTCCCATCCCCATTTAGAAAATGCAGACACTAATGTAACCCTTCTGGCTCCTTCTAAGCATAATTTATTTGATATCTTTTCAGTGAACTATTACATTTTAGATCACCACCGGGAGGTATCAGAATTTGTCATCTTCACCCAACAGCCTCCAGCAGATCACTTATGACCACAACTGGAACAGTGACTGCAGAGAGCTTGAGGCTGTACTCTGAGATAATTCCCTACTCCAACATCACGCCATTCAGTAACCTTGGGAAGCACTGGAATCCTGATCTCTTGGAAGACCAGCATGTCAGCCAGTGCTTCTCCTTCGGGCTTAAGGAGCAAAACCCAAGCACAGAAGCTTCTCAAGCAAGGAAACATCTACTCTAAGCTATTTCCTCTCTCATTTGGCCAGAACCCAAGCTCAGACTCGGATGTAGTGGCATCCTGCCATTCCAGTGTCTGGGGTTGCTGCCGGAGTACAGCCCACACTCCTTAGCAGAGATTTCTGTGGAAAGTGATCCAGCAGCGTTAGCAGAAGCCTTTAGGTACAGTGGTATTCCAACCAGAATTAACATGTTTATAGAAAAAAAGATTAGTTGAAATTCTAATTTGAGAGACGAACGTCAAAAGGCTTCTCTTCCAAGTTTCTGAGTGAAAGAGGAGGAGATGGGAGAGATGAAACACAAAACAGGGATTACAGCTGTAGCATCAGGGCAGGGGTGGTGTTTCTTCATTGCAAGACACTTGCTGAGCCTTGCAGTTAAAGTAGAGGCACTTTCCCCAGGGTTCAAACGCCACTGTGCGCTTACTGCACATCAACACTGAAGCAAGTTAAGTGAACCAGTTCAGGCAAGCCCTGCAGTTAAAAGGATGTCAGAGAAGCCCTGAATGCCTTCCATGGAATATCCTCCTATCCTGGCAAATGTTACTTTGAAATAGTGCTGGCAAGATTTGTTCTGACTTCTGAAGACTTTGCTTTGCTTAGAACTGACCTAATGGCTTCAGGATTCAAAAGAGGATCCAGATGCACAGAAGGCAGCTGTGTGCCACCCAGTGCACTGACCTGGCAGATAACGCCACGGAAAAACACAGCACTGTCTCTCTGTATTTAGAGGGGTTGCTAATCACAACAATTTCTCTGGCAATCATTCAAATAATAATTACAGATCCATTATCCAAAGGAGTTAACACTCATGAATATGCTATTCTGTTACTTCTGGTATTTCCCTTCTGTATCACTTCTGGTAGCACCATACTGACACCAACCTCAGAGAACTGCTGATTCTCAAAACCTAGCAATGAAAAGCCCCAACCTCTCTACAAAGGCTTACGGAACAGCTAGGGAGGCCCTCATGTATATGATCAGGTGTGATTCCAGCTTCTTACCAGCCCAAGTCTGTCTTCTATCGATTCCCTGGCCTAAAGAGGTTTACTTTGCTTGCTTAAATGCACTGACAGGTTTCGGATAACCAGTCCCAGCCTCCTTCAGGAAAACACAGGGGAGGGTGTGAGTATTAGAACAGGGAACACAAGGTCCTGCTGCAGTCAGATAGAATTTACCTCTTTGGCCTCTCATTCAGACTTGTGCTGCGAGCTCTGAAACTGTCCTTCTCAGGCGTGTCGTCAAAGGAAAGGAGGACATTCGAACGCAAACCCTGCCAATGGAGATACAAAGGTCATGGTTTGAATGGCCAGGACACACAGCTGAATGATTGCAATCATGGGCCAACGCACAAGCATTCGCAGTTTTTAAAAAGGTATTGACAAGAAAAGTAGAATTTTTGCAGCTTCAAACCAAGCCTTTAAAATTCTCGAAAGAGGTTTTAGGTCATCATTTTCATTAGGTACTTTCAGATTCAGTAGCATCCATTACCTTTGTAATAAAGGCGACAAAGTCCTTTCGGAAGGGAAGGCGACACCGAATGAACCACATGGCTATCACATGATGGGCCAGGCAAACGATGTACTGGTTAAACCTAAACAGCAGAAAGATCTCCAGAGGTTTAATTCTGCAGTATTGCCATTCCTGAACTGAACAGAAGGACTTTTCCATCTGAGAAACAGAACTGTTCCTGCACCTACTGTAAGGGCGAGGAGAAAAACCTCAGCCTTCTGTTCAAGAAAAACTTGTCCAAGGTGAACATGCCCCTTCTTCAGAAAAAGCTTGATGAGCAATATCCCATAAATAACTTTGACCCAAACGTTACAAAAACAAAAGAATATCTCATTCTCTTCGTTTTACAGATGAGGAAGAAGCACATTTGCTATGAACTTACTTGGAAGGGTTTGTGTATGGCAGGGAGATGGCGAACACGCTGGCATACTGCTCTGCTGCAAAGTTCCGGTAGAGGTGAGGCAACCTCGCTAGAGCTGTAACAGGTCAAGAGGAAAACCACCACAGGTGAGCTCTGAACATAAACTATCCAACACCAGAATTGTTTAATTTGAATTGTTTTTATTTTTCTTTTAAATCATCAGCTGATATGGAAGTTAACATCACAGGAAGGACACATGTGGCAGAACAAGTCCAGAGGGAGCCTTCATGATGATCTGAGGGCTGGAGCACCTCCTATATGAGGACAGACTGAGAGAGTTGGTGTTGTTCAGCCTGAAGAAGACTCCAGGAAAGCTGGGAAGGGGCTCTTGATCAGGCAGTGCAGGGACAGGATGAGGTGGAACAGTTTTAAACCAAAAGAAGGGAGACTAAGATGAGATCTTTGGAAGAACTATTTTCCTATGAGGGTGGGGAGACGCTGGCACAAAAGAATTTGCGGCTGCCCCATCCCTGGAGGTGTTCAAGGTGAGGCTGGATGGGGCTTTGAGCACCCTGATCCAGTGGGAGGTGCCCCAGCTCATGGCAGGGGCTTGGAACGAAAAACCAATGGGCTTTGAGGTCCCTTCCAACCCAAACCATTCCACGATTCTGTGATTGTGATGTAATTTCATGCTATTTAAGTTCTAATCAGAAATATGGAGAAAGCAGCTTCATATTTCTCATCCTGGTATGGCTGCACTACACAAGGCACGTCTCTTTCTTTAGTGTGTGCAAGTGCATCAAACAGAAAACCGGTAACAAAAGAGAGATGATCAAACATTTGTATCTTTAGGATGGTGCAATGGCATCACCAAAACCCAAGAAACCCTTACAACGCATTCCATATACTAACACAATTGAAATATCCAAATTCAGTGCAAACAAAACATCTACATCTACAGAAGATCAAAAGCAGAAGAGTGTTACAACTTACTTGAAAGAAATTCCAAGAGCGGGATTGCCATATTGGCTGTAGCAGAAATGTGGGTTAATTTGACTATCAAGACGGGAAGCGCCTTTATGATGATGTCGGGCATCTCGACACTACAGACAGAGAGCGCCACAACGCACTGGTTTGCGCAGCGATAAATGAGCCCATGTTCCAGGCAATACACTATTTCTCGCTAGAAGAGTCAAAAAAATACAAAAAGCCATCACACAGGGAAAGAGCAAACCTCTGGTGTCCCATTTCCTGGCTTCCGTTTGCATTTCAGGAGGGCTCTCGAGGTATCACTGCTGCAAGGCCTCCAAGACGCACATGAATTCTTACCCAAAATGCATTAATACAGAACCTGAAGCAATTTTGCCTGTATTCTAGGCCCAAATCTTAAGATGGGACCTTAATCAAGTAGACATTTTAGGAATATTAAGCAACCTGACCCAGGGTGGTGTCCTTGCCCATGGCAGGGCAGGTGGAACTAAGGGATCTTTAAGGTCCCTTTCAACCCAACCCATTCTATGATTCTATTAAATTAATATTTCAGTTTCTGATTAAATGGAATGTCAACTTTTATCAGGGCCTTCCAGAAAACGATGAAGGCACAGTGACGTCCAACTGGGGACAGCTATGGATGGAGAACAGTGAATCCAACTGACTGGACAGTTACAGCTGCACAAAGTACTTTTTCACATGACCCCACCACAATTACAGCAGATGCAGCTTTTTATAACAGAAAAGGGCAGTGCTATCTTGTCCTTCAGTCTCCCAATCAGCCAGCAGGAGAAAATGCTCTGCTGTACAGACTCAGGCCCTGTCCCTCTTACCCCCTCTTGCTTTCCCCATACCTGTTTAGCTTTGTCCAGGTAATTATGGTAAGATATTAGTGCTGTGAGTACTGGGACAACAGCCAGGTGCAAATCAGTGCGAGAAAAGCCTTCTGGGGTACCATGGAGCCTGTCGGTAGTCTTCTTGTCTGTGAGCTGATACATCACACAGTGAGTTAGAACACCTCACACTAAAAACATTGATACAGGCAGCAGTAAAAACCCACCTCAAACCCCCACCCCAACCAACTCTCAAGCAAACCAAGGATCTGCTGGGGAGTGTGACGTTACCATGTAGCTCAGCGCAGAGGCCAGCTGGTCTATGTTACAAGGAGAAGTTAAAAATAGCACTTTATACCGCAGGGATTCAGGTAATTTGTTGAGGACCAACTTTAACACCTTCCAGTCTGTCTCCTGGAAAGAGAGAAAAGGTTAAGGTGGAAAATTTTAGTATGATTTCAGTTCAGATTGAAAGTAAAAGCAGTCAGATTTCAGACAACGTGCTATTTCCTAAGCAGATGTATGTCTTGTCATGGTAGCTCCATAAAAAGAAGTGGCATTTAGCTGTCACAAATAAATTCCTACTTGTCATGCAGCTCTAGGTGCAATATTGGCATCATAACCTGCAAGAAAACTCTTATCCAGATCTGACTGAGCTCCAAAAAACCAAGCCAGAATTCAATTCTTCTACCCACTAGTGCAAATAATCTTCCAGAGTAAGACAATCCCTCAGCCCATAACTATACAACACTAATGAACAAGTTACAGTGATGGTTTATTAGTGACTGAAGTAGTCATCAATTCTCAAAATGGATCTGTTGGATGATCTCTGTGGCTTCCTGCACTTGTCCAAGGGCTGGAACACCTCCCATATGAGGACAGGCTGAGCACTGGGATTGTTCAGCCTGGAGAAGGCTCCACGGAGAACTTAGAGCAGCCTTCCAGTACTGAGAGGGGCTACAGAAAGGCTGGGGAGGGGCTCTTGATCAGGGAGTGCAGGAACAGGATTGGGGAGGAAGAGGGGAGACTGAGATGAGATCTTAGGAAGAAATTGTTTACTGTGAGGGTGGGGAGGCCCTGGCACAGGTTGCCCAGAGAAGTCATGGCTGCCCCATCCCTGGAGGTGTTCAAGGCCAGGCTGGATGGGGCTTGGAGCACCCTGATCCAGTGGGAGGTGTCCCTGCTCATGGCAGTGGGTTGGAAGTGGTTGGGTTTTAAGGTCCCTTCCAACACAAATCATTCTATGATCTATGAACTTACAGTAGGAAGGCTTCATTTAGTTTCAAATGCCCTTTCAGAAACAGGATGACTTATTTCATCTTTGCTTAACCAACATAGTTTATGCCCTTGGTTGTTCTGAAGCAGAAAGTAAGGAAAGCTTTGCTCAGGTTCTGAAGAGCCGAACTGGTGCTCCCACTGGTGGCTGTAAAGCTGCACAGTTACACACAAATTCTCCCCAAGGAGGAGGACTTACGTATCATCGTTTTCAGACGTTATTTAGACACTCTGAATGAATTCTCTAGCCAGCTGCTTTAAGCTGACATATGTCACACCAAGATGAAAACTGCCATTAAGGGTGGACATACTTGCTTCAGACACTGGAGAAGGACGCCGAAGACCTTCGAGTACGGCAGATGCCCTATGCGAATGGCAGCATTCTGGGAAGGTACACTGGGGCTTCCTGAAGGTGGAGAGAGTGTACCAGCAGGCTTCTTCTCAGAAGGCCTCTTCTCTGCTTCTCTGCAACATGGAAAGGGAGAAAAAAAATGCATGTCAGGTAAAATTAAGAGCATAACAACCTATACATGTGACCAACAGCGCTACCCTATTCGGTAGCCAGATTAACAACCGAATAATGTAAGCAGCATTTTGAATTATAAAGTCCAGGACTGCCCAGCACATGGATGGCAATGAGTCAGTTTGGCCAGGTTAAGGGTTTTTCTATCCAGGCCTCTAGCAGATTTAAACAGACATCTTTCAGGGTGCGTTACACAAAGAACATCAAACCAATCTGTAAAATTAAAACCAGCCAAATTTGCACAAATCATTGAATCAAACCTCAGTGTGAAAACTGGTTTCAGGTGGGAAAAGAAATTCCATAGCTGATATTGAGAGCTCAGCAGGCAGTGGTGCAGGTAAGTGGTTTGCAAGGATGATTCATCAATGAGTTACTATTTGAGACCATCCTAAACTGTAATGATTGATGGTCTAGCAGCTGATTAATTGAGATTTGGAAGATTTGTAGAATCATTGAATTACTTAGTTGGAAAAGACCCCAAAGATCAAGTTCAACCGTACCTGTCTGCTACTAAATCATCCCTGAGCACCTTGCCTGCCCACCTTTCAAAGACCTCCAGCGATGGTGACTCAACCACTGTCCTGGGCAGCCTCTTCCAGTGCCTGAAAACCCTTTTGGTGAAGAATTTTTCCTGATGTCTAATCTGAACCTCCCATGGTGCCACTTGAGGCCATTTCCTCTTCTCCTGTCACTTGCTACTTGGGAGTAGAGACCAACACCCACCTCAGTATAACCTCCTTTCAGAAGGAGGAGTTTTAGAGAAACTGCAGATTGCTTCTTATGGACCATTAAGCTCATGCAAAAATACCAGATAGTTAGGAAAACAGCTTTTGCTTAATGCAAGGAGAAACCTACACAAAATCACACAGACAGTAAGGGCTGAATCTCACTGCTCCATCCTTGTTGGAAAGGCCAAGACGGTGGAGGGAGTCAGCTCGAAGCATCAACAGGAAATCGAATACCTGTAATAGAGAAGACACTGGAATCACTCAAGCCCCAAGCCGGTGGAATATCCTCCCACCTCCCCATGCGATACTTTTGCAACTACAGACTAAGGGATTTTGAACAGACGCTGTGGTTGGTTCTGTAGGAGGCACCACTTCTGGTGTTGCAGTTCATACACATACTCCTATCAGCCAGGAAACATTGAATTCTGCTTCCAACAAGCCCTAGAGCACGCACTCCGCCCCCTGCCACTCCAGAATCCCAAAGTCAGCAGCACACAGCTCTTGACTGGAAAGCACAGCTCACTGCTGGTACCTGCAATCTGATACTGCTAGCAACAGCAAGGCTGTAGGCGTAGTTATAATGGCGCTGGATGTGCTGAATCAGCATCTCGTACACCCGCATGGCGTGGCTGGAGGGCAAGCTGTAGAGTTTTGTCTACAGAGAAAACACAAATCAAAAGGCAGACTGAGACCCATTCAGAAACCTGTATCTGCACTGAGAATTCAAGAAAGACACAGCAATAAACTTGCTCCTGAAAGCAAGACGAGCAGACAGCTCTGGGGAGAAGCTCTGCAAAGGCTCATGTGCAGCAGTATCTGGCTCCAAAAGGGAGCTGAAACAACCAACTCTCTGCAACTGCTTAAACCTATCTTAGGACACACAATCCAAACACGACAGATCTATTCAAGATCCTTCCTGGTACAACAGAAATTAAGAGAATAAAACATTTAGCAAACAGTCATACAGTACCCAAAAGCAGAAGGAGGGATCAAAACAAGAGTTAAGATATTAAGTGGACAAAAAGAAAGTCAGAATATTTAACAGCAGGAGAATTGTTTTCTAAACAGTCAAGTCCAACAGAAGACTATTCTGAAGACAATGTGTTTAATGCTCTGCAGCCTTTACCTGAAGAATTATCAGCAGTCCAAGAACTGCTGTCTTGACATCCTCCAAAGAAGCTGAATACGACAGCAAGTCTCTCTCTTCCAGTTCAGAAGGAGATGAGAGAGAATGTGAAGCCACCTTTTAAGAAGAAAAGCAATACACGGTTTATATCTGCAGCACACCTTCTCTTTATTTCCATTCTGGAAGGTCAGGAAAGACTACAACAAGTCATCCTTGTGGGAAATTTTGCAAGCCCTGTCAGGTAGCTTGGATGTGTATTGATAGGGTTTCTAATGCTCCCTTCCACTCTGCGCTTCAGATTTGCATCCTCCAAAACACAGCACTTTTCCAATATCCTACTGAACTGCGCAGGCCATGGCTTTGTCTCCTCAGCTACGCTACGAGGGTCTGGCGAAAGATGTGGTGACGCTACTGAGAGCTGACCAAACTCTGCCTCACCTTTTCTATGATGTCAAGCAAGCTGTTGAAGTGATGGGTGTTGCAGCCTTCAGCCAGGTCTACGAGTAGCTGAGTGGCCAGTTTTCGGACTTGATGGTCTTTATCCTCTGGAATGTGAGCCAGCTGAGAGATCACAACCAAGTTTATCAGCTCTTCCTGCAAGAGGACAGACCTCAGTAAGCCTGGACATTCTGCTGCCCGTTGTTCAATCAGCATGTTAAAGAGACAACAGTTACAAACAAAAGAACAGTGGTATCAGGCTTGTTCCTCAGCTGTTTGGTTTCTTAACCTTTCCTCTTCCATCCAATCCAGTATTTCTGTATGCCACCCCTCTAAATACTCAGAACTTTTGTCGAACTTGGATTCAATGCTTTCGTTTTTCTCTCTCCTACAGACATGACAGCCCAGGTTCAAAGAGTCTGTTGCAAAGGGGTTTCTAGGGCTTGGGTTTTTGAGAGGGAGAAAACACATGACAGCATTGTTTTCATAAATTCTGAAGGAATCCAAGAAGCACCTCTGTCTCTTCCTGTCCTCTGACACTCTGGTTACATTCCAAGGAGCTGAAGACATCCTCAGAGCTCTTCCCTACCTCCTCTCTCAGACAGCTTCCATTTCAGACTGCAATTAAACTGGAAGCACCAAGACAAGTCAATCTGCTCCTGTCAGATTACGTCCAGGCCTCCTCCTTTTACAAAACTTCTAAATAAACTCTGCATCTCTCACACTGACTTTTCTTTCTTCCAAAACAAAGTGCATATGGAATTAATGACCTTAAAACAGGGCAGCAAATGCACAAGAGGTCATGCCTTCAAAACACAGCAGCTCCCACTGCAAGCTGGGTGTACCTGCACCCAGCTAAGGACAATTAAAAGGCAAGTCCTCCTGTCAACATCCTAAACAAACATGTCTGTGGTGTGCACCATGTAACGTCCAGTTCTGTGCATTCTCCAGCGGCGGAGGTGGCCTGAAGCACACCGTGAAACATCAAAAAGCCTCACCAAGGCCTTCCCACCCACTTAAGGCCTCAGATGTGATCATCAGAAATGGCTAAGCACTCACCTCATAGAACTGTCTGTTAATACTCAGGACAAAGGACAAGACATCCAGAACTTTAATACGAACGGCACTACGACTTTCATTCCTAAAATGGGAAGAGCAAATTCAAGAAGAATAAACCAAAGTTGCTGATATTTAGGGAAGGAGGTAGAAAAGGAAAAAAAAGTAAAACTGAAGTGAACTAAGAAACTACTTCAGAATTAGAACAGTAACTGTTCAGACAGGCTTCAGTTCATGTCTCTATGTGTGAATTCAGATTTAACAACAATCAGAAACTGGAATCTCAATCCAGTTTTTACTACTTCTGGAGACCTGTAACTGCAGTTTGCCCATTTCCCATCCAAATTAGGAAGCACATATTAGAAGCAGTGCTCTGGTGAGCAAATTTAAAACCAGATGCATGGCATCAAGAAAGAATTGCTCTTTGGCAGCATTTCACAGGTGAGACAGAAGTTTGTTATTGCTGAATGTTGATATTTTAGAGCAGAAGAATACTTGTAGGAGCATCAATTTAAAACCAGGTAACTTCAATACTGGGTAACTGTATGCAATCCTGATGCTTAACAGGAAAGTCTTGTTTAGTGTCAGAAATAAAAGGTGCCATGGAGTGGAACGCACAGCTGCCTGTGCTAATTGGAACAGCATCATCCAATGAAAATAAGGGGGAAAAAAGAAGCAAAAACAAATCAGCGGACAGCTTCTCTTCTGTTAAAAAAATCCTTTCATTTACTGTGCCCTAGAACTACTATACTTCTTAGGCGTCATTTACTAATGATAGAGCTTCAGAAAACAAAATCAACTATCATGAAAAGGTGGTAAGGAACATTTGAAAGTGCCATGTATTCACAAAGTTATGGTTTCATACCTGAAGAATCTCTCCATCAACGTCTGTAGGTTGTGAATCCAGCCATCTTTGGCAGGGTGAATGGACTGAGCTCTGTATGTTATCAAATTTAATACAGAAGATTCCTTTCACAGAAAGATAATGTTTTCTTTAGTATATGAGCAAATACAACATCCGTTCACCCATCCCTCCACCCCAGAGTAAGGCTCACAGAAGTCCTTGCTGTGATTTTCTGATCAATTGCTATTTCATGACTCCCAGCTTTTAGCTGTACCGTGTAACAAAACAGATTCAACTGGTAAGAAGGGAAGAGAACAACAGGGCAAGTCTTACTGGTCTCTGATCAGCACATCTTTCCACCAGCTCAAAAAACCTCTCTTCGGAGCCATGGAAATCATTCTGGTCACAAAGTTCTTCTACTGTAGTCAAAAGATCATGTACAATGGACTTCAGTTCTTGGCTCTCCAGACTCTGAAATAGAGACAAAAAAGTTCCTAAAAGACTTCCACTTCACCAGAAAGGGACAACTTTAAATATAAACAGGAAATTCAACTGAGATGCACGGTATTGAAGGTGGGGCTAAAACTACATTCAGCTTCAAAGGTCACTGGAGTGTACAAACAGCAGAGCAATTTGCACAAATATTTACGTTGATGTCTTTTGAAGGAAGGCACATCAAGACAGGCTCAGCCCTTACCTGCAGCTGTTGCAGTAATCGCTCCATGATGTCCAACAGGATATCCCACGTCACAGCTTGCAGCTCCTTCCCGTACTTCTTTATCAGACGCGTTATGGACAGAACAATCTCGTAAGATACAACTGCATTGGGACACGTCATGGCCTGGAACACAAAGCATTTCACTCATTTAACAGTTGGAAAGCAGTGATGAGAAACCCTCGTAAATTCAAATGAAATGCTTTACTAATCAGGAACTTAGCCTGAGGGTCTGAAAGAAATACATTCACATCTACACACAAAGGGCAAAGCAAAGAGCCATGTTATAAAGTGCAGTTACACACTCTTGCAAGCAACTGTAGATCAGATGGCAGAGTCCCATCTCACAGAGCAGATGTGTGAGGTTAATGCCTGATGCACTTGGATGAGAAGATTTTAAGAGAGTTCTGAGGCTGCCCCTGAAGATACTGTCTCTCACTTTTTGTGCTACACACTGGAAAGAGTTAAAATTTCTACTTTGTTTTTAAGTGCCCAAAATGTTGATATTGGATAAAAAGAATTAGACTTTGCTTTTCTGACCAAAGTTATTTCAGAAGGAGGCCTCAGTTTCAAACTTAAATCCTCTATTGTTTCACTATTTCCCCACGCTTCACTCCTTACCCAACTTCTGTCTCTCACCTTTCTGGCACACAAAGATCTCTTTGGTGTAGGCAACCACACTTTTGTTCTAAATTTGTGCAGGTCCAAATGTATACCTGATTAAAAAGCTCCTGCAGCCTCTCAACCTACCTTGAGGAATGAAGGCAGCACTGAAGTTGGGGAATTCTTGAGTGAATTGAGACGATGAGCACCCCATAGAGCCATCCCAACAAAGAACACAGCTCCTCTCAGCAGTGCTGCATCTGCCATGTAAGTTCTAGGAAGAGAGACAAGGAAAGAGTTTGACCTCACTACAATTCTTTTAGCATACAATGGTGAATAAGAATACACACTATCACCACAACAGCTCCCAGCTGTTTCACATCAGAGCCTTGCACAGCAATTTGCAAACATTAAAAGCAGAAAAACATTCAGTACAACTTTAAACAAAGGAAAATTAAATTCAGAAAAGGCAAAAAATGAGTACTTCATCAGCCTAACTAGGAAGAGAATTCACTCCTAAACAGTGGAAGTTTCAGTTTGTTCTACTGAAGTCAGTGACTTCCCCTCTACCTCCACGAGATCTCTGCTGAATTCCATGGGGTTTGGTAGATACCCCATCTTTACCTGTCCTCCATGATCCTGCACATGTTGTAGATGGCACTGTGTCCCAAATGAGTTCCCAAAAGGTTGCGCATAAGCTGCGAAACCAAAGAGAACACTTAAACATCCAACTGTTAAAACACTCATTAGACTAAACATGCAGTTAGAGGGCCAGCTGTGCCCACATATGGGAATTAATGTCTGGCCACTTCAATGCCACTAGAGAAACAGCAGCCTGTCACATCAGCCAGAGGAAACCATGGCAAATTCCACGGACACGACAGGACTTACACTAACAATGTGTCATCACATAATACTTGAAGCACTCGTTGATTTACTGTTAAAAGCAAACTGGAATTTATGGCAACAGACACATCTGACACCTCATCTAGGAGGGCAAACAGAGAACTCATTCAAAAACAAAACCTCAGGAAGTCCTGACCTTCCAGCACGGCTCACAGAGCTCCTTCACGTTGATGGTACGGCACAAAGTGATGATGAACACTGGCAGGTTCTCTGATGGCAGGCAATTATAGCAAACAACTGCATCGAGGACTTGCAAGGAAATCTTTGGGAAACAGGAACACAAAATGGTTATACATTTCTTTAGGAATGAAGCAGGTCACACTCTAACCTGGCAGATGCAGGAAATCTTGGGGGAGTCAAAAGGGATAGAGAGATGTCCTTTTTAAATTGGTTGTTTGTTTTTTAATCATAGCAAGAGGGCAAGTAAACCATAAAAATAACTGATGAAAAACTGATTTGCTTACCAAATTTATCAATGCTCTGTTTGGTTTAGAATAAAATGATCATAAAATTATAGAATCGTAAGGGTTGGAAAAGACTGCTCAGCTCATCCAGTCCAACCTTCAGCCCAACCCCACCATGCTGTCTAAAGCCATGTCCCACCAAAGTGACACAACCACACGCTTTTAATCCCTCCAGAGACGGAGACTCCACCACTGCCCTGGGCAGCCTCTGCCAGTGCTTCAGCGCTCTGTCAGTAAAGAAATATTTCCCAATATCCAGCCTAAACCTCTCCTGAGGCAACTTGAGGCCATTTCCTCTTGTTCTATCCCATGTTACTCTGGAGAAGAGACCAGCACGCACCTCACTACAGCTTAGGTAGTTGTAGAGAGCAAAAAGGTCTCCCCTCAGCCTCCTCTTCTCCAGGCTAAACAATGCCAGTTTCCTCAGCTGCTCCTCATAAGATTACTGGCATATGAGATCAAATGGCTTACAGATACTTCATAACATCGTATGAGCTCTCTTGTAAGATGAGAATAAACCGAGAGGAGAGTCTGATGATCTGATTTTGTTTGCAAAAGTTACAGTTTCAAAGAATTTCAAAGCATTCTAAAGTACCAAGAGAGACTGAAATTACTGACCTCTATGTCCACAGATGATGAAGTCTGAATGCACAAGAGGCATATCTTGCTGTTAAGAAGAACATTTAATTGTAATTGTTTCATATGATTTTAGGTAAATTACAAAGAACCAAACCAGACATGTAAATTGGCAATTTTACTCATCATTCCCCTTACTGATAACGCTCCTAGAGACACTGAACGCTACAACCTCTGTTATGAAGTTAGCTTAGAGCTCCACTTAAAAGCAACTCCATATGCCTACACCAACAGAACAGCAAACAGCCTTTATGAGACCAAGCCATACAATCAGGTCCCTCACATGAAACAGGGAAAGCACATGCACTTAAAGTAAACCACCAGATCTGAACACCCTAAGAACTGAAAATCAAACACTCATCAGAAATGTCAGGTACAACCCAGAATGAAACAGATCCAGATCAGATGAAAAAGGTTCCACTTATCTGTCTACTGATCTGCAGCTTTCAATAAGCATATAGGAGCTAAGGAAAACCAACTTACTGGACCATTTCAGCAACGTAGTCTTCCAGATAGCAACTATTGAATTTCACCAGGTTCACTAACACCAGAAGGAACTCAGAAGATAAACCAAGATCCATCCACTGCAGCACAAAGTCAGCTAAAGAGGAGAACAAAGTGTTACAATACACTTTCTACCCACAAGTGTTATCACTACCTTTGTCCCGCACCACTGAATACCCATCCCTTCACTTATTCCCACCAAACCAAGGAGGAGTAGAGACAATACCCACCTAACTCTTCTTCTAAGTAGGTGATGTACCGTCCATTCTCTGTTAGGGCCTTGAACACCTCAAGCCGCTCGTGCAAGTCTTCATTGGAGGGATAGTCCTTAATAACCTTAAAAAAATGTGCTCTGAGGATCCCTAATCTCTCACCCTTCAAAAAAGAAGAGGGGCCGGGAGAGGGAATAAGAGTGTCACTAACAAAAAAATCACAGTTAAGGCCTGGACCTTATCAAGGTCTATAACAGTAATTATAGAAACACAGAAGCACTGAATGGTTTGGGTTGGAAGGGACCTCAAAGCCCACTCAGTTCCAACCCCCCTACCAGGGGCAGGGACACCTCCCACTGGACCAGAGGGCTCAAAGCCCCATCCAACCTGGCCTTGAACACCTACAGGGATGGGGCAGCCACCACTTCTCTGGGCAACCTGTGCCAGGGCCTCCTGACCCTCGCCGGAAAACACTTTTTCTTAAGATCTCATCTCAACCTCCCCTCTTTCAGCTGAAAACCGTTCCCCCTTTGTCTTATCACTTGTTGTATGAAAAGTTTTGAAAAAAGTTATGAAAAGTTATGAAAAGTTTTACTATGACATCAAACCAGGAGTTAAATTAAAATGCTTCCCCTTCCCATTTACAAGGCACAACCAAAATAAGAAACATGGGAAGTTGCAGAAAGGAGCCACCTGGTATTTTTCACGCCCATACCCTGCACAAAGCCCAGTTTAAGTGCAGCTTTTTTACAGTTTGTTTTCACCTGTCCTTGCACGATCGACTTCAGCAGATGAAGAACAGCGTGCCTGGCCTCAGCGGGGCGCTCTGGCTGGAGCATATCTGCTACCACTTTCCATATTGCTTCCACTGCATGCTGCAAACAAACACAGGAGACAACAGAAGAAGGAAAATTAAGCTGCTTCTGGGATCTTTATCCAGTAGGCGAGTCACTAATTACGGCAGCTTAAAAAACTCCAGGGATTTCATGTCCAGAGTCTCTTTTCTGAGGGATATTCCCCCTCCTCCTGCCGAGAATCACAGAATGGTTTAGGTTGCAAGGGACCTTAAAGCCCATGCAGTTCCAACCCCCTGCCAGGGGCAGGGACACCTCCCACTACATCAGGGTGCTCAACAGACACCAACTTGCACCCCCATAATTGGAGTTCTTCATTCACAGACTTACTTCAGCATGAACATTTGCGCAGAAACCTTCATCCAACCACAATATGAGTTTAAAATCAATTTGAAGTCGCATATTAAGAACAGAAGGAACCAGGAAACACCTCTTCTCTAGGATTAACATCTTCTCCCATGAACTGTCCTGAACAGGCCTGAACACTGGCAGTGTTCTCATTCCATGCAGCTCAGGAACCCATCAATGATGTCCACTTTGCTCTCTATCCAGTGGGTTGGACAGGACTAATTTCCTCAGTGGGTGGGCTGTTCTTTTACAGGTTTGCACAGCACAAAACGTAGCTTCTGGGACTACCGACTTTAAAAGTCAATTTGAACTACAGAAGCCTCTCACAATGGGTTAAGAGCTATTTCTTACATGTTCACCCTTTGAATCCTCACTAACCCTTTGAAACTTACCTCTTCGATTTTTTTAGTTTTTGCCACTTCACAAATCTGACCGATTGCTCGGATCCTGTTACTTAATCCACACTCTATGCTCAGCTCCTGGAAAGAAAGGTAGAAACAAGCTAAGAGTTAAATCTTACTGGGAACACATCCATTTCTCAAAGGGGATCACAAACTTTTTCCCATTAGCAAATAATTTCTCAAAACCAGAACTTTCACAGAACTGGGCCCAGTTCTGCAGCTCTTCCCCTCCAGGACAGAACACCTCATTTTCTTCAAAGAAGTTAACAACTTGCTGTGGTGCTCACCCCATCATGGGTAGGGAAAGGATGGATGCTCAGTCTGGCTCAACACTCATCCAGCAGGTATAAGCATGGCTGCTCCAGCACAGACAGGAAGGGACTCTGGTCTCCTCTCCCTTTTACATTTTTACTTTCCCATGGTCTGTTCTACTCTCAGACCTGCTGTACTAATTACTGGACTATTCTTCTTTTTTTATTTTCACAAAACCTCAAGGTTCTCATAAAATAGAAAGGGTTTCCAGCTTGCACAACTGCCACCACACCAACTTCACCAAGCTCATATCATAAGCATGGAGCAACAGATTCTGTGGGAATGTTCAATGGAAGAGCGGACACCAAAATCCCATCAAGCATCTCAAAACTGTTCAAACATTGAATAACTAAAATGTTGGAACTGCAAAGGTGATGAATTTTACATCCATTTCACTAGAGAATGAATTCAGAGAGAAGGTAAAAAGGCAGGATTGAAGAGGGATCAATGGCAAAACTGAAAGAAGAATGAGCAAGCCTTCCTTCCTGTCCTGCAAGCTCAGACAATCCAGCCCCATCCCTACCTCTCCCAGAGTCAGTTCTCGCACCTTGAGTATTTCTGCAGTGATGATAAACTCTGTTTGCTTGCCCTCCGATGACTTTGAACTTCCCCGGGATGTTCCCAGCCCCAGGAGATTCTTGAACTTCTCCTTTAGTCCCGAATCCTTGCTCTGAGGCTTTGCCATGGCTGAGCCCCTGCACACACAGAACAAGGTTTCTGTTAAGAAAGGCCCAAGGGGAATCTTCAAGCAGAAAACACCAGGAACAGCCAGCACAATGTGGCCTTTACAAACAGCTCCAATGACTCGAGCCACTTCAAACAAGGGAGAAGACAAATGCCGAGGATGATACAGCAAGGAACCCACATGTGTGAGGAGTCCACGCTGCTCCGGCCTTCAGCATCCACATCCCACAGCAATTCATGGAATGGGGAGCACTAAACACCCAACACCACCACAGCCTACACAGAGGAACCATTTCAAAGGTGCTGAGCTGATTGTTGAAGTATAAACACACATACTTTTTGGCTGGTGTGAGGTGAAGAACTTGCTCCCAGTCCAACAGCAGTGGACAAGGACACAGCACTGTAAGATCAGTGGCCAGGCATGAAGAGGGACTTACGAATGTGAGTGTTCAAGCACCCAAATGCTGTCACAGCAAGGAAAAAGAGGGGGAGCGAGAACAAACGCACGCATTACACCAGCATCCTCCAGAAATGCCTCCCCAGCCAGCTCCAACCTGCTGTCCCTCAGGAATCCCCATGGCCAGCTAGGAGCAGGACATCCACTCCTTGCATGCTAGCACAGCCCTTTGCTCTCAGCACATGCTCCCACACAAACAGCCCCCAGCAATGCCCTGTGCCCCCTCAGACATGCCACAGTCTTCCCCACACCCACGGCAAAGGCCACAGCAATCCCTTGGGCTCGCTGGGGACACAACACAGGCCCTGTCCTGGTATCCCAGGGGATGTGCTGCTGCCCCCAGCCCAGAGAACATGCCATGGCCCTCAGACCAACATCACAGGGCCTGCGATGTGTCCTCAAGGAGCACATCACAGGGCACACACCACAACCCCTAGACCAATATCACACAGGACACACCGCAGCCCCCAGCCCAGGGAACACCTTGGCCTCCAGCTCACCACTTCGGGTGACGCTGCGCCCCTGGCCCATCACCCCACGGGACACACTGCAGCTCCCAGCCCACTGCCCCCAGGGACACCACAGACTCCAGACCACCACTCTGGGGGATATCGCAGCCTCTAGCCCAGGGGACACGCCGTGGCCCTCAGCCCTGGGGGACACCTCAGCACCTGGCCCACTGCCCCGGGGGACGCCGCAGCCCCTGGCCCAGAGAACACCGCAGGCCTCAGTCCCAAGGGACACTGCAGCCCCCAGTCCCTGGACCCCAGCCTCATGGGAACGCGCAGGCCCTCACACCCCAGGCCATGGCAGCGTCTCCCCGCACCCCTAAACCCATGGGTACCCCCGCCCCCGCGGCTCCCCCCGCTCCGCTCCCGCACTCACCCGCTGCCCCTGCCCCACCGCCCCCGGCCCGGCCCGGCCCCGCCCACTGGCGGAAGTCCCGCCCCCAGGCGGAAGCCGGTCGCTGCCGCAGAGCATGCCGGGACTTGTAGTCCCGTTGCCGCCATGAGCGCGGCCCTGTCCGCCGGCGCGGGGCGGGGGGCGGCGCGGCGGTTCGGCGGGGCCCGGGGAGCGCTCCGAGGTGCGGGAGGAGCGAGCGGGGCTTACCCGGGGCTGCTAAGGCAGGGGCAGCCGTGGCGTGGGGAGGGCGGGAGCGGAGGCCGCGGGCGGGGTGGGATGGCCCGGCCCGGGGCTGGGCCGTAGTGGCTTGGTCACCCCCCGGGGCGGGAGGCGGCCCCAGGCTGGGGCGGGGGGCGCTCCTGCTGCCCAGCGGCCCCGCGTGGGTTGGGGTTTGCTTTCTTTAGAATCATAGAATTATTTGGTTGGAAAACACCTTTGAGGCCATCGAGTCCCACCGTCCCTGTCCATGACTGAACCATCCCTCAGCACCTCATCTGCCCGGCTTTTGAACCCCTCCAGGGATGGGAACTCCACCACTGCTCTGGGTGGCCTCTGCCAGGGCTTTACCACTCTGTCAGTAAAGACATTTTTTCCCAGTATCCAATCTAAACCTCCTCTGGAGCAACTTGAGGCCTTTTCTCTCAGCCTAATCCTTGTTACTTGGGAGAAGAGACCAGCACCCACCTCACCACAGCCTCCTTTCAGGAAGCTGTAAACAGTGATAAGGTCTCTACTCAGCCTCCTTTTCTCCAGGTCTCTCAGCCATCTCTCTCTCATAAGACTGGTTCTCCAGACCCTTCACCAGCTTCACTGCCCTTCTCTGGACACACTCCAGCTCCTCAATGTTCAGGATACCTGTCCCTGAAGGGCTGTTCCATAGGCACTGGAAGAGGCTGCCCAGGGAAGTGGTGGAGTCCCCATCCCTGAAGGGGTGGTTTAGTAGTGAACTGGTATGTTTGGACTGGATGATGCCAAAGGTCTGTTCCAACCAAACAATTCTATGATTCTGTTCTATGACATTGTGACACTGTGTCCTCAACTGTTGAAAGAAACCCTTTTCTTAGGGCTGGGGGGATATGAGGTGCTGCTGAGTTGGGACCATGGGGAAGGCATGTTTAGCCCTGGTCAGGGTCCCACTGGGCTCTGGTGGGAGGCAAAAGCTTCTCTCCCCTGGCCTGAGGCCTGAAAGTCTCCCTCCCGTCTCTTGCAGTGAGCCAGGTCCACAGTGCAGCTGGCATCGTGAAGCGCAGCCGGAGGAGGAAGAGCATTGCCATTGCCTACGAAGCCGGGCAGGGGGATGATGCTGAGCAGGGGACATCTGAGCCCCAGAGACCACGCTGGGAGCCAAGGGACTGGCAGCAGCAGCTGGAGCACATCCGGGAAATGAGGAGGAACAGAGATGCACCTGTTGATGACATGGGAGTGCAGAAGTGTTATGACACCAGTGCACCTCCACAGGTAACAACACCCCACTGCGCCGGACAGGCGCATTAAAATAAAGCCCCGCTTCCACAGCCCTCTGGCCTTCCTCACCTTCATGTTTACCCTGGCTTTGTCCCATTTTGGGTATCTTCAGAACATAAAAATAAACGCAGGGTGGATCAGGACTTGAGGGCAGGATCGGTCCCCCAGAGGTTACTGCAGAAGTGTGCATGTGAGAGGAGCCATTCATCCTGCTAGAGGAGGGCAGTCAGCAGCTGCCTCTCCAGTGCTGGGCTCATGGGATTCACAGACTTTGCGAAACAGCAGTAGGGATCTTCAGAGGTGTGTGCTTGGCGTTAAAGATCAAAGGCCCTGGTCCTCTGCTTCAGCCGATGCCGGCAGAATTAGCAGGGAGCCAGGACAAAACCAGGATGATTTTGGACTTTGGAGTGAAAACCCCGAGAATGTGTTTTGGCAGAACTGTCTGTTGGGGTCGGCTGGCAGGGCATGAGGGCCTGTCCCTTCTTAAAAATCTCTGTAGGAGTCCAAGGGAAGCATCCAGACAGATGGCTCCATCACAGAGAGGAAAAACAACATGGAGAAGAGGTGAGGGGAGCTGAGAAGAAACTTTGCAGGCTGGTTTTGTGTTCTTCAGAGCAGCACGGAAGCGTAGGTCAGCTTCCTCCCCTCTCGTGATCCTCTTTTCAGGATTTAGTGGTTGGGAGAAAGGGCTGAGCTGGGATGTTACTGTGCTCCCCATGCCTGGAATGCAATCAAAGGTCTCAAATGCCGCTTCCCTCTGAAGGGACCATTTGCATCAGTAGAAAAAACAAAACAGAGTGAGGCCATGTCCTGGTGCTGGGAGCCAGGGCTGCTCTCTCCATGCATGGCGCTGGTGTGGGAACGTAGAGATGACCTGCAGGCAGGCTCAGCGGAGCAGCGGAAGCTGTGTGATCCATGGAGACCTGCTGGGCTCTGAGGGAGGGGTCTTGAAGATGCAGCTGCAGTATCACGCGCTCCATAGCCATGTGGGCTGGCACCCAGTGTAGCTGTGGGGCTGGGGGACCATGGTGCATGATGCGGAAATAACTTTTCTTCCCTAGGGAAGCAGAGTTGTTGCATTCAAGAAAAAGTGGGTGTTGTAACCCTTGGCACACACCAGCTCTGCTCACATAACTTCCACGCGCTCGGAGATTAACCCCGCTTCCATGCACTCTGAGATTTTTCCTGGTGTGCCTGTGGTTTTGTAAACTTCATTTGTATGTGAGTTGGAGGAAGGATTGCATCCCACATTGTCCTGGGTCAGCCTGGGTTAGTTCCCTCATCGTCCTCATTCTTGTGGGGATAGAATCGCACCTGAGGAAAAATCAGTCAGAAAATAGGAGGCAGATGGTCTGGGCTAAAACCGGCATTGCAGCATCAGAGAAGCTTCTGGATTTTGTGCCTCACCTCCCAGTCTCTGTTATCCCAGTTCTTCAGATTCAGTTTCCTAAGGAGCTTGGTGGAACCAGGTACCCAGTTCCTGCTAAAGCCTAATGGGAAAAGAATGGGAGAGTAGAATTTGCATGAAAAATCACTGAGTGTTTGTACTTCTACATCAGGGGTGTCAAACTCTCAGCCCCTGTTGTTCTGCTCCTGCACTATAACGCCCATCGCTCGCTGCACACGTCACCAGCACTGGCAGGAGTGTAGGGGTCAAGGAGTTTGACACTGCTTCTGGATAGAAACAAGGTGACAAGCCAAATAAAACAAGGTGGAGGGCCGGATTCAGCCTGTGGGCTGTGAGTTTACCACCCATGTTCTACATCCTTTGGGTTCTCCTAATAAACCCATCATCAGGAAAAGCTTTGTCTGACTTCGCCCTAAGTACTGGCATCCTTCGAGACACCAGCCAACAGTAGCTGCTCTGCTCTTTTATGCATGCTGACTGCTTAGACTGAGGTGTTTTTTTCTCCCTTTATTGTGTGGTAGAATTAAAAGGTGATGGATTATTTCTGTTGTAGCCTTCCAGTCTCTGGCTGAACCAGAGTAGCTCCATATTATGCACGAGACTGAAGATGGAGCTGGATGAGAGAAACGAGCCCCAGGAGTGGCTGGATCCTCTTGTAGATCTTGGGGTCTCACTGTCTCCTCTTCTCCAGGTGATGCGCTACCAGGTTCTGCTGTCACTGATGCTCTCCAGCCAGACCAAGGACCAGGTGACATCCGCTGCCATGCTGCGCCTGAGGCAGCACGGCCTCACCGTCGACAGGATTTTGCAGATGGACGATGCGACGCTTGGGCAGATTATTTATCCTGTAGGATTCTGGAGGGTGAGTGCAGATTGCCGCAGCACGTGATATGTACATAGAGGAATCCCCTCTGCCATACTTCACTCACATTCTCTGTGAGACAGCTCAGAGGCCCTGGAGAAGGGTGCAGGTGAGGCCTTTGCAGGCTGGACTGGTGGGTCACAGGTGGTGGAGACAGGCAGTAGGTGCGAACCAGCCCTGCTCCTGAGAGGCGCATCCAGCCTGCGTCCCATGCCCTGTGGTGATCTTTCCCCCAGAGCCAAGCTGAAGGCTGTATTTTACGCCAGCTTTAACAATCTGCATTCACAGCAAGATTGTTTGCTGCAGTGCCAGGGGAGGGGAGAGATAATTTGGCCTCAGCATCTTGGTCTCAAGGACAAACCAAAGACCGCTTTCTCCCCTCTGCTGTCTCCAGTGTACGGCCTCATGTGTAACAGACACTCAGGGATGGTTTGTTTTCTGAGCTGTTTGTCTCTTTTCCCTGTACTGGAGGGCAGCTTGGATATTGTGCCTTTCCCCTTGGTTTCCAGAACAAGGTGAAGTACATCAAGCAGACGACAGCCATCCTGAAGGAGAAATATGGTGGTGACATACCGCAAACGGTGGAGGAGCTGGTGCAGCTGCCAGGAGTGGGGCCCAAAATGGCCCACTTGGCCATGAACATTGCCTGGGACAGTGTGTCTGGGATAGGTAGGTTGGACCGTTTTTCCCCCATTCCTCTCCTAAATCCAACCTGATCCATTCAGCAGCATTCACTGCTTGCCCCAGGAACCTGATGGCATTGCTTCAGTTTAGTCATCTGCAGTGGATTTGGGCGGGTGAAGGATGTGACCTTTGAACACTCACAGTAGAATTTAAGCATGGATCCAGCTTTTTTTCCTGAAATTTGATAGCAGAAATACCTAAGGGCAGTCACTCCCTCCCCTCAGATGGTGGTGAGCAGTGCAAGTATTGGCATCCAAAAATATGTGCCATCAGAATAATGCTTTGAAATCTCTGTGGTGTCACATGAAAGAAAAGAGGGGGGCAGTTGTAGAATAGTCTGAGGTTATTTTTCCAGGGTTGCTTCTGATTAAACAAATCTCATTTTAGATTTTTGAGCAGCCCAACCCAGTGGAAGGTGTCCCTGTCCATGGCAGGGGGGGTGGAACTGGATGAGTTTTAAGATCCCTTCTGACCTTAACCATTCTATGATTCTATGATTTTTGTTTGGCAACCCATAAGAGGGCAGAAGCAGCACTTAGTCAAAATTAGCATTGAAATCGGTAATTCATGGTGGGACATGGAACAAAAATGGTCTCAGGCAATCTGTAGCTCCAGAATTTCTGATCTGTTTTAGTTCCTGCAGCTGGGTAATAGGTGATGACAGGTACATGTGTTTATTGGCTGTATTTATTGAGCAGAGAGCGTAGGAGTGTGCATAGCTGCATCCCATGGAAGCCTGTGGTGGAGATGGGCCCAGGCTGGACCTGGGGTTGGTTCGCTCCTGCTCGATGCTGGTTTGGGCAGCAGGGGTGGCAGCAGCCAGCAGATGGGGCTGGACCATCAGCTGCAGGATCCCAGCGGGCTGCCCAGCCTGAGTGCCACTGGGGATGGATTAATATTCCAACTGTATTTGCTGTTTAATGGACGAGCCAGGAATAGTGCCACCTGATGAATGGCTGCGGCAAGCAGGCAGCCCAAGGCTGGATGCAGAGTCCTGCAGCCCCACTGCTGACCCTCAGCTGTACCAACCGTGTGCTTGGGGTCTGTTCCTCTCCCTCCTGTGGGGGAGGGAAAGCCAGGGGGAGCCAAACGAGCCAACTGTTTTCCAAATAATTGTATGCTCAGTTTTGATTTAGGAGGCAAGGCTGAGGCTTCCTGTTTACAGCCATTTCCTGGGTTTTGCCCAATTAGCCATAGAGACGGGTTTATCGCTGCTGATCTAACAATAATACACTTTGCATTCTGAGCTTTTTAGCTCAAAGCACTTTATAAACATTCACGTAAGCCTCACAAAACCTCTTGTGTTGGTAGGTATTATGAAATGTGTTTTCCATCTGGGTAAACTAAGGGGCAGAGATTGCAACTTGCGTAACATCAGCTGAAATAGGGAGGAGGAGAGCACTGGACAGGCTGCCCTGTACGAGGCTTTGAAAGAAGGCTGGGTTGGATGGCATGAATGTGTCGCTTGCTGTGTGATGTGAGATATCCATCCCACCTTGCTTTTGGCTCCAGGTCTGGGGAGAAAGCAGTGTGTATTCTGCGAGTGATTCTCCCGTCCTGTTCCCCCAGCATGTTCCTGGGCCCGTGGAGGCAGCCTGTGGTGCTCTGTGACAGGGCACCCTCTGGCTGGGCTCTCTCTGCTCAGGTGTGTCTGCCCCCACCTAAACTCTGGGCTCTCCCTCCCCAGCTGTGGACACCCACGTGCACCGGATCACCAACAGGCTGAAGTGGGTGAAGAAGGAGACCAGATATCCTGAGCAAACCCGGGTAGCGCTGGAGGAGTGGCTGCCCAGGTGAGACCTGAGATCCCAGCCACCTCCTTGTCCACACCGAGCCCCTTGAGCCGGCTGCAGCAGCCACGGCCGCAGGGTCCTGCTTAGAGCATTTGCAGTGCCTGCACTTTGGCTCCCTGCTCTTTGTGGGGAACTACTCCACACATGTTCCTCCTCTCCCATCTCAGCTGCTTGGTTCCTGGCTATGAGATTGTCAGTCCTCACTGGTGCAGCCAGGTATCTACAGGTCTTGATGCCTGATTCTTGCCTTGATGGGCCTGCCGTGACCCAAGTCAGGTGCTTCTCTGTGCAGGACCTTGCTGAGCCTTAATGGCCTTACCAGTCTCAGACAAGAGTTTGAGTCTGGCCTTCATTGATGCTTAATCTTTGGTATCAAATGCCAGCTGACAGGTACACTGCCACACCTCCACAGCAGGCATGTGCCTTAGCGCAAGAGGAGGATGACAGGAACTTCATGTGTCCATTTGTTCCCCACCCCAGCTCAGAGGTATCAGGAAAGGTTAGAAGGGCTGTTCTTAGCAGGAGGCTGGGACCTGCCTCCAGGTGCCTTGGGAAGCCAAGAGGAACAGGCAGTAGGCAAAAGGGATCCATTTAAAAAGCACGGGCTGTTCTGTAACCATCCTGAGCAGCTGTATCGGAAAGCTCATTGTTTTTTCCCCTCTCACTGCAGGGATCTCTGGAGGGAGATAAACTGGCTTCTGGTGGGCTTTGGCCAGCAGACGTGCTTGCCCGTGAATCCTCGCTGCAGTGAGTGCCTTAATCAAGACATTTGCCCAGCTGCTAAGAGGTGCTGAGGGATCATCCAGTCTTCATAGAGCAACCAAGCTGCTTTGGCTCAGCTGCAGCCCAGAGCTGAGCCCCAGTAAAGCCGAGCTTTGCACGGGGCTGGCTGTGTGACTGCAGGGAAACAGGAGCCAGCTGCAGCCAGCTCCTTAGCGCTGGGGAGGGAGCAGCCCCTGTCAAAGGCTCAGCTCTCCAGAGGAAAAAGGGTCTTTCAAGGCACTGCAGCCCTGCTGTGTCAGTGCTACAGGCTCCAGCCCCCATGTGAATGCCTGAGCATGTTCCAGCGGAGCAGCAGGCTGTTCCGCATCAGGAGGAGCTGGAGAGAAATGTTTTGTCCTAGGCGACTTGCTGCTGCTTGTAAATACACATTTAATAAAGGTAGTGGAGCTTTTTTTTTCACCCACGAGGTCTGCTGGCATCTCTGCAGCACAGGGCAGGGGGAGGAGAGCACGGGTGACCTCACCAAAGCTAGAGACCATAGCAACCAGCCCTGCCAGCCGAGAGCACACAGTCTGCCTGGCCCAGGCAGCAAGGGGCACACTGTGAGGTACAACTGCAGACTTGAGCCAAGACTGGAGGATCCTGGCCTGGATCCTTGTCCATCACCTGGGCAGGTGACAGGAGGAAGCTGGTGTCATGCTTAGTTTCTATGTGTGCCATCAAGGGTTACAGTGGCCATGGGAGCCATGCTGCTGTGTGCCTGGATGCTGAGTTCTTCAAAGAAAGGGCAGTGCTGACTTCATTGTAGAGCTTCAAAGGAACAATTTCAACTACTCTTTAAACAGGCAAGGGAGGAAGCAAAGTTTATAATGTGCTAAAGGTGGCTGCAATTCCGCTCTGAAGTTCCCTACCAAACAGATGAGGAACGAGCAGATAAGTACTCGGTACATGAAAAAACAAAGTTTATTACTGGCATTACAGTGTATGTTATGTTTGTACAATGCAGCTGACAGCCTTATACTCTATTGATTTTTTTCCTTCGAGTTAAACGTACAAGAACTGAATAATTACTACTGAGCTACAAGATGTCAGAAACACGATAAGTGCTTTAACCTGGAGCAGTTTCCATAGACTATGCGGAGATTAAGATTTTGAAATCTTATCAGTGCAGATTTGCACACCTGATTTCTTTTAAGCTGCATTCAAAGCTACACCTTCCTTTTTGCCCCTCCCTCAATGACAGTGGTCCAGTCTTGCATGAGAAATGCAGTATTGACACGTGGGTCTTTGCTCTCTGACGTGCATTGGAGAGGTCGGTGTCATGGGGAATGCCTGGGGTTTGGCTATGCAGGCACAGGAAGCAACGCCCATGCCATGAAAAAGAAGGGTTCCTTCGAAAGGTTACTGGTTTAGAGATGCAAATCTTTTAGGGACCAAAAAGGAGGTCTTTGAAGTGGGGTAGGGAAGAGGTGTCTGTTAATGGCAGAGTCCTGGAGGGGACACAAACCTCTCCACATCCCGAGCTGTCATCTGCCTGCCTGTCTCTTCACCTAAACACCCGCACCACCCTAAGATTCCTTTCCAAAGTCATTATTTTCAAACTGTTCAGTCCATCAACATTCCTAAAAGACAATATCCCTAAAAGAGAACTTGTCTCCATCACCCCTGAGGCGTTCCATGCTCTCCCAGCCAGCCAGCTAACAGCCACAGGCAGTAGCTGCTCCCCACAGCAAAGCCAAATGTCCTGGCTCCGCTGCTGCGATGCCCCTGCCCCTAACCAACACAGCTGTGCTGCGCCCCAGCCGCTGCCGAGGAGAGCAGAAAATAAGGCACCTTCTAGCTCAGTTTGTCAGAAATAACACACAAAGCCACAACAATACCCTTAGCGCTGACCCAAAGGCCAAGGGATTGTGACACAGGGCAAAGTTCACCACTGGGCTTTAAATCTGTCATCAATGTCAGCGGGTTTGTCCTCGATGGTCCCGCTGTGCCCAGTTCCTTCCCGTCACTGCCTTGGCATCTGGGCTGATGAGGGAGAAGGCAGTCCCATCGCAGCCAGGACTCTGCCCTGGTGAAACACCTCTTCTTGACACCCCCAAGTGCTGTAGCTGAGCTTTGCCATCTTCCCTGCTTCACAGCCAAAGACAGTTAATAAAGAGCTTACATAGGCTTAATTTGGAATGCTGTACAGATCCAGTTTTGGGGCTCTAAAACCAGGGGCAGGGTGTTTCAAAGGAGGTCACAGAAAAAAACTGCCCACTCCGTCAGCCCGCTGCCTGTCCCACAGAGACCTCACGACTTTGGAGGATGTCCTCCCAGTGGCAAGACCCAGACCCAGTTACACTCACAGGCTGGAGGCATCAACTAGCAGCCCAGAAGTAACCAACCAGGTGGGACCTGGACCCTGCTCTCGGACCCAGCACCCAGGCACAGCCAGGGCTGAGCTTCCCCAGTGCCAAGCCAGAGCCAGATCCCTGCATAGCTCCCCAAAAACAGATCCTGGCTCGTGCTTGCTTTCACGTCTCTCTGAAGAGTTCCACAGCATCTCATGACTCTTGTCCTCTCGCCAGGCTGAGCAGCACCACTCCTCACACCATGGGGCAGGACTGGTCCTGCTCCCTGCCTTCCCGACGCTCAGCGCTGCATCAATGGCTGCAAAGGATGAGGCCTGTGGCATTGAGGCTGTTGGGTTTGGGTTTTGCTTTTAAATCCTGCCCTCTGCAGAACTGTTGAGGGTGAAAAAGGAGCTTTTATTGCTGGGGCAGAAGTTGCTGGTGGAGAGGGAGGTTCCTAAACTGACTGCAAACATCTGGGACCATTAAAAAAAAAACAAAAAACCAAAAAACCAACAAAGCAAGCCTTTTCATTTCAATAGCAAAGCTGACACGAGCAAGTTAGAGTCACATCCGTGTTCCCATTGTATGAGTTGCAGACGGGGTGGGGGGGTCCAGGCACACCCCACCCTGCAGGTCCCTCTGTGGTCAGGCCACGAGGCTGCACAATGACATTTGCATGGAGCATCCCATGGGGCTCAGTCTGGGATACCCGCAAAACCAAACCAAACACACCAAATAATCATAAAAAAAAATACTAGAAGCCTAAATGATGCAGGTAAGAACAGAGTTAAACACTTCCAGTCCTTTCTCACAGGGACAGGGGACGGCGGGCAGCTAGAGCCAGCCTGAAGAGCAAGCAGGAAAAGGAGCTTTGGTCACATTTGTCTTACGAGAATTGCTGGTGAGTAATAATAATAACAATAATAATAATAATAAAAAATAAAAAATAAAGGACTTTAAAATACGCCTCGTAAAAGCAACCAGTGAAGAGCAGAGCACAAAGCATCTCACATGGACACTGAAAGACTGGGCGTAGGCACCTCAGCAACATCCAGGCTGGGCAGGGGCAGGAGAGCGGACGGCAGCCACCAGCAGGCTCAGAAATTGCTGAAAATCTCTCTCTTCTTGTTCCAGTCCATCTGCGGAGCTCGCTTCTTCACCCGCTTGGCCCGCACCTTCTCCTTGGCTTCGGCAGCCGTTGGGCTCAGGCTCAACCCGCTCTCCTCAAACGGGTCCTTCTTGTCTGCATCTCCATCCTGCAAGGACAAGGGAGAAAAGATGTGAGCCCAGGGTAGCATCCCCGCACCACCCCGCAGCGTTTCACCCTGCACGGCCCCGAGAAGCATTTCCTCCAGCCTCGGCAATAAGGAAATGCGCACGGATGGGGTTTGTTTTGGAGCCAAAGGTCAAAGTCCCTGCCTCAAGCCATGGCTGTGGTTTCACCGTGGCAGCAGCATCTGTTTGGCTATGGAGTTCAATACCACATTGAGTTTTGGGGGGGTTCTTTTCCCACCTGAAGAATGTGTGGCTGCCACAGCTGGAACTGGAAAAGCAGAAGCAAAGAAGGTGCTGCCAGAGGGAAAATGAGCAGCTGGGAAATGACAACTCATCCCCTGGAGCAGGCAGGAAGTAGGGATAAGGGAGAATGAGGTTCAGGTTTGCAGGGAGGGGTTAGAATCATAGCACCATTAAGGTTGGAAGAGACCTCTAAGATCAACCCAACACCACCGTGCCAAATAAAGCATGTCCTGAGGTGCCACTTCTGCATGGTTTTTGAACCCCTCCAGGGATGGAGACTCCACCACTGCCCTAGGCAGCCTCTGCCAGTGCTTCACAACTCTATCAGTAAAGAGATTTTTCCCAATATCCAATCTAAGCCTCTCATGGCACAGCTTGAGGCCATTTCCTCTCATCCTATTGCTTGTTATTGGGAGAAGAGACCAGTAACCACCTCACCACAAGCTCCTTTCTGGGAGTTGCAGGCAGTGATGAGGTCTCCCCTCAGCCTCCCTTTCTCCAGCCTAAACAGCCCCAAATCCCTTAACCGCTTCCCATCCCAGATCCATGGCCACCCCTGTGCTGGAACCAGCACCTGCTGTCAGCTCAAGGCTCCACTCCATGCACAGGGAATAAAAGAAAATTCTGGATTTTGCTTGCTGGGGGGAACCCGAGTCAGTGAGACAGAACTGGAAACGCATGGCAAGGCAGCATTACGCAGTACTGTAGGGCAAGGAGGAACCAACAACGGGATGGCAAAGGAGGGGGGATGTTTGGGGTTTTACCTCTGATTCCTTCCCAGGACTTTGCAGGTCGCTGTGAGATGAAGATGTTGATCCTCCGTTCAGCTGGCAGAAATACAAACGTTAGTCCAGTTTGCACCAAGACAGAATTAGAACAAAATTAAAAAGTCAGGCAGAAAAACGCTCCAGCATGGTGGGAACACACATCACCTGCTCATCTCCTCCCTCTTCCCCTGCAACAGCACTTAAAGGGGGCTGAAACCAGCCATGTTCAACCCTGAAGCTGCAGCAGGAAGTAATCATTAATAAAACCAGCCAGCAGCAGTTAAGCTGAGCTAAAACGAGCCCTGGGGACATCAGGAGCATCCCTCTCCACTCTGCAGGCTGGCAAGCCACCCCGACAGCTCCCGTGTCACAGCTGGGAGATGAGGGAAGGCAGCATACCAAGAGCCTGGCCTCTCCCTCCCGACCACTCCAACTGGTTCCACTGAACTGAGCTCACCTAGGATGCTACCCAGGTATCCTGGGATGGACAAAGTACTCACCTGAGTCTGTGCAGATCCGTTGGTCATGGGCAGAGGCGCCACACCTACAGACCACACAAAGAGAACATGCAGGTTAAACGCGCTCACCTGGGATTGCCGGCCTCAGGTCCCACTGAGCACCCCTCGGCAACACGCACCCTGCCTCCCCCTTTGCCCTCCCCACCAGCTCCAGACGTCCGTTCATCCTCTGTGTGCCCTTCTAGAAACAATTTCTTTCCAATTTCTCTGACTTCACTTGATTTTGTCTTGTTTTCAACCAAAGCAAACACCTTTACAGAATCTTGGAATGGTTTGGGTTGGAAGGGACCTCAAAGCCCATCCAGTTCAACTCCCCTGTCATGGGCGAGGACACCTCCCACTGGATCAAAGCTTCATCCAACCTGGCCTTGAACACTTTCAGGTATGGGGCAGCCACCACTTCTCTGGGCAACCTGGGCCAGAGCCTCCCCACTCTCACAGGAAAACATTTCTTCCTGAGATCTTACCTCAATCTCCCCTCTTTCAGCTGAAAACCACTTCCCCTCATCCTATCCCAGCACTCCCTGATCAAGAGTCCCTCCCCAGCTTTCCTGTAGCCCCTTTCAGTACTGGAAGGCTGCTCTAAGGTCTCCCTGGAGCCTTCTCATCTCCAAGCTGAACAACTCCAACTCTGACTAAAACTGTCACCTTAAGGTCAGAGCAGTTTGATTAAAGAGTGCAGTTATTATTATTTCCTCTTATCCTGCAAACAACAGAATTTAACAGAGCCCTTTGTCACCCACACTTGTACTGAACGCACACTGCCACTGGCCGGGCGGACCCAATGCTTGGTCTCTGACAAATGCATCAGGACAGCAGCGAGGGCTGCAGAGCCCAGGCAGGAGCTCGAGCAGCCACCCGTGTGTCCGTGGCCCCGGCTGCGTCCCCACCCTGAGAACAAGGGCTCCTTCATCGCCCGCGCCAGACGACAGCTCTCGCCCCAGCTCCTCCTCGAACCGACACGGAGCATCTGACACCGCTTTCGCCCCGTGTGCTCTTCTCAGGATTGTTTGACCCATTTCTTTGGACAAATCTCCCCATTGAGCATCCGAGGGAGCCGGAGTGTGGATCAGATAAGGAACAGCTGTACTGGAACACAGAGCTCCCCATTCAGCCAGGGCAGGACAGGCTGGGGAGTGCCCTGCTCCCTCCCCATCTGGGAGCCAAGGCACAACAGGTTGGAGAGTGGACGGGCAGCTTTCTCTGCCAGGTTTCAACAGCAAGGATAACAATCTCCCTGTGATCGCCGTGGCGTGAAACCCTTCCCCCTGTGCGCATACGGTGTTTGCTCCAGCATTTTTCGATGCAGCACCTTCGCCGGAGCAAACAGCCATGAGGGACTGAACACGCTACCTCCTGAGCCCCCAGCTCAGCATCCCTGCACAGACCACTCTGATCCAACACCAAGGACTCCATCTGGGAGATGGAGAGAACGTGCTGCAGCCGAAAGCAGAGAAACAACCGTCAGAGAGGCTTCCCAGCCCTGAGTAGACAGATCCATCCCAGCTGAGCATCCCTCCACAAGCTCATTGCTCACTGAGTACCCAGCTCTCCCTGAATCCCACCACACTTCTCCTCAGCCACTTTACCGCAACAAGCTTGTAAGTTAAATATTCACCGTCTAAGAATAACAAATTGGGTTTTGGCTCGATTGGGAAGCATTCTCACTACTTATAAATAGCTGGGTGGTGCTCAGGAAGCTAAAGTGGGAGGAGGCAGAAGGGAAACAGGACTCTCTCTCACTTGTGAAATCCCACCCATGGCATGGTGAGTCACAGGAACAGCGTGGGATCACCCAGGGAAGGAAAGGTCTCACCTTTGGTGTGCTCCTCTGTGGGGGTCACCCCCAGCTTCTTGAAGTACTCATCCGTTTCAGGGTCCACCACCAGGAGCCTGGCTTCATTCTCCCTGGACTTAATGTGGGACACCACCTCCGAGTGCCGCAGGCCTTCCACGTTGATGCCATTCACCTGCAAAGCGATGGCATCAGGACCTGAGTCTGTGCCCCCGCAGCAGAGATGCTGCTCCCGGTTCACAGACCCCCAAAGCAGACTCCTCATCCCGAGGGATGGGATTTTCCTATTGTAATTTCTGTTGGGATCATAGGAAAGCTACAGACTTTTACCTTCTCCTTCTAAAGCCAGCCACAGCCTCCTACAACCCCATCCCCACCTGGTACCTCTGCCAGAGCATCCTTTGTATTACTGCACACCTCCAGTCCTGCCTGCATCCCAGACACATGCATAGGGAATCACAGACCCCAGACTCCACCATCACCTCACCCACCCAGATCCTGAGAAACACTCTGACTGCCCTGTTTCGTAATTTCCAACCCAGCCTTCACCTTGGATGGGCCCCAGGTATCTCAGGCTGCCTACAGGGTGCAACCACGGGCACAGGAAGCAGGTTGGGTGCCACCAGCACATCCCACTCCCCAGCCCTTCCCAGTTGGCTGTGGCAGCGCCACACCATTGTTCATCCCTCCATGATGGAAAACTGTGGATTTCCTGTGTCCCCAGTGGGCGAGTCCCCATGCCTGCTACAAGGATTGATTCATTTCTCCCTCCCCTGCGTGCAAGCCAAGACCAACCAGGGAACATGATCCTCTGCTCCTAATTGTTCCCCACACCAGGGGACAATTGTGATTCCAAGGCATTGTTCAGGGTAGGGAATGAATCACCCTTTGTCTGGCAGGGAAAGTCTGCACTGCCCAGCCCCTTGCTGCTGGACTCACTTTTGTGCAATAAACTCTTCCCAAAGCTCCAGCTTTGTCTCTGGCAAAGCTCAACCCACCCTCCATTGCCCACCCTGCTTTTGGCATCCAAAGGCGCCTGCCCACAGGATGGCAGAGCCATGCGCTAGTTCAGCTCCGACAGAAAAGTGCAGAGAGTACCAGTGGTGCCAAGAACACCTGGATCAGAACAACCTCCTCCTCTTAAAAATAGCTACTCTGTTACTATGGCTTTCTGAAACAAATCAAAGACTTTGGAAATCTGTCCTGCACGGATGATTTGGGTTGGAAGAGACCTCAGACTCCATCCAGTTCCACCCCCTGCCATGGACAGGGACATCTCCCACTGGATCAGGTCACTTAAACTCCATCCAACCTGGCCTTAAACACCTCCAGGGAAGGAACAGCCACAGCTTCTCTGGACGACCTGTGCCAGCCTCTCACCACACTCACAGAGGGCGGGACAGCAGGTTTTCTAAGCCATGGATAATATTATAACCATGCATGCCCTTGGCTGCATGAGCTGAGGGCCCCGGCTGTCTGGGTATCACCAGCATCAGCACATTTCTATTCCTCCTCCACCTGCAGGCAGACAACTGCCTCCTCCCACACCAGCCCTCGCAGCACACCACACCACACCACACACTGGTGCTAAAGCCAGGGACCAAGCCCAGGAACAGGATAACCCCATCATTCCAGCAGCCTGTCAGGAAGCTAAGCCCCACCAGTGTGGATTCACCCCAGCAGGACATCACACCTCATCCCACGGAAGCAGAACAGCAGATGAGGCCCAGCTGTGGTTCCTCTTGCTGCAAAGTTGTAGCTGCTCATGCCCATCACAAAGGGACAAGACAGGTAGATGCTGCAGAGCCTGAGCTGGGCCACCTCCAGTCTCTGGGTTCCCCTTTGTGTTTTGGATACCTGAACACTAACCTAGGGCAGAAGTAGGTCCTGAGGGCCAGGATAAGCGCTGGGACAGAAAGGGAACCCCCTCCTCAGGCTCTGCACCTCAGCTGGCAGCTTGTAACCCCTCTCTGTCCCCAGCATCCTCCCGCACTCCAGGCCACCCCACTTCATGCCCGGTGCTCACCCCTGGCTGAGCTCCGCCAAGCGGCATAGGGCTGCTCTACCCCTGCCTCAGCACCCCCAGCACACCCAGGGCAGCAGGGCTGGGAGGCATCAAATATTGATGAAAGCCCCAAAGAGCAGGTAGGGAGGGGATCGCGTTTCTGAGCTCACCAGCTCACCCCTCGCTGCTTTGTGTGCGCCAGGCACTCTGCCAAGCACCGATAAATAAATAACTCAACCCCTTGGCCTGACACCGTGCTGCTAGGAGCTTCTGCCACCAGTGCCCCGCTCCCAGCACCGGCCCCATGCTGTCCTGGCATTAAACTTTCAGGTGTGGGGCAAGAGGCAGCAGCTCCCACTGCCCAGGGAACGATTATTCACGGGACTAGAAAGCAGACAAGTGGTTTGGTCTTAATTTCTCCCCAACTCGCCCAGCTCTGCAGGATACACGGGTTTTCTTCCAGGAGGAGAAACCATTTCCTGCTCTCAGCCAGTGTGGAGGGCCATGGTTTGGTCTCTGTGGGAGGGTTTTGGGATTCAACCTGAGCTGGGGACACTAAGGTGGTCTATCAGCACAGAAATGAAAGGGGATTGAGCCCTGCCTGCCTCTCTCTCCCAGCACTGCCCAAGCCCTGCCTGAAGCACCAGCAGCTCTGGCTTGAGGAACCTCGTTCTTCAGGAAAAAAAGCTGAAGGGAAGGCAGTTCCCAGACACATCAAAACTTGGGTTCTCCAGCACCTGTTGACCAAGAAGCTACTTCATAGAATCATAGAACGGCTTGGATTGGAAGGGTCCACAAAGCCCATCCAGTTCCAAGCCCCTGCCATGGGCAGGGAGGGACACCTCCCACCGGATTAGGGCGCTCAAAGCCCCATCTAGCCTGGCCTTGAACACCTCCAGCGATGGGGCAGCCACCACTTCTCTGGGCAACCTGGGCGAAGTCCTCACCATCCTTACAGGAAAACATTTCTACCTAAGATACCATTCACATCTCTCTCAGTTAAGCTTCCAAGAGCATTTTCTCCTCATTTTCCACAATTCCATGTCTTAAAATCCTTACAAAGCTTCTTCCCCTTTTTCCAGACACCTGCCTAGCAGGGCATCAGCTCAGCCAGGCAGTAACGGCCCCAGCCCGATGCCTGTGGCAGGATGCCAGAGTAGAGGGTGGCTGGGCAGGAGGCAGCCGGATGGGTCCCATGCATCCCCACACTGTTTCTGCTGCAGTGGGCAGACCCAACTCCACCACTGAGCAGTGCCAGTGCAAGTGTAGCAGGCAATGCCACAAACACAGGGCTTACCATGCTGCAGAGAGAAGATGGGCACCCATCAAGCACCCCATCTGTCCACTGGATTCCATTGCCACCCCTGATCCACCCAGATAGGCACAGGGGTAGCATTTCACCTGCTCCAACCACACTTGGTGGCAGCAGCATCATCCGGATTTCAGGGCCTGCAAGCGCCCACTTTGAATGAGCGGCCAAGGGATGACAAATCCTCTGCCTAAGCAGCCACGTCAGTGTTAGTGCTCTGTATTACAGAGGAACATGAGGGGGTCTGATGGAAAAGGCAACAGGATGGGGTTTGTTTAACCTTCAGGCTTCCCAAGGGTCCCACCACTGCTGCCATCCTTATGCCCCACTCGTGAGGTGGGGACAGGACCTGGCTGCTCCTGCCAGGCAGGATTGAACATCCCATGCTGAGGAAACCCTGAAGGCTCCCCGGGAAGGAAGGTGCTGAGCCCCCATGCCATTACCTCCACCAGCCGGTCCTGGGGCCGCAGCCCCGCTCTGGAGGCTGGTGAGTCGGGATCGACCGAGCGGATGAATTGCCCTGGCCGGGACTTCTCACTGTGCAGGTTGAAGCCATAGCCATTGGGGCCTTTCTTCAGGTGACAGAGACGTGGGCACAGCTCCTTCTGCCCGTTTAAATCCTGTTGAACAGAGAAGGGGTTGAGGGAGACAAAACACACAGGTTAATTTACAGGTTTGGGTTTGCTGTAAAGCAGATGCAACCACAAATAAAGCTACCAAGGAAGCAGTGTATCTGCACCTCGTCCTCTCGTGCCCCTGGACAGGGACAGGTTAACAAATGAATTTCCTCTCATTGAGTCTATTTTAGAAAATCAATTGTCTGAAACCACTCCAGAAAAAATTAAAACAAAACAAAAAATGCATTTCCTTCACCAGGACCAGCCCAGATAAAGCCTGCACGCACACCGAGAGCCCCACGGCCACAGCCCTGGGCATGGAAGAACCAAACCCAAGAGCCTGGCTGAAGCTCACAGAGACACTGGATTAACCTCAGTAATTTATTTAAGGCAGTGCCATGCCCTTGATTCCAGCAACACTGGCACCTTCAGTGGGTACAATCACATCCCAGCAGAGGGGGGCTAGGGCCAGGGTGATGAACCCCACACCTGGGCTCCTTGGGGTACAGAAAGGCTGAGCTCACTGGAGGATGAACGGTACAGGAGCACATGAGGAGTTTAGCACCTTCCCTCATCCCACAGAAAACACTTTATAAGTCCTTGGGGCAGCCAGGGAAGCAAAAATCACTGCTTTGCTCAGATCTGCAAAACCCTTTAGCTTCCCTTAGATGCTGCTCCCCACAGCAGCCCACACACAGACCCTTCCCAGCCCACGCACCGGGTCACAGCACAGCACCGTGTCACCAGCAAGAGCTGCCCCACAGGCAAGGGCTCTCATTTTCATCTGTGCTTTAAGGAAAAGACCCCCTGTGGCTGAGTTTTAATCTTTCATTAAAAGAAATGCCTCTCCCCTCATTTTTTTTCAGGTCACATTTATGGTGAAACCTTGTACAGCTTTTCCTTTCAAATTACAAACCCACGCAGCAATTTCCTCCTTGTTCCTCTCTTGGCCAAAAGGCAGTGTGGAACACCAAATCCACCCCCTATCCTTCTGTGTGCCCAGGCAGAGCCCCTGCCAGATGCAGTGCTGCCAAGGAGGGCAGAGGGTGAAGCCTCCAGGGGCTCCTCACACTCACAGCACCTCGGGGTCATTTCTGCAAAACACCCTCAATGTTGCTTAAAGGATTGTTTAGCCTGGAAAGGAGGAGGCTGAGGGGAGACCTCATTGCTCTCTACAGCTACCTAAAAGGAGGTTGTGGTGAGGTGGGTGCCGGTCTCTTCTCCCACACAACAAGCAATGGGACGAGAGAAAATTGCCTCAAGTTGCACCAGGGGAGGTTTAGATTGGATATTAGGGAAAATTTATTTACTGGAAGAGTGGTGAAGCACTGGCAGAAGCTGCCCAGGGCAGCGGTGAAGCTTCCATCCCTAAAGGAGTTAAAAACATGTGGCTGTAGCAATTTGGGACACCTTGGTCATTCCAACTCCTTGGGGACAGAACATCAAATTCCTCAAAAGCACTTGCAAATGAGGGCCACCATCAGCAGTGTCTATCACAGGCATCGGAACATGCTTGGACCAGCTGCAAATTATAAGTGAATGTTCACAGGGATTAACTTGGCAATACAATTTTCTACTAAAGAAGCACAGAGGGAGCTGCAAGAAAAGCCCTAATAATTGCCCAGGGGCATGCTGGAGCTGAGCTTGCAGAGCACAGGGATGCTACCATGACAAGTCTTGGAGGAAGAGACACCCACAAGCACCTGCACAGTGAGATGCTCTTAGTGATGACACCTCAATGCACAGATGGGTTCTTGAAAGGGAAAAGTCCTCAGTGCAACATAGTCATGTGGAACAGTTTGGGTTGGAAAAGCCTTCAAAGCCCATCCAGTTCCAACCTCCTGCCATGGGCATAGATACCTTCCACTGGATCAGGGTGGGATGGGTGAGCCACTGATGGATAAAAACCAGGGAGGGCTCTCAAAGTGCCTCAGCTCAGCACAAGGCAGGACCAGCCCCTCTGCCTGCCAAGACCCCACATTCACGTCCTCTCCCACTGCAGATGTAATTTGCCTGTGTTTTTCCCATGGCCCCAGAGCGATCAGTTCACCCTGACTGCAAACATTTCCAGATTGCCTCCAAGCTCTTCAAAAACTGAAGAAAACAGGAAATGATTCAACAGGCTCAAGAGGGTCGGACCCACACGACCTTCAGGGATCCACGGGGTTCTGCACAGCTCGGAATGGGGGCAGAGAGAGGGGAATGAGTTTGGGATCACCCCTCAGGTTGAGAAATGATCTTTTTAAACCATTTCCCTCTTGCTCCATTTTTACAGGGTCGGCAGTTGGAAAGCACAGAGAAGATTGCCTGACAATGCCAGGCTGCCATCCCAGCGCGGGAATGCCCAGGGCTTGGCGCATGGCTGAGGGGGATGTGCTGCCAGGACCGGTCACTCTGCCTTCAGAGAGATCCCCTGGGATTTGAAATCAAATTACTCAATAAACAAACCACACAGGGAAAGCAGCATCTGCAGGGTCTCTTTGGCTGCGAGGGTGGGAATCAGTGCCACGTCCTGCGTAGGCTTGCTCTGCTGTCACCACAAAATCATGAATTCAAGGTCCTTAATCAAAAAGAATTCAAGATCTTTGTTTTAATAATCAAACAAATCCTACTTCACATCTGTTCTAAGCAAAAATCCTCAGGCAAAACTGCTTATCCTCCTGCAGAGATGATCCAGGGCTTTCTCTGGGCTCTTAAATCTCCTGACTAACACAATCCACAGCCACTGGAAAGAACAGCTCCAAGCCCACAGCTTTGCAGAGCCTCACGTTGGGATTAAGTGGACACTGCCACTCCCCTCATTTCCCCCAACTCCAGCCTTGGGCTTATGTGCTCTGTGCACACTGAGCTGCTGCATCTCTTGCCAGCTCGGCTATTTATTTTCTTTGCACCCAGTGCCAGCATTTCCCTGGTTGTGTTCTGGGAAGATATTTCCTAAGCTCTCAGGGGGATTTTGCCTTTCTGAAACTGAAGCCCTGCGATGCAGCGTTCCCTGTCAGGGCATTACACTATCTGAGCTCCCCAGAAACCCACCACCACTCAACCCTACATTGATCTGGAGAAGGCTTTGCTGCCTTTTCACATGGCAAGAACATAAAAGCCAGTTTGGGTAAGTTAGAGTCACACATATACTAGAAAGTAACAAAATTAAACTGCCTTTTTTGTCTATTTGCATCAAAAAAAACCCCTGCGTTAAGTATATAAATGCCATTCCAGTATTTAAAGGGTGGCTACAAAGAAAATTGAGAGCCCCTTGTTAAAAGGGGCCACATGGAAAAGTTGAGGGGCAATGGATCTGAGTTACTCCTGGGGAAATTCCGATTGGACATAAGATGACAGCCTTTCAAAGTGAGAACAATCAACGATCAGAATCATCCTCCCAGGGGATGGGTGCATTCCCTGACATTGGACACTTCTCAGATTCAGCTGGACGGTGCTGGACCATCTTGTCCAGATAAGGTGTTTGCCAAGAAAGGTTGGACCAGAGGCTCCTTGAGTAATTTCCAGCCTGAGATTCTGTGATTAAAAATTGCAAAATGAAGGATATTTTTTCCCAAGAACACAAGTACTGATTTCATAAACTGGACTAAGAAACAATGACACGGCACACATGCTCCCCCTACATCTATCACTGTCTACACCCTCCCACAGGTATGAGTGAGTGCGTGCAGGTAAACACTGCTTAGACCATAACCTGCCCTGCCAACACCACCCCTGGAGCTCCTGCTTGAGGCAAATCATCGCCATTCTAAAAAGGAAAAAGGTTTCAGAAACGTTGTTCAAGCTGGTCCATTTAAAAATGCACAAACAAGGCATCAAATAACAATGAAAAGCTTTGAATAATAATAATAAAAAAAGCAGTTGGGTGTTGCCCACTCTCACAATTTCACTGCAGCTCTTGCAGCATTGATTTTTTTTCCTTTAAAGTTTCCAGCAGTGCAATTGGGAGCTAGGGTCACCCAGGGACACCCCTTGGCTCATTGGGATGCCACAGCACAGGCTTAGTGACAACCCAGGCAGGTCCTTGCAGTGACCAGAACCATTCCATTCCATACACCTGGATGTTTCAGGCACACTCCACCATGGAGCAGGTATCATAGAAACGGTTCGGGTTGGAAGGGACCTCAAAGCCCATCCATTTCCACTCCCCTGCTGTGAGCAGGGACACCTCCCACTGGATCAGGTTGCTCAAAGCCCCATTCAACTTGGCCTTGAACACCTCCAGGGATGGGGCAGCCACCACTTCCCTGTGCAACCTGTGCCAGGGCCTCACCACCCTCACAGGAAAACATTTCTTCCTAAGATCTCATCTCATCCTCCCCTATTTCAGCTGAAAACCCTTCCCCTCATGCTATCCTGGCATTCCCTGATCAAGAGCCCCTCCCCAACTTTCCTGCAGGAAGGCCGGATCCGTACCATCTGCCGCGGGAGCCTGGTGGATCCTGGCAAACTGTGGGGCAGAGCAGCTCCTGCAGGCCAACACTCCGAAGTCACGATGCTGCTGTGCACCTCAGCAAAGGGGTTCACCCCCTGAACCTTCTCCAAGGCTGAAGGGATGCTCTCAGCACAGCTGGGAAGCGTGCTGTGTCCCACAGCAGTGTGGGGATTGGGAGCTCCAGCCCCACACGTCTCACCTGGAGTGGGGATTTGCTCAAAGCAAGCTGAGCTCATCTGCCCCGGGCGTGACGGCCGCCTCGGTTCTGTCACTGTGCGTAATCACCGGAGATCAGAGCTCACTGCCTAATCGGCTCAGTCCCTCCTGGGACCACCTCACCCACAGCACTCTGCACCCACGGGTGCCTTCGAAGCTGTTCCTCTACAGCCCAGCCTGGTGGGTTTTGCCGTTTCCCCAGACAAAAAGGGTCTCATCCCCACTGTTTGGAATTGCACCGCCTGGATGCACTCCAGGCTCCAGCTCACCCTGCGACATGTCAAGCCTTTCTGACTCTGCTCAGCAGAGATGGAGAAAGCACAGGCAGGAGCATTCCTGCCTAATTTACATTGTTAACATATTTTCTTCTAAGTCAGCTCCTGTGGCGTTTCCTCTCCTTTTGAGTGCGGTTTCGGTCAGAAAATGGCTCCTTTGCTTGCCTGCTCAGAAAACCTCCACCAGGGCTGGGTGACACCAGGCTCTCGTCCTGTTCTACAGCCACATCAGGACACTGAGGAGCGGACAAGGGACACCACCAAGGGCCTTGATATCCATCCCTGCTGTCTCATCTCCAGCCAGGACCTTGCCAGCCCCTGCACTGTGGCTCCTCTGCTGCCTGCAGCGAGCACCAAGGAATGCAGGGGGGCAGGGCAGCCTCTGGGATTTCCGAAAGAGAAGGGGAGCTGCTGCAGCAGCACAGGATCCTGAACAAAACCCCAACACCAGCAGGCAGAGCAGTGAGGGCCAATTCTGGCAGCTACGAAGGAGCTGAGCCAGGGAAGAAATCCACGCAGGAAGGGGGCCCAGGGCCACAACACCGACAGAACAAGGAGCCCATTTACACCCGCCCCAACACAGGCACCCTCCCTTGGCAGTAATGGTTATACTGGGAGCTGAGCCTCAGGCAAGCTTTAATTGCTGCTATTATTACTATGATTTTGTCAAAAGCTCAAAGGCTGCTGCCTTCACTCAGACTCTGGGAGGCATTTAACTTTAAGCAGATGCGTAGGGCTCTGATTTGGGAAGAGGAAGGGTGTCCTCATGTCCCATACATGAAAACCTGCTGTCTTTCACATTACAAAGATGAGGGAAGCTGGGAGGAGCAGGAGCCCAGGCTGTGGCTGCCAATGGTGCCATGAGAACTGAGGAGGCTTTGGGCTCACGCCATGACCAGGAGCAGGATTACAGCCTCCATGCACTGCCATGCCAGGGATTCACTGCCTGCTGCAGCGGGGCAGGTTTGCACTCCCCCGCCCCCCCCCCCCCCCCCCCCAGGAATTACTGAAGTTTTCCCACTAAAGCAGCACCAGAAAGGGGGTTATCATAGCCCTGCATCTCTTGGGGCTGAGGGACCACGGTGACACTCAGAGCGACAGGGCTGACTGCCAATAGCAACTGTCAAGGGAGCCTCCAAGGCTCAGCCAGAGCGAGGGACCACAGGCCAGCAGCGCTACGAGGCAGGGAGCAGAGCACCCCCAGGTCTGCCCTGCAGGGTGAGGATGCAGCAGTTCGCCCATTGCTGGGAAAGGCAGAGCAAGGACACTCCTGGGGTTTTCCAGTCCTGGCTAGTCCTCAGTTCCACAGTGGGATGCTGCGGCCCCCCACCCCACCGCTGCGAAGAGCTCGGGGTTCCCTCCCCCAGCCACACGTCTCACCCAGCTCCATCCCCAGCTCAGAAACAGCCAGCACCGGAATGGCTCAAACTCCAGATGTTGGTGAAATGCTATAAATAAAGGAGGGGGAAGGGGAGAGGCAGCTGGGGGGGACACCAAGCCCACCAAAACACAAGCAGATGCTCCCCTTCCTGGCAGGACTGAGGTCGGAGAGAAACTTGGCCACTTCAGCACCCAGAGGTGTCCTGGGGGGGTGAAACCACATCAGCACGTGCAGAATTAGGAAGTTTTCCACTAGCCAGGCCAGGCCAGGAATAAATCCTCAGGCAGGACCAGCTCTGTAAACAACATGCTTCCATTTTTATACAGCCACAACTCTAATTACTGCCTGCCCCACTAGCCAAGGAGGTGTTTTGGCTCAGACAGCAGCCACCAAAAGAGGAAAACCTCACTCCATTCTTCCAAAACAGACCTGCCAGCATGACTGATGCTTGCTCTTAAAGCTCGTGGCTTCACAGCATCTCCCAGGCAGCAGCAGCTACTGCCTCCTCATCCCAACAGCCAGCAGGAATGTTCAAATGCTCCCCAGGGACGAGCAGTCTGCGACAGCACCTGCCACTATTGCTGCCCTAGAGAAAAGGATGGGGTCAAACACAGCTGAGTGGCCACAAAATACCTGTGATTACCCCAAAACAAACAGAGTTATCTTAAACACCAGTGGGAGGAGAGGAAGGTGCTGCCGGTCCTGACAGCCCCAGCACAAACCCTGCCATGGTCTCACCATCCCTTGCCTCAGTGTCAATGCTTCACGTCCCCACCAACCCAAACCACTGGCCTGACCCTTGTAGCTTATTTAAACTGCTCCCATTATTCAAATTGCTCCAGTTGGGTTGGAGGGATAGAAATATCACCCCAAATTATTTATTTTTAAAGGACACTCCAATTTGCACTGTTCTAACAATATCACTGCCCAGTATCCACACACCAGCCCAAGGGGCTCAGCATCTGTGCCTGGGAAGCTGCAGGAGGAGCAGAGCTGCCCCAGTACGCCCATCCAGTGCCCTTTGGATGCATCCCACCGCTTTCTCTGCCAACACACAGCAAAGGGAACAAGTGAGGATGGCAGGCAAGCCAGGAGACAGCTGAGCGATTCCAATTAGCAGTGGAAATGCAGCCAAGCCACAGCTGATAAAGCAATTTGGGTCTTTCCAGTGGGTGAGCATCCAGCCCCTGCCAGGGCTGCCGCAATGACGGGAACACCAAGGCCCTCGGTCACAGCCCTGGTGAGGATGAGGAGGATCAGCATCAGCCATGTAAAGAGCAACCCCAGGCCCACAGGATGAGTCCTTCCAGTAGGATGTTCTCATCTAGGAATATTCAGCTAGGTGAAGAGCTGTACACAATCCTCAGTCTTCCTTGTAAGAGGAAGCCTTGCTACCTTCTCTAACAGCTGCTCTTGAGTGAAAAGAAAGACACGTGCACTGCTTTGCAACATGAATGAAGCTACAGGTAGTGTCACAGGTAGAAGTGTCCATCAGGATACAGCCATGGAGAAAGGACTGCAGGCTGTTCAAGGAGGCTGTTGTCACATTGTTAAGAGAAATTTAGTGTTGGAAGTTTCATAAGCTGCTGCTGAGAGCTGCCAAGAGTAAGATAAAGTTCTTAGCTCTGTCCCCTGTACAGACCCTTCCACGGCTGATTTAAAACCTAGTCATGCTGATCAAATAGAAGAACATGGTAGACAAAAGATGAAAAATTAATTTTAGCAGGTGTGTAAGAGCCGGGCATCAGTAATTAATAGAACACTGAGGGGCTTTCTTAGAATGGAATCAGTTGGAGGACATACTGAAGTGGAACAAGAAGAAAGTAGTTTGTTGAGAAAGAATAATCAAGAGGACTTAAGTGATGAATACTGAGAACATGAAGACCCCATGGAAAATCTGCAAGGCTATGTACCTTATGTAATCGGGATAAGAATAGTACATAAATCAGCTTGCAACTCTGTGTCTTTCCTATCCGCTGCAGCTGTGCCCAAATCTGAATTGTGTAATTAAAGTAAAACTAGTGTTATCCACAAACTTTGTTGATAATTGTTATACATGTAACTGATAATTTTCCATAGAATGGCCAGGAACGATACAGAATCATGGAACAGTTTGGATTGGAAGGGACCTCAAAGCCCATCCAGTTCCAAGTCCCTGCCATGGGCAGGGACCCCTCCCACTGGATCAGGGTGTTCAAAGCCCCATTCAACTTGGCCTTGAACACCTCCAGGGATGGGGCAGCCATAACTTCTCTGGGCAACCTGGGCCAGGGCTTCCCCACTCTCACAGGAAAATATTTCTTCAAGAGATCTTACCTCAATCTCCCCTCTTTCAGCTGAAAACCATTCCCCCTCATCCCATCCCTGCACTCCCTGATCAAAAGCCCCTCCCCAGCTTTTCTCTAGTCCCCTTCAGTACTGGAAGGCTGCCCTAAGGTCTCCCCAGAGCCTTCTCTTCTCCAGGTTGAACACACCAACTGTCCCAGCCTCTCCTCATACAGAGGGATACACAGAAAGATATTGCTTCTTAGTAAGAAAAAAAATAAAAATGGGGCTTTTTAATTAGCCTTAATGACTGATTGAACAAGCAAAGCAGTTTAAAGAACAAAACCTTGTTGGCAGAAACAAAAAAGGGAAAGATGATGCCCACAGATGGCCACAGCAGGTACCGAGCCTCAGGGTATCCTCACCCTGAGCCCTGCAGCCATTTTGGACACAGGGGAGGCGACGATGTGGCTTGTCACCAGTGACTCAGCCACCAGCAGCCCTTCCAGGACAATAAAAAGCAATCAAAAACAATTAATGAGGTCCTTCGCCATCCCCTGGCACTGCAGAGTGGCAAGAAGAAGGGGTACACACCCTCCCTGAGCTGTGCAAAGTGCCCAGGTCACCCCCATGCTCACACAACACAAGCTGGTCCCTTACAGGGATGCAAAACTCATGGGAGAGCACAGCATCCATGCCAGCACCCTGCCAGAGCCAGCCCTCAGCCACAGCTCTGCACACCACACAAGGTTCTTATCCCGAGAAATTGCCAGGCAGGAAAAAACAAGAGCAGGAAGGATGTGAAGGGTGGGGAGGACACTTGGTCTCCAGCCTGTGGTGACAGTGCCAGCCACACTGGGCTGCCCCATGGGACAGCACAGCTCCCATCCCACAGCAGGGGAATGGAAAAGCATTCCACTTACAGCCTCCCACTGGTATTTCACCTTTAAGCAATTTGCTGCCAAAGAAATAAGAGCTCGACCTTAGTTGGATGCCCTAAGACGAGGGGGTAAGCCTGGATTTGCCCCACTCCGAAATCCACAGCCGCAGCATTATGGAAATCCCTGAGCACAAAGGAGCCTCTCAGCAGAGGGGCTGCAGCAGGGGCCATATCCTGGTGAGGACAGCCCTGGGTAAGGGTCCCCAGGAAACACAGCCCCTGGCTGATGTGGGCAACCCAGCCCCATCCTGCTCTGTAAGGTTCTTCCAAACCCAGCCACCACCTCCTCAGCAGAGCTATCCCTGCCATTCCTCAGCAATCCCACAGCTGGGGAATTTCTCAGCCACAAGAAACAGCTTTTTTTCCTCCTGCTTTTCTGGCATTTGAGCAGTGAAGGCACCCACGGCCAGGGCTGGAGCCAGGAACAGCAGCACAGTTTTGGCTAGGAGCAAGGAGCAGCTGGCCCAGAGCAGGGAGAGATGGGGAGGGAGGCAGGGAGGATGGAGGAGAGCAAAACCGCCACGTGCACGTGTTTTCTTTAAGAGAGACAACTTTTCCAGCACAGTCCGCCAAGGAAACATGCAGTTGGGATGCCAATGAGCTCCCCTGCTCCACAGGGATCAGCTCTGGGTGGCAGCACGGGTCCTGGCAGGCTGGGATTTGTTCAAGAGGAGAAATAGGCGATCTCCATGCTGGATGCAAAGGGATCTCATCAGATCCCGAGGGATCTGCTTTCCAGTGGGTAAGAGGCAAAGGAGGCTAAGAGCACTGGCTGCTCTGTACTGGGCTTAAAACACAGCTCTTGCTGCTGGAACAGGGGGGAGAGTCCTTCCCACGCTTGCCATGAACGCCCCCGGGGCAAGGGGAGGGATTGCTGCAGGCAATTGGGAGGCAGCGGGAGATGCTGGGAAGGAGCATCCCCGATCGCACTGTGATCCCTCCCTCCCTCCCTGCACCGGGCAGTGCTGCAGCAGGGAGCTCACAGCCCCAGCTTCATGGCACCCTAAATCAGATGCACAGCTGCCATCCATAGTGGCCCATATCATCCTCAGCATTGCCCCGAGCACAAGCAATGGATCCCAAACAGAGCCTCCTGCCCACAGCAGGATATCCCACACGCAAGCTCACTCTCACTTGCAGCCAGAGGTTCTGGCCAGAGCTGCACACTATAAAACTGCTGACCATGCCTGATCAACCTGCCCTTTAGACCCTTTCTTGTTGAGGCCAAGCCTTGAGCAATCACCAAAGCATTTGTTAAAGCTGGCCCCATTTGTTGCATTTAATAACACCAGGTCCTTAGCGGGACTTCAGTTCTATCAGTTTTGCACTCCCGTGGCACCATTTGCAGCCATGAGCATCCCACATGTGGCTGCACCGTGGTGACCAGCTCAGCACCACCAACACTGAGGGAACATCCCTCAAAAAGGCAGGAGTCAGGGAGGACCAGGAGCTCATGCAATGCACTAGCACTGTGGAGAGCATTGCTCCCTCCCCAGAGCTTGTGGTGGGCACAGAGAGACGAATGCCGTGCATGCCATCACCTCCTTGTTACAGGTGGGAGTCTCTCAGCCAGGGAAGGAACGAGATTTTCTGAAGGGTATGAGATGCTCAAGCTCTTATTTCCTGGTGTTCACCCTGCAGGCTGTATAGCTTTGCAGGACCCAGTGTGGCCACCGTGGGACCACACATTGCACTTCATGTCCTACAGCTGCTTTCTCCTGCTGCAGTGTCAGCGGTGATCCACATCCATGGGGGGCAGCACCAACCTGCTCAAACCCACCAAGGGTTGCCCTAAAAGTCTAATTTTTGGGGATGAGGCGCAGCACCCAGCAGCAATAAATAACCTACAGCCCTGCCAAAAGCCAGCTGCTTGCTGAGGGGTCTTACATGGGGCATGGAAACCATCAATCTGCACCATGGGCCAGCAAGGACAGGGCTTTTGATCCTGCACAGTCTTCCCTGGCCCTGGAGGAAGAGGTCATTCATTGACCTCTACATTTAGACTTGCAGAGCCAAACAATACACTTGCAGGGTGGGAGAGAGACCACACAATCCATCATAGTGACCTTTCAGGGCTGTTCTGCCCCTGCCACTAAACCCACCCCACACCCAGGCTGGGGTGAGGGGTGCAGCTGACTCAGGGCAGGATGAGCAAGAGGCAGCTCCACGGATGCTCCAGCTCCACAGACTGTGCCACACAGCAGTGTCCCACCACCCTGGCTGTCCCCAGCATGGCAACACATCCACGCCTCCCCAGCCTGGCCCCTGCACGGGGCAGGGGGAGAACAGGGAACAGGCACTGCTCTGTGAGCGCCAGGACCAGGGAAGTTCAATAGTTTACTACCAATATTTGTCTTGGCTGGGCAGCACGGCATGCTGGAGGAAACAGGGCAGGGGGAGGGCTCTAAACATCCTCTGCATTCCTTCTAATGAAAGTAAAGCCAGCATCATGGCACCCACCCTTGGGGTTACCCAATGTAAGAGCTTTTGTATTTAAAAGATCCTGCAATAAAACACCCAGGGGTGCAATTTTCCAAAATGCAGGATAAGAGAGGGGTCATGCTCCCAGCCCTCGGCCACCCTCTCTTCCCAAAAATCCACACCTCAAGGCTTCTGCACAAAACCCACCCACAGAGCTGATGCCAATACAGCACCCACAGTCCATGGCTCTGCCTGGAGGCTCAACCTCCCCCACACAGCTCAACCCTCCTTCCACAGCAACCACTGCAAAATGCTGGTGCAGTTCCATCCCACAATACTGCTGGAAAAACCACAGGATCAAACTGAGACCTGATGCAACCAGGGAATACCAAGGATCGCTCACTTGGCCTGTATCACTGTGATGCTCAGCTCAAAAAGGATATTTTAAACCTAGCTCCTTAAAAACAAGAGCAGCACAAAAGATGCCCCTTACGGCTAAAGGCTGCAGGGAGACGAGCACCCTCCCGGCTGCTCCTCAGGCGAGGGAGCTGGGGTTTATCTTCAGCTGTGGCAGCCGAACAGCACCTCTGTGCTGGGGCAGATAAGGAGGCTTGGAGGCAGCTCTGGCAAAGCCCTGCGCAGGTGGTCGAGGACAGAGTGTGTTTCCAACCCAGAGCAGGAGGAAATCCCATGATAACCCTCAGAGCCAGCGCCAGGCTCTCACTGCCCCTGCTGATAAACCCCAGGCAAAGGCAGGTTTGTGGCGCTGGGCACACTCTGGTGCCTGCTGAAGGGTGCTGAGCACGCTGCGATCCGTGCCCATGGGAAAGGCTGAAGAGGACCAGAAAGCCCCAGGGAAAGCATGTGCCCCAGGAAGAGCCCTGGCACAGCGCTCGCAAAACCAAGAGATGGATCAACGTGCCCAACAAAACCCAGCAGCTGCCTCCAGGAGCAGCACGAGGCAACTTTCATTCCCACTTTTGGGCTGCCCTGATCACCTCTCCAGCATGATGCGGGGTATCCCTCATACCCCATCCCCAGGATGGACACAGCACCCCAATGTCAGTGGGAGCCCTGTGCTCATTAACAGCTGCCAGACAAGCAGGGAGCTTTTCCAGGCAAAGCAGACTATTTACCCTGCTTAGAAGTAATTAGGGCTTGTCTTAATTAAATCCTGCTAACCATGAACAACCCAGGGACAGAATTAACTGTTTTACCTGGGATGGCCTTTGGCCACTCAAGAGGGACTCCCAGCCCCTGTGCTGGCCACAGCAGTTGTGGACAAGGCAAGGCAGGAACTGTCAGGGCATGAGGAAAGCCACTGGAGACCTGCCCCACAACAGACATCGCACCCCAGGGAATGTGGGTCCAGCCAGGTGGAACAGATCCAGTCCCAAGGCTGCAGGAAGAGCTGTGGCAGCACACCTCAAGCTGGGGGCTCAGCCCGCCAAGTGATTATCCCTCCCACTGCATTTTGTGCTGCTCGCTTCTTTAACAGGATTAGTCCCTTTAAGTCCCTAAGAGGGTTTAATCACATAGTGGCACAGGGCAAGCAGGGCTCCTGGAGCCTCCCTTAACCAGGAAGCCACATCTGAACACCATCTCACCGCTGCTCCCCGCCCTGCTCCTTTCTGAGCATCCCCAGCCATGGACCACAGGATGGCTCAGCGCCGGGGCTGGAGACCCCATCACTGGCCGGGCAGTCAGAGCCAGAGATGCCAGTAAAGCAGCCTCACACACCACTGTGGCACTGGCACCCATAAGAATCATCTTTCTCACTTTCCCCATGCTCATAAAGCTGTTTCTCCTTTTCCCTTTCATGGAGTAACAACTAACAGTCATCTACCACTCATTCATTGTACCCAGTAACAAACACTTGCAAGGGTTTAGTGGGAAAAGAGATACATTCAGCCAACAAACCCAGCTCCACATCTGGTTACAGTTTAAACACATGCAGTGGTGGAACTATAACACTCAGGAGCCCAGGCAAAAGCTGTAATGAAATTAAATTAAGATATGGGTCTTGCTAGAAATAATTATGTCGACAGCTTGGGGTTTACTTCCTTATTTCTTGAGACCTGCGGATTCTGAGAAGCCCTTTTCTGATTACAAGTTTAAATTTTCTCACTCTCATATCCCAATTAGGAGCCTCTGGAGACAACTGCCTGTAAAATCTTGGTACCCAGGGACAGAATCAAGGACTGGGAGCCAAAACCAGCTCAATTCAGACCTTAACTTATACACCAATCTCTTCTATAGTAATGGGTAAATCACTTGACCTCACAGTCTCAGCTTCCTCAACTGATGGGCAGGACCAAAGGGCAGAGGTGATGCTACAGCCATCCATCGCATCACGAGTGCTATTAGGGCTGCATGCAGTAAAGGGATGTTGCCTCACAGGTTAAACACAGCTCTTTAAAACCTCGTTTGGAAGTTGGGTGTGCCTGGGCAGCAGCTGGAAGCCCTGGCCCCATCCAGCCCAGGAATGCATACTGCACACACACACACACAACACCTTTGCTCTGTGTGCTTCCACTCCCTGCAAGCAGTGCTGGAATGCCAGCACCTCCTTCCCAGTGTGAGAGCAGGCCAGTGTCTGGTGGGGCTGGGCAGGAGGAGGTGGGATTCACCCATACCCACAGCATCACCAAGTCCAGGGTAAACACCCCAAGAGGTTTAATCCAGCCAGGCTGTACAGTGACACAGGGTAAGTCCTGGATAAAGAGCTGGAAACATGTGGTGTGCCCCCTCCAAATCTCATTAAGGTCTTCGTAATAATCAGAGAATGTCAAAAAGAAAAAGCCATAAAAATGTTTTAAAATTTCTCCATCACAACAGGACAAAGAGCCCAACCAGCCTGCAGAAACTCTGAGGGATGGAGCAAAGTCACGGCCAAGGCTCTTGTGGAGCTGCCAGGGCACACGCAGAGGGCCCTGATCCTGCCAGAAGACTTTTAATTTATTTGAAACCATTTAATATTTTTACTATTGAACAGAACCATTAACCAGCTGGCGAGGAGCCTGCTTGTAAGCAGGGCTGTTATTAAAGCAAGCTGCTCAAGCACATCCCTGCGAGCAGAGGGGGCCAGGAACTGCTGCTCCAGAGCAAGCTGCATTTTGAACAGCTCCCTGTACTATGAGTTTTTAAAGCAAATCCAGAGAAGGCCATGAAGGCCTCCATGAAGATGGAGAAGGCTCCATCTGTGGGCTGGAGCACCTCCTGTACAAGAGCAGGCTGGGAGAGCTGGAGTTGTTCAGCCTGGAGAGAAGGCTCCAGGGAGATCTCAGACCAGTCTCCCAGTACTGAAAGGGGCTACAGGAAAGCTAGGGAGGGGCTCTTGATGAGAGAGTGCAGGGATAGGATAGGGTGGAGCAGTTTTCAGCTGAAAGAGCAGAGATCGAGATGAGATCTTAGGAAGAATGTTCTCCTGTGAGGGTGGCAAGACCCTGGCACAGGTTGCCTAGAAGTGGTGGCTGCCCCATCCCTGGAGGTTTGATGGGGCTTTGAGCACCCCAATCCAGTGAAAGGGGGAGTTGGAACTGGATGGGCTTTAAGGTTCCTTCCAATCCAAACCATTCTGTGACTATGAAAACATTGAGGGAAAGCTTTTGATTTTTCAAGGATGCAGAAAAGAATATCACTGGCTAGACCACACACTGCATCTCCTGGTGTCAGCAGCATCACCTTGCTGCAGCCAGGCAACGGGCTGGGATGCAAACACCCCCCCAGACAGTTCTGCCTCACTCCCAGGGAGGTGGCAGGTCCCAGGTGACCCCACTGTCCCCCTGCTGTCTCTTGGGAGCAGTGGCCCCAGGAACAAAGACTCTTGGCAGGGTGCAGCTCCTCCAGATGCTAATCTGCCTCCTGCCTCCCGCTCCCTTCCACTCGCTTTGTGTTTCACTAAAAATACCACGCCAGAGGAAGTTTCTGCTGTGGGGTGGATGCTCTCCTCCCCGGGAGGGGCTTCCTGCACTGCCCTGGCATGAAAATAGCCCCCCTGCCAAGGTCCTCCATTGCCTGGCACCAAGTCCAGGCAGGTGAGCTGCAGGCAGGGGAAGCCTGCTTAGCCCCCTCCCTCTGATCCCATAGCACAGCTGCAGCTCCCAAGCATTCTGGGTGATGGGACACAGCCACAGGCAAGGAAGCATGTTGCAGCCAAACCCCCTTCCCACAACACTCAGAGAATATAAGCATGCAGGACCTAGGTGGTCAGGAGCCAGCACTGCCCCTGCTGTGCTTCAGCACAGCAAGCAACACTGTTTTCTTCACCTTACAACACCGTGGTTAAGTGTCCCATCTTATATCTGGATTGCATCCAGCAGGACAAGGCTCAGATCCCTGCCAACACCTCCTCCAAGGTCTGTACTGATGCCCAGCGCACGCAGCTTCCTGACATCATCAGAACTTGAGCCCAGGCTCCAGCAAACCCCACTGCAGACAGCGGTACTGAGATGCCAGCCCCAAACTGACACCAAAACCCAACAGACAGTAGTCAGAAGTTAACAGACTGCCAGTGCTCAAGGGGCAAGCAGTTGGGACCATGTGCAGAACGAGGCTGAGGCTGCCCCAGTGCCAGCACATGGACCTGTGAGGCCACAGATCCTCCCCGCCTGCCGCCCCTCAAGCAGAACAGACCCTGCTGCTCCCAGACACCTGAGCATCAAAGGGCAGAAGCACAACCAGCTCCTGAAACAGCCCAGCACCAAGGGGGCTCTGCAAAAACAGGTCTCATCCTGCTCCTTCTGATCAAGCACCAAGTCACTAGGCTGCCAAAGAGACCAGTGGTCTGGAAAATCAGGGGGGTTTGCCTGTTTAGCCTGTAGCTGCCCACACAGGGAAGGCAAACACTCTGTGCTCACACAGTGCAGCACAGCCTCCTGTGGCCTGGATTGGTGCAGGCCAGTATCTCACTAAGCTAGCAAAAAGCATTCTGCCCCTGTCACTGGAGAGAGCACCTCCAGCTTCCAGGCACCCTAATCTCCATCCCCATGATCCTGCCAGCTGGACCTGTTCCAGAGCCCACCTGCAGCCACAGCACCAATTCTGCCCAGCCCCATGACACACGATGCCAGCGAGCCCTGCACTATCAATAATGCAGCAGGGTCAGCACCAGCACAGGGCTGCTGGCTTCCCCACACACCAGGCCCACTGCTGCTTCTGGGACAGTATTGAAGCACTAATCCCAAGTGCAAGCCTGGCTTTGCTGCCACTCCTTGGCTGAGCTCACAGAGTAACCAGACCCCTCGCCATCCCCATGCAGCCCAGTGCCCACTGCAATGCCACCCCTTGCAAGGATCTCTGGCCTCTCTCTCCTGCTTCCCAGCTCACTGCAGGCATCTTCCCCTCCCCTTCTCCCACAGGGCTGGGGGAAGCTGTGCTCCATCCCTTGCCCTGAGCTGGGCACAGTAGAGCAGCACTGCGAGCTCCTGACACTGTGGGTGCAGATCCACATTGAGGGTGCAGAAAGGGCTTTGCAAAGTGGTTTTTGAGCAGAGAAATGCAGAGTGTACATGGTGATGCCCGATGAGGCATGCACATGACTTCCTTTCAGCTTTGCCCTTTCAGCCCCACAGCATCAGGCTGGCAGCATCCACAAAAATAGCTGCTGTGGGTAGGGCAGGGCACAGTGCAGGGACACAGCCACAGCTCCTCAGGCTCTGTGCTGGAGGGTTTTGCTAATCCTTCACCTGCACAGCAGGAACCTTGCCCAGGTATTGAAGACAAGCTTCGCTGTGCCCTCCAATCACCCCCTCCCCACGGGTCTGAGCCTGCACTGGGGCTCAGGAAGCACACAACGCTGCAGGGAAATGCTTTAATTTAAACCATGTGCTTATTTTTGGTGGGTTTTTTTAATCGCCTAATTACTGCAGACATTTCTGCTTGTGTTCGGGTTTTTTACATCTTTGTGGTTATCCTACAAACCCTAAATTTTGGGCTTCAACTGAGCTGGCAAAGTTGTCCCAAAACATCTGTCCCAAATTGCTCCTCTTCCAGCAGAAAGCTCAAGATGCTGCAACAAAGTTTTATTTACAATAGAAGTTCTTATTCCTCACTCACAAGTGTAAATATTTACTGCCTTGATGTCAGCACTGGCCCCTCACCTGTGGGTCTCACAGGCATGCAGGCACTCATCAATCCTCCTCTAGAAGATAGCACAGCTGTCCCCACACACATCAGATCCTCACACAGGGGCTGATGGCACACAGAAGCCTCAACACTGGCTCGCTGTTGTGACAGAGCCAGCCACACTCTCCTTGCCACCAGAGCAACACTCGTTCTTCTGCTGTCTGCAGTTCTTGCCAGCAGAAACCCTAAGGTGACATCATTCCTCCCTGAGCAGGGGCTAATTACCAACCATCTGCTAATTTCCCTTCATTAGAATCCCCAGACCCAACAGGCTGCTTGAATCCCACAGCGACAAGACACGGGTTTGTCTTCTGAAATATAAACACTGGCTGTAAAGGTCCCTTTGCACACCCACCCCCTGCAGTCGTGCGTTAGTGTGACCAGAGTGGCAATGGAGGGGAATTGCATCACCCTGAGTGCATCTCAGTGGCTTTACTGCTGTTCTTGTTTCTCCTACAAACACACCTGGAGAAAGCAGTGATGCACAAGTCCCAAGGACATCGCTAACATAGAAACCTGTGTGGTCATACAGGTGTCCCTGTACCAGCACATCGATAAGAAAGCTGGGTAGGGACTTTTTACAAGAATATGGAGTGACAAGACGAGGGGGATTGGCTTTAAATTGGAAGGAGGAAGATTCAGATTAGACATTAGGAAGAAATTCACAATAGGGTAGGAAGGCACTGGCACGGGTTTCCCAGAGAAGTCATGGCTGCCCCATCCCTGGAGGTGTTCAAGGCCAGGTTGGATGGGGTTTTTGAGCACCTTGATCCACTGGGAGGTGTGCCTGCCCATAGCAGGGGGTTGAACTGCATGAGCTTTGAGGTCCCTTTCCAAGCCAAACCATTCTGTGATTCTGCCCCTCCCGCTGAGCAGCAGGAGCTGGGGCAGCTGAGCTACAGCTGCTGCCAGCTCTGGGCCATGCTGCCTGCACACCAAACACCTCTGGGACAGCCAACAACATCCAGGTGAGTGCTCAGCAGCACCACTCAGCACCAGCCCAGCCCCATAGAACACGTGCCTTCTACACACAGTTAGCTCTGGCATTTAATTAGCAGCTCACAGCACTGTCCCAAAGGCACCTTTGCAATAAAAACAGCTCAGCACCAAGCACTCAATGCACTCCAACAGTAAGACTCCCCTGCTGGCCCCCAGAAAAGCCCTGCTCCATTCCTCCCAAACTCCTGTGGACTCAATTCTGGGTGGAAAAGCAGAAAACATGGGGTGGCCACAACTGTTTGGAACATGGGAGTGCATGGCATGGGAGCACATCCCAGCGGACTCAGCATGGGGCAGGCAGTGAGGAGGCAGCCCAGGACGCAAAGCTGTGGGACAGGGCAAGGCAGATCTTGCTCCGTGGCACCACCATCAAGCAGGACATGAGTTCCTAGGGTGCCAGGAATGGCAGCACTGTGGGACAGGGCAAGGCAGACCATGCTCTGTGCCACCACCACCATGCAGGACGAGGGCACCGGGGATGGCAGCACTGCAGCAGGTGCCCTGGCAGCCAGCCCTGCCGACCTGCTCTCAGGGCAAGCAGCCTGATTTTAAATACATGCTGAATTATTCATGGCACTACCGTGGTTCCTGGAGCACGAGGTCCTGAACACCAGGTCTCCATTGGGTCGCACATTGACCTCCCCACAGAAGTCACCTCTTGCAAAATCAGACCGGGGCAGCGTAGGGGAGGTTGCCAGGGCTGTGCCCACCCTGCCTGCTGCATCACCTCCTTGCTGCTACAGCCACCCCGGGGACCAGACTTCCCTCCTCTTTGTTTCAGCATTGCTTTGGGTTGCACTGAGCAACCCCAGCCTCAAATCAAGGAAAACTTGAGACTTTACATAAATAAATGCTGCTCAGAAAAATGCTGCTCCCCGGGAGCAGCCCAAAGCATCAGAACTGGTTCCCACAGGAGCAGGCTGGGGCCAGGGAGCTGCATTTTCTCCTCCTTCACTAAACACCCCCAAGAAAGTTATACAAAAGCCCTAAATGTGGCTGAGGACAAATACAACTGGACCCCAGCTGCCATGGCCCCACTGCAGGGCGACAGAACTGTCCTGAACAGCCCCCCAACTCTCAGATACTGCATACCTGACTTGGTCCCACTGCCTGCGATCTGCAGGAGTAGGGTCAGGCTAGAACTGCCCCTTGGAGGGACTCTGTGCTGGAGCGCTGAGCACTGCAGGAAGTGAGGTGCACCATTGCTCCTCTGGCTTCTAGCAGTTTTGGACCTAGGAGGAAAACCATATCCACCAGACCAAGAGCCTGGAGCAGATATTACTGCCTTGACAGAAGGTGGACTGCAATGCACAAGAGCAGGATGCAAGTCAGAATCATTGAGTTTGGAAAAGGCCTCTAAGCTCATCCAGTCCAACCATCATCCTAATCCCACCATGCCTACTAAACCATGTCCCAAAGTGCAAACTCTACATGTTTTTTGAACCCCTCCAGGGATGGAGACTCCACCACTGCCCTGGGAAGTCTTTCAGTACTTCACCACTCTCAGTAAAGACATTTTTTCCTTATATCCAATCTAAACCTCCCCTGGCACAACTCGAGGCCATTTCCTCTTGTCCTATCGCTAGTTACTGCTGCTCCAGCCACCCCTACCCTGCAGTAGGGTCATTCAGCCTCAGCATGGAGAAGTAACCTTGGCCAGGAAAGCCTGCAGCACCCAACTCTTCCAAGAGCTGCTGCCTGTGGAGGCAGGAGCAAACCAGCCTCTGCAAACACCCAACACACTCAGCACTGCCTGCTCAGCAGCCTCTGTCCCCAGCTCCACATGATGGGCGTCACCCCCAGAGATAGTTCCCTTTGTCCAGACCCCACTCAGACAGTGAATCCCAAGTGCCCCAAGTCACACCGCCCCAGAAGAAGTCTCCAGCCCCTCCAATGGGAAACACAGGCACCTCTCTCCCCTCACACCCCAGCCCTGCCCAGCTCTGTGTTCCACCCTCTCCTTGAAGGAGCCAAAACCCAAAGGCCGGAAAGGACCGTCCTGTTCCCCTTGCCTGATTTCCCGTCAGCACATACTGTTGGATTGCACCCAGCAAATGAAACAGAGGCAGGATAGGAAATCCCTAGCCTCTCACCGGACCAACCCCCAAGGGAATCACTCCCATCCCCAGCAAACTGACCTTCAAACAGCTTCACATTGTGCCATCAGTCAAAAACTGCCTTCAACCCTGCCCTGCCAGCCCCAGAAAAAGACAGGGTCCTCCTACAAAAGCAAAACATCCGCAAGATGCCAACCAGCTCTGGAGGAAGCACCTAGGGCGAGACCTCTTCCTTATCACTGGAGATGCCTCCCTGCCTTACTCCAGCATCACCTCTTATCTGCACAGGGTGGGGGGAATTCTCCAGCTGTTACTTCACAGGGGATCCTGAGGACATAAAACTTTCCCCACCTTTCTACCTACATCCTCCCAGCAGCCCCAAGGCCATTTTGGGGCCAGAACCAGTCACCATCCATCTCTGAGAGGGCAGAGGCCAAGCAGGCACTACAGCCCCTGCAAGCTCCCTGGAGAACAGGAGGAGGAAGAGAAGGAATGGTGCACCCATGGCAGCTCTGCACTGGACAAGGCTGTTCAGCACCAAGTGCTCCCTGCCTGGCAGCACAGACCAACCCAGCACAGGGGAGCAGAAGAGAGGACACACACAGAAGGGAAGGAAAGCATGGAGGGGGGACAGGATGGACAGCCACAGAGTGGTGACAGAATCAGCAGCTTGGTCACATAATGCCCACATCACTCCTGCCACATTCCCACCCCAAGCAAGGGCAGCATCAGCCCAGTCCCTGCTATCTGCCAAGTGCAAGGCTGCGCCGTCTCCATCAGCACGGCCCCAGCAGCAAGGCAGCCATGGAAACTGGACGTTTTCCACTCCAAATTCTTTCCCTTTTGGAAAGGAGCTTACCAATAAAAGGCACTTACTGCAGAATTGCAGCCCAGACCTAGGCCACTAGAAAAAAGAGCTAATTTCCTTCCTAGTTAAGCAAAAAGCTGAGAACATGTTCTCCCCAGATGTTCTCTTCTGCAAATAATGGTGGGGAGAGAAGCCCATTCATGCACTCCAGCTTTGTTGCATCCATAGCCTGTGCAGTCTGTCCCCATAAGGGAGTGAGACCCAGGCTGGGTTTACCCATCCCCAGGGCTGACAACCTCCCAAGCCCCCTCTGTCCCAGTCCCTCCACAGCTCCCAGGGCTTGAGACCCTTGAGGGTCTCGGAGGGAGAGGGCAGCACAGCCCCCCGCAGCTGATTCTGCTTCAAGTAAGAGCAAATGAGGCTAAGGGGCAGCTCAGCCACTCCTTCAGGACACAGCAGTGTCCCCAAAGCCAACAGCCATGTCCAGAAGGGTTTTCTCCAATGCAAAGCAAGTCACACTTAGAGGGAGGTGGTCCCAAGGTGGTTGCACCCTTTCCCCAGCTCTGCTCCCAGCCGCCCCATGCACTGCCCAGCTCCAGACTCACCTTCCTGCTGCCATGTGAGGAAAAGCTGTGTGAGTGCCGCTGGAGGTTGTCCCCACTCAGATCCAACTGTGGCTTCCAGACCTCCCCATTGTCGCTGCCCACTGACTTGGTGGGTGAGACCGAGTTCAGCAGGATCCCACTGTGCACCATCTCCTCCGTGCACGTCAGACGCAGGCTGCACAGGTACTCATCTGTCTCCTTGTCCACCACAAGCAAGCGTGTCTCTGACTCGATGGCTTTGATGCGCTGCACAACCTGGGAAGAGAGGAATAACTGAGCAGAAGACCTGGGACCTCCCAGCCTTGGCAGGAGCTGAATCTGAGAACCATTAACTCCTTCACACTCTCCTGCAGCTTCAGTCTCACTTCAGGGTACAAGTTCGCTGTCACTACCAGCCATTGGTGGCAGGGCATACAGGCAGAGTGCAGCTTTGTGGGAGTCCCAGGATGGAGTGCCTGTTGCCTGCAGTCCTGGGTGATGACAATGGCCCACAATCCACATGACAGCTCTGCCCAGGACTGATGCTCAGACCATCCAGATCACCCGCTCTGCTCACACAGGTGCTTTCAGAGGCTGCTCCATCACTCCCATGTAGCAAATCTCATTGCTAGGTTCTGCCCCACAGAGAAAAACATCATCTGTCCCACCCAGCAAACAGTCCTGCACATCCTCCTTTCCTTTCCTTTATCTGGGGCTTCTTCCCTCCCCATAACAGGGTAGGGTGCACAGGGAAGTACTGAGCACACCTACATGCGTTCAGTGGCTGGGTTGCCTTTGCTGGGCACTCCCCACTGTGCTGCAGGAACAGCTACCCCTGCTCCAGGTGGATTTAGGAAAGAAACAACCCAATCTGTGCATTTGTCCCTGGCCTGTGCTGGGGGCCAGCAGAGGAAAGGGAACCCAGTGCTGGGAGCAGGAGATGCACCCATCTCTGCTGTGATCCAGCTCCAGGCAGCACTGAATGGGGACCATTGTTCTACCACTGCTTTGCTGGGGTCAGTGACTGGCAGAGACTCTGGAAGGAGCCTGCAGGGAAAGCTGGGAGGATCCAATCCCAGCTCGGCAGGGAGGTAAATCACACCAGGGTGGGCTGTGATAGAAACTGGGCAGATCCAGGGCCTGCACAGGAGGAGGGCAAAGGGAAACTGCCTCTGGACTGGCTCTGCTGGGCCACCTCCTCCCTGCACAGGCCTTCATCCCCAGGAGGAGGAGGGGTGGTATTGCTGGCAATGCTGCTCAGCAGCCATTCCCATCCATGGGACAGCAACATGAGATCCGCAACTGCTTGCTGCCCTACAGACTTGTGACCCCCAGGTGCACTGGGAAACTCCCAACACAACTCTGGGCTTCCTCACAGGTCTCCTGCTCTGACTGAGGTCACACAAGCCAGAGACTGCACCCACCAAGGTTATAAGTGACAAACGAACCTAACACACAATCAGCCAGCATTTATTTACTCCCCTGCAAGCACCATTCAAGGTCAACAGTGCCCATATCTGCAAATGAAAACACAACCAAGAAGGAATTTATAGGCTGCAGTCAAGGCTGCTTGTCCTGATCCAGCTGAACTGCTGCAGCCTCTGTCTGCAAGCACCACATTGGGCAGCAGTGTGCCCAGGGCTCCCATGCGTAATCAGCCTAAAGGGTGCTGTTTCACCAAGCCCCAGCAAATCCATCTGCTCCCCTTCATATCTGTTTACACTCAACATCAGGCAGCGCTGTTGAGACCAGCACAGCAGTGCCTGCAGGAGGCCACTTCTCCCAGAGGGAACCTGGCAGCAGGCAGCCAGGATGCAGTGCAGTAGATGCAGATGGGCAGCGTGCAGGAAAAAATGTTGGGTCCTGCACCACAACATGCCCCAGACCCTGCAATTTGGGTGCTCCAGATATTAGAGGGGCACAATTAAACTCTGGCAGGGAGCAGGGTCCTGCAGACCCCAACAAAGTCCAGAGGGACCACAGAAGCACCCTGACTTGTTGCAGTACTGCACTGTGCTGGCAAGGGCAGGATGGATAAGCTGCTGTTGTGACCCACCTCCAACCAACAGGTGCAGGAGATGCAGGCAGGCAGCATGCAGGAGAAAGATGCTGGGTCCCACATCACATCCCCCAGACTCTGCAGTTTGGGTGCTCCAGGAATTAAGAGAGTACAGAATCTCTGCAGGAAGCAGGGTGCTCCAGACCCCAACAAAGCACAGAGGGACCACAGAAGCACCAGCAGGGAATGGTGCTAGGGCTCAGCCCATTGCCAAGCTCAACAGCCACAGCAGCAACAGAACCAGTGTCCCCAAAGTCCCACAAGTGTCAGGAGCTGAGCCAGGCAGGGATAGACAGCAGGAACTGAGCCACCTCTCCCCATCAAGCAGGGATGAACAGAGGGGTTCTGTGACCAGCAGACCAGGCACAAGGACCAAGCAAGTCAAGCGCAGGGAAAAACAGCAGCCAGGCACATGGCACAGTCCTGCCTGGCACAGGCAGAGCCTGGTACCCTACCCGTTTCCGAGCCATGGTCCCAGCCTGGAGTCTGCAGCTTTTCTGAAGACAATGCAGCCTCCCCTGAGCATCTGGCGCCTCAGGACCTTCACAGCACCAGTCCCAGCCGCAGGATTTCCGCAGCTCCACCCAAACAACCTCACCCCTGGCTGCACTGACACCAGCCCAGCAGAGGCGGTGGGGACCCTTCCACCCTGGCCAAACAGCCACCCAGGAAGGAGACTCATGGTGCCACTGGGAACAGCTCAGATAATCCCTCCTGCTCCAAGAGAGATGCCTCTGCCCACACAGCCTGCAAGGACGTGGTGGCTTTCCCTGCTTTGGGCTGGATGTCACTGCTGTGCCTGGCATGCCTGCTGCCCGACTGGCCAGGGACCCAGCAGCCAGGAGGCAATTCTGCATCCAAGACAGGAAGCACCCTGAGATTACATTCTGCCTTCACTCCTTGGGTAAGGCCATGGGGAAAAAAAAACAATCACAGAACAGACCCAATGCTGCCAGCTCCATCTCGAAACACAGTTACACCTAAACAGCAGGGCCTTGTTTCCTGCAGGCTCCTGTGCACACAGAGAAGGATTACTTAGTCAAGCTCGGGGACCTCAGCAGTGCAGGGCACAACAAAGTGTCTGCTCCAACCCATCAGTAGCAGTCAGTGTCTGACCCATCACAGCATCGCCCTTCCCATTGTATGACAATGCTGGGTAATTTTTTAGAGGTTTAAGAGATTCTTGCAATTTTGAGGCAAAAGGGAGGCTTATCCAGAGTGTCTTCTGGGGCAGGGATGTTCCTGCTCACACAGGACAGCTGTGAGCTCCATGACACCCCAGATGGGCCACTTCATCCCAGTCACTATTGGGAGCGAGTGCCAGGGCTGCATCCCACCTTCTTCAGCAGAAAGTGGAAGGCAGGAACAGTTCCCCCCACTTCACTTGACCTGCTGGAAAGCCCTTGCACATTTCAAAGGCACAGCTGGTTGCCTCAGCTCTGCTATCACCCATCCTCAGCATCCCAATTCCAGCAGGGAGTTCTGATGGCTTCCAGTACAGCACAGCTCCTCATGGGAATGCAGCCCTCCTTCCTACCCAGACAGATCAAAGATGTGGATCCTGCTTCAAGGGTTTTGAAATCACATTCAAGACAAACATGATCTTCTAACACAGCTGGCTCAGATCAAAATAGGCTCAGTTTGCCATGAAAACCCACCAAGCCCACCAGGAAGGCTCTGCCTCACCTTGATCACAGTGACATCCACACCTACGGGTGCAGCCTGGGAACCTGCAACCCCCCAAATTCTGCCGGGTCCACGAGGCACATCTCCGCTCCTCTCCAATAAACCTCTGGCAGCAGCAGCTGGCCAGATGTTTTCACTTACTGAAGCACCAACCCCCACAGAGTCCTGCGAGCCAAAGGGGCACATTCAGAGCTATCCCCAACAGGACAGGAGCAGCTTCAATCTCATCAATTGATTTTTGGACTAAATTCATTAACAAACCCAAGTTCTGGGTTTATAAGCAAAAAATAACAAGGCATGGAGCACACAGCTTCTGTTACAGAGCTGAGAAACAGCTCGCATGGACCCCCTGCCCCAGCCAGGGTCTCATAACAGCCTTTATTTCCCTACCAGCCCCAGTTTGTTAAAGCCAGACAAGCTGCTGAACATCTGCGGAGGTAGATTTTCACAGATCCTGTACTCCCTGGGCTGCATAAGCAGGAGCAGCATCCAAAGTGGCCACAAAAACCCAGAGCAGAGGAGGAAACAACAGCCCAGGTCTCCCCATTCCTTTCCACCCCATTGCATAAGGCAGCAGTGCCCTGCCCACACCCAAACACCTTCAGTTTTCCCACCACTACCCAGCTACAACAGTCCCAACCCAGCAGCCGGACAGACCACACACACAACCCTTCTCATGGGAACACAGTATCCCTGGTGTGCAAAGGCCCCCCACAGCCCAGGCACAGGATTTGGGGGAGAATCACCCCACCCTAGGGAGCACCAGTACCCGCCAGGCTGTGGGTGCTCTGGCACAGATATTTGGGGTGAAAAATTCACCCTCCAAACCTGCCCAGGGGGAACTGGAGCCAGGGACAAGAGGGGAGCCTACGGGGCAAAGGCTCCCAGCCAGGGGCACAGAGGGAACCCTAAGAGGAGAAAGAAAAAGGAAAAGAGCAAAGGTTCTGGGGGCACAGTGGGAGCCCTGGGGCAGCAAAGGCTCCGAGCCAGAGGGGAGCACCAGGGGGCAAAACGGTGTGGAAGAGGAAGGCTCTGAGCCAGGGGTACAGGGGGAGTCCCTTGAGGGGGGGCTCCAAGCAGAAGGCAGGGGGAACCCGACGGTGGGAGCTGGCTCAGAGTCAGAGGCAAGGGGGAGATCCTGGGGGCAGGGAGGGGGGAAGCAGCAGGAAGCCCGGGGGGGAAGGGAGAGCCTGGAGGAAGGGGCAGAGTGGAGTCCAAGTGAGCTGGATCAGAACCGGAGGGGAGGCTCCGAGGGGATGGAGAAGGTGAGCCGGGGTGGGAAAGGCTCGGAGTCGGTAACACACGTGAGCCCTGGGGGGAGGCTCCGAGGGAACGGAGGAGGGAAGCCCCGGGGGGAGCCCGGGCATTGGGGGAGGCTTGGGGGGGCAGAGGAGAGCCCGGGCTGGTGGGGAAGGCGCCGGGGGGAGCTCGGGGAGCGCTGGCTGGGAGACTGGGGCAGAGGAGAGCCCGTGGGGGAGGAAGGAATCGAGCTCGGTGGAGGCTGGAACGAGAAGCAAGGGGAGCCCGGAGCTGCGGGGGAGGCTCCGAGTTTGGGGCAGGAAAGAACTCGGGGGGGGCTGACTCGGGGCTGGGAGCAAAGGGGGAGCCCGCGGGGGCGCCGGCGACTACCGGAACCCGGTGGGGGCTGTGTGTCCCCTACCTGGTGGTGCGTCTCGTGCTCCACGTTGCGCCCGTTGACCTCGACGAGGCGGTCCCCGGCGCGCAGCCCCGCGGCCTCGGCGGGGGAGCCGGGCTCCACCCTGCGGATGAACTGCCCGCTCTTGCCCTTCTCGCCGTGCAGGTGGAACCCGTACCCGCTCTCCCCCTTCACCATGCGGCACAGCCGCGGGCGCAGCGGCTCCTTGGCCATGGCCGCGCCGGGCGGGGGCGGCGGGGGGAGCGCTTTATGGGCGGGGGGCGGGGCGGGGGGCGGGGCTCGGGGCTGCCTTTGCGTTTGGGCTCGGGGCTGGACTTGGGTAGGCTTGGGGCTGGGTTTGATGGGGCTCGGGGCTGGACTTGGGCTCGGGGCTGGGCTCGGGGTGCTGCGCGGGGGCGGGGGGCGCCGGGAGCGCGGCGGGCGGCAGCGGGAGCGGGCGGAGCCGGGGCGGGGCGAGGGAGGGGGGGTGCGTGCGGGGCTGGCACCGGGATCGGGACTGACACCGGCATCGGGATCGGCACCGGCGTCAGGACCGGGATCGTCACTGACAGCAACACCAGCACCGGGATCAGCACTGACACCGGCACCGGGATCAGCACCAAGATCAGCACTGACACCGGGATCGGTACCGGGATCAGCACCGGGATCGGTACCGGGATAGGTCCTGACACCGGCACCGGGATCAGCACCAGGATCAGCACTGACACCGGCACCGGGATCAACACCAGGATCAGCACTAACACAACACCAGCACCGGGACTGGTACTGGGATCGGCACTGACATCAACACCGGACAAGTGCCGTGTGGACGGAACCAATGGATCCCCGGGGCCAGTGGAGCAGGGATGCTCGGGGCTGATCACAGCTTCCCAGGCTCATGGATTGGAGCCCCCTGGGACCATCCCAGGCTTGGGTCCATCTCCAGGTGCCACAACCCCCCCCCCCCGCGGTGCCTCAGGGAGCCCCCAGGCTGGAGGCAGCTCCACGGGCAGCTGGTCAGAGCCCACCACTCTCCAGGGCAGCTTAGGCAATGCCAAGACACAAACCCACTGAGCTGGGTCCCCCTGCATCTGCAGGCCAGGCTCCCGATTCCTGCTCCTCTCCAGGTTGGGGTACCTGACCATCCATAGGGCAGCGCAGCTCTCCAGGACACAAGCAAGGACTACCCGGTGAAGGGGAGGTGATGGGGAGCAGGGCCTGGAGTAGAGGTTGCTCATCCAGAGAGAGTTCATCCCTAACTGCTAGGATGTCCTGGGAGGCCCCACTCTGCAGATGGAAGGACACAGCCCTGCAGCTCCTGGGCCCACCCAGCTCATGACCACAGGGAGCTGTGGAGTTCCTTGTGGGATATCCCTCCAGTCTGGCCCACATGGAGCTTCTGGGCTGATGCACTTCATATGTTCACATGAAAGAGCCCAGCAATGCTTTGTGTTCCTCTGTATGCCAGGCAGGGGTTGGGGTTTATTAGTGGGGAGCTCTGCCACTCCAATCCATAATGTTCCTGGTGGGGAAAGGCTCCTCTCGATCCCGGGTGCCTCTGTGGAGAGGCCGTCCAGGTTTCACCTGGAATGAGTTTGTTTTGGTGAAACACAAACATCTTCACCCTTTTGCATTCCTGGTCTTCATTTCCTTGAAATCTCTTACAAGGAGGAAATGATCCTGATTAATTGTCCCAGCACTGGCGCTGTGTGTCAACGTTCCCATGTCACAGGTTCTCTCGCTCTCCTCTGGGGCACTTCTTCCTCGACTGTTTCCCTGCCCCACTTTTATAGAGCAGTGGCCAGCTTTAGGTGGTAAATACGACTCCAGAAACCACTATAGGACAATCACAATCCTAAAACCCACAATATTCTTTATCTCCAGGTATGATTCCTCCCCCCGCATTTCCCACTTTGACCTTGCACTCGTGAAGAGCGTGCAGCATGGCTGGGGGGTGGGTACTGGTCCCTAGGAGCATTGGTGCTGTGCTGTGACGTGCCCACTCCCAGCCCTGGCTCTGGTTTGCAGCTAGTGAGGTCCCACCAGGAGGATGGAGGAGTGGCTGAGGAGCAGCTGAGGGGCCTGGGTTTAGTCTGGAGAAGAGGAGGCTAAGGGGAGACCTCATTGCTGTCCACAGCTCCCTGAAAGGATCTTGTGGTGAGGTGGGTACTGGTCTCTTCTCCCAAATAACAAGTGACAGGATGAGAGGAAATGGCCTCAAGTTATGCCAGGGGAGGTTTAAATTGGATATTGGGAAAATTCCTTCACTGGTAGAGCAGTGAGGCAGTGTCAGAGGCTGCCTAGGGCAGTGATGGAGTCACCATCCCTGGAGGGGTTCAAAAAGCATGTGGACATGGCACTTTGGGACACGGTTCAGTGGGCACAGTGGGTCTGGGCTGATGTTTGGGTTTGATGATCCTAGAGGTCTTTTCCAACCTTAATCATTCTATGATTCTATGATGCCGGCCATCTGTGCTCCAAGGCGCCTTCGCCTTCTGCTGTGCTGTAGAAGCGCTGAGCTCAGCACAAAATCTTGGGTGACACAAGAGGAGGCTGATGAGCCAGGAGATTCGGAGCCTGTTTTATTTGCTGTCTAAGGCAAGCATTCCCTTGAGCCTCTTTGTGGAATCCCGAGGCTTTTTATCAGCCTGGAGGAGTGCGAATAATTGATTTTTCCACTCAGTGGCCAAACCAAAAAAAATGGAGGGAAGGGGGAGGAGAAGGAATTGTTTCAAGTTTATTGGAACAAAAAACTTTTTCTTTCTATTCATGCAATAAAAATGGGAGGGAGAAAATCTTTTGGGTGGTCAAAATATTTTAACTCTTATGAACATCTTTTTAAAGGTGTTGGTGGTTTACAAAATGAAATGCAGGGGAATTACTACTTCAAAAAGCTGAAAATGGGCTGTTTGAATTTTAAAAAAAATCTTATTTTCTTTTGGGCACAAGCATTTTCTCAGGCGTGACCTGAATTTGTTGATTTTTTCCCAAACTCAGTGTCCCCAAAAGACGTGTTTTTTCCCCAAAGGCATCTATTCATTGTAGAAAAATTAAGGAGGGTCAGATATCGAGTGTCCCTGTCTGGCAAGAGGACCTTAATGATGCTGTGATTCTATGATAATCCGTGCCCACTCAGTTTTTTTTGCAAGGCAGGTGAGAGGTCAGGGTGAGGGGCTCTGGAAGGGAGAGGATTATCTGCTGGGGACGGAGTCACTGAGCTGTGCTGGTGCTTCCAGAGGAATGACCGGTTTCATAGGTGCCTTTGGACCATCTCCCACCAAAGAGGCGTTTTGACCCAAAGGATACAGGGTTTCAAGACACCAGGAGCCCAGTGTCTCTCTCGTGGCTCCACCTCGTGCCTGCTGGACTGGCTTTGGACAGACCCTGCTCTCCCTGACTCTCTCCTGGAATGGGGTCACTCTGCTGTGCGTGTCCTGCTCGTCTTGGAGCTCCACCAAAGGTAGGGGGAGGGCAAGGAAAAGGCTGGGTGCTGCCGGACACCCCTCCCTTTGGCTTTCGTGAGACACCGCTTTCCATCTTAGCCGTGGGAGCAGCTGGCAGGGAGATGGTCATCCTCCCTCTCAGCCTTCTCCTCCTCAGCCCATTCTAACTGGTGTTCATCCACCTCCTGCTCCACTCCCAACATTCAACTACGGAGCTGGAGCTCATGGGGCTGGTTCCAGCTGGGCTCCACATCCCAGGAGACCCTCAGCACCACACCTGGGTAAGGAGGAAGCCCTGGTCCCTCTGCCCAAGCTCCAGGATATCCCCGTGTCAGCCGCAGTGTTTGAAGGTCCCCGCTGGGAGCTGCAGAGAGTGTTGCTGCTGCAGTAATTAGCTCTGGCTATTAATAAATGAAGTCTCGGGCTTTCTGTCTGGCATGGATGTGGCTGTGCTCATTCATCTCTTCTTTTGCCATCTCTTAGTGCAAGGCTGCTGGGTCCTGGTTGCTCTAGGGAGCAGTGGCTTTCAAGGAGCAGGGAAAGGCTGATGATTTATTGGCACTGCCGGAGGAGCTGGGAATGAGAGGAGAGCTCATAAAAAGCCCCGTCTCATTTTCTCTAGGCCTCTGTGTGTGGCACTATTGAGCTGTAAACATTTTCTAGGTTAGATTTATAGAGAGAAGGAGAACTGATCATTAGGAGGATTAATGATATGCTTTGTGTGTTGTGAAATACCAAAAGTTCAGTTACGCTGCTGAGAGCTGGGAGATCCCTCTTGCACAAGCTGCCAGGGAGGAATCTGCCCAGGTCCTTTATTGTTTGTGAGCAGACAGCAGTGCTATCAGTACCAAGCCAGAGGGGGCCCAGTGGCACTTGGTGCTGGGCAGGTGGAGAGCTGGTGGTGATCCCTGGCCAGGCTGGGCACACTCAAGACCTCTCATGCGCCTACACGTCCATGGACAAAGGTGCAAGTGAGGATGGTGCTCTTGTACCCCAATGCTGTGCGAGCTGCCCTGCTCCACACCCACTGTACCCCCACAGCACAGGCACCCCACTGCCTGCAGGGTGACAGCCCCACCGCTGGCCACCGTTTTCCCCAGAAAAGCTGAAACGTCTGTAAAGGAACTTGCTCCTGGAGAGGCTGGTGTTGGCACAGCTCATTTCCCGAGCTGGGTGCCAGTGGGTGCTGGTGCCATGCTGTTGTGTCACTGTGCCTGCAGGGCACAAGGACCTGGATGCAAGAGCAGTACCAAGCCCTCCAGCTGGCTTTGAGCTCCCCATCCTCGTGAATCTCCAGCAGCACCCATTCCTGAGACCAGCCATCCCTGACAGCACGCATCCCTGACAGCAACCATCTCTGAGACCACCCATCCCTGGCAGCAACCATCCCTGAGACCACCCATCCCTGACAGCAACCATCCCTGAGACCACCCAGCAGCACCTATCCCTGGAAGCACCTATCCCTTGGAGCACTCATGCTTGGCACCACCCATCCCTGAGACCACCTAGCCTTGATGGCATCCATTCCTGGCAGCACCCATTACCATCAGCAGCCATTCCTGGGAGCACCCACCCTGGGCGAGGTGGCAGCAGACAGCACAAATGAGCATGCCTGCAGCAATGCCAGGGTGCTGGAGGGGACCTCCTGCTTGGGGAGGAATGCACCCACGAGGTCCCTGCCAGCGCCCAGCTGGGCAGGCAGTGCTGCTGTCCAAGGAAAGCATCGGTGTTGCCTTGCACTGTGCTCCACCACAGTGGCGTCCTCTCCCACCAGAAGAAGCAGACTGGCGTTCCACACCACCAGATATGGGAGCTGAACCCGGGCGGGGGTGGCCTGAGCAGCAGAAGCACCTCGGGAGGCTCTTGCAGGGCTGGAGGTGGACAGAGATGGGGGCTTAGCTTCACCCAGCTGGGACAGCCCAGCTTGGCAGCCCCTGGAGCTGGTAGCACAGCCTGTGTGTGCCAGAGTTTCAGCATGACCACACCTGCTTTAATCCTACTGAGCTATGAAAGTCATGGCCCGGGCTATGGGGTTTGGAAGCATCAGCTCTTCTGCCAACATGTCCACCTCTGGATACCACCCCAGCACCCAGGTGACCCTGAGAGGGCCGGGATCCTTCCTACAACATCATCTTGATATGAGCAAAGGGCCAGGGATGGGATGGGATGAGACGGGATGAGGCCCCCAGCAGATCCCAGCTCAGCGCTAGGTCCCACAGCCCTGGGCTCCCTGCAGGAACGTCCCGAGTCATCACAGGGTATTCAGCCCTACCCAAGACCTTTCCATCTCCAGCCACCACCGCACCCATCAGGGGTCATCTGCCAGAGGGGGACTTGGACCTGGCCTGGTTCAGCCCCAGCCGCCCACATCCTAGCAGGGTGAGGAACAAATTCTGGGCAGAGCCTACAATGGAGGAAATTTCTTGGGGAGTTTTCTTTCTCCTGGTGTGCACAGGGCCCTGCAGCCATTGTACGTGCATGGGTCAGCCCTGGTATGAGCTCACAGTTCCTGTTCCAGATGCTGCCTTACTCAAAGCCCTCAGTCCCGGTGTGCCCGGCTGCCTCAGTGGACGCTGCTGGTCTCCTGGGAGAGGTCAGAAACTGGGAAGGAAAGGGAGCCGCCCTGGGCTCAGGCCGGGTTAGGGTGGGACGTCTTCCTGCCAGCCACAGCCCCTGGGATTCGTCTACCTCTTGGACTGGAACAAAATACATCCACTGGTACGGCAGGATGGGTGACGGCCACCCCGTCCGGGAACGCCTCACTGTGGCAGCCAGCCCCAGCTCCAACTGGATCTGCAGAGCTCCCAGGAGGAACCTGGGATATGGACCTGGACTAGGAGCAGGAGGCAGCTCCAAACCCACATGAGCTGCACATGGACTCAGTACCTGGGAGGACCCCCATCCCTGGAGGTGTTTAAAAGATGGGCAGACAAGGTGCTCAGGGATGGTTTAGTACTGGACAGGTATGGTTGAACTTGATGATCTCAAAGGTCTTTTCTACCCTTCTGTGATTCCATGATTCTATGACTCTAATCCAGAGCAGCAGGACAGAGCTCACAGCCCCTCCTGAGCCTCAGGTCTTGCCTGGGGCTGTGCAGGCAAAGGAGCACTCATGGGAGCAACTCCCCTCTCTGCAAGGGTGCAGGGATGGGGACATGGTGGTGGGGCTTGTCCTCACCCTGGTTGCAGCTCGCCAACCACCCCACCCCCCATCCCCTGGCATCGATTCGGCCACAAGATGGCATGGCAAAGCCACCTGGTGCCACTGTACTGCCAGTACCCCTGCCCCCTGCCCACTGTCCCACAGCTGCAGTGACCTGCTTGGACACGGTGGAAGGGGTGATGTGTCCCACCATCATCTGGGAGCTTCCAATCCCCACACACGTTCCAGAGCCCAGCGAGGTGCTTAGAATCACTCCCCTCGTCTGCAGTTACCCTGCACAAAGCTGCTCTGGGGAGATCTGGGGGCACCAGGACCCTGACTGGGACAGGACCTGATGTGCTCCTGCAGCTCTCTATCTGTCCATGATGCCCCCATAAACTTCCAGCCCCCTGCTTTGTTCCTGGACACAGATCCATCCCATGGCAGGCAGGGACACAACATCCTCCCCAAGAATTGCTGGGGCTGCATTCCATCCTGGGGTGTCTGCAGTAGCCAGGACAGGGGGACTCCACGGTCCAAGCTGTGGGGTCCCCACGATCCCTCACAAGAGGCAGACAGGAGCATGGTGTTTCCTCCAGAACAGTCTTTCAGAAGGGATTAGATTAATGTCCATCAGGGATGGCTGGGTCCTGCCCTGAGGAGGGAAGGGTAATTAAGCGCCTCCTTAAGCTTTCTTCTATTTTATTGGTCTCGTTGACCCCTGGAAAAGACTCAGACCTCACTGGAGAGCAGGGAGCCCAGAGGAAGTGAACAGCCCTGGTGGGGAATCGGCTAGTGCTTCTCAACGGCAATTAGAGTACAAAGCAAGAAGTGAAGAGCCTGTAGTTAACTGAGCATCCCGTGGGTTTTGGAATTGGTGTATACAAGTGGTTCTTCACAACAGACGAGGGTGGAAGAACACACTTGAGTCGTATCTCCCATCACCTCCAATGCAAAGGTGTCCTTCATGTTTTCTACCTCATTTTATCAATTCTCTCCAGGGAGGGCATCTCGACGGCCACTCCATGGGATGACTGGTACCTTGGCAGGCCCAGCCCTTCCCAAGTGCCACTGCCTAATGGGCTCTTGGCAATCCTGGCACTGGCACAGGTTGCCCAGAGAAGTCGTGGCAGCCCCATCCCTGAAGGTGTTCAAGGTGAGGTTGGATGGGGCTTTGAGCACCCTGATCCAGTGGGAGGTGTCCTGACCCATGGCAGAGGGGTTGGAACTGGATGGGCTTTGAGGTTGCTTCCAACCCAAACCATTCCACGATTCCTATGATTCTGTGATTTACCCCACATAAGCACCGCAAAGAGCAGAAATTGAAAAATCACAGTGGAGAAGGGAAAGGGGGTCATGGAGAGGAAAACTATTGGGAATCAACTGGGAAAAGATGATCCATCATGGGGTTTACAGCACCTAAATCCTCCCCAAGCACTGGTGAGGGCTGAGGGCAGCCCCTGTGTGCATAGGGCAGGGCTCGGCATGCACCCAGCTTCTCTGACAACCACCCATGGGGATTCTCCCCTATGATCCAAACCAAAGGCAGCACAAACCCTGCCGTCCCCACTCCCTGGTCGGCTGCAGGGCTTGGTAGAAGCAGGCGTTCACACAGGAGGGGTGGAAACAGCTTTTTGCCAGATTTCCTGCAAAATCCTCCAGTGCAGGCGGTGTGAGCTCAGCGATTCACAGGAGCCACACTCCGACCACAAACCTCAGCTTTCTGCAAAGCCCAGATCCCTCCCTCTGCACGGTGTGCTCCTGACCAGCCCTGAGGCTTCTCCCTGGTTTAATGGGGAATAACATTTATTTTTATCAGTGGATACACAGACAAAATTAATCTCAAGCAAGGCAAATAAAGGACTGGAAGGCAAAAGAAGGACTCACAGAGCTTTGCTCAGCCCAGCCCAGGAAAGGTTTCTAATGTCATCTTTGTTGACACTTCACCTGGCAGCAGCTCCGTGACGGGCAGTAAAAGAGATTTACTGTAAAGCTGCTGAAGGAATTGTGTCAAGAAGTTAAATCATGCCAGAAAAATATGGGAGTGACCCAAGGGCCAGCCCTGCACGGAGCAGCACTGCTTTATAAAAAAAGAAAAAGTCAAAAATTCCTTTGATTGATTCTCATTTTAATGAGGGAAGGTTTGCAGGGAGCAACCAGTACTGGTTTGGACCATGCTGCAAACAAGCCAGTACAGAAGTCTAAAAATAATAAACAAAAATAAATATCTTCCCTGTTAACTTCTCCCCAAGTTCATAGCACGAGGTTGACCTGAAAACAAGATGAATTTGCCACTGTGCCTCGGCAGAGGCAATGAAAAATCAGTTTTTTTGGAATGCAATTGTCTGTGTGGTTTCTGAGAGGTCCGAGTACCAGGGAGCCACTGATGTGATGCTTCCTCGCCAGCCAAGGGGAATGGTTTCCACCCCGGGCAGTCCAACACTCCTCAATCATCTCAACTGGCACCCCTTCAGTGGCTCAGAGCCACGGCTTCAAGCGGGAGAATCTGAAACGAGACAAGAGGATGGGTTATTCATGGAATCATCACAGAATCATGGAATGTTTTGGGTTGGAAGGGATCTCAAAGCTCATCCAGTTCCACACACCTGACATGCGCAGAGACATCTCCCACTGGATCAGGGTGCTCAAAGCCCTACCCTTGAAAACCTGAAGGGACGGGGCAGCCACAGCTTCTCTGGGCAACCTGGACCAAGGCCTCCCCACCCTCACAGGAAAACATTTCTTCCTAAGATCTCATCTCAATCTCCCCTTCAATCTTCAGATGAAAACTGTTCCCCTTGTCCTATCCCTGCACTCCCGGATCAAGCACCCCTCCTCAGCTTTCCTGTAGCCCCTTTCAGTACTGAGACGCTGTTCTGTGGTCTCTCCAGACCCTTCTCTTCTCCAGGCTGAACAACTTCAACTCTCTCAGCCTGTCCTTGGATCATCTCTGTGGCCTCCTCTGCTTATTGCTCCAATAGATCCATGTTCTTCCTGTGCTGTGGACTCCAGAATTAAAAACAGGACACAGGACACCAGAGGAGAGTAGAGCATCCAGCTGTGAACCCGAGTACCACCACCCTGCTCTGCCCCACACCTCCCTTCCCATGTGGAGCTGAATTTCTCCCTGTATGGCACTGCACCCCTGGTGCATTGCGATATTGCTGAAATGCTCCCCTCTGTGGGCTCAGTTCCTGCCTGTGGTGACTGCAGAGTCCCTTTCTGCCACCGGGCAGCAGGCCAAACACCACACAGAAACTGTAAATGCCAGGCTTGGATCTGCCTGAAGCCTCCTGTAGAATTTCTGCTGGGATGCACACACAGATGCAGATCCAGAACCCTGACGGTGGTACCGCCCCGGCTGCGGAAGGTAATGGGGTCTGGGCTGATTGACCTGTCTGGGCTTTCCCAAAAAGATATGAATCCCAAATTTCCTTGCAAAAAAAAAAAAAAAAAAGGAAGCCAGGGAAGAACCCAGCTACGTGTTTCAGGGCAGATCCAACAGCTAAAAGCCTCCGTCGATTTCAGCTGGATTTTGGCTGCAGTTTCGCATAAGAGGAAAGAGATTTCATGTCTGGAATCAGCCCTGGGCCAAGTCCCACGAAGCTGGGCTAAGCCTGAGCAGGCAGGGAGAGAGGTCATGTGAAGCGGGCACCCTGGAGCACCTCAGCATTGTAGGACACGGGACACTGCTCTGGCACTGGCAGCTCAGTCCTGCAGGGTGCATGTTTGTGAGGCACCAAATGGGGAGCACATAAATCATCTGGCTCCTTTTTCTGCCCTAAAGCCAGAGGGCAGCTCCTCCAAACACATCCCATGGGTGAAGGAACAACATCCTCGACTCCCAGTCTACTTTGCTGGGAGAAACATACCTTGGGCTTGGCTCAGCCCTGACTCGTGCTTGAGCAGCAGTGACGGGGAACCCGGGCTGTCCCACAGGGTCCGGGCTCTCCTGCTCCCCCCATCCTCCCAGGACAGCCAGATGGGGGTGCAGAAGGTGATTTAGGCAGCTCCCCACAACTGGATGATAGCATAGGGCAGCCCAGCTCTCTGATTGGGGCATTCCAAAACCCTGATGCCTGAGGGATGGGAAATGGCAGTAAGGGACTGTGAACCCCCTGTTCAGACCCCTCCAAGGCTCCGTGCACTCCCGTCAAACCCCTCCAGGGCTCCGTGCACCCTTGTGAGATCCCGCTGTGCATCGCCGTTAAACCCCTCCAGAGCTCTGTGCACGCCCATTATTCCGTTAAACCCCTCGGTGCACCCCTGTTAAACCCCTCCAAGGCTCCATGCCACCCCCGTTACCTGGTAAAACCCCTCCAGGGCTCCGAGCACCCCCGAAGCTCCGCGCACCCCCGTTACCCAGTGAACCCCCTCTGTGCACCCCCGTTACCCGGTGAAACCCTTTCAGGGCTCCGTGCCCCCCTGACATCCCACTCCCAGTCCCCTGCGATGTCCGATCCCGCCGGGGTTACCTGTGCCCGTCGGGGCGCGGGCGGGGTTCGGGGGGGCCCCCAGCCCCATCCCCGCCGGAGCAGGCGCTGCAGGAGGCGGCGGGGGCCAGGATGTGGGGCGGGATGCGGGGCGGGATGCTGGGTGTCCCCGCCGAGACTGCCCAGCGGCTGCCGGGCGGGTGGGGGTCCCGGGGGTCCCTGGGGGGGTTCTGCCGTCAGCTCCCGGCGCCAGAGGTAGGGTGAGCGGCGGACCCCCATCAACAGCCCCGAGGCTCGCCCCACCGTGTGGTACCGGGGGCTGGCGACGTGCTTGTACCAGGCTTCCGCCGGCGGCAGCAGCAGCCCCAGCAGCACCAGAGCCCCCCAGGCGCCCCCTGATAGCCGCCCCCCCGCCATGGCCGCGGGCAGGGGCGCACCCCGGCCCCGGGAGCCCCGCACAAGGCTACCCCGTGCCCGCTCCCCGCCGCTTTATAGCGGGGACGGGAGGGGCGCCCCGCGGCCCCGCCCCGGCAGCCCCCGGCACCACCACCTCCTGCTGCCGCCTACAGCCCCCCCAGGCCTCCCCCCGCAGACTCCTCCCGGGAGACGGCATCCTCCTCATGGTCCCAAGCATCCCGAGCATCCAGAGCATCCTTGAGCATCCTTCCTATGGTCCCAAGCATCGCTTCCATCCTTCAGCATCCTCCCCACGGTCCTGAGCATCCTGTGCTTCCTTCAGCATCCTCCCCATCGCCCCGGGCATTCCTTCTGTCTTTCCACATCCTCCCCATGGTCTTGAGCATCCTCCCTATTACCCCACGCATCCCTCACAGACTTTAGCATTCTCCTCAGGGCCCTGAGCATCCCTCCATCCCTGAGAGTCCTCCTCTTGGCCTCAAGCACCCCTCCCATTCTCTAGCATCATCCCCGCAGCCCTGAGCATCCCTCCCATCCCTGAGCTTGTTCCTCTTGGCCCCAAGCATCCTTCTGCAGCCCTGAACATCCTCTTTCCTGCCCCAAGCATCTCCCCTCCAGCCCTAACCACCTGGTGATGGCTGGGGATCCAGTGACACTATCCCTGTGGCCTCTTGCTGACAACCTCTTCATGTTGCCTGGATCAAAATCTTGTGACCACAGAGTGTGAGATATTTTGGAGGGATGCAAGGAGCTGGGTGTTCTGCTCCCCTCACCATCTGGGGTCCTGCAGTGGACAGGAGTGAGCAGCCACTTTGCACTTTCTTCTATCAAAGCTCTTCAGCCCATTTGCCATGGATTTGTCAGGCTGCTCTCCTTCCTCTCCTGCATCTCAGTTCTTCTCACATAGGGTATTACCATGAATTTGCCATTCTAGGCAGGTGACTTTCTCCCCAAGATTTCTTAATAAAGCAAAGCAAGTCAAATTTGTGCTCATCAGGGAACAATTCCAGTGCCTCTTGTTTATTAGCCAAGTTCTTGGATTCATACACTGAACTATGACAAAATAATTTCTTTTTTCAGGCCACACAGCAACTTGATTAATTTAATTCTCAGCATCTCACATGCAACTGTGTGCCCATTTCTCCTTGGTATCATTCGAACGTGCTCGCAGGGAATCTGATCAGCCTGTCTCCCACCGCCAGGCTCCCCATCTCTTTACTGGCACCCATCCATCCCCACCTTCTCATGCCCAGCAGGTGAAAGTCACCAGCAGTGAAGCTTCCTCCATCAGCCCAGCCTGTACACGTCAGTGCTCTGTGGCCCCACTCAGGCACAGGGACATGCTTGCACATTCAGTCAGGAGACAGACCCAAGCTGGGGACTCCTCGGTGCAGGCGAGTGGGTTCTAGTCCTTTCAGCAAAGCAAGGATCTCCACCTGGAGATGCCAGCACCTTGGGGACAGAGGGAGCAGGGATGGGGCTGGGGGCGCAAAGGAAAGGGCAAAGCAGCAGTGAGGCATAAGGAGATGTAAGAGGGTCGGTGTCTTAAAACCAGCCTCACGATTTCCCTCTTCTGGGAAGGCTGTGAGTGAGTGAAATTCCCAGTGGGGTAGGAAGGTGATCCTGGTCTTTTCCCAAGCAGAGTGCTGGAAGTTACGTATGTGCAGAGCACAACTCATTCCTGTTAATGAAGCTGACCCAGAGAGTCCAGCTCAGCCACGGCCCAACTTCTTGGAAGCACCCAGGCTTACAGTAAGGATGAAGCTGGGCTCCCTTCTCCCTCCGAGCGGATCACTGACGGATGGGCTATTTCTGGTGCCCTCTGAGTGCTCTGGATGTTACGAACAGCCGCACCACTTTCATGTTTCAACAAAGCCATTAATGAATGGCATGGGTACAACACACAGGCAATTGCAGCGCATCCCTCCCTGGTCACCGAACCCCAGGTCACGATGGGACATGTGCTGCCAGCTTGATATCACTCCACAAAAAGCCATTACGATTCCTTCTCCCTCTGAGGGACGGCACAATTCTGAACAACCTGGTGCTCAGTCTGGAGGAGGCAGAGCCTTGTTCCTGCCTCTGCCCTTCTTCCCAAACAAACAGGCAGGACCAGCAGCCTATTATTTCACCACAGCATCATGGGCTCAACCTTCCCACCCAGGAGGTGAAGATTTCCTCATTCCTAGAGATCTGCCTGAAGTGCCTTTTACATGTATTTTTGGCATGACTTCAACTACTTGTCACATTGACAAACTCCCAGGGAACTGAGCTGAACTCTTTCCTCCCAGCGCATTGAGTGATTCCCACTTTCAGGCAGCCTGTTGTGTCAGGAAGGTGCCTGGAGATCCTGCAGGTGGGTCCAGCCAGGCTTCAGCGCTCAAACAGAGTGCATGCTTCCTATCCCAAGCAGTTTTAAATATCTTTTGAATGAAACATCTGACAAGAAATTTGTCTCGTATTTATATCCTAAGTAGCTAATATATAATTTAGGATTCCTTTTTCTTTTGCAGAAGCCAAAGCTCCCACAAACACCATGGATCTGTGCTGCTCTGAGGTGGTCTTCATGCCAGCACACATTGCCAGCTCTTGGAGTTTCTCCTCCACCAGCACGCCAAGTCCTTCTCTTCGGGGCTGATCCAAATCCATTTTCTGCCCAGCCTGTAATTGTGCTTGGGATTGCCCTCACCTAGGTGTTGAACCTTGCACTTGGCCTTGTTCAGCCTCATGAGGTTTGCACAGTCCCACCTCACAAGCCTGTCCAGGTCACTCTGGGTACCAGAGCACAAACTGGAGTTTCAGTCTGAAAAACTGCCCAAGGGGGATGAGCAGCTGGCAGCACCATGTCTTAAAACCCTGCAATAAACCCAGCTGAGCTCTCTCAGAGCCACGAGTCTCTCCCCAATTTAATGCATTGTGCTCTCGCCTCCCACCACACACATTACTGAACCCATTCAGGATTTGTGGCTTTTGAGAATGATATAAATGAATTTGATGTCCCAGAAAGAGGCACTTGAAAAATAAACCGGTGTGGTTTAATGATAGCATTTTCCACATTTTTATTATAATGACTCTGGTGTTTATTGGAAGGTTAGTGACTCAGCTGAGCATGAAAACAAAGCAATTGAGGAGGCCAGCCCTGGGCATTAATGCTTGTTCTCTACATGACACTTCTTGGCCATTTGGTCCCTGTAGCATCTCCTTGTGGGAGTACAATGAGAGGATCAAGGCAACATCGTTCTGGATGAGGAGCCTCGTGCACACAGGTACAGTGCTCACCTTCTCCACACTCTGCAGGCTCACACTGCCTTTCTTCTTTAGGATCATCCTGGGTTTCAGGTTGGGAAACTGAGATGGAGAGAGTTCAAGTGGGTTGCCCAAGACCACACAAGAGAATGGCCAGTCTGGCCAAGTAACAGAGCCTCCTGCTCCAGGGTCCTTCGCCTGGAGACTGTTGGGCATTGTGTTCCCACACAGGGCACAGGTTTGCCTCAGAGCAGTTGAAAGGCAAAAGAGGCTGCACTGCCACAAAATCTGCTGGAGGCACAAAAAATGGCAAACGAGCTGACATCTGAGGCTGCCTCAGCGATGAGTTTCGCTCCTTGTCCCTTGTTGGGCAGTGCCATGCTCATCCCAAAATGGGGCAGAGCCACGTTTATCCCGAGCTGGTGCAGAACACTGCTGCTGCAAGCAGGAGTTCTTCAGAAAAGGTCTGAAGCTCAGCATCTGGACAACCTAGTACTGAAGGTTCCACCTTAAAGGTGAGCGTGATGAGAACCCTGTCTGGCTGTGCAGGAGGTCAGGGGCTGGGTGATCACTGCCTCATCTCTGCCTGCTCACCCAATTTATGCTGTTCACCCTTCACCTACTTTCCCAATCCCCACCCCTTGCAACCTCGGAATGAGTGAAGACTTAATGGCAAGAAAAAAGTATTCCCACACATGTGGCTCAGCAAACTCCAATGCTTTCCAACACCCTCCCCACTGCTGAGTTTTCCTGGTGAATCAGAACGCGAGCACTTTCCTATGGAGCGTGGATGAGCCACTTAGCGAGCAGGACCCAAGCGGGCTGGATCCCTTGGGTACGTTACTGACAGCACCCCAGGCAGATACTCCCAGGAATAACAACTACCTTCACCATTTTCTTGCATCTAGAGTGTGCCCTTGTGTAATAAATTCAGATTCTGGAGCGATTCCTTTCACCGGTGATTCAGAACGCGCTGATTAAATGCTATTTCTTTGTTCATCTGAAATAAAGGAGCTGTAGCTGATACAAACAAATTACAATTTCAAACTGTGAGGCAAGACATGTCTTGACTCCATGATACAGATGCTGCACATTTTGGCGGCTCTGAAGAGAACAAGGAAACAATAAGTGGTGTTTCCTCCCAATACCATAGGCCTTATTACAGTGCACTAAATGAATTATTTTACTTCTAAGAAACTACTAATTCATCACTATTTTTAGACTCACATCCTGTTTTAAGAGCTCTTTTTTCCAGGGCCCAGTCACATGGAAGTTAAACAGCGAGCAGCAAAGTCTCCAAAGGGCAATAAACTCTCTCAAATGACTTTGCTAATGGAACAAAGAGTACTGTAAATGTCACACATGATACAACAAGAGCTACAGAAACCTTTACATGAAACAACGGGTCCATTAGCACTAAGTTAAGAAATCCCCCACCAGCTGGCGAGGCTTTGGCATCGCTGTTCCCAGCCAAATGGACTTGGTTTTTTTTGCTCTGGTTCTGCAATGGAGCTCACAAAGCAGCATCCAGCTTACTAATCACACGTGCTCTCCATGCACCAATCATTGAGGGTTCCAAAGCCCCTTACCGACAATAATTAAGCCCCACCGTACCCAGCTGAGTCAGTGGAATTATTTCTGCTGAAAACTGAAGTATGGAGAGGGAATAACTGATTCATTGACTGGGGACCAGGACTGGGTACAGACCCAGGCCCTCCGTGCTGCCCACCATGCTCTGTTGGCCAGTCCTCACCCAGGCAAGCTTAATGAAGCAGTCCATCATCTTATCAGCTATGGGCATGATCCCTCACTTCTTATGTGACTCATCAACCGAGAGCCTGACTCTGAAGTGACCACAGGTGAAAGCATGAACTGTCAGGACCCATTGTGTTGCTTGTCCATCCAGCCCTGTGTTTTGCCTATTTTGCCTTCAACAGCCATGGCTGGCAGAATATTAAAAGACATTGTAATTAAACATCTCAAGCACTGTCGTCACAAAGTGACTTGGACATGACATGACACCACCAAGGAATGACGAGAGAAAAAAACAAGAGGATGGGACATGACAGCATCACCCCAGAAAAGCAGCAAGGAAGCAGCAAAGGCAAAAGTCTGAAATGTACGTAAAAGACCAAGGCAAAATGATACCATCACAGGGCTGTCTGCAGTACAAGCAGATTCCTCAGCCCTCCTATGTCATGATTCAGTCTTTCTCCTGGAAGTAAATTACAACATGGAAAGCAAGCTAATACCCCGATGTGTGAAGTGCCGAGGATATTTGGCTCCGATCTGAAACTTGTTTACTGCAAGGAGGAAAAGTTGTGATATGAATCTCTTCTTTGTCAGCTCTGAGATCTCTTAACCAAATCCCACACAAACCCAAAGTGCTCTCCTATTTTCTTGAAATTTAATTAGGTGAAGTTACAGTGTACATGCAATTATACAGTGGTAAGGTAATTGGAGCAGAGGGCTCTAAGGCATGTAGATGAGAACATTTATCTCTAAGCAAATCTGCACAGGTGGAATATGTTTTACTTGGCATGAATGCTTTGCCAGACGAAGAACTATACTTGTGAAACCCTCTGACATACCAAAAGGGAGGTGTGTTTGCAGTCCTGCTCCTGGACCTGTGCTACTGCTGGGGTTAAACACAGAATCACAGAATAGTTTGGGTTGGAAGGGATCTTACAGCCCATCCAGTTCCAAACCCCCTGCCAAGAGCAGCAACACCTCTCACTGGATCAGGGTAGTGAAAGCCTCATCCAATCTGGCCTTGAACATCTCCAGGGATGGGGAATCCACTACTACAACCATTAAGCATGGTTGAGGTTTGGTCTCAGCTCAGCCTCACAGAAGCTCTCGCAGCTCCCACCTTGCCCACTGCATCCCAATTGCCCTGTCCCCTCCAACATGTCCCATCAGAAGCTCTTCTTCCCGTTACGGAAAAGAGGGAGATCTTGCTGCTGAGCCACTTTGTTGCTGCCCATTGATGTTGGCTTCAGTAATGTTATTTGAAAATCGAGCTCTCTTGAAGTCCTCGTCCTGTTCTGGGAATTTGCACTTCACCTTGAAAGCTTAATGCTGTTCTTTCCCCTGCTGCTTCTCTGAATTCCCATCCAGGTACTATATTTTCTGTTAGCTGCACTTACCCAGCTCGTATCCTCCAACGAGCTGTCACTAAAAAAAACACTATCACTAGGCTAATGGTTATGAATGCCTTAAAATACAGCTCTGCTTCCCAGCATGTCTCTCACTCCAGACTGCAAGGATCCTGCCCCTCCTGTTCAGCTTCCCCCTCTTGAAGGAATCACTGCTTTTCAGAAAGGCTTATCTCACCAAATGATGGGGGCTTTCGCAAATAAAGATCCTAGAGGAATATTCTCTCACCAAACATGCACTTGTGCATTGGGCAAAGTGCACCGTGCCTGCTGACAAACCAAGGGAGTGAGGAATATGCCTGCCTCTCTGCAACTGGACTCCTAAATTGAAAACCAGGGTTTGGTTAATAAAAAGGTGAATAACTGGTGTGATTGGCAGTTGGAGGCTGGGATATTTCTGAAATCATAGAATCATGGAATGGTTCAGGTTGGTAGCAAACTTAAAACCCATCCAGTTCTAATTCCCCTGCCATGGGCAGGCACTCCTCCCATTGGACCAGGGTGCTCAAAGCCCCATCCAACCTGGTCTTCAATACCTCCAGGGATGGGGAAGCCACCACTTCTCTGGGCCACCTGGGCCAGTGTCTCACCACCCTCACAGGAAAACATTCTTCCTAAGATCTCGTCTAAATTTCCCCTCTTTCAGCTCAAAATCATTCTCCCCTGTCCTATCCCTGCACTCCCTGATCAGAAGTCCCTCCCCAGCTTTCCTGTAGCCCCTTTCGGTCCTGGAATGCTGCTCTAAGGTCTCCCCGCAGCCTTTTCTTCTCCAGGTTGAACAACCCCAACTCTCTCAGCCTGTCCTGTATGAGAGGCGCCCCAGCGCTCAGATGGTCTTTGTAGCCCTCTGTATTCGCTCTAGGCAGGCAAGGATCAGACCGCCCCCTAGCAGTCCCACAGGAAGGGCTGGGGTACATTTGATCCAAACCCTCTCAAGGACTCTGACCCCCACGCATTCTGAAACACCACACACGGGTTTGAGTGCACCAAGCAACCGAGCAGCAGGGAGTGCACAGAGCGAGGCAGCGCCACGTGTCCAGCCAAGCACTGCTATCCTATAGCAACCCAAACCCAGCCTGAGACAAATGAATTATGCTCACTTAAAGGTGGTGGATGGTCAGGACTGTGAATCTAAGCCTGCCCTCAGCGAGGTCCCTGTGTGAAGCCAGAGCTGCTAAGTGTCAGAGACTTAAAGTAAAATTAAGAAGTCCTGAGAAAACTGGCACTTACAATAGAAACTTTGTTGAAGGAAAACAAATTTTGCTTTTACCCCATCCACGTCAAACTGTGAATGTGAGATTAATCCAAGGTGTAACCTTTAGCTCTACACTTTGACAATATTTTAGTACTGGACTATAAATATTTGATCTGTTGCTCTCCTGAATAAAATGGATTTGCTGGGCTCATCTGCTATTATCAGTTATGCCAGAGTATATTTATTGCTGATTAAATGACTTGAAAAGCACCTTTTTCTTCTCTCATTATGTGATATTTAGCGAGTAAACATGGAAATTAGTGATCCCTGGCATCAACATTAACCCTTTATCTTGGGAAGAAAATATTTTCTGTCTGACAACTCATAGAGTTAAGGATGGAGCTCCTGAACCAGATGTCCCTGCTCACTGCAGGGGGTTTGGAACTGGATGACCTTCATGGCTCCTTCCAACCCAAATAACTCTATGTTTCTATATTCACAACACACACTGGAGTCCAGTGAATTACATATGAACACATTGCTTTATGTTGTGGGATCACACTTAGTGCTAAGATCCAGCTTACATTTGCATCACCAGAGAAATAAAAGAGCATCCTTAAATCATCACCAAAGAATGACTCAATCCATTGAAAAAGTATTATAAAAACCTCTTTGCACTGTGAAATAAATTAGCCCAAGCCCATGACTCACATACGCCGGGGCATGGGGATTTTTCAGAATAATGATGAGTTTAACTCAGGCCTTGGAAAAAAAGTTTGAGTATTGGGTTTGGGGAGTTTTTGTTCTGCTGGCAGCACCTTGTGCAATAGTATCGAAATGGCACAGAGGGGGTTTGACAGTTTACACCTGTGTGAAGACCTGGCAGACAGCTGGGAAAGCTGTGCTGGAGATGGAGCACTTTGCAGAAGGGCTGTTCAGCCCCCTCTCTGGTGTGCATGGAGTGAGGCCAGGAGGCAGGAGCTGGGGAAGCCCAGCCTTTGCCAAGGGCTGCCTCAGCAGCGTGCCAGGAACCGGGCTCTGGGGTGGTTTGGAACAATGCATGGTTGCAGGCAGAGGCCAGGGCCAGAGCTGGAAGGATTGATAACCTTCCATGTTCTTCCTTCCAAATAAACATCCCAGATCTTGTTTAAAACTGAAAACACAGTGAGAACAAGAAACATGGTTGGTGTGGTCATTCGCTGCTGGTGGAAATCTGCCTGCATCATGAATGGACATGAAACCCTCCTCTGTTCATCCCTCAGACACCAATCACAGTAAATACTGGAGCAGCAGCAAGTGTCCCATGGAGGAGCTGCCAGCAACACCTTGGAAAAGAGCCACTGCTTCCTTCTACCAAGAACACACACCCGTACCAGTGGGAACACCATGCTGGAACAGACACACTGTGCAGGACCTGCTCCCCAGCGCTGCTGGACTCGCAGCCGTAGGGCCACCGGCTGACCCCTGCCCACACAACTGGAACCCAAAAAGCACCAACTCTGGTTCTGCCTGGCCGCTCTGTCACCACGCTCCTTCTGATGAGTAATGGCACTTTTCAGCCTAATTACGCAGGTGTATTTATTATCTTATGCCTGGCCATCGTGCTGGGGTACTTGCGTAATTTCACAGACGAGTGACACTCAAGACAGCCCATTACTGTCGGCAGCCTCCACCTCATTTCATGCTAATTGCTCTCCAAAACTGTCTGATGCAGTTTGGACACAAAAACATTTTCAAAAGTATCATTAATCTGAGGGGGGGAGGAACATTTCCTGAAGTAATTACAGCCAACATCCTCAGCCATTCCTAATTATTTAATACAGCCCCTCCCAAACCCACTTTCATGTTGATTAACAGGGACATGGATTACCTGCTCAGCTTTGAAGTGTGATAAACGGATCTCTCTAACAGAAAGTAAATGTTACCTGTTGTAGCCAATGACCCAAAACATTGAAATACTTCATTCTTCTGTTTTCAAAAACAGTTATTAAACCTATTATTTTCTTTATTTTGCAGCACAGATGTTGTTAAATACTGCTGATGTTGGACATTATCATAGAATCATAGAATCATAGCTCACTACGGTTTATACGCTCCTTTGTCCTAACGTGATCATTTATACCTCAAAGAAAATGAAGAGCATCTTTTCGAATCATAGAATCACTAAGATTGGAAAAGACTTCTGAGATCATCCAGTCCAACTGTCAGCCCAACTCCATCATGCCTATTAAACCATGTCCCAAAGTGTCACAGCTACACATTTTTTTAACTCCTCCAGGGCATGGTCACTCTACCACTGCCCAGGGCAGCCTCTTCCAATGTGTCACCACTGTATCAGTGAAGAAATTTTTCCCAATATCAAACCATTTTCTAATATTTTAACTCAAAGGACAAAGAATTGGGTGAAAAGAAAGCAGATGTGAATGCCAGAAGTGATGCTCATCCACTCTTCCAGCCAGCCATGATGCATGAGCAGATCCTAGGAATGTACCATACAGTTGAATGTGGTTTGTCTCCATTCCTCTTCCTAGAAAATGCAGTTTATTTTGAGATGTTTCATTTTTAAGGGTGATCACATTGTGCAGTGAGTAACCCGAGCATTGCCCTGCCTCCTCGAGGCATGGTGCGTCCTGGAATCATTCTGCCATCATCCTCTCCCACCAGCTTGGCAGCTCATGGGAAAGGCCCACAAACCATGCTGTGTTTGTCATTCTTGGAACAGAAAGGGGCCAGGACTCAGGAGCATTTGCTAAGCAGGATGATGAGCTGCTCCTCTGGTGACACACACAATGACATGGCAGAACAACCACCTCATGCCAAGATCTTGGGGTTTCTTGAGACATTTTGGGCAGACCTTGAAATAGAATGTCCATGTTGGAGAGGAATTGGCTCCCATTTTTCACACATGGAAGGGGAAGTCACCCCATGTTGATTATTTAGTGGGAATCTGTGAGAAATAAACAAGGGTGATTCTAAAGATTGAAAAAATGTGGCTGTCTCTTTGTCTGTCCTGTCCCCAAACAAGCTTTTATGTGTCTTTAATTGACTTCCAGAGGAACATGGCTGCTGAGGCAGCACGGAGTCTGCTCTGTGCTCCTGGAGCACCCTCTCCTGTTTGAGGAGCTGCAGTTCTCACTTCAGAGCCACGCACAGACCTTTTAAACCAGAAACCAGCCCTCCAAGCCGCTGTGGAAAGCGCATTTCTTTACTAACCAACCAGACACATTGGTGATTAACTCCAGTTTGGCTCGCTTTGACACCCTGGCAGCTGTCACACACCCGGATACCAAGCGAGTGAATCACAACCTGCAGGATGTACGTGGTGCAGGTTTTGCTAACAGGCTGCGCTCCTCACACACTGACACCAACACAGCTCATTTGTGGCACTGTCCTAATGAATGTGAGATCCCATTTTCCACAGTGTTTCAAGTACACTTTTTAACAGTGTTTTCCATACTTCACATGGGCTACCAGACACCTGTGCTGTAACATCATGTCAAGAGGCAGATCTGCAGGTCTGACACATCCATCTTGGGGCTTGCAAAATCCCCAGTCACCTCAGGACCAGGGGTGCTGGGGAATGGGCCTGGGGTCCCCAGTCTCCCAACAGAGCAGGGTTCCAGTGCCCCACGGGCCGATCCTAAGGTAACACAGTGCAGGCTGCAGCCGCCCAGCCTTGCTCGGCCTCTCCTGATGATACCAGAAGTAGTTACCATTATAAAAAGTGGAATATTTTTATTTAAGCAAAAGTTATTTTTCATCTAAGTAACTGTATTTTTTTTAAAGTTAGGCAGAATGTCCCTCTGATAGCATGTTTTCTTTATCTTTTTTTTTGAAATAGTGTTTTGTCCAGATATTGTTCAATAGGAAATGATAATGCCTTGTGTTAAGCGTGGTCTGTGCTGAACAGCGTGTCTTCTACAACTGCCTCCATTTGCAATCTTTCCTTGTCTAAAATACAAGACCAGACAGTGTTGGCTGCAAATCTCCAGTTAGCAGATATTTGGCTGTTGTGAAGTTCATGACATTAAAATTAGTCCTTGGAAAGTAACAGAATATGCATAAGATTCCTGGGAAAATCTATACACGTGCATGTAAGTGGGAAATATATTCCATCCCAGCCCTGGCCTCGTAACACACGATTGATGGAAATCACTCCCTCACGCATCCTGTGCTGAATTAAAGGATGCTGCTTTCTAGAACTCCAAAAAGGGACTTTATCGTCCGGCATTTTCGCTGCCATCGGCCCCCGCTCCGCCGCCACCGCGGACGGAGCCGCCACGTGGCTCCCGCGGGCCGCCTCCCCTCGCCAGAGACCCGCGAGACGCAGCCAGAGCGCCTGCGCGCAGAGCCGCGCCAGCGCTCAGAGCCGCGCCAGCGCAGGGCTGCCGCGCCGTGGAGGGCTGCTCTGCGCGCCGCCCCTATAGGCGCGCCCTGGAGGACGCCAGTGACGTCAGGGGCGCGACGCTCTAGGCGCAGACTCGGTGGTCAGCCAGGCCGGCGCCGAGCCGCTGGGCGGGTCTCTATGGTCGGGTGCCGGGCAGAGAGCCGTGCGTTGGGGCCGTGCCGGGCGGCGCTCTAGGCCGCCTCTCAGTGGCGCGGGTGGCTGCTCGGCGGGGCCCAGGCCGCGGCGCCGCCATGGCCGCCTCGGGCTCCGGCGCGGCCGAGGGGCCGTGCGTGCTGTGCTGCGGGGAGCTGGACGTGGTGGCTCTGGGCCGCTGCGACCACCCCATCTGCTACCGCTGCTCCGTGCGGATGCGGGCGCTGTGCGGTGTGCGGTACTGCGCGGTGTGCCGGGAGGAGCTGGCCCAGGTGAGGCGGCCGGGGGGGGCTGGGGCCAGGCAGCGACCCCTGAGCAGGGCAAGGGCTGAGGGCTCCCCTCGAGCCGGGCTGGGGCCAGGCAGCGCACGACGGGCTCGGGGTGGCGGTTGGAACGGGCCAGGGATCTCTGCTTCGGGGCTGCGCCCGCCTGCCCTTTGGAGGAGCGCTGGAAACAAACTGTCGAGTTCTGGAATCCCGGCGTAAGAAGGACATGGAGCTGTTCGAGAGAGTCCAGAGCAGGTCACAAAGATCATCCGAGGACTGAAGCGCTTCCTGTACAAGGGCAGGCTGAGAGAGTTGGGGTTGTTCAGCCTGGAGACGAGAAGGCTGCGGAGAGACCTTAAAGCAGCCTCCCAGTACTGAAAGAGACTCCAGGAAAGCTGGGGAGGGACTCTTGATCAGGGAGTGCAGGGACAGGACAAAGGAAAATGTTTTTGAGCTGAAAGAGGGGAAATTTAGATGAGATCTTAGGAAGAAATGTTTTCCTGTGAGGGTAGTGAGACACTGGCCCAGGTGACCCAGAGAAGTGGTGGCTTCCCCATCCCTGGAGGTGTTGAAGGCCAGGTTGGATGGGGCTTTGAGCACCCTGGTCCGGTGGGAGGTGTTCCTGCCCATGGCAGGGGATTGGAACTGGATGGGCTTTGAGGTCACCTCCAAACTAAACCATTCCATGATTCTATGGAAACGAGATTTAAAGGCGATATATTGTTGTTTTTCAGTCAGTAGGACTGACTCCCAGTATGGGTATTATGTGGTCTTGGATGACTCGCTCATCCTGCTGCGTTCCCCACTTGACTTTAGGCTTGGGGGAGAGCATATTTTGTATTCTTTCAAGGCTTGCTCATGCTTTACGTCTGCCTCCAGTTCCTGTTGGCAGGAGGTGTCTACTGGGCGTGTGCTCCAAAAGTGATTTTCCCTCAGTTCTGATTTTCCTGACCGGTTTCTATTTCCCTGCTGACGCAACGCTGTGGGGCCCTGGTGCCAAGAGCAGGGGAGGTCGTGCCAATCCATGGCTGGGCTGTGCCGAAGGGAGTAAGGGGTCAGTGTGGTGGGGAGTTGTGCCAAACCCAAACCGTTACACACAAGTTTGTTTTTGCAGAGCTAATGCGGGGAAAACCAAACCCAAGAATAGAGCAGTCAGTGGCAGCACTGGAAGAAATATGCTGTGATGGATTGGGAAATCAGGGGAAGGTGGGGGGTGACCCAATGGCAAAAAGAGCTCCCCAACAAAACTGTTCACTTTGTGCTTGAATGGCTGGAGGGACTGCAGCTGCCAGGCTGCCTGGCCTTGAACTTCGTGGAGGCCAGAGAGTTTGGTGTGGTTTTTAGACTGAGCTTGCTGGCACCTGCATGACCTCTGTGTGCAGGGAGATAGCTCTGTGGAAGGGATTTTATTTCCTATTGTCCCTGCGGAGCCACTGCTCCGCTTCCCCTGCCTCGGGAAGAAGTGAACTGTGGTGCTGCTTGTCTCAGGGTCACAGTGGGTTGTTGGTTTTGAGAGCTTTTGAGGTTTATCATGTTGCTACGTTACACGACCTGAACTTTGGTTCATTCCACTGTCTCTTCTTCTCATTCATGAACTGTTTAAAGTGATTCTTTTAAACTGAGAGGTAATTTTTAACGGCTGGGCTTTCCTCCCCTTTCTCTGTACATGCACTAGTAACACTGCTCTGTGTGCCCCAGGGACAGAATAAAGGGTATTGGGGTGTGTAAATCACCTCAAACCTGCTGTGGAATTAATTGAATATGTGTGTAGGGCCTAAACCCGGGTCTGTATGTTTGCATAGCATTGGAATTAGCACAGGGAAGTGTGCACCAGCCACATCTCAGCCGGTGTTGTAGCGAAGAGCGTGTAGCCTGGGCTGGTCGGTGTCATAGCAGCCTGTCCGGAGGGGATGCAGCTCTGGAGATGAGCAGGACATGGTGGAGGGAACAGCAGGCAGTACCTGTTATGATGATGGGTGCTCTCAGGGATGTGTGTTGTGGCAGTGTCGCTGGGAAGGATGGCTTGTTGGCCTGTGAGCTAACCCTGATGTGTGCTTGGAGGACCTGTTGGGGTGCTCATCGTGTGTGCGGTTGTCCTTATAACTGCTGCAGGGAACTGTGCTGTGCTCTTGTGATACAATCCACTTTTCAGCAATCCATCCCTCCATTCTAACACTCACCTTGAGCCGAAGTGAAACACCTGCAATTTCACTGACATGGAATTTTTTTAGAATGGTTTGGGTTGAAAGGGGTCATAAAGATCATCCAGATTCAATCCCCCTACCATGCACAGGGACACCTCCCACTGGACCAGGTTGCTCAAGACCCCATCCAACCTGGCCTTGAACACTTCCCACAACTTCCCTGGGCAACCTGTGCCAGGGCCTCTCCATCCTCATTGTGAAGAATTTCTTCTTAGTGTCTAATCTAAATCTTCTCTCTTCCAATTTAAAGCTGTTCCCCCTCATCCTGTCACTACAGGCCCTTGTAAAAAGCTCCTCCCCAGCTTTCCTGTAGTCCCCTTCAGGTACTGGAAGGCTGCTATGAGGTCTCTCCAGAACCTTCTCTTCTCCAGGCGGAACAAGCCCGACTCTCTCAGCCTGTCCTCATAACAGAGGTGCTCCAGCCCTCAGATGATCTTCATAACTCCCTCTGGACCCGTTCCAACAGTTCCATATCCTTCTTATGCTGGGAATTCCAGAACTGGACACCGGACTCCAGGTGGGGTCTCAGGAGAGCAGAGCAGAGGGAGAATCCCCTCACTCGCCCTGCTGGCCACACTTACTAGGATTTAGCCCAGGACACAGTTGGCCTTCTGGGTTGTGAGCGCACATTGCTGGGTCATGTTGAGCTTCTCATCAGTTGGCACCCCCAAGTCCTTTTCTGCAGGGCTGCTCTCATTCACATCGTCCCTCATCCTGTATTGATGCTGGAAGTTGCCCAGTATAATGAATAATTTGAGTTAGAACCAGTTGTCACTTATTTAACACACTGAAAGTTGTGTTCTCTTTATTTTAAGCTTGATATTTCAGCAAGTTGGGTATCATTTTTGTTTTGGTTAACTTAGAAGTAGCCCCACTGTAAATAAGCTTTAAAAAAAACCCACAAAAACAGACAGAAAAGGTTGTTCCATGTTTTTTCACTCCAATAAGTGGTTTAACAAGACTAAACTATATGTGCATTGTGTAACTGAATGCTTTTATTAAGGTTGTCAGTATTTCTATATTGATGTTTTGTATTGTAAGGCCTGAAAGATGCTCAGAGGCATTTATCTCAGTCTTTTGAAGCTGGGGAGGGTGATTCCAGCTGTTCCAGAAATGTTGCTGCTACCCTAGCACTTCCCAAACTGGGAACGTGTGTTAGAGCCACCAGGCTCCCGAAGGAGGGTGTGATACCAGGAATGGCTGCAGTGTGAGGCCTGGAATGCTCAAGGGCAACAAGGAGCAAGGGGGTTCCCTTGAAAGGGGTGTGTGGTGCAAATGGTTTGGGAAGTGATGTGGGGTTTTGTTTCTGGCTTTACTGGTGGTTGAGGAAGGAAGAAACAGTGGTTTCCTAGCCAGACTGTGAGTGATGTCACTCTTCACGTGCAGAGTGTGGGTTCCTGTGTGATCTCCTGGCCAGGAGGGAGGGAGCTGTGTGCAAGACTCCTGACAGGCGTTTGCTGCAGATGGGGTGGCATTGGTTGAAGGTATTTACCCTCAGCACAGCCATGGTAGCAAAACAGATGGTAAAAGTGTTTCGTAATCCAGTTCAAAATCCAAAAACCAGGCTAGTGCAATCCACCCTCCTCTGTGCTGGCTGGATTGCTGGCAGTCGATAAGGAGCAGTCCCAGCGGCCCTGCTGACAGCTCAGGATAGTGAGCAGGGTGGGGACTGACACAGAGCTCTGCAAGCGCTCTCCAGGCCACGGCGAGTTCCAGGGTTTGTGTTGTGGAGTTTGTCTGGAATCCCAAAGGCTGTGCAGCCCTAGTGCACTCTCACTGATTCCTGTGTTGTGCTGCCTGCAGGTCGTCTTTGGACGGAAGCTCACGTCTTTCTCGGCGATAGCACTCCACCAGTTGCAGCATGAAAAAAAATTTGACATTTATTTTATGGATGGAGAGGTTTATGCCCTGTACAGGTGAGTAATGGAATCCTCTCTGTAATGTATCCTTAAGGCAGCGTGTTCCGGGCTGCACTGTGTGATACAACAGCGGGATTCTGTCCCTTGGGAGCAGAGCAGCTGCCATGTGAGTGTGACATTCACCGTGTGGTGCGAAACGCTCCGTACCAGAGCTGGCAAAGGGAGCAGCTCCTCAAGGCCAGGGTGCTGCATTCATCAGTGTGTGATACAGGAGTGTTGCTCTGTCAATAGGAGTTGCTTTTTGCTTCCTTGCTAACAACAAACTTGCTGAAAGGTTTTTCATTTGTTGCGTGGCTGCTCTGGAAACTGGGGGAGAAAGAATTGGTGTTATGGCTGTGTTTTTCACTGTGTTGTATTTATCGCTGTGCTGCATGAGGATTAATCAAAACCAGCGGCACCAACACTGTATGAAAAGCAGAGTGACCTTGCCTGCCTGCAAAGAACTTGATTCTAAGTGGGAGAGAAAAAGGGTGAAGTAAAAATAATGCAGACTAAAAAAACGTAGCATCGGCATCCTGTTTTAAAAGTGTTATTCTTAACATGCTTAATGGGGAGGCTTTAAGATAATTAAAAGAGGTTAAAATGAAAGAGTGGTGAGAAAAAATGAAACCATGCAGTTAATGGTGCCTTTTTCTTGGAGAGCTGGGCGTTACATCCAGCCTGGTTTGGGCTGAGGTTCCCACCCAGACCAGTGCTCTGCCTTCAGCTCTCTCGGGTTCTGTTGCTTCTTTCCCCTCCACCAACTCTTCTGTTGCATTTTTTTTTTTTCTCTCCCCCACAATATTCTTCAGTTTCTGACAGAAAAAGTGCAGTTAAATTGGATACAAGTGTTGCATGATCAGCTGAATCTTCCCCAAGCCAGGGGTTTGTGTTGCACTCCGCTCGGAATTGCTCAGTGCTGGTGTGTAACTCACCCTGCGGCTGTTCGGCTCCGCTTTTGCAGCCACAGCCTCTGTGAGATTTAGTTCTGTTCCTGATGGATGACAAAGTGTTCTGGGACTAAATGGGCTGCTAACCTCGATGTGGATCCCTGAGGGGAGCCTTGTGCTGCTGGGCCAACACCTGTTTTTTGATAAAGGTATTCAGTTGTTGAGAGGGGATCAGATGGGGTTTAGACAATCTTTCTTGTCCCTTAGGAAGCTGCTGCAGCATGAGTGCCCTTTGTGTCCGGATGCGAAGCTGTTCAGTACCTTTGCAGATCTGGAACAGCACATGAGGAAGCAGCACGAACTCTTCTGCTGCAAACTCTGCGTTAAACACTTGAAGGTGAGCTCATCTGTGTGTGGGGGAAGGAGGGAACTCACTGGACAAGCTGCAGAAGGAGGTGGGGAGTGTGGGAGGTGGGTGGCTGACCAGCACTGGTTTATTTTTTATATCTTCTCTGCCTGTGATGAGGCCAGTTGCTTTGGTTTGGGTCTTTCACAGAATCATGGAATTATTAAGGCTGGAAAAGACGTCTAAGATAATCCAGTCCAACCGTCAACCCAGCCCCACTGTGCCTACTGAACCATATCCTGAAGTGCCACAGCCACATGTCTTTTGAACACATACAGGGATGGTGACTCCACCACTGTCCTGGGCAGCCTCTGCCAGTGCTTCACCGCTCTGTCAGTGAAGAAGTGTTTCCTAATATCCAATCTAAACCTCTTCTCGTGCAACTTGAGACCATTTCCTCTCATCCTATCCCTTGTCACTTGGGAGAAGAGACCAACATCTGTCTCACCACAGCCTCCTTCCCAGAAGCTGCAGAAAGCGATGAGGTCTTCCCTCAGCCTCCTCTTTTCCAGGCTAAACAGTCCCAGGTCCCTCAGCTACTCCCAGAACCCCTGGGCTCCTGACGCTTCCCGAGCTCCATTCCCCTTCTCAGACGTGCTCCAGTCCCTCAAGGTCTTTCAGGGGCCCAGAACTGAACCCAGGATTTGAGGTGTGGCCTCACCAGCTTCGAGTACAGGAGGATGATCCCTTCCCTGCTCCTGCTGGCCACACTATGGTTGATACAAGCCAAGCTGCTGTTGGCCTCTTGGCCACCTGGGCCACTGCTGGCTCATGTTCAGCTGCTGTTGACCAGCATCTCCAGGTCCTCTTCTGCCGGGCAGTTTTCCAGTCAGTCTTCCCCAACTGACTAATGAAGAAGACCTGAAGGTTCTCAGTGGATTGTATTTTAAGTTAAGCCTGATCATGTTAATAACCTTCTGGTGTTGGCTCCTCGGCCACGGTGTGTGTCAATACCAAACCATAGCTGCCCTGAGTCGTAGGCAGCCTTTGTTACAATTGTAACAGGGGGAGATTTGGTGTCTCTTGATACTCAAACTCGTAATGACTTTACAAGCTAAATTTAAATTAAGAAAGTGTTTGGTGCAGTTAAGAAAGCAGAATGCCTCGTAGAATGATGGATTTATTTCTCAAATCAGAGTCCATGTACCATTTATGCTTGGATCCTGCAAGGGATGAGAATTCATCTTGCTGGTTTAATGGAATGTAATTATATTTCATTTTCTTGTTTATTTGTTCAGAGCAAATTTCCTGTATCTTGATTTGATTGGAAAATGAAACTTGCTGTTGCCTGCAGTTGAGGTCTGTACATGTGCGGAATGTGACCAGGGCTGGTTTAAAATGCATTTTGTGACCTGGTAAAGATAAAGCAGTTACTGGAAAGCTGAGCTGTCTGTGTCCAAAAAGGTGATATGTATTGAGCCTTAAAACTACCCATCTTACCGTCCCAGTCCCCATCCTTTTTTAATCCCTCCCCAATTTCCCTTATCTGGTGTTGTGTCAGACAGACAGTGCTTTTTTTGTCTGGAAGTCAGAGCTCCACCTTTCCCTGGAGCTGGAGTGGGGTTTATACGCTGAATTACACGTCAGACAACATCAGCAACTATTGTTAAATGAACTCTGGGACTGCTGACCCCAGTGTCTAATGGCTGTCAGCATTCCTTGTTGTCGTAGGAGGGAATTTAATGCATGAACACATATTTTTAGAACTCATTACACTGGTTTGTGTGTGTCTGTTTTCTCTGAAATCAGTTAAGTAGTAGGTCGGAAAAGTGCATTTTTCCTGTGATGCTGCAGTTGGTTTATGCCAACCCAACTGTAGTTTTGATGGAAGGGACAGAATCCAGAAGTGATAGGGCTGACCTAAATCAACAACAATATGGTTTTTTTTTGAGGATTAGCTGCCAGGGAACTGATTTGACTCTGCCCTGTGATCTTGCAGTTGCCGGAGCTCATTCAAGGGATGTGGTCAGGGAAGGAAAGGCCTCTCCTTTTGCTGGCTATGTCCTTGGAGCACTGGTGAAGAGGCGTTCCTATGGCTGGCTTATGTAGCCATTGCAGCAGGAGCTTGTTTGTCCCTTTTTTCCCAGAAAATTCACAACTGACAGCACAACTTGTTGGGTCTTGAAGTTCAGAATGCTGCAGAGATGTTTATTTCACAGAGAAAGGTTCTGTATTGCTGAAAAGAAGTTCTGAAACTCACAAAGGGTTCAGTCAGTCAACCCCAGCTTCGCTTAATAAGTTAAGGCAAGAAGTAAAGGATATTCTCTTGTCCAGGATGTGCTGATCTTTTTGGCACCTGTAGAATCCTTCCTATCAAAACCACTCGTGTGTTGGAGATGGGAAATTGGCTTTTAAAGCAAAGTTTGTTCATTGGACTGTGTCCTTGGTGTGTAGCTGTCTCAGGCAGTTGCTGTCTAAGGGCACTTATGGCTCAAGGAGTTTTAGTTCAACAACACAAAATACTCTGTCTTCATAAACCACATATTTTGGATTTTTTTCCTCACCAGAGATTGTAATATAAAGTTTATTGCATGATGTTAGTACACAAAAAAAAGTGAAAGGGGAAAAGTGGATTAAATGTTTCCAGTGTTCAGACTGAGTGAGATGTAAGTTAGATGTGATGTGGATCTGTCACTTGAATTTTGTTTCCTACTCTCAGAGAATTTCAGGTGTCGGTTGTCAAATTGCATCTTTCAGAAGCAAATCTTCCACTCTAGTTGTGCACAGCCCAGTTTATTCCATTTTGTTCCCTGTTCACATGAAGTAACACATCTGTATGGATCTGTTTCTTCAGATTTTCACACATGAACGGAAATGGTATTCGCGTAAGGACCTTGCCCGTCATCGCATCCACGGAGATCCGGACGACACCTCCCATCGGGGCCACCCCCTCTGTAAATTTTGTGATGAGCGTTATTTGGATAATGATGAGTTACTAAAACACCTAAGACGAGATCACTATTTCTGTCATTTCTGTGACTCTGATGGTGCTCAGGAATACTACAGGTTTGTGCCAGCAGTTTATTCCTCTTTCTGTAGCTTAAATTTTAAGGAAAAATCACTGGAGTCTGCTCTGAATTTTGGGGAAAGACACTCTTGAAGGCAGAGGGCCAAGAATGTGAGCAGGTTGGCTGTGGTCCCTTTTGTTCCCCAGACCAATAGCCAAAGCAATCACTTTCTGCCTAGATCATGTTTTAAAGTTTTCTTTGTTTATGTTCATCACCTGGAGTCCTGCATTCACTTCTGGAGTCCTTAGCACAGGAAGGACATGGAACTGTTGGAATGAGTGCAGGAGAGGCTACAGAGATGATCTGAGGGGTAAAGTACCCCCCACACAACGACAGGCTGAGAGAGCTGTGGTTGTTCAGCCTGGAGAAGAGGAGGCTCTGGGGAGACCTTAGAGCAGCCTTCCAGTACTGAAGGGGGCTCCAGGAAAGCTGGGGCCGGGCTCTTGATTGGGGAGTGCAGGGACAGGATGAGGGGGAGCAATTTTCAGCTGGAAGAGGGGAGACTTGAGATGAAATCTTAGGCAGAGATGTTTTGCTCTGAGGGTGGGGAGGCCCTGGCCCAGGTTGCCTGGAGAAGTTGTGGCTGTCCCATCCCTGGAGGTGTTAAAGGCCAGCTTGGATGGGGCTTTGAGCACCCTGATCCAGTAGGAGGTGTCCCTGTCCATGGCAGGGAGTTGGAACTGGATGGGCTTCAAGGTTCCTTCTGACCCAAACTATTCTATTGTTCTATGAATGTTAAACATTAGCAGTTACACTTTGCAGCACAACAGCAGATGTCTAGTGCATAATTCTCATCTGCCAAAGATAGAAGTGAGTTTTTGGTGATGAAACGCATACCTTGTACAGGCTGAATGCGAGGAGTGTCAACCTGTGGGTTTATTTTAACACCTTGGAGCATGCATTGAGGTCTGTGTCCACTGCACACAAGTGGTTTCAGATGGAAAGCTCTTCTGGGGATAAAGAAAGAGCCAACTGCCTCTGCTTGCTTTCACTTCCTCTTGTAACGTGTAACTATATCCCATTAGTTGTCATTACACTTTCCCAACCAGTGCGCTGTGGAAGCTGTGACTGAGTCTCTCTTGTTCTTCCAGTGATTACGAATACCTTCGGGAGCACTTCCGCGAAAAGCACTTCCTTTGTGAAGAGGGTCGGTGCAGCACGGAGCAGTTCACGCACGCTTTCCGCACTGAGATAGACTACAAAGCACACAAAACAGCCTGTCACAGCAAGAGCAGGGCAGAGGCCAGGCAGAACCGGCAGATCGACCTTCAGTTTAACTACGCTCCTCGGCACCAGAGGAGGAATGAGGGTAAGCGTGGATGGAAACATGATCATTTGTACTCCTTTCAGGGTTTTGGGAACACCTAGTGAACGTTTGCTGGCCAGGAAGAAATCCTTTCCAGAGAGGATGGGCCAGCCCTGGAGCAGGACCCTGAGAGGCTGTATGGTTTGTCTCTGAAGATAACCAGAACTTGACCAAATGCGGCCCTGAGCAACCGTATGTGGCTTCAGAGCTGACCTTGCTTTGAGTGAGGGGTGGAGCAGGTGCCACGCAGAGGTCTCTTCCGACATAAACTGCTTGACAATATTTCTCCCTATGTGTGGATTTAATGATGATAACATAATATTAAGAACATTGCTTTCTTCTCCAATTTGTAATTGTGTGGGTGACTTCTGTTCCAGTTCATACATATCAGCTCAGCGTTCATCACTGCTACCAGAGCAGTGTAGCCACTGAGGAGCGCAGAGATCGATGTATGTGTGAACTTTGCTTCTATGTGGAGCTGCTTGTAGAGGTGTCTGTGTAAAACCAGATCACTGAAAACCTGCATCAAATTTGTGACAGGTGGAATCCACATGCTCCAAAATGTATTTTAACGTAGCAGTCCTCAAGGTTATAGAGACTGCTTAGAAACCAAGATAGATTTGTTTGAAATACTGGTGTATTTTTGCTTTTTTGAGGCATACTGTGATGCTATGAGAGAGAACTTTTGAGAGTGACCGCTCATCCCTCCTGTGCAGGTGTTATAGGTGGAGAAGACTATGAAGAAGTTGACAGATTCAACAGGCAGGGGAGGTCAAGCAGACTGGGCAGCCGAGGAGGTCAGCAAAACCGAAGAGGCAGCTGGAGATACAAGAGGTGAGTAGCACAACACTTTGTGGATTTTTAATGCTGTTTTGTGGGGTTTTATTGCTGCTTAGTAGTGTTTACTTACTGATAAACAACAGTTTGGTGGGCCAGTACAAAGGCAGCGGTTACAAAATTTGGAAGCCTCCGTAGGGAATCCTTGTAAGTAGCTGTCAGCCTGTGTCCTTGTGCTGAGTGCATCCCTGGTCAAGGTGAGATGATTGGTGTGAGGTTTCAGCTCTTTGGAGTTGACATAGGAAAGAAAGAATGTAATCTTCATCTTCTGCATTAAATACCTAGAATCCTGAATTAGTTTCAGCAGCTTTATTTATGCTGGCTTTCCTAAACAGAATTTCCTGGAGCAAGTAAGAGTTGTTTGTAGATGTAATGGGCTTTTTGGTCTGGGTGGTTGTGAAGTTCCTGTTGCGAGGGCCATGCTTTTCATTGAACTAACAGATCTCTGGGTGGCCAGCATGAGTGCTTTGGAAAAAGAAGAGGGTTAAGCATTAAATTGGAATTTCACTTTTATATGTCTCTCCATGCACTCAAGACCTGAATGCTTTATACATCCTGCACATCTGTTCTTCTTCCTTGTCTTGCTGGTTCGTTACTGGTGATTCCACTGGAGGGAAAAGGCCATCCCAAAACACTTCCATTATGGTGTCGCATGTGGATTGTGCATGTGTTGAGAGTTCATGACAAAGAACTCTCATGACAAAGAGTTACTGTGGCCTCTGATTCTGATTTCATACATTTGAAAATGAGTGGGAGAGAGGGGTGTCTCCATGCATCCTGGGTGCTGTCTCTCCCAGTCCATCTTGGTTTCTTCTGGCCTGGATAATTGTTACCACATGTAGAACTCGCAAATTTGGGGGGAATGTTGCCTGCCTTGCCAGGGTGTCCTGGAGCACTGGGATGGCTTGGGCTGCCTCAGGAGGTGGCAGCACTGGATCAGGGACAGTCGGAGCAGACATGGAGAGGTGAGAGCTGGAGCCAGACAAAACCGCTTGGTAATCCTTGCCGTTTGATTAAGAGAACAAACCTTCCTGTAGGGAAGAAGAGGACAGAGACGTCGCAGCAGCAGTCCGGGCCTCGGTAGCAGCTAAACGGCAAGAAGAGAAAAAACGGGTAGATGACAAGGAGGATGGCAGCAGCAGAGGTAAAAAGGAGGACTTGAGGGATTCAGAAGTGCTTATCTCCAAACGTGTGCCAAAGTCTTCAAATGATGCTACAGGTTAGTGTTGAGTGCGTCCTATAGCTGAGGGGAGGCAGGATGGGGCTGGAGATCAGCCTGGGAAGAGTGGGGATTGCCATGTGGTGTTCTTAAAAACTGGTGGGCATGGATAGAGCCATGCAGACTCGTAATCCAGCAGCACAGAGCTGCAGTGAAAGTGGGGTTCCTGCAGTGGGTTATGCTTGAAATGGATCTGGGTAAAAATATCACATGCAATTAACATATGACGGTGTGTGTGATGTTCGGTCTCAATCTCTGTAACCTAGAAGCACCCCATTTCCTACTCTAAGCACGCCAGACTGATTCACTGAGATGCTTAAGCCAAGTTTTCCCTTTTTTGAGAACAAGTTATTACCAGTAAAAGTTTAAAACTGGTGAAAGCAAACTTTTAACAGTTTTGAATCAGATCTAATTTGGGGTAAATAAATACGATGCAGTGGTGTTTAGATATTACTGTTGTTCTCAACCTGTTTTGCACTGTTTTATTTCTCCTACAGTACGACAGGCTGAGAGAGTTGGGGTTGTTCAGCCTGGTGAAGAGAAGGCTCTGGGGAGACCTCATAGCAGCCTTCCAGTACTTGAAAGCTGGGCAGAGACTTTTTACAAGGGCGAGTAGTGATAGGATGAGGGAGAATGGCTTTAAACTGGAAGATTTGGATTAGACATTAGGAAGAAATTCTTCACAATGAGGATGGAGAGGCACTGGCACAGGTTGCCCAGGGAAGCTGTGACTGCCCCATCCCCAGAGGATCTTCAAGGCCAGGTTGGATGGGGCTTTGAGCACCCTGACCCAGTGGGAGGTGTCCCTGCCTGTGGCAGGGGAGGTTGGAACTGGATGGGCTTTAAGGTCCCTTCCAGCCCAAACCATTCTATGATTCTGCGTTTCTCAGTTGTAGATGCTTTTGTTATGGGCTGAGGGCTCTGTTTGGTTAATGGGTATGGCTCAGTTGGGGATGAGAGCTGAGATTATCTCCCCTAGCTGCCTGCCCAGCTTTGGCTGCACGCCTGTCGAAGCTGTTATCAGTCTGTCCCTGGACTGCTGCAGTCTGCAGCACTGGATGTGGATTTTAAGGCAAATTAGGAATTGAGTTCTCTGTCAATGTGAGATTACTGCCCAGGAGCCGATTGCTGAGCAGCTTGGACACTGGCTCAGCAGAGGCAGAATGGAGGGCTCGGAGACGCAGCTTTCAGTTGGAGCACTTAGGTCTGAGCATCCTGGCCCTGTGCTAGGCCATTCAGTGCTGACCTCTGGTTGGTGCACGGAGCAGGGGCTGCAGGCATTGGCATCTCAGTCTCTGGAGCGTTCCCTCACAAAGCACTACTCAACCAGGTTTAAGTGTCATGGAATTTCCTGTATGCTGCAGCTGGTAGGCGATGATGCAGTGGTGGGTGCAGTTAACTGGTGGAAATAGTGATGCATGGATATAAATTGTCCTCTTGGAATGTCACAGTTAACGACATCATCAGCTGCTGAAAATAGGGTTTGTTAATGCTGCTGTCGTGTTCATTGATAGCTTCCACCTCAAAATGAATGGATTTTAGCTGAAAATATTTCTTTGCTCTTTTTGTTGGTGCTCCAAAAGAAACAGCTGCTAATGGTGCTTTATGCCAGGACGACTTCCCAGCCATCGGCTCGGCAACGGGACCTCTACAAGGGTAAGTCTGTGCAAGGCTGCAGCATTGAGAAAGCAGAGTTAGAAACTCATCTGCTTTCTGCATTTTTGGAGATCACTTAAGCTGTGGACACTTCCTCCTTGCCCTGGGCCTCTGCGGCCTCGAGCTGTTCTGTGCTTCTCACCTGCATGAACAGCACCAGTTGTTGCTGCAGTTCACAAATTGATCATTTGGTGGTGCAGATTCAGGGAAGGTCTCAATATTCCCAGTTCCAGGCATTTCACCTGATAGCTTATTTTAAAGGAGCTTCAAAATTCATAACCTCCCAGAATCAGAGATGATTGGAGTAGCACCTTTGCAGGATGTGGCAGCTGAAACGCGCCTGTGCACATAGTTCTGGTCACGGGGAGGTGTGTATGGAGACAGCAAGGCTGGTGTGAGTGCCTGGAGGAGACCCCTTCCAGACACAGTTCAGCAGCCTGGGTCCTGTGAACAGCTGGGTCCATTGTATCCCTAAGCCAGAGGTGTCAGACTCACAGTTCCTGACTTTCTCCTGCTCCTGCAGCATGATGCCTATCACATACTGCACACGTGACCAGTGCTGGCAGGAGCGTAGGGGCAAGGAGCTCAGCGCTGCCGCCAGGTAGAAACAAAGGGTTGGGCCAGATAAAACAAGGTGGAGGGCTGGATTCAGCCTGTGGGCCACAAGTTTGACACCCCTGTCCTAGGCAATAGTTTGAAGAAGTGAGGCAGGCACAGAGCTGGGCTGCCTTTTGGAGCTTGTACCGCCTCGGCAGCACTGCTGTAACGCCTGTGCTTTTCCTTTCCCGCAGCTCTGCAGCGGTTAAGCTTAAAGAAGAAGATTTCCCAAGTTTGTCATCCTCTACGGCACCCACCATCTCTTCTGGGATGTCTTTGGCATATACAGCCACCACAAAGAAAACTTCTTTCCAAGAGGAGGATTTTCCAGCCCTGGTGTCCAAAACAAAGCCAAACAATAAAACAGTTACAAACATCACATCTGCGTGGAACAGTGGCTCCAGTAAAAATGTGGTCAAAACCATGGGCAACCCCTGCGTAAACCAGGTAGCCAAAAAAACATCCCTGAGCAGCACTAAGGGAAGCAAGAAGAGCAATAAACTCTCACAGTCGGATGATGAAGACAGCGGCAGTGGCTTGACAACGCAGGAGATCAGGAGTGCACCCACCATGTTCGATGTCTCGTCCCTGCTGGCAGCTTCTACCTCACAGACTTTTACAAAAGTGAGCAAGAAGAAGAAGATGGGGGTTGAGAAGCAGAGGCCGTCGTCCCCGCACCCGTCACAGGAGACGTCAGTTCCCAGGTCATCAATGGAAAAGCTGTCAGAAGCAGAGCAGACACCGAGTGTGCCCTCTGCTCTTCCTGCCCCGGACAGAACTGGAGCGGTCGTGAACGGTCATTTGGAAAAATCCTTAGGGATCTGCAGTGCACCCAAAGAGCCTCCTGGCCTTAAAAAACCCACAGTGACTAACAAATGCCCTTTACCTCAGGAAGACTTCCCAGCTCTTGGGAGCTCAGGATCAGCCAGAATGCCCCCGCCACCAGGTAAGCGCTGCAGGGCACAGCAGACTTTGCTTGGCTGTAGCTTAGAGGCATGTGGCTCCTTCTGGCTCCTATGTCAAGAGCAGTTCTGCCACCACATGCTGGATTACCTTTTGGAGTTTAAACAGTCATAGACGTGGATGGGCTTGAGTGTGCTCTGTGGAGCTGAGCTGAAGCAGTGTTGATGTTGGTCTCTGCTCTTTTGAGGAGCTCACTGCTAAGCAGCCACTCTTTACCTGTCACTTCTGCTGTGCTGAGTCAGGTCTGTGCCTCTGTGCTGTACGATCTCATTTGGGAGCCCCTGTGGGCAAAGGGAATCTTTATCTCTCCTTGGCTGTGCCGTGTGCCTGCTGGTCCTTGTCAGCTGGCTTACTTGGTCCCTTCTGCTCTGCCTTTGCAGAGGTTTAATGGCCTTGCTTTTAGCGGAGCTGTAATCTTGTAGATCTGGAGTAACACATCAGCCAGTTTGACTGATGGTGGCTTTAATGGAAGCAGAATCGCATCAGAAGGTGCTTGCCCAGCTGTTTTGTTCTGTGCTGCCCTGCAGATGTTGCTGGGTGGGGTGTGCTAGAACACACGATGCACTGCAGTCACTTCTGGAGTGATTTCAGTTTAGTAATGTGAAAATGTTTTTCATTGTGCGTTTGAGTGGATTTTTTAGAATGATTTTCTATTGAAGAAGTAAATTAATAATTAAAGTGCTTTCTGTGTAGAGCAACAACAGCCACAGTGAAGCACTTCTTGCCCTGACTGGAGGCAATGGATTTCCACCTCTCATCCTTAGTTTTTTTTCCGATGTAGCAATGCCTGCATTGCTGGCCCTTGGTGCTCCTGAAGAGCAAGTCAGGCTGCTGGTGTTCATTGTGGGTGGTGGTGTGTGGGTGCACAGCTCCATGTGCTAACGTGCTGCCCACTCTCTGCTCTCACCCAGGCTTTAACACCGTGGTGCTGCTGAAGAGCCCTCCTCCACCTCCGGGCCTGTCGGTGCCTGTCAGCAAACCCCCACCGGGCTTCGCAGTTATTCCATCCACTACCATCCCTGAACCTGTCACTACGTCTTTAAAAGAGTGAGTAAAATTTCTCTTGAGTTAGAGTTAGATTACACATTGCATCGTGGTTATGGCACATGGGCTCCAAACAGTGCGTGGGATACTCCGAGGGGATCGTTCTAAACAGGTGCTGCCACTTAATGATTCCTGCTTGGAGTCCTGTGGCGGCTGTGGGCTGGATAAGGGGGGGCTGTGTAAAAGACAGCACAAGCGTGTGGATGCCAGTCTGGGGCAGTGAAATCCTGAGCGGTGTGGCAGCTCCCACTTGTGTCTGTTCTGCATTTATTGGGAAATCTGCAGCTTCAACTTATTCCTTGATCTCTCCATGGATTCTCTCTGAGTCCCAGAGAGAGGGTGCAGAAGCATGTGTTCCTCAGTGAGCTCAGAATGCCTTCATTGCTCCAACCTTTCCAGTAGTTGGGCTGTGGTTGGGGGCCCTTCTGGATGCGAGAAATGAGTTTATAGGAGAAGGGGAGGGGGAAATTTGTGTATCTGTATCAATATCCTCAGTTTTATTCCTCGTGCAGGTCTTTGCTGATGTCTTTCAGCAAACTGGGTGTACAAACCAGCCAGTCAAGGCTGTGTTAAACTGGCATTTTAAATATTCTGCCTGGGTGAAGCTGGGATCTGGTGCCGTAGTCCCACAGGATGCATTCCGTCATCCCCTTGAGATAGCTACACACTGCTCAGAGTAGCCCTGTGTGCGAGGGAGTGCATCCTTCAGGAGAGTGAAGCCACATGCCAGCTATCCTGCAGGGTCTGTTCATGACATGCATCAAGATCAGAGTCACTTTGATCTTTCCAAATGCAGGCCAAAATCCTGTCACGGGTCCTACTTGATACCGGAAAACTTCCAGCAGAGGAACATTCAGCTGATACAGTCTATTAAGGAATTTCTCCAAAGCGATGAGTCCAAGTTCAATAAATTTAAAACTCATTCTGGGCAATTCAGACAGGTGAGTGGGCAGGAACCTTTGGGCTCCCGACTGCTTCCCCGCTTCCTCTCTGGGAAAGGGAATCCCAGTGGCATTTTATATGTGTGTGTATATATATATATTTATATGTTTTTTCCTAATATTTCCCATTCTCTTCCCGACGAAGGGTCTGATTTCTGCAGCGCAGTATTACAAAAGCTGCCGAGAACTGCTCGGAGAGAATTTCAAGAAGATCTTTAATGAGTTGTTGGTGTTGTTGCCAGACACAGTAAAGCAACAAGAACTGCTTTCCGCTCACAACGATTTCAGAATCAAAGAAAAACAAAGCTCAAACAAACCCAAAAAGAACAAAAAGAATGTTTGGCAGTTGGACTCCAACTCTGACCTTGACTGCTACATCTGCCCAACGTGTAAGCAAGTGCTGACGCAGCAGGACGTTGTCACTCACAAAGCTTTGCATATTGAGGACGAGGAGTTCCCTTCCCTACAGGCCATCAGCAGGATCATCAGTTAGCTCTCCCGACAACCAATAAATCCATCTCTGTCCACGAATGTGCACTCTTTGGGATGAGGTTTGGCTGGAGCGTGGTTGAGGGCTGGTGCTGGTTGGAGTGGTTGGGTGACTGTTGGAGAGCCCTCTCAGTGCGGTTCATCAGGGGATCCCTGGGCTGTGCCACTGCCAGTTAACACCTAAATCTGAGCTTCTGAAATGCAGAGTAGAATTAGGGCTGGAACGGTGGGGAGGGGCCACCTTCCTCCTGTACCATGCAATAGCTGGGAAAACACTTTCTGATCTGAGGACTGGCAAGAGAATAAGCGTCTGGTTTGGGGTTTTAGTTTCTCTTTTTGGGGATGGGGGCAGATGTTGAATCACTGAAATGAACGGAACCAAGGGGCTTCCCTGATAATATTCTGACTTTTTGTGCTGTTTCTGTGACCGCAGCGGTTGGGGTGCAAAGGTGCGGTAAGGGAAAACATGCTGCTCATTGGTAAGACTTTGTGTGTAGCAGAGATGATTCTGTCCGAAAATGGAGTTAATGCCATTACTGGAAGTGTTGGGATTCATGGGATGCGGGATTTGGAGTTGCCTCTGACCTTTTCTGTAACAAGAATCTTATTTTGTAGCACTGCATGTAGGATAATAACGTAAAGGCTTTACGTTCCGTAAAGCGCCCTTCACAGTACTTTTATTTAATGACTGCCGTGTTTGATTGCTGGGATGTGTGGGGGGTGGTGGCTCCACCCGATGGCGTGCTGGGACATTAAATGCTGCTGATCACTGACCCTGTCTGTCTGCAGTGCCTTCCGGTGCACCCAGTGCTTGCAGGATGAGCTGTTCAGACCGCGTGGAGCGTGAGCATCCCGCGTCTCCCTGGGTGACACCGCTCTGGAGTAACGTTGCTCACATTGCTTGACGTCTCTGAATCCCACCTTGTGGGGATGGGAGGGGAATCTGTCCCTCCCTTGAAGTGACTCCTGCAGCCAGAGGGCTGAGCAGAGCCCACCTGCAGTGCCCATCCCTGGCTGTAACCCAGCAGCTTATCCTCCCCCATTGTGGCAGACTGAGTTTAGATATTTTTAAGGTAGAGGAATAATGTTGGAATTAATTTATGTAGTTTTTAGTGGCAAAACACTGTGTTTATCTAAGCAGCATTTCTATGAAGCTGAGCAGGGACCGTTGCTGAAGAGCTGCTCCCAGCTACAGGAAGTTTTCCTTGCCTTACACTTGTTATTTTTGCTTGCTCTCAGGCTGCCAGCTGGTTTGGGTTTCTTTTCCGAATAATTCAGACTGTTTTGAATGCCCAAATGCATTGTATTCAGCGCAGGGGCCAGGTTGCAGCCCCTGACATGGAGATGGGGAGGGGTTTTTGGCTGCATGGCTCTTTATGCAATGCATGAATACGTGACAAGTAGCCATGCTTCTGCGTTCCCGCTGTGTGCTGGGCTCTGGGAACTGAGTGGCTGCAGCACCTGAACCACAGCCACTGTCCCCACCAACTCCATCAGCCTCCGATCTGCAGCAGGGGCTCCTCCCGTCCCTTCCTTGGGTTTGTAAACTTCAGGGGAAACAAAACACGGCTTCTCCACCTGAATCTTTTGTCTTCCCAGGTTTTTTGGTTCCTTTCTCCGCACTGGCGGACACAGGGTGCCCAGTGGGTGGGTGCTGCTGTGCGTTTCCTTGAGGCCATGAATCTCTTGGCCTGACAATGCAGTTTCCTTGTTGCTCACCTCATTAAATAAACCATTGCCCACTTTTTTTCAGGCCAGTTATATTCATTTTTCACTCTTTATTGAAAATAAGTTGCAGTTGGTACATGGACACCGAAAATACAGGATCACAGCGCATTCTCTCAAAGGTATTTCTGTGTGTATAATATATACAGGAGCTGTAAACATTTTAAGCCTATTTTCAGACACAGTCCACTCTGTACTGCACTGCACAGCAGAGTGGTGACAGGTGCAACGCTTGGCAGTACACAGAGGTACCTGCAAAGAAACAGAGCTTTGCAAACCATGTTTGGTATTGGTTTGATATTAGATAGAACTGAGGTGTAAATGTGTATTGGAACCAACCAGAGGCAGCAGAAAGTGGTTTTCAAGTCAATGGTGAAGGCTGTTTTGGAGCTGCATGTGTGGTGGGACAGGGATTCACCAAGCTGTCTAGGGAAAGGCCAGGGATAAAGCAGCACAGAACCTGAGCTGTCTGCTCTGCCAGCCTGCTTTGGGAAAGTGAAGGCTGAAGAGAAGCCTGTGGCTCTCCATACCTTCTATCGAGAGAAATCCTGATCCTACGGATGGGATGATGTGATTTCCTAACAAACAGACCACGACCACTGCTCACATGGTTTGTGTGAGCAACCCCAGGGCTGCAGCGGGCAAGAGGAAACTAGAGATACCGCCATTGTGGGGTGGCTGCAGATAGGGAAGGGCAGGAATTACCCCTGGGAAGAGCTGCTGGTTGACAGCAGTGGGACAGAAATGCCATAGCTGTCACTGCTGTAGCGTGAACTGATGGGAAGCTCATCAAGGCAGAGCAGCTGGTAAGATCCCAACTGCTTCCAGGGAGGGGACTGCTCAAACTGCAGGAGGTACAGAAGCTAAATAGGGGGAGATAATTTTGCTATGGGTCAGTTAAGCAAAGATTTCACCTCACTAGGAACAGCTTAAAAGGGTGGGGAAAAATCCTAATTCTTTCAAATATTTTAATATGTTTAAAATAAATATGCAAACCCTACAATGTGGTTTAACTTCAGGGTGGAGAACTGCATGTGGTGTTGCTCCAGAGCCTCCCAGATCATGGGGCTTTGGAGGAACACAGCTCCACAGGCAGTACAGGGTTGTTTGAATTCCATTCTTTACCCCCAAATTCACAGCTACACAGAAACTGTTGGCACAATCCTGCCCTCCATAAGGTCGCGTTTGCTGTTGGGCTCCTGAGCTCTCGAGGAGAATGGAGGAGTTTCCACAGCTGGCGAGGACAGCACGGGCAGCGGCTGACATGGCACAAATGCCCAGTGCTCTGGGCACACAGGTGGGAGGGGTACAGGGAAAAGTCACCAGCACTGTGGCACCACAGCCCGCGTGCAGGGAGGGAAAGTGCAAAGATTGATGTTATGGACACTTGCACTCCAAATAATGCACTGCAGGGATTACAGCGATGGAACTCATCTCTAACACCGGCCCGTATGGGTGTATTCAGTCACAGTCTGTACCTGTGCACACTGCCTGAGGAGTCGTGGTGATTGCACAGCTGAGCCAACAGCCAGCACTGCCACTGCAGGGCTGGCAGAGCCTCGGAGAGGAGTTTGGGCCAGGGCAGCACATGGCATCACTGGCCAGGCTGGGGCCAGCAGCTCGCCTGGCCTTTGAGCACGTTGTAATTCATCAAGGACTCGAGGGCTGCCAGCCTGTGCTGCCGTGGGAGTCGGGAGCTGCGCGGGTGTTCGGCAGCGGCCTTGCAGTGAGCCAGAAAATGGCTTTGGGCAAGGTGGGCAGATGCTCTCCAAGGCGAGTGGGTCTTAGGCATTGTGGTACTCGTTAATTACGGCTTGGCCTGTGCTGCCTGGCTGACATCGCCTCGGAGGGGCGACTACGGACAGAAACTCACTGCTGCTGCCTGGAAAAGCACCAGTGGTGGGCTGCCTGCAGCTGCAAAGCCGACCCTTCCCAGTGCCACCTCAGCAGGAGTTTCCTTCCCTCCGCTGACCAGGACTTGTGGCAGATTTTCAGTGGCAGGAGCAAGGTGCCTGTTGGTGTGGCTGGATATGTCATTCCCAGCTCCAGTTTAATCAAGGTGCAATCTGTCCTGCCTGCCCACTGCCAGGAAGCCTCTCGAGTGCCCAGACCCTTTCCTCCTCCTCCTCTCCTGCCCAGCAAAACGCAGTGAGGTCCTCTCCCACTCCTCCTGTCGACTGCGAGTCGCCACTAACACGGATTTCTGGGGAGCTGGGAAGTGCTGCTGACCTGGAGAAGAACAGAGCTTCGGCAGGGGCTGCTGTCGGGCTGAAGCTGTCCCCGGTTCACCGCGGCTGCTCTGAAGGTCGGTGTTGGGCTGAGAGCGGGCAGGGTGTGTGTGAGGGTCCCCTCTGGGTCCCACCATGGAGCGGGAGGAAAGAACAGCAATGCAGGCTCGGTGAGTACATTCAGCAGTTGTAATATTCAGCACGGTTACACCAGGGTCAGGACATGGCCCGCACTCAGACAGCTTTAGGGCGTTACAGTTACAAGGAAACTCTGGAACAGTTATATAGTTAGAAAAAATACAACGTACTGAACAAACATTATCTCACGTACAATCAATTTAAACATTTAAATTGATTATAATTTTGCTAAAATATTAACACAAATACTGTTTGTGCTGCTAAAATGTCAGTGTTCCCTCTAAGGAAAATATTGCTACAGTTCTACTGTACCCTGTGTTAAAATCCTTTGTTTTTCCCAGCAAGCCTGACTCCTGAAAAATTGCAGGGGATGTGGAATTAACGTGGGCTTTTCCTGCACTTGGTTTTGGGTGGCCCTGGTCTACTGAGTGCAGGGATGTCCTGCTGTTCCCCACGCCTGACTGGTACAGGCCACCAGCTTCCAGCACCTCTTCCGTGCTCCTGGCATCAGTCCAGCAGGTGATAAAAGCAGCACAGCACCCTCCAGCTCCCACTTCTGCCTCTGCAAGGCTGCGGGGCCAAATGCTCCGAACCCTGCAGCGGGTGCAGGGGTGTCCAGAGGGTGAGATACAGGAATGCCCGTGGTGAGGGCCACAGCGTGGTGCCAGGTTTCGGTGCCACTGCGGGAGAAGCATTCTGTCTGGGAAATGCTGCCTGAACAAATCCCTGCACAGCTCGAACAGCTCCAGGGCAGCTGGGCAAGCAGGAGCTCAGCCCAGCAAAGCCTGCCCTGACTGGTAGGGGAGTCCAGTAATGCGCTTGGTCACCAGTAATGACCGTTCGTGATGAGATTTGTTGCTTATTAATTAATTAAAGCATTTATTTGCAATCCAGCAGCAGTAATGAGCTGTGTTAATGATGATAGAAAAGCCTGCTGGATGGTTTTGCTACAAGCAGAGCCGGGGCAGGCAGGTAACTATTGCTGTCACGAGGTCAGAAGGCAGCATGAAGGTTCTGCTGGTGGAAAGCAGCACGGTGAAACCACGGCTCACCAGAAGCTGGGAGAGCCGGGGCCTCTAAGGACAGAGCTGCCACCAAGGTGGTGGGGAATTCAAGTTTTGGCTCCTTTTCTTGGTCCTTAGTGACAAATAGCTCGGATTGCACGGTGGCAGTAGCCAGATGGGCAGGAGAACGGGCAGGGTGCTGACATGGAGCACTGGCTTGTCCAGATTTACTTGTGGCAGGAATTTTGCAGCTGAAAATCAAAACTCAGTCTCTTGGTGAGGCATTTTCCTTCAGCCTGTTCTCTCACTATTTGCACACCTGGGGCCGTGAGCCCCGTGTGATGGACTTCAATGTCCTGTAGAGTCTTTCCATTGAACTCCTCATTCCTAGGGACCACAGGGGAAAATGTACTCTCAGCCCTAAGGTCTGGCTGCAGCTGCCAATGGATGGTGGCTGCTCCCAGGATAAAAATCCAAATTAAATACCTCTCCTAATCCCTTGGACTTGGAGCTGCTGAGCCACCCACCCCTTCCACGCTGGCAGTTCAGAGCCTGAGTGTGAGTACGTGTTCAGTGCTGCCACGCAGAGACTTTTCCGACCCCCTCAGTGAGGAAGCAGAACTACGAGGGACTGTATTTTTTGCTGAGAAAAGGCTATTCTTAAGCAGCAGCCGCCTATTGCTGAGCTGATTTCCAACAGTAACTTTGCATATCCTCAGCCCGAATGCTGCTGAAGTGCAGAAGCGATGCAGAGGCTCAACCCTGAACCGCTGTGCCCACTCCGTGCCACCTGCATCCTAAAGTGAAGTTTGAAACACCAGTGTGGATTTCTTTTTGTACAGTAAATATATACAAATAAAAGTAACACAGACACCACAGATTGCCTTGTGAATTTGGCATTTTCCATGGAATATGTACAGGAAAGCTGCGCAGCGGGAGCGGCACGAGGTCGACCCCAGCACTGCCCACTCACCCTCACCACCACAAGCCTGATTCTGTGTTAGCTCTGGAAGAACGAGATAAAAAGCAACTCCTCAGCTATGCTGTTTTCTAACAGGAAAAGGAATTTGGGGCTCTCCTGAGCGCTCAGCAGAGCCCAGCGCCGACCGCTTGGTTTCAAGCCTCGGAGAGGGCTTTTATTCCTCTTTGGCCACGTGTAGGTGATATGGTAGCAACCTTCCTTCCTTCGGACTTAGAGGGAACACTGCTTTTATGAAACCCTTGGACAGGTAAGACAAGAACCAATACCACTGTACAGAATTCACTGCACAACTAGCTAAGAGTAAGGAACCCAGCACTGACTTTGCCACATTAAGGAAATGGGACTGAATACATTTGCAATCAACCGGTTAAGTGTACGGCACCGTAGGCCTCGGTCTGTGGGTACATGGCCCTCACTGCTCAGTATGCTGGCACTTGGTAACCCTTCGGGTTGGCATCTAAGGTCTCGGTGAAGGGTGGGCTCTGGTAGGTGTCCTTGCTCTCGATGCCGCTGCCGGTGGGGTAGCCGGGATACGCTGCGCTGGGGTCGGTCGCGAACTGATCGGTGGCAAAGAGCGACATATCCGTCCCCAGGCGGTATCTCTGCAGCGCCCGCACCGCCAGCACGACCTGTGTGGGATGGAGGGGGTGTTAGGGGGGATGGCAGCACTGTGACCAGGGCCCCATGTCCCCCCGCAGGACCCCACATCCTCCCAGCACCCCATGTTGCTCCAGAGCCCCACATCCTCCCAGGATCCTGCATCCTCCAGGACCCTGTGGTCCCCCAGGACCTCACATGCCTCAGGACCCTATGTCTCTCCAGGACTCCATGTCCCCACAGGACCCTGGATCCCTCAGGACCCTGCATGCCCCAGGGCCTAGTGTCCTTCCAGGACCCCACATCCCCCAGGACCACACATCCCCCCAGGTCCCTGCAAAGTACTGGGCACATCACAGCATCCTGGGTTGCTGCTGGCCCTGCTCCATGAAAGCCAAGAGCCAAAACGATCCCAATCCACAACCTCTAACGCTGAAGAAGCCATTTCTATGTGTCAGGTTGGCCCCCAGAGCTCTGCCCAGGGTGTGGGTGGCAGCCTGGACTTGGTTCCCCAGCCCTGCAGATTTGGCACCACTGGCACCAATGAACTCATCTGCTGTGGGAGGGGCAGCTGCCACAGCCCAGGCCAGCAAAATGGGTCAGTTCTGCCGAGATTCCTTCGCCCTCTTCCGGGGTTGCCAGTATTCAGGTTGCAAACCGTGGGGAACGTGGGCGGCAGAGCTGCGAGCGCACCACGCTCGCTCTTATTTTGGGAGGTTTCATTAACAATTCAATTAGTTTATAAATGATGGGCTCGGGGGGCGCAGATAAGAAAACGCCTGCAGACACCAAGAACAACTTCCCGGGCACAGTTCTCCAGCGCTGGTTGTGCCCATCAGGCAGGGCGTTGGATTTATGGACGGTACCTCAGAGGGGCTGCTGGTGTCACCCCACCTGTGTGCTGGGGGGAAGGGGATTGTGTTCCCACTGCCTGTCCTGGGGTGGGAGCACTGATGTGATCATAGAATGGTTTGGGTTGGAAAGGACTTCAAAGCCCATTCAGTTCCAACCCCCTGCCATGGGCAGGGACGCCTCCCACTGGATCAGGATGCTCAAAGCCCCATCCAACCTGGCCTTGAACACCAGACCTCCAGGGAGGGGGATGGAGCAGAGCAACCCACACAGCTCCCCTCCCTGGCGATGCAGTGATGGAGAGGAGCTGCAGGGCTGCAGGGATTAAAGGAGATTTATTGGATAATAATAGAGCGAGGAACAGTTAAACTGGCGAGTGACTGGAGCCAGGCCTGCTGCTGGAAAGCCTCAGACTGTCTTTTGCCCCAGTTCATTTAAGGCAATATGGAATTAGTGCACATCTTGGGTGCTCACTTATGACAACCTAGAGCGGGGTGGCCGTGAGGAGCAGGAGTGACCCAAGCAGTCCAGGCACCTCCAGGCCCAATGCTGTGAATAAGGGTCCCCACAGGGTTTCCAGACCTTGGAGATGTCCCTCTGCCACTCTACAGCCCCAGGGACGCACAGAGCCTAAAAACAGGAGTAAAGGGGGGGATCTGCAAGCCCCTGCAGAGGAGCCAATCTAGCATCCTCCCAGGGTGAGCTGATGAGCCTGAGAGCTTCTAAAATCCCCCTGCCATCCTGTGAGTGCAGCTCACGGCAGTGATCCACTCCCTGGGACTCATTTGCTTCCAATGAAGCTGCTCCCTGGGGTCTAATGAGGTCCTGAAATGAGGACAGCTTGTGGCTGGTGACATGTTTTCAAAGTGAACGCAACTTTCCAGCCATAGGAGAAGGGGAAGTCTGGAATTCCCCAACGAGAAGACACTGGAGTCGAGGCTTCCTGGGTAAGAAACCACAAGTTTCGTCTCTATTTGGAGGGACTGCAGGTTTTCCCAGAACAGCCCCTCACTGCCCGCAGGATTCACTTCTCCAGACTGTGCCCCAGATTCCTCCTCCCAGCTCCACACTGAGCCCAGGGCATGTTTTACTTCTCAGCTCTCTACCTTAGCTCTGAAGCTGAACTCACCCAGACGATGATGGAGAAGAAAGAGAAGGTGATTGCTGCCCGGGCGGCGTCTGCCCCTTGTAAAACTCCTCTGCTCATCTTTGTCCGCTGCCACTGGTTTGTTAGGAAACAGAAGGCTACAAACCACAGGAAGGCCAAGAAACCTAGAAAAGAACAGAGCTGGTCAGTGCTGTCCCTGCCCACTGCCTCTGCTGCAAGGACCCTGTTTGCTGATGCACAAAGACACTGCCATCGAGATTTTTAAACAGCAACCATGGTTTGGGGTGCCTTGGCCTGTGCCGTGGTCCTCAAAAAAGCTGGTTTGCAATTGTTGGAAAAACAGAGATAGAAGGAACCTTGTAGGGCCACCCACTATGTTGCCTCTCTTCAGTTTAGCTCGCCTACATCACAACTTGGTCTCAAAGACCTACAAGACCAGTGCACCCTCTCTGAACGTGCAGTCCTCACAGTCAGTGGGATTTTAGCCTGCCTGCAGGTGTTAAGGCGCTACTGACTCGATTCCAGCACCCCAGTGTGTCAAACCACCATTCCCTGTTCCCTGGACACCATCAGGTCTTAGAAACTTTGGGCTGGATACAGCACACCTCATCCTGGAGGAAGTCTGCACTCATGGGAGTGGCACCAGGCTGCTCAGGTGAGGCAGAAGATGGCTTTACAGCTGCTCTGCAAGGGGCTCTGCCTTGGTCCTACCCAAGGACACAGCCGGAGAGCTTAAAAAGGCAAGAAACAATCACTCAGGAACAAGAACAGGCTGAGATTAACCCCTGCTCCAAACATGAGTGACCCTGGGATGTCGGAACATCCCAAGAGTGCAGTGAACGAGCAAGTGCTCCTCCTGCGCTGTGCTCAGGGCAGGGACACAGCAGGGCTGCCCGTGGAGCTGAGCCACATGGGCTTCACGTGCGAGAGCTCTGCTCATCCCTGCCACCCTCTGCTGACTGCGCTCCTGGTCGCAGCCTCTCCAGGCTCTGCAGGATTGAACAAAAATGCTCTGGTGATTATTCGTTACTGGAACCAAAGCTGGCTGAGCATGATAGGGCTGCAGCTCCCCTAACTTAATCACCAGCCAACAGCATTGCCTGGTGCCAAGGAGCTCAGGAAATAGACCAGAAGCAAGCTATATGCTCACAGTGTAAGGAGCAGAGATGCTTTCCAGGAGCTGCACAACCTGGAGCCTTCTGTGTTGCTGTTGTAAGGGCCTCCAGCTTTCCTGAGCAGCCCCAGCACATAAGACCTGCCAGCTGTGGGTGTCCACACATGGTGACACTGAGCTACCCAGTGCTTTCCCAAGGATCATCAGTATGAGCAGCCACACTGCCAGTCCCACGGGGCAGCTGGCTGCAAAGCGCAGTCTGACTGCAGGGAGATGAAAGAAGTTTCATATTCTCCTTTATCCTGCCAGGCATTCCTAAGCATAGCACAATATCCAGAGTGAGAGGTGCAGGGCTCATCGCACACCTCACTTTGAACTCAGGAATTGATTCTAAATGCCCTTTAAGAAAACACAGTTCTCAACTTCTCTTATACAACAGGACCTGGGGGTTCCTGATCAGTGGATGCTTCTCCCTACCCAGCTGTGCTTGAGCCCTTGAACTGCCCTCTCAGCAATACAACCTGCAGCCAGCATCAGCCAAGCTTTCATTTTCCAAATTACAAACAAATACAGCAGCCCCTTTTTGCTGAGCACAGCCAATGCGTGGCACCAAACCTGCCCCAAATCTCTGCATATGTGTTTTCACTTCTCCTTAGGATGACCCACTTGTCATTAGTGTTAAACGTGACTTCTAGGGCTTATTTCTCAATGGTCATCCTCAGGGACAGAAATGCTTACTAGGTCCCCAGCTCTGTTGTAACAGGGCTTTACTGGCAGCTGTTCCTGTTAGGGGAAGCAGCCCCTAAATGTGGACTCAGGATGATGCATGCCTGAGATATGGCATTGTCTGTGGCTTGGGTGACCAGTCTGTGGTGAGCGTGATGGGTAGCAGTCCCCAGGTCTTGGTGCAGGAGATGCTGGTCAGTCTGGAGAAGAGGAGGTTGTAGTGTGGTGGGTGCTGGTCTCTTCTCTCAAGTAACAAGTGATAGGATGACAGGAAATGGCCTCAAGTTGTGCCGGGGAGGTTTAGATTGGATATTAGGAAAAACTCCTTTACTGACAGAGTGTTGAAGCACTGGCAGAGGCTGCCCAGGGCAGTGGTGGAGTGTCCATCCCTGGAGGGGTTCAAAACCCATGTAGCCATGGCACTTTGGGACATGGTTTAGTAGGTGTGGTGGAGTTGGACTGACGCTTGGAGCTTAGAGGTCTTTTCCAACCTTAATGATTCTATGACTCTCTTCTATGATTTTATGACCTCCAGATGCTGCACTGCTGCAGCACTTCCGCCTCCGGGTACCTGGGGAGCAAATGCCAAGGCAGCAGGGAGCACTGTCCTCCTGTGCTTGAGAAACAGGGCTCAGTGAGGAGCTTCTTGCTCAAAAATGCACTTTCCTGGAGACAGTGCTGTTTAAAAGTTGAAAGATCAGAGATAAAATGTAAAAGCAGCTCCTGACAGGCTGACTCAGAGCTGCACTGTGGGAGCAGAGGGACGCTCAGGGACAAGCTGGGGCCAGGGCTGGCACCAGGGGACACCAGGTTCCCCAGCAGGACTAGGTTGCGTCACTGGTTGTAGAGGATGAACTTGTCCAGGAGAGCTGTTTCTTTGTTTGACCCTTGATCTAGTGCAGCAGGTGGCCCCTCGCACGCTCCTGGGCAGGACACTCCCGGGCAGGACACTCACTGGAGCAAGAGTCACCGCCACAACGTGGGGACTTGCTTGCTGACCAGTTCCTCAAAGCCTCATCCATCACTGGTGTCTCCTAAGGGTTTTCAAGAGTTAAAATGACATCATGCAAATCTGGAACAGGCACCGGCTGCGCTGGGTACTGCAGTTACCAGCTTCCTCCGCAACGCAGAGATATGTGAGACACTGACCTTCCCAGTGCTAAAACCATCCACTGCTTCAGCCAGAAGCCTCTGGCTGGGGTCCCTACTGCTGCCATCTGAGTGGGCTTCCTGGAGGTTTCACAACATAGAGACAAGTTTTCCCCTCCACATCCAGCTCTGCCTACATCCCTGAGAAGAAAAAACATTCGCTCCAGTGCCCTGGGGAAGTGGGAAGGCAGGTATCACTGCCAGCGGTGGAGATGGGGTCAGGCACAGAGAGCATCTCCAGAAACACCGGCTGGGCGTTGTTGGAAGTCTGGAGGACTGACACATGCCTACGTGGGAGCTCAGCCCTCCTGGGGAGCTCTATGGGAAACTATTTTTGTCTCTGTACCAGCACTTATTTTCATTTGTGATCATGTTCACCTTCTGCTAGCACTCCATTGAGATGAGGCTTTGCACCCGACAAGGTGAATCAGACACGCAGGATCAGAGCTGGCTCCTTTCTCATGGCTCTGCCCTCGTCCAGCACCTGCACAGTCCCTCTCCCGTGGAGGGGCTGGCAGTGCCTGCCGCCAGCCCTCCGTGTGTTTGCAGGTGTATGTGGGGGTTTTGGAGGTGTCTGTTGCTACCCATGAATTTTAAAACCTCACAAAGAGGGGTGAGGAGACAGCAGTGAGGTGAAGTTACATGTGCCTGTCCCAGCTCCAGCTGGAAACAAGCACTGTAGTGGCTCTGCACCCTCTAGTGTGCTGGGAAAAAGGAGACACCAGGAAGCACCAAAGCACCAGTAGATAATTATCATTTTAGGATCTGCAGACAACAGAGTGCAAACACCAGGGAAGATGTGTTACAGCCATAATTACAGCCTGGTCCCATGCAAGCACATGCCTATGGGAGCAGCTGTAGGAGCAGATGGAAGAGACAGTTACAAATGATGCTTGCAGAGCGCGGTGCCCCTGCCTGTGCCCCTGCCTGCACCCCAGCCTTGCCTCCCTGCTGGCTGGGCGCTCCCGCTCTGCCCCTCATCTGATGCACAAGTCCTCTTTCCTTCCAGTGAAAGCAAGCAGTGGGTTAACGGTTTCATCACCTCCAGGGATGGTAACTGCCAGGTGACATCTGCTTTGCTGGCAGCTCTGGGTGACCTGGGCAAAGGGCCAGGAACAACCTGCTCTTCTCAGCCCACCACACACCACCCGGTTTGCAGTGCTCCCTCGTACCCAAGCGTGCTCCTCACCCAGTTATTTCCCAGATGCATTTCAGCTTTTATATTAATGCAGAGATCACACAGGGAAAGAAAGGATGAAACAGTTAAACAATTTAATGGCTTTAAATTGGAAGGCGGAAGATTTAGATTAGACATTTGGAAGAAATTCTTCACGATGAGGGTGGCGAGGCACTGGCACAGGTTGCCCAGGGAAGCTGTGGCTGCCCCATCTCTGGAGGTGTTGAAGGCCAGGTTGGATGGGACTTTGAGCAACCTGATCCAGTGGGAGCTGGCCCTGCCTGTGGCAGGGGCTGGGACTGGATGGACTTTAAGGCCCCTTCCAACCCAAACCATGCCATGATTCCATGAAGAGTTGCAAGGAAAAAGAAAGAAAACATGCATCACATCCTTGGTGGGTGGTAAAAAACAAGGGGATAACTCAAGAGAGCCCCATAGGGGAAGTCTCCAGGGGTTATTAACATGGAGGCCATTAATCAAGGCAAATGAGGTGAGTCAGCTCTGCCCCCTGGCAGGTTGGATGCCTGAGGCTGCTGGGAGCAGCGCAGTGGGTACGGTGGGCTGCAATCTCTGCAACTGTGCAGGCACTGCTTGCATCGCTGCAGGATCTGGGTGGGAAGGGACCTCTGGGTGCCACATGTCCAACCCACTGCTCCAAGCAAGGACAGATAGGGAGGGGAAAGGACTAAGCTGATCGATACTTCCTGCTGGCACAGAGGTACCTCCACCATCCCGTGAGCCAATTGTACCTCAGCAGTGCTGCACTGAATCTGGGCTTAGGAGAAGTGAAAACTGGACCCAGGTGGAGATGTGTTTACCTGAAACCATGGATTTTTGCTACAAGAGTCCCAGACAACACTCCCATTTCTCTCAGCACCAAGTTGGATTTCAGCATAGCATTTGCTATGGCGCCTTGTGGGAAAGGGTTTGTTAAGTGGGCAAAAATCATAGAGTCATAGAACAGTTTGGGTTGGAAGGGACCTCAAAGCCCATCCAGTTCCAACTCCTCTGCCACGGACACGGACAACTCCCACTGGATCAGGGTGCTCAAAGCCGCATCCAACTTGGCCTTGAACACCTTCAGGGATGGGGCAGTTGGGACTTCTCCAGGCAGCCTGTGCCAGAGCCTCCCACCCTCATAAGAAAACATTTCTTCTTAAGATCTCAGTCTCCCCTCTTTCAGCTGAAAACCATTCCCCCTCATCCTATTCCTACAATTCCTGATCAAGAGCCCCTCCCCAGCTTTCCTGGAGTCCCTTTCAGTACTGGGAGACTGCTCTAAAGTCTCCCTGGAGCTTTCTCTTCTCCAGGCTTGATAAGCCCAACTCCCTCAACCTGTCCTCAAATGGCAGGTGTTCCATCCCTCGGGTCATCTTTGTGGCCTGAGAGCTGGATTATCTCCCATATGAGGACAGGCTGAGAGAGTTGGGATGGTACAGGAGCAGCGACAAAGGCAAGGAGCCACTAGTGGGGAGATAGGGAGACATTTCAGGCAGTGTTAAGAGAGGCAGTGTTAGGCTGGAGGGGAGCTATGGAAGGCTACTCTTCCCAATAAGTGTCACTGCGTCGGTCACAGGCTTGTGCGCACACAGCCTGCACCTCTGTTATTTATTTGTTTTACCAGTAAGGTAAAAGGTCTGTTTTCCACCAAGAAGCTCACAGAGGCAACGGCCTGAAAGAGCAGCATTCCCTGTCTGGACACAGGCGGCACACAGGATGCACCCAGCACACACAGCCATCGATCCTGGGGTCATAAAGTGACACCGCTTGCATCAGAGCTGCATCGAGTGGGTTTGCCAGCACAGGCCTCTGGTGATACTGCAGCCTGTCCCCAGGGCACAGCACAACTCCTGCATGGCAGAGGCTTTGCGGGCAGAGCCTGTCCTCTCCAGCTCACTGCTGAAGCCTGTGAATGCACACGCAACGTGTGACAGTGCGAAAGAGAAATGAGGCAGAGACTGGGAGTGGGATCATCTCACAGTGCCTGGCAGGGGAGAGAATGGCTGTTAGGAGGTGGAAGGTGGGGAGGATTGCAGCCTCACACTGCAGCACACCGCATCACCAGGAGATGGATGGGATGCTCCCCTTCCATTTGAATTGAAGGGCTGCAGGCACCGAGCCCCACAGAAGGGGCTGTAAATATCATCTAATGAGAGCTGGATGCTGGTGCTTTAGCACCATGGAAATGAGTCTTCCAGGAAAGAGAGAACATCCTTAAACACGAGCAAGTGCAGGGAAGTGATGATGGATGTTTTCTTCTGGGACCAGAGAGCCACCAGCGATGCTTGTGCTGGATAAATCACCTTCAGACTCTGCTAACACACGAGCCTGGAAACGGAGAACGTCAGCTGTGAACTCAGCCAGCCAACTCCCACAGCAGCCAAGTGGTGGATGGCCTCTCCCCGCTCAAGGCATCCCACCAGCTCGTGTTCTCACAGAAGAGCCCCAGGTCAAGCGGCTCAAAATGATGTAGAAGAGCCGCGCCAGCCCTCGGAAGCCCAGGTCCACCTGCACACTGCAGCCCTGGAGGCAGTGGGGGATTACAGTGGTGTGTAGAGGAGTGTGCCTGCTTTGTTTCAAAACACATGTGCCCAAAGTGAAAACAGGCCCAGATATAACTGATGAAATGACATTCACTTAAGCCAGGAACAGGAGGTATGGGAGGGTAAAAAGGCCCCAGCAGGTCTCTGAGATGCAACCACCAAGCCTCACTTCTCTGGGTAGCTTCACCAAACCCAGCTCAGCAAATGTATCTGGTTGCACAAGTGACACAGATGAGTGGCACATCCCACTGTCCCCAGGCCGCCACACTCTGACTTCCTCACTGCTGCCTCTGAGCAGGATGGGACAACACATTTGCTCCTGCTGTTCTCCTGACTGAGGCACAGGAGTCCTGCCACATTGCACGAGGAGAGAGGAGGACTCACGCGTGGAGCTGCAGGGCACAGCAACAACCCCGCACTGCCTATGGAGCAAGCATTGTCCTTCGCAAGCACAGCACCGCCAGAGATGTACCTGAAAAGCCGAGGTCCAGCAGGACAGCCCGTTTGCGGTCCTTCACGCTGCTGATCTGCTGGAAGTAGAGGTCCACGACAAAGAAGAAGATACAGCCAAAGAAGGCAATGATGCCAACGGCGATGCCGTAGCTGCAGGCACTCTCATTCTCGTTGAAGATGCAGAGCAGCTCGGGGTCCCGGCTGTCCCTGTTCACGTAGCACTCGTTCACGATGGAGCCAAACACCACAATGGAAAAGATCTGCAGAAGGAAGGAGAAAACACAAGTTGCTGCTGTTTACATTTAACTCTGTTTTCCAACAGCAACATAATTGGATTCAATCCTGTCTCTGACTCCATGGCAACACGGCATTTGTTAGACAGATCCCGACTCTCGTTTGGTTGGTGGCCCTAAGCAACGGGCTGGTGGATGGTACCCAGGCCCTCCTTCTCTGCGAGCCTGTCTGCCCTTCAGTGGCTTGGTTTGCAGCGTATTTTAAGAGATGTGATTCTCCAGTCAGGCTAGGGAGGGGAAAAACAAAGAGATGGGCCAGGTCTCTGCACAATCTTTCTGCTTGTGCTGCTCTCCGCTGTCAGGCTGTGCTCAATAAACCCCCTTGGGTAACTGCAACTGCGGAGCGGGGAGAAATGAAGTTATGAAGGATAACTGAGCTGCCAAACAGGCTGAGCCAGAGTAGGAGCAGATGGAGGGGGGACATGGCAGCACCGGGAGGTGGGGAGAGTCTCACCGGGGCGCAGCGGGGCAGGCAGACAGGCTGCCCTGTGAATAACAGGGCAATTTTTCACCTGGCTTACCAGGGGTTGCAGGATGCAGCGCCTGCATCCATTATCCAGTGACCTGGTTTCAGCCCTGAGAGGGCGAAAAGGGCAGGGGGCTGCTGGTAGCCGCCCAGGTCCCTCTGCTGGGACCTGAGGGTGTTTCATGTCCTGCAGGCAGGGAAGGAGGCGGGTGGCAGCACGCAGCTGGCTGCCTAAATTAATATCATTCATGATACTGCATGCTAAAGTAATTCCCTTATCCCTCCAACACCAAAGGCACTGGCAGCAGCATTACAATTCGCTCTGGAGCTCACTCCATTAGAGCCTAAAACGCGCTGCACTGTCGCTTGGATTTCACGGCAGAGAGCAGGGAGGGAAGCAAGGCGTGCAGGCACTCCTCCATCAAGCTGTGAACCTCTAATCTTGTCCCTCACTGCCAGCACCAGCTCCCCACATCCCTGCACACCTCCCCACCCCGCCAGCTTGGCTCGCAGGACACAGCTGGAGGCCATGTATGCAGGCAGAGATAAGAGGCTCCTCCAGCATCTGCCCGGGAGCAGCTGGAGTCTCAGGGTACAGTGCAGCGGGAGCACACGAAGTGCACTGAGACCGAGAGAGGCAACAGACAGAGGCAGCAGCCCAAGAGCCACATGATAAACGGCAGCCAGTGGCCTTTGCAAAGTCACCTGCATCTCACCCACAAAGCTGATGCTGTGCTTGGGCCCCCTCCGGCAGCCCCGCGCTCCCTGAAGCGCAGCGTCAGCAGAACTGGGTGAAATGGAGCAGAAACCACTATGAGAAAACCCTTCAGAGAGCTCTAACCTCTCCTTAACATAACATTGTGATAGATCTTTTCTCCCAAGCACTGGGAGCCTTTTCTTCCAAGCACTGTCTCTTTCTTGCCTGTCCTGAAGGATTTTATCCAGATTTTTGAGGATCTTTCCATCAAAACACCTTGTCTACCTCCCACTGTCAGCCCCACCACCAGCTCTGCACGGCCTGTTCAGCCAAGGAGATCAGCTTCTCCACCCTGTAAGAGGCAAGCTTCCATCCTTGTCTATGTGACAGACAGTGGGAGTGAGTTTCTGCTGGGAATGGTCATCAGCCCTGGGAATCAGCCTGTACTTGAAAGATGCCCTCCTAGGAATGTCGGCTTCCAAATGTGCATCTGCAAAATTCAGCTGCACCCTTTGGTTTCCACTGGAGCACTAACAGGGGACAGACAGCATGTATGCTCCATGGATTTCTCCATGGCTGGCACAGGGAGATCACAGGATCATAGAATCATTTGGTTGGAAAAGACCTTTGTGATCATTAAGTCCAACTGTACCTGTCCACCACTAAACCATCTTGTCTACTCATCTCTTAAACACCTCCAGGGTTGGTGACACAACCACCTCCCTGGGCAGCCTCTTCCAGTGCCTGATAATCAGTTCTTCCTCCTCTTCAATTTAACCACTACCCAGGGTCCTGTTCCCATCCATCCCTGGCTCCTCTCAGCCATGAGCTCGATGGCAATCCCAGTCACCTCCTTGCTTTTGCACTTTCTTCCACACCGGCTCTTACGAAGCGCTCAGCTGTCACACTGCAACGAGCACATCATCACCACACAGAGAACAAGAGGTTTGCATTGTAAGAAAGAAACAACAACAAACAGTAATAATAATTTTCCCAGTGCTTTGGCAGCAGCTGTAATATCAGCAGTTGTAAAAATCTGTTCATAAATAATGCAAAATTGTTATTTACCATCAGAAATAGCAGCAGCATTTATAAAACAGGCCCTGGAAGAAATAATGTGATTCTGGAAAACATGAATAATTGAGAACTTCTGATCTCACGTGATTATTTCTCTGGCAGGGCAGTGAACTTGTACTCAGCTTCTCTGATAAGTGAGATAACTCAGTCCTCCTGGGATTAACAACCTGGACTGCTTCTTCCTGCATTTGTGTGCCAGTTTCAGTGGGTGAGGGAGGGCTCCTGTACATATGGTTAAGAACTTTGCAGCACGGGGTATACAGGCAGGTTTGGGCATCTGGGGCTGCTGCTGAAGGATGCCCAGCCAGCACTTCTGGGATGGAGATGGAAAGAACAGACATTTATCACAGAATCACAGAACGCTTTGGGTTGGAAGGGTCTTCAAAGCCCATCCAGTTCCAACCTCCCTGCCATGAGTAGGGACACCTCCCACTGAATCAGGGTGCTCAAAGCCCCATCCAACCTGACCTTGAACACCTCTGGGGACGGGGTAGCCACCACTTCTCCAGGTAATCTGGGCCAGGGCCTCTCCACCCTCACAGTAAACAATTTTTTCGTAAGATCACTTATCAGTCTCCCCTCTTTCAGATGAAAACTGTTCCCTCTCATCCTATCCCTGCACTTCCTGATCAAGAGCCCCTCCCCAGCTTTCCTGTAGCCCAGTTCTGGGAGGCTGCTCTAAGGTCTCCCCAGAGCCTTCTCTTCTCCAGGCTGAACAAGCCCAGCTCTCTCAGATGGGAGGTGCTCCAGCCCTCGAATCATCTCCATGGCCTCCTCTGGACCCTCTCCAACAGATCCATGTCCTTCCTGTGTGGAGGACTCCAGAACTAAATGCAGGGCTCCAGGTGGGGTCCCACCAGAGCAGAGCAGAGGGGCAGAATCCCCTCCCTCTCCCTGCTGGTCCCACTGCTCTGGATGCAGCCCAGGACACAGGGGGTTTCTGGGCTGCAAGCACACATTGCCAGCTCATGTGGAGTTTCTCCTCCACCAGCACTCCCAAGTTCTTCCCTTCAGAGCTGCTCCAAATCCATTCTCTGCCTAGCCTGTAATTGTGCTTGGGATTGCCCCCACCCAGGTGTAGGACCTTGCACTTAGCCTTGGTGAACTTCACAAGGTCAGAAGACCTCCATTTCACTGCTTAACTTCAAATTCCAGAGGGTTTTGCGATGCAAAGCACCGTTCTTGTAGCTGGATGACCTGAGAGGCTCGCTCCATGAGACCTCCTCAGCTGCACACTGCCTGCAGTGTTTTGGTGCAGGCAACATTGGACAGATTCTCCTTGGGAGGCCAAATCAGTAACGAATTGTAAGAACACACATTTGATAGATGTGCTCAAAACATCAGGGCTGGCTGAAACACTCCTGTCAAAACATGCTTTTCAGTGAAAACAAGTCTTTCCATTGGTTTTCTCTCTCTCTTCCCCTCTGATTGAAATTTTATAGTTTTTCTTAAAAAAACTCCAACTGCTGCTGGTAAAACATTGCCATGAGAATAGAACTGGCGTGGGTAGAGGCAGGGAAATAAAACCCATGGGTTTTTTTAAAGTTCATGCAAAACAAGTGCCATTTTCCAATGACCTCTACAAACCACATCTGCTCAAACCCACCACCAGTTCACTGGAGACTTGGAAGGGAAAATACAAGGTCAGATTTTCCACTGTGAGTGAGATCTTTCAGATGTTTAGCAAGGCGCAGGGATGCTGCTCTCCAAGGCTCCTCCTGCTGCCAGGTTGATCCCCAAACTGCAGTCCCTGTGACAGGCAAGGCAGCGACAGGACTCAGGACCAAGCAACCAGGCTGCTGGCACCACACAGCACAGGGGCATCCTCTGCACAAGCTGCTGTGTCCCAAGCCCATCTGCCCTTCTAACAGGGCTCCTCCATCCCTTAGGCTTTGCCAAGGAGCCTGAGCAACCACAGGAAGCTCCATTTTCCAGCTGAACAACCCAATGCAACCAGCAACACATCTTGCTCTCACTGGGTGAACCGATGCAAGACCCAGTATGAAAACTGGATCACCTCCAGTCAACCCAGTATGAAATTGCCTCCCGCCCGCCAAAGCTTTCACATCAATCTGCCTGCAGGGCTCTCCTGGCCGGCAGCCTGGCGCGTGGGAGGCTCAGCCCTGCCTCTCCCCGGCACGCGCTGGCAGAGAGCGGCTGGCACTCCCTGGCATGAGGCTCTGGTGGCACAGAGCAGACCATTAGTGCTCCTCTCCTTATTCAGCTGCAGGGAGGGATGGGAAGGAGAAAAGCTGTCTTCTCTCAACCCTTCCATTAAGACTTGCACTTCAGCCACACAAAGGAGCTTCTGTGTCTCAGTTAAACCCTGGGAGGGAGAACAACACCAGTCAAGGAGATGCATGAAGTGCTTGGATCCACTAATGCAAATGCAAAGGGAGCTCCTGTTACACCAAACCAGTAAGAAGCCAGGGACCTCACTTCCTAAGGAAAGCCAGCTGCCCAGTTTCCCCAGTTTAAAGCTTGCTTCCAAGCAAGAGGGGCCACCTTGCTGGGCCAGTGAGCATTTCTGTAATGCAGGACAAAGGCACAGGTCTCAGCAGCAAGAGGTGACAGGGTCTGGGTACACCAGCCTTGATGAAATCTGGTACAAAGCTGAAAACACAGAGGATTTGAGTATGACCCTAAGAACCTGGGAAAGCACCCTAGGGATGCTGCTCACCTGAGGCTAGCAGGAGCCTGCTGCTCCAAGGCTGCCGTTGGTACCCAAACTATTGCACCCAAATGCACATCTCGCGAGCTTTCCTTGCTTGTTCCTGTTTTGCCCACTTGCTCCATTTAAGGCAAGCTCTCTTGCCTCTTTGGTCCTCTCTGGCAATTGCCTTTAAGCGCAGGGGATTGTGACCTAGAGCCTGGTGCCAGCAGATGCCCTGGCAGGGGCTGTGCTTCGAAGGGCAGGGAGATGACGGCATACGGTGGGCAGGCTGCCGGCAGCACGGACACGCAGGCAGCCCTGCCGCAGGAGATCAAGTGAAATCCCATTCTTCCCTCCCCAAAAAGGAAAGGGTAGGTTCCTGTCCCAGCAGGAAAGGGTAGGTTCCTTTCCTGAGAACGCAGGTTCCTTGCCCAGCAGTGTCCAGGCACTCCTGCTCAGGACCTGCAGCCACTGCCAGACCCTCACAGGAACTCAGGGCGCTGGGGACACCAGAGTGCCCCACAATGGAGACCCCTCTCTAGGTGTGCTGGGAGACCTGCAGCTGTGTCCTCTGCACTGGATTTCTGCCATCTGGAAGAAAGTGGCTGGCCAGGCTTCCCAGATGGGTTCTATAATTATACTTCACAGCTCCATGTTCCCTCCCAGTGCCTGAGATGGCTGGAACCAGGACATGCACATTTCTCATCCATGTTGCTATTAGCCTTCCGAAGCCCAGGCACCTCAAATGTGCTTCAGAAGACCTTGCAGTGTGAGCACAGACATCACAAGGAGAACAAGAAGCAAATAATGCAAAAGAGTATGAGCTGAAAGCTTCAGCGTGTGAACTGTCAGCCATTTTAAGGCGAGATGTTTCCATTGCTGATGCATTGCACTTTGATTTGGGGCCTATAAAAAACATCACCAGAAGGTGTGGGGTTGTAGGAGACTGCAGATCCTTGCTTTGATTACACACGCAAGCAACCATGAATGTCACCATCAAGGAAATTTAATGCATGAAGAAAAATAATCCAGTGCTCACCAGCAACCGTCAGTGGTGGTGGGCACAAACCACACGTGCAGAGAGCTGGTACCAGCGTCTGGGGAATCCTTCCCCACTCTAACACAAGCATCGGTGGGACAGATGCCACTCTGCTCAGCACCCTCCACTCCCCGAGGCACCACAAAGCAAGAGAAGGATGTACCAGCAAATGAAAAGGGAAAATAATCAAAGTCAGATGAGCAGAGGCCACCTCCCACCGGGAACAGAATGTTCTCACAATTCCTTGCCTTGAGTTGCACACGTACCTCATGTGGACACTTTACTCAGGGATGAGTTAGACCCTTGACAGAGGGCCAGCTGCCTTCAACACCCACCAAGCTCCAGTGCTGGAGGAATCAGGTCCCCTGTCCCTCTCCAGCTTATCTTTACTGTTGTCAGTCACACGTTAGCTTCCAGCACATATTTGTGTAACTGATTGATTGCACAGTGTGAAGACTAAAGAACCACTTTAAGCGCTGCTGGATCTCCCCCAGGGACTATGGATATGGCCACAAAGGAAAGATCCAACACAGCCTCTGGCACAGAAAGCGGTGGCATGATGCTGTAACAGGTCTATGGACATGTCCACCAGGCTGATCAACCTGAGAAAAATGCACATTGATGACCACATGACTGATTTTTACTAAATTACTTCTTCTACCGTGGCAAGAGATGCTGGCTGAAACACAGAACCCATTCAAAGTTCCTAATCTAGCCATGCAATCTGAGCACGTGGCCAGCCAGCCGCGCTTTGAACCAGTGATGAGAGGAAAACGATAACTTAGCAGCATTTTAAGCTCAGATGCAGTGAAACTTCTATGTAATTCCATTACCAATCATAGAATCATTAAGGAAAAGACCTCTAAGCTCATCCAGTCCAACATCACCATGCTGATTAAACCATGTCCCAAAGTGCCACGTCTGCACATTTTTTGAACCCCTCCAGGGATGGAGACTCCACCACTTCCCTGGGCAGCCTCTTCCAGTGCTTCACCGCTCTGTTAGTAACAGCACCCAGCTTTCTTCTTAGCTTGTCACTCAACTTTAAGACACAAGAGATAACGGCAGTGGAAGGGTTAGGCAGTGCTGATGTGCCGCTTGTAGGCAAGGTTGTTCAGCTGCACAGCTCATGCAGGCAGGAACAGGGAGGTCTTTGGAACAAGGAATAAATATACAAATAAATATACATATAATAAATAAATATATAAATAGAATACTGAAGTATTCCTCTAAGTCGTAGTAAAACAGAGACCTGGTCTCCTGCCTCCACAGAGGCAAAGGAAATGGCTGGAGGGAGGCAAGAGTGGCCCAGCCCTTCCGATTAGGCTGCACCAGTGAAACCCAGCATCATGCTTTTACTGCTGTTCTTACTGAAATTCACAGGAATTACTGAAAACATTTTCCAGAATTGCTTTTAGAAGTCAAATCTTAACGGACATTAAATGAACAATGCCCCTGCAAAGCCGTGCGGCCACTTGAAAGTGCCGGCAGCCATAGAGAAAGGAACTTGTGATTCTGCGGGCATCCTTTGTGAATACTGAGTTTGTTTTGCTGAGCAAAAAACGTCTCAAAAGGAAACCACAAGAGCGATCACATCTTCATCTGACAAACTGCATCAGACGGAGGGGAAGGAGATGAATGAGGAACTGTTAAATGGTTCTTTCCAGCTTTTGATTTTACAGCTCAAGTCAGGAGCGTTTTTTTCCTTTCAGATACTCAGCTGTGCAGTGTCTGTAAGGGAGAGGTTGCTGTGTGAGGCAGAATCAGGAAACCCCCTTTGCCGCCACTTACATTTGGGGATTTCTGCACTGAAGTCACCTGTAACTGGCCAGTCCCTTCAGTGTTTGCCAGCCCCAGGTCTCACCTCCCTGTCTTGAAGCAGTCACTGGAGTCACAAAGCAGAGCTGGACCCTCCTTTGTCCCTAGACCGTTGTGAAAGCCCAGGCATCCATTGGATTGGCACCGACTCACTCACACCGGGTGAATGGATTGGCCCCAAAGCCTCATGGTGGTTCTTCATCACCCAGTCTCCCACCCAAATATATTCCAAGCAGTTCCCTCCTTTTCTCACCAAAGAAGAAGGCAATGTCATAAGTGCAGCAAGGCTTAGGGCTCCAAGGTTTGATCCAGCTGCACAGGTTGAACACATTTAAAAAGATGCAAGAAAAAAGCCCAGGAAGGAGAACCACATGAAGAAAACCCACCCCAACACTTAAACTCAGTCATCCTCACAGCCTCGGTCAAGGGCTTTTGGAATAACCATCCCTGGCTGTTCCATGCACGCACAGGCAGTTCATCCCCACCGTTACGGCAGACAGGAAAGCCCAGGAAGGGTTCCATTTTCTCCATGAATCAGGGAATGTCATGGTGGGGTGCTGGGCTGTGCTACCCACTCAGCACCCAGCACGGTGTGGTATGGCACAGACACTGCTGTACAGTGCAGATGCCACCACGTGCCACAGCTGCTGTGCGCTGCCAGAGCAGCAACTACAAGCACCAGGGTGGAACAGAAAGGCAGCAGAGACCTCAAATGCAACCCCTTTTGTCTGCCTCCTCTGTCCAAGCTCTTCATCTTGACATGGGTCCCATCTGGCAAAAGCAGCAAAGCAACCACACAGAAGGAGCCCAGGAACACGTTGCTTTACAAAACCTGAAAGAAACAGCGATGGCCATCAAGCCAGCGGGCAGGAAACCTCTGCTCACACCTCTCACCCAACTAAAGTTCCTGTGCACACTGGAAAGGGGCCATAGATGCTGAACTGGTTAAAGACATGGGTAATGGGACTGCAACAGCCAAGCGAGGGTCAGCTGGAGCTCCGAACCACCACACTGGAGCGGCAATGGGGAAGGGTCCCCAGCAGATCTGCCAGCACATGTGGGACCTGGGAAAAGTGGTCCAAAGGGCTTTTAAGTTAAGATTCCCCAGCCTGAGCCCCAGTCCAGGAAACCAGGGAAAAAAGCCCTTTGAGCTCAGTGGGCTTTGGAGCTGACTCTCAAACATTCCCACCTGGGACATACACGCCCAGCACATATCCCACATTCTCCAGGTTGGTGGGTCCCAGCGCTGAGTTGCTGCGCTCCTGTAGTTTTAAGTGCTCAGTTTTCACACATTCACTGTGAACACAGAACCATGACATGAGACACTTCTCTATTGAATAAACCAGCCAGCGAAAATATGTATTAATATTTTCTAAGTTGGATGTTTATTTTACCTCCATATTCCCTATTCTTTCCCTTTTTCCAAGCCGTATCCAGTCTCCTTCTGTATTATAAGGATGATGAGCTCTTTGGGTGCAAGGTGGCAGAGTTATTTTATGAGGAGCCCAACTCCTCATCTATGGATCAACAAACAATTTATCTAACTGTACCCTAAACCAAAACCATCCCCAATAGTTTGCCATTGCCACTTCAGGAGGATCCAGATGGATTCAGACCAAGTTTTCTGGACTGAGGCAATGCTTCTAGGAAACAATTGCTTCCAGGTGCCCAAACCGTGCCCAAAATGCCCCATCTACCCTAAGCTGCATGCTCCAGACCCATACCAGGCCCCCCTTCTCCAGTGATGGTGCCAGAGCTTTCTTAAAGCCCTAGAAAGCACAGTGGTTTCCATCCAGTGAAACACTCAAGCATGCGGTCTAACTTTAAGCATGTGATTGCAGCTGGAATTGCTCACGTGCTTAAAGATAAGCACATGCTCCCATGTTGTGCTGTAAGGGACCTTTGCTGGGGTACCCCACTCCAGAGAGCCCTACAAATGCACCCGCTGTGTTGGTTGGAAGGAGGGCAGCTGGGGAGGGGGCAGCAGCACCTTCTCTGCCCACCTTTCCTCACTCCCTGCCTGCATCTGGCACTGCTGAAGGTGACACAGAGGCAGGGCGGAAGGCTGAGGCCTCCATGCACAGCAGAGACGTGTGGCACGAGTGAGGACAGGCACTCCTGGCCTGGTGTGGCTCACCCACAGCCAAGCGCCAGAGCCAGGAGCCAGACACAGTGAGAGTCCGGCAGACCTTCCCCATCTTGTACAGCCTGGAGAAGGGAAGGCTGCAGGAAGACCTCAGAGCAGCCTTCCAGTACCTAAAGGGAGCTACAGGAAGGCTGGGGAGGGGGCTTTTTACAAGGGCCTGTAATGACAGGACAAGACGCTGTAAATTGGAAGGGGGAAGATTCAGATTAGACATTAGGAAGAAATTCTTCACAAGAAGGGTGGGCAGGCTCTGGCCCAGGTTGCCCAGACACGTAGTGGCTGCCCCATCCCTGGAGGTGTTCAAAGCCAGGTTGGATGGGTCTTTGAGGAAATTGATCCAGTAGAAGGTGTTCCTGCCCATGGCAGTGGGTTGGGACTGGATGGGCTTTGAGGTCCCTTCCAACCCAAACCATTCTGTGATTCTGTGGCCTTTTCGGAAGCACCAGGCATTGCCAGCCCCCCTGGATGATGCACCCTTGCAGCTCTTGGCAGGTAAATCCAGGATGGAGAGGTGAATCAGTAGCCGCCCTCACTCCTGGGCAGCCGGGCACCGCGGCCCCAGCGAGAAGCACCACGCAGCTTCCCACGCTGCTCATTCACCGATCACCAGCAAGTGAAGCCTTCCTGAGCCCTGGCACAGTGCGTTCCACCCCCTGCTCCCTGCTCAGCAGCACAACTCGTACATGGGAAACAGCCAAAAAGATGCCATCCTTCAGGAGAACCGGGAGCTGGGCAGGGCCGGATCTCAGATTTCTTGTCACACACACAGATGCATGGAGCATGGAAGGAAGTAAAATGTCCTCTGCCTCCTGCCTGCCCTTGCCCTTTGCTCAAGCATTGGGGGCAAAATTGGCAAGTGGCGATGGCACATCCATCTGTTGCCCCTTGCCCCATTCCCAAGGAATAACCCCATAAACACTCACACGAGTCGACCAGCCTCACATCACACAGGCAGCGGGGGCATCGCACCCCACACACACCAGCACTGCACGATGCCCACTCACAACACTTTGCATGGGCACTGCCCTGTGCACTGGGATAGAACAGCACAATGGGCACAGCATAGCACACCAGGCACTGCCCAACGCATTGGGCACACCACAACTCACCAGGCACTGCTGGCTGCTTCTGGCACTGCCCAGGCATGGCACAGCACAATGGGCATTGCTCAATGCAGCGAGCGCTGCCCATCACCCAGTCATGGCCCAACACAACAAGTACTACCCAAAGCAACTGGTATGGCACAACACAAAGGGCACGGCCGCAGCACATCAGTCCCTGTCCACCACCCAGCTGCTGCCCAGTGCCTGGGCACTGCCCAACACACCAGGCACTGCCCAAAGCAGCAGGCACTGCCCAAAGCACCGGGTACTGCCCAAAGCACCGGGTACTGCTCAATGCACCAGGAACACCACAGCACAACGGGCACAACATGAGCGCTGCTTAATGCTCTGGGCACTGCTCAATGCACCGGGCACTGCCCATTGCCCGGGCACTGCCGGCTGCACCGGGCACCGGCTAATGCACCGGCTATGGCACAGCACAACGGGCACCGCCGCCGCCCGGCGCCGAGACCCGCAGCCCCGCTCGGCCCCGCTGCCCTTACCCAGGTGGTCACCCGGAGGATGGTCTGCGGCTGCTTGAGGAAATCCACGGGGTCGATGGCACCCCCGGCCCGGCCCGCTCCGAAGGACGCTCCTTCCATCTTCCCCCGCTCCGAGCCGAGCCGAGCCGAGCCGAGCCGAGCCGAGCCGAGCCGAGCCGAACCGAACCGAACCGAACCGAACCCAGCCGAGCGGGGCTGAGCCGAGCCGAGCCGAGCCGAGTCGAACCGAACCCAGCCGATGCGCTCCGAGTCGCTCTGAGCCGAACTGAACCGAGCGGAGCAGGACCCAGCGGAGCCGAGCGGAGCAGAGCCGAGCCCCGCGCCGGCCGCGCGCCTCCCGCCCCCCGCGCGCCTCCCGCGTGGGCTCGTCCGCAGCGCCGCGTGCGGGCGGCGGGAGGAACCACCCGCCCCGCGGGGGGGGCGAGGGACCGGCAGGTGCGCGCGCCCCCAGCGAGCCCCAGCGGCGCCCCGCGGCGGGGGCGGCCGGGGGACCGGGACTGCGGGAGGCACCGCAGACCGGCCGTGGGCACCGCTGTATAGCTGTGGGCACCATGGTACCGCCGTGGGCACCGCCGGTCCCATCCATGGGCACCGCAGAACAGCCGTGGGCACCGCGATAGCACCATGGGCATCACAGAACAGTCCTGGCACTGGTGCCACTGTGGGCACCACAGAGCGGCTGCGGGCATCACAGAACAGTCCTGGCACCACAGAATGGCTGTGGGCACCGCAGAACAGCTGTGGGCACCAAGCAGTGGCCTTGAGCACCACAGTACGGCCATTGGCTACAGCCCATGTCACTGCACTGAAGCTGGGGACACCAGACTATGGCCAATTTCACCACACTGTGGCCAATGACACCAGCGACAACTGGGAAAGGTGTGTTAGAGCTGAAGCCGTAGTGCTGCAGCCGGGGACACCCCTCGGTAGCCAGTCATTGTGCAATGGCTGGGGACACCATGCTACAGCTGGTTGCCTTGTCACAGTCACCACAGTGCTCCTGGGCACAGTGTGCTACGGCAGGGGGAGGGTAATGCTCCAAAGTTCATCATGCTACGCCAGCGTCACCGTGCAATGACACCACAGGTGGCTGTAAGTACCTGGGCTGTTGGCAGGAGGGACACGCTGTGGCCTGGAGTGCGGGGAGGTCACCACGCTGCTCAGCTCACCTCTGCTGCAGATGCACACCTTGCTTCCCCTCAGATAAATATACTCTCTCTGCCCAGTCCTGCACCTGTCCCAGAGAGAAGGGGCTGCTGTCCCCTCTGCTGGGCAATGAGAGCCTGGGACCCACAGCAGGAGAGAGGTGTTCAGCACCTTGGGCTGAGAGCAGCCTGGACACGAGGCAGAGGGCAGGATTTGGGGCTGCTCAAGGCACACTGTTCCACGCCCGTTACCTGGTGTGAGAAAAGGGAAACAAAAGCTGGTGGGGCTGAAGTTCTTGTTTTCATTGTGCAGGAAAGGAGGCACCCAGAGCTGTGATGGGATGGGAGGAGGCCAAGCCCTCTCGCCTCTCCCTGCCTGGGAACAGCAGAAAGGAGGAAAAAGAGAGGAACCTTACAGAGGGAAATCCTCAATTACTGCAAAGAGTTCGCCCCGCCCCAGCTCCAGGACCATCTCCCAAGTTAGTTTTCCTAGCATCATGATGATGATCCTGGTTCCATAGATACCGATGCCATGACAACTCTGACATCATCTCTGCTTCAGTCGGCAACTGCAGGGAAAATCACAGGGAGGAGTATGCATGCACTGCTGGCACCAAGCAGGCCTCTGCTCGGGGCCGGGGAGCTTCTCGTGGCTTCACCAACACCTCTCCTGCTGATCTGCTGTCCTACAGCTCTGTTGCGCCATGCTGGGACCACACAAGGTACACGTGTAGCAGGCGTGTTGAGCCTCTTGCATGCAGAAAGCTGTAACAAAGCAGATTCCCATGCACTGGGTCTGTCTCCAGCTCGCTTTGGCCTTCTGCAGCTTTGTCAGTCTGTTCATTCTGGCAGGTGGTACCAGGATTTAACTGTTAAAGCTCATGATGATGCCATTCAGTATTTCTCAATTACAGGTGAGTCATCATCTCTCCGGATCTATTTCTGGCTCTCAGCAGGAAAAGCAGAATTCAGCCTTTCATTCCTCAATGTCAACAGCTCAGGAGAAATCACATCTTACTATGCAAAAAAGAAATGGCTATGAAGACAACGCCAGGTTGGGCCCTCCTGCTTTCTTCTGGCAGGATGGCTCATGAGGCTGGCCAGCCACCACACCCAAGCATCAAAAGAATCACCAGCTCAGCCCTGTATTGCAGATTGAAGAACGAAGACCACATTGGCTCAAAGGGGGTTAACATAGGTGATATTTATCAAACAGCTTCAGCAGTTTTAGAAGGAGCTCTTCCAGAGTCATAGAATCACAGAATGCTTGGGGTCATAAGGGACCTTAAAGCTCATCCAGATCCAACACCTTCCTGTGTCTCTGCTCCCCCTTTCCAAGATGTCTTGCCCAGCTCTGTTGTCCCGCCTAACAAAGGCATATTTTGGACAATGCAAATACCACCTAAGTCCTTTCAATGTTCCCTTAGAACAAACCATTACCCGATTCTGGACAGATCTCTGGTTTATACACTTCAGGGCCTGACCATGGTGCATCAGCCACTGAAATCCCTGCTTCCAAACTTGTCCTCCTTCTTCAAGGTTCTTCTGCTATGTGCAGGGTTATTTACACAATCCCTCTGCATGTCAGGTTGTGCTGGCCTTCCCCCTGCCACGGTACAGATAAAGCCCAGGAGCTATCTCTACCCTGCATGCAAACTCTATTTCTGTTTCACTTCCGATTGCTGCAACCAAGCTGACAGATCCACAGAGCCAGGCAATAACCCGAAAGGATGTTGCATCTTGAATGTTTTCCCCACCAAATGGGGGAAAAGAACAGCATTTCGATATGGCACCTTCCAGAGCATTTGTTCAGTCTGAACAAGTTCTGTTGGCATTTGCCATTCCCCCTAGATTTCAGTGGCAGGGAGCAAACAGAGCAGTGTGCAGACAAGTGCCTGAGAGCTGCCTGTGTGTTGATTTTACCTGAGCTCAGTTAAGGGTGGCAGAAAACATGGGCTTGACTCATGCTTCTTATGGTCACTCTTACTTCATCTTTGTCTCCAACACAAAAAAGCAAGCAGGTTTTCACCCAGGAGTACATTCATGAAGGTGACAACCTTGAGGAGATGAGATGTGACGCTTGGTGTGATGCTTTCTCCTTCTTCAAAGCCTGTTTGGGTCAGCCCTACCCACTCTGCTCGGGGCTGATTGCAACTCGCTCTACCGAGCAGTGGCAATGTTTTTCAAGGGCGTAGGGCTGAACGTAACCAATGCATGGAAGGTCACCAAGTTACCTGTTATCAGCTGAACAACTGTAAACGATGCTGGCACTGCTCTGTGAAGCAGAACGTGTTTACAACAATTTCCAAGCAGATGGCTAGGGCTATTGCACCTTGCTTCACAACCCTGGTGCTGCGATTGCTGGGATCAGGACTTGCCCCAAAGGAAGCCCAGGAATGGACAAGATGAGTTATTATGATTTCTTTATCAGGACTGAGTCCAATTTCTCTGTGGCAGAGGGCAGCAGGGAGGTGCTCCTGATTTGGCAGGCAAAACAATCAGCCACACTTTCTATTTAACTTTTCTGCAACACAACAGTGATGTGAAACTGCCCTGCTCTCTGAACAGCTCTGACAATGTAGTTATTGCAGAGTTGCTTTGGCCAAGCAATCCAAATGAGCTGAAAGTGGGCTCTCTGCAGTGCACAGCCCAAGGTAGCCAGCCAGGCTCCGGCCACAGTCCACATCCCACCGACTTTCAGCAGCTCCGTGCGGTCCGACGCTGTCTTTTGCATGGGCGTGGTTAGGAAAACAGCTTGCCCTTCACATTCCCTGGGCAGCACTTTGATAGATGGTCATTTACTTGTTACTCTGAAAGGCTTTCCTTGATGTTTATTAGGGTTTGGCTAATGTTGCTTTCAGCCATCAGGCTCCAGAAAAACAAGAGAGTGGATAGAAATATTGAGAGGAGCTTTGAAATTCCAAGTGCCTGGCAGCAGAGAGAACGGACTTCCCGATGAGCAATACCTTAGCATGCTATCACTAGAAAGCAACTTAATGCCTTTCACCTGAAGAGATCCCAAAATATCTGGAAGATCATTTTTTAGCTGGTTACTCATCCACTCCATGCAGCCATCACTCAGGTGGGACTCAGCAGTCCCTGTGGAAGTCCTAAAGGCAAGATAAGCATGCCAGAAAAACAGGTAGCAAACTTTGCTACCTTAAATCATCAGGGGAAGATCTGAATAACAGAATTCCATTAACTGAGACACCATTTGTTCTGAACAGGAGAGTCAATATCTCAGTAGTTGCATAAAACCCATAGCAGTTGCATAAAACCCAAACTGAACAGAAACCCCAAAGGGTTTCAAGACACTTTCCAGTGGTGCAATTGCAGCCTGGATAGCTCAGCTGGTGCACTTACTCTGTGCTGCTTCTCAAAATACTTCATAGCATGAAAATCTAATCTCTTCTCTCTGGTGATCAATGATAGGACTTGAGGGAATGACAGGAAGATGTGTCAGGGGAGGTTTCATTTGGATATTAGGAAAAGGGTTTTCACCCAGAGGGTGTTGAAGCACTGGAACGGCTCCCCAGGGAAGCAGTAATGGCGCCAAGCCTGATAATATTCCAGAAGCATTTGGACAATGCCCTCAGACACATGGTATGAACGTTGGGATTGTCCTGTGCAGGGATAGGAGCTGGACTCAATGATCCTTCCTTCCAACTCAGGTCATTCTATAATTCTATGATTCTAAGTTCAGGGGGTTTGATAAACCAGAAACCTAATTTGATTCAGTCCCTGGGTTGAACTCTGCTACATGAAGGTGCACACCACCTGGGGACTGAAGGGAAATAAGATCCCCAGCTGTTTTCTAAGCTGACCTCCTTAGGACCATACAGCAAGTCACATCGTGTAGGGCCTGGCTAACAGATTGACTTGGGTGCTTGTCATCTGCAGCCTGCTCGGTGTTGCAGTTAAACAGGTATGGTACCATGAGAAGATCTGACAGCTACACTGACACAGGGCAGCCTCCCAGCAGCTCGAACCATGCTCTGACACACCAAGCTTCTGCAGTTCTCTTTGGAGCTGCAGGCAGCATTGCTGCCAAAGAAGCCCTCTCAGCTCAGCCCTTCAGTTATTATAATTTCTCTTCGTGTTATACAGAAATGCAAGATCCACAACACGACTTCTGGGTGAAAGAAGGGCCACAGTGCTTGCGTAATGAATGTGGTATTTGTAGTGACACACTGACAATGAGAAATGCTTTGTTTCTTAACTGAACATCGCAGACACCGAACAGGTCCTCAGATTCCAAAGAAAGATACAACCTGACGTAAAGGAGATTTGTAGGATGGGTTGAGATGAATGATTTTATTACAGCGAACAATCCCAGGCCCAGGACTGAGCCGTACAGTCACATTAACACAGCAACCCTGAAAGAGAATTTCATCTAAATAGGAAATTAGGCAAAGGCTGCTGAAACCACTATTTTTATCCCCAATTTGCAGAAGTAAAAGTGTGGTGACAGAAGTTGAAGTGACTTACCTGGTGTCTAGCAAGAAGCTTATGACTAAAAATGAACTCCATTTTGATCTTTGGAGTCTCCAGCCAACTGCTCTGGCCACACAGGCCTTGCCTATATACCTTGCCTGTCTTTTATCCCATCTAAGCAGCATGACGCACAGTCATAGAAATTATTTTTTCATGCTCCTGCTAGATTGGACCAGACATCAGGGAGGGAAGAAGTTGGGAAAGCCCAGCTTTGCCTGACCATACTTGGCATTTGGAAGGAAAGTCCCAACTCAGTGCTGCGACTTGAGTTTAGGCCCAAGCTTGGTGTTCTGGGAAAATTGGAAGCTTTGAGGGGCTGCATGAAACAGCTGCCTGGTGTCTGCCGTGGGAAAGGCATTGATTTAACTCAGCTCTTCTCTTTCTCCCACATCTGCTAATGAAAAGCAAGGTTCTCCAAAGGAACAGCTTTGCTGAAGTAATGACTCTCCTGTGATCTTCTTTCCAAATCCTCTTTTCCTCCATAAAGCATCCAGAGCAGATTACAACCATGTCAACTAAAGTTGATCCCTTCTCTGGCTACAAACACTGCCTGTTTCATGCCTGCTGTGTCCGATTTCGCCATTCCCCTTGCCTATGTCTGTGGAGGAGCCCACATAGGTCTGTCCATGCACTAAAGAGATGCTGTGTGGCACAGCTGAGTTGTGCCGTGTGGATCACGCAAGATATCATAGAATTATAGACTTCTTAAGGTTGAAAAAGACCTCTAAAATCATCAGATCGAACCATCAAGTCCAACAGGTCCACATCTGGCTCCCATCTGCTGTTGGCTAAGGCCACTGAAGGAAAAAAGTCAACCTCAGGATCTAACCCAATGCAGCCCCTACCACCAAGAGGACCTCTGAAGGCTGGACACATCTCTCTACAAACAAACAATGCCCTGTATCAACCACACAGTGCTTGGGATAAGAAAGTGACTGTTACAAAATTATCAGATAAAAGTCATTCACCCTTCCCAATCTGTTAATGACCTGATCAAAAAGCCAGAACTTCTCCCTGTATGACCACCTACGGGCTTAAGATCGGGTAGGAAACATGTTGGAATAGAATCCAGACAGTGTCTGATTGTACTCCCAAGTGCAGATTTTAGCTGCGTGCAGAGAAATAACACACCCCTCATTTAGGTCATTATACAAGAGGTGTTGCACACTAGTTTGAAAAGCAACTTAAGTCACTAAAATCTCCCAAAGCCAAAGGAAAGGGACTCGCATGAGATAACACATTCCATATCTGGAGCAGTCTGCTATTCCAGAGAAGTATAGGAGACAGGAAAGTCAATACAATACAGGCTTTGTTGCCCTCTACTGTTGCCTTGGTTAAGATGCAAAGCAATTTTCCTGATAGCTTCACCCCTGTGAAGCACATTGCAGGAATAGAGGCCAAGCAGGTGCTGGTGATATATGGGAAGGAAAACTTGAGACCAGGAAGAGCCTTCTGTATTAGGAGTGCTCAAAAGGAAAACCAACAGCCTGCACTGGCACAATGCACAGAGGTGGAGGGCAGCTTTCTGCAGGAAGGTCCTGGGATGCAGAAGTGCCAGACCATGCCAGATGCTGTGAGCTCAGACAAATGCTGTGTTGCGCTCTGACCTGTACTTGCTACCCCTCACCAGCCCAATATGTGCAGACAGGATTGTCCCACCAAGGGGAACAGAACCAGCTTGGCAAATGTTAGAGCTCCTCGTTCAACTGTACCTCCAGAAATGTTAACAGTAATTACAGCCATGAAGAACTGACAGCAATAACGGAGCCCAGCATTGGCACAGATGAGGGTACCGGGTCCCGTTTATCCTTAGTTGGCTGGAACCACCTTTGTTCCAAAGTTTCATGAATTTTGACATGTGGTAGCTCTGTGCCACATCCCAACCACCTCCAGTTCTTACCTCCCTCGCCTGTGCATTAATTGTGCAGTGGAGCAGACACACCTGACCTGGCTGTGTGTGAGGCAGCTTGGCATCGGCACAGGGTGTCCATGTACACTTCCCTGAGGGACTCACCATCCAGGTCAGTGCTCCAGCTGACCGCAGCACTGCCCCCATCCCCTCAAGCAGTCCTCTGCCTTCTAACTGCTGATTTCCCTACAGGCTCTTAGCTGTGCTTTGGTTTTACTTGCTGTTTTGTATTTCTATTAGCCTAAAAAATCCAGAGTTGACTGCAAACAACCTTGTGGGCAGTTTCTGCTGAAGGTCTTATTCCTGACTCATGAAATACTGAACAGTTCTCCATCATTCAGTCAAAAGCCCTCAACGGCCACACCAGGAATGGGAAAATCAGTGCTAACAGGAAGGAGAGAATAAACCACCCCAAACAAAATCTGAACCCTACCTTTCCAAGCCTGTAAGTCTCTAACAGGCAGAACCATCGCACCCTGCCTGGGAGAGCAAAATACACAGGCAAGCAGAGTGATTCTTGGGGATCTAATGGAAAATAGGAGACTGTATACCCCCGACACACTGTAAGGGAACAGCTAATCCCTGGGAAAATATTAAAGGCATAGTGAAGCATCCGCCAGCATCTGCACTTGTTACTTGCTCAAGCAGCTCTGCCTCCCATTCCTGAGGCAGACAATTCCCTTGTGGCTCCCTGCTCTTTTTTGGGAGGGAGGGGTGGAGTAGGGGTGGAAAGCATAAAAAAAAGAAAAAAATTGAATGGTTTGGGTTGTAAGGGACCTTAATCCCATCCAGTTCCACCCCAAACCCCTGCCATGGGCAGAGACACCTTCCACTGGATCAGGGTACTCAAAGCCCCATCCAACCTGGCTTTGAACTCCTCCAGGGATGGAGCAGCCCCAACTTCTCTGGGTAAAATAGTCCAGCCCTGAATGCAAACCAGTTCCTGGAAACAGAGAGTCCTTTGTGAGGCTGAAAGGATCACACAAGAGCATCTCTTGAGCAAGGTCCCTCCAGTTCCTGACTGTGATGTCTCACAAGAGCTCCTCGTGTTGATAGGAAGCAGCTTCCCCTCACTGGCGAATGGGATGGGATGTGCATGGCCATGTGGTGACTATGCAGTTAACAAATGCTGCCCTTCGGCACGTAACACCCTTCTCTGCCACCCTGCTGAAATTCAACAAGAGCTGAGCTGCTTCCAACTGCAACGCTCCCCTTAATGCTCCTATAAATGTACGACAAAGCCACTTGAACCCCATGAAAACTGTGCTCCCCAATAAAACCAAACCCCAATCAGAAGGGCAAGCACCTGCTGTACAAAATCACCATGGTTTGGTAGCTTCTTGGCCCACTGAGAATGGCATCAATCCAAGAGGATGACAGCCCCACCTCATTGGAAACACCAACCTCAGCTGAGTAGTCCAGCTCAGAAAGCAACAGATTAACCTGCAGAAGATCAGGCACACCATACTATTCTTTTCCCTAAGGTCTTAGACAGCAGAGAAGCCAGGAATGAACTCAAGTTGCTTTATTATTTTGACATCAACAGAAAATATCATTTGAATACAGATATTTTTTAAAACTAGATTTAATTAAGTGCATTTAGAAGAGAATTCACAATTTTCTGTACACAAATACAGGTATCTTCCATAGAAATTCCTTATGTGAGATTAAAACTGTGGTACAAATGAGCAGCAAAAAAATTCCCCCCTCCCCACGCAGTGAAGTCCACTGAGATGATGATCTGCCGGAGGAATATCTATGTCAAAGCTCCTCCACAAAGCCACAGACATGAGAGAGCAGAATGCAAGCACAGATTTTATCACATGGCCACTTAGTGAGGTTACAAACTGCCCTGACACCATCCCAGCAGCCACAGCTGGTGCCCTCATGATTTGGAACATTCCCTAAAGATGCTGGCTTCAATTTTGAAGCTCTTCACCTACTTCTGCACCACTGCCAGGGCAGCAGAACATCCACGCTGGCAGAAGAGGCTTTTCCCTCTACACACATGTGGATTTTCCTCTGACACTCATGAGGACAGATGCTGCAGAAGGTCTTCACGCACCTACCATGTACTGCTTGCCAGCACAAGGCAGCAGTGGCCCAAGGACTGGGCTGCAGAGCTCAAGTGCCCTTGCAGAAGGAAGTGCAGCTCCCCCACCTGTCCCACTGTCAGCGTTACAGTGAATAAGGATGAGACCAGTGTTTCACCAACCCCATCATTTATGCTAAAGCAAATTATTAGAAAGTAATCTCATCATCTGCTTCATGGGTGATGAAACCGTCACAGAGAACCGTCGTGGGCAGATTGGAAAGGAAGAACAGTCAATTCCTCCTTCAGCACAACCAAGCCCAGAAGAAGATGCCTCCCTGCACCCATAGATGCAAAAGCTGCCCTAAGAGAAGGGGGTAATTCCTGTCACGCCTGGCTACAGCTGTTCGGTTGGTCCCCTCCCCACCAGTGGGTCCAACGTGCTTCACTTGGGGGATTGGGTTTTTTACTTAAAAACCCCAAAGGAGCGCTGGGATTTAGTTGCTCTTGGAACCTTGATGTGGCAACACAGAAACTTCATGAGAACTTTTAATGACCCAAATGATACCTTCAAGTCATAAGTCAGGTTGCATGATTCATGAAGTACCTAATCAGCAGGTTTGTTGGTTTTGTGTTTAGGAATGTTATTACATTAAAAAACTTCATGAACATCCAGTCCATAAAAGGTCTCACACTGTTTTAACAGGTCCAGCTTGAAAGAACCTGAATGCGTTACAAACCACTAAAACGTATTCCCCAAGATTTTATTGCTTTTTTAAGCACTATGGAGCCCTGTGTTTGAAGACCAAAGTTCTCAGATATGAGCTCTCATTACTCTAATTCTACTATAAAAGTACAAATAACATTTCCAGGTAACACTTACTCTATCAGCAAGAGTAAATTTTCACAAGTGCTGTAGCGCAGGACATAAGGAAGCTCACTAAAACACAACACCTCAGCAGCAAGCAGAGAAGGAAAAAGCCAACCACTGTCAGTGATTTGTGCAAACTCCTGCAAACTTTTCCACAGCCATAAATGGAATGAGGGTGTGGTATCACTGTCTACTTTAATGACTTGAAATTATTTTGACGTCTTTCTTTTGTAAGCTGTCTCCTCTATAAAGAGATATGTTTGTGTGCATTGTGGTGTAAATAACTGATGCTGCTCTGTCACTTGAATCAGAAATTCACACTTACGTATCGAGTACACTTCTGCAGCATAGCTGACCTGGGAAAAATACACACAGCATGGATTCTGAGCAGGTTCTACAGAGGGAATGTGCCTCAGGGACTTGTCAGAGTCCCCTGCGCAGTAAATACCATGTAAAGCTGACATTGCAGCCTTAAGCAGGACTCAGATACTGCAGGGGGGCTGTAAAGCCCTTTTGTTCCAGAGAGGTTTTTAGCCAGGATATAACACCAGAGTATCAACCAGGTCAGCAAACACCAATCAAGAATTTCAAACCACAAGTGACACCCCAGAAATACTGAATGCTAAACAGAGCTGAACGTGCTTCATTACAAACATCAGGCTCAAGTCATCTGCACAACAGACAAAAGTTCACAGCAGAGATGAAGAGGCTATCTGCTTTAAGAATAAATAGTTCAGTAGAACTCATAATCTTACCACTGCTGTACCCACAGAAAATTAGCAATCAATGTAAAATATTTGAATACTTAATTTTCTTCATCAGATGAGGTTTTTTTGTCCTGCTTTAGTTTCCCTTTCTGCAATGTCCTCTTACACAACAAGTTGGGACACAAAATACAGTGAGAGATCTGGGGTCCACGATTTTAGTATTTAAATCAAACGTGCCTGCCTTCAGGCCTTTTATCGAAGCAACTGGATCCAAGTTTAACAAAAAACAAGAGAGATCTTGGAAAGAGATATCCAAGGTATAGACTAGGCATAAAAAATAGCATGGATTTTCACTATCAGAACAACAGAAATGAAAATTACAATTAATTGAGTGCATTTTGTAAAACATCAGGGTAACGCCTGCAGATAAAGGTGAAATGCCACAGGGCAGCCCTGGCATTTAGGGAAAAACCAATTCTAGTCACAGAAATCAGGAAATGCCCCCAAAATCAGGATATGTCACAATGAAAAAATCTCCATGAGTTTGTCAGTGACTTCACTTCACAGGTTTCTGGCGATTTCTGTGTCAAACGTAAGGCCTCAGTCCCCAGGTAATGCATCCATGCAGTCATTTATCAAAATACCATTAGGATAGGATTTTCAAATGTATTTTTAGAAAGGGTTTACCTTTATTTCCACGAGCCACATCAGCCACACACACAAGCAGGCAAACACACAGCTACTGACTCGCACATCTCCCTGTAGTCACTCCACACTGGATTGAATTGGTCTGTTAGATTTCCAAAGCAGTCTCTACGGATTAATCACAACTCCCGTCTTTCCAACCATCTCGCCAGCGCTCATCCACACGAGAGCAGTCAAATTCAGATTTCCCCAGTTTTCTGTTGACTTCATTATGAAGAAGACACAACCACTGAGAGAAGTTATTTCTGTTGCTAGTATCAGGCTGATTTGTACGTAATCTGCAAACAGGGAAGAGGAAAGAAGCATTACTTCTTTACAGTCACCAACTTCAATCCCAAAAGCAGGCAGCCAGAGCCAACTTTTCTGTCCCAAAGAGAACCCAGAAGAGAGTGCACAGACATCAGTAATTATCAGAGGCCAAAGCTCCACTATAAAATATTGATGGTTGCAAATGGCTCTGTTTAATTCAGTGCCTAGTCCTGTCAACTGGAAAAGATGCAGGAGGCAAACAGCTTATCTATTATAAAGAGCAAGAAGCACATTTTCATCAAAACAGAGGTTTAAAAAAAGAAGTAGAAAAATAAAAATACAGAGCAGTTGTTTTGCCATTTGATGCCAGCTGAGTCAATAATCAGGTTTCAGCATCCAAAAAAGAGGAGTTTAAGCCTTCAAGAAACAAATCGGCAGTAACAGGAGTTGAAAATTTTACCAAACGTCACAGCCCATATCAGTCTTTGCCTCCACTGCTGAGGTTGCCAGTAAAGGGGCTTTTCTTTGCTGAAAGCCAAATTATTTCAAGTCCCACTGTAACTCCACAACTGAGCACAAGTCCAGTTTGAACGAGAAAATCCTGAAATCCAGGGAGTGCATGGAAGCAACACATAATGTAACAGCACAAGAAGAGCTATTTGTTTTTTGAGTAACAATCTCTTTGATTTATGCAATAATGGAAGAAACCGGCTCAGGTAGTTACAAAGCCCAAATGCAGGAAGAGCTGCTGATATGCAAATACCTACTGCAGCACAGCACTTCAGGCTAGCCTGTTCGGCACCAAAAAACCCTGATGAAGCCACTCACCTTTCCCTCAGATCCTCAGCGCAGTGCTCGCAGGGGTAAAACTTGGAGAAGAGGGTGATGAAGTCCCTCATCTCCTTCTGCTGGGTGTGGGAGGGGTGGTCGGGATAGTACGCTGCCATGGTGTGCAGGAACGCCCAGGTGCTGCGGCCCAGCTGCTCACTGTCGAGGGGACAGTCTGGTGGTGGCTCCTTCTCCTCCACCACTGATGGGTCCTGAAGCAGGAGAGAGAGGGTTGTGAGGGGACAATGGTGCTTGGAGAGGAGGACACAGCCCCTTTGTGCTCAGGATGGAGGATGAGATGAGGTGACAGGTCCTTCACACACTCGGTGGGGGAAAGGGGCACCCTCCACACTCCCTCAGTGGGAAACCTTACCCCAGGTCCTTCACCCACAGTCGCACCACGCTTTGGGAGGCAGGATAGAGCCCCCTTATCACCTCTGCAGGGATGAAGTCCCCTCTCATAGAATCATAGAGTGACAGGTTGGAAGGGTTCTCAAGGATCATCTGGTCCAACCATTTAGGTGATCTATAGTTTATGAGATGGGCCAGAATCCTCTACAACTGAGCCTTAAAAGTGACCAGTGTAGAGGAATCCACCATTTCACTGGGGAGATTATTCCAATGTTTAACTGTTCTCATGGTGAAAAATTCTCCCTGAAAGGAGGTTGCGGAGTGGTGGGTGTTGGTCTCCTCTCCCAAGTGACAGGCAACAGGATGAGAGGAAATGGCCTCAAGTTGTGCCAGGGGAGGTTCGGATTAGACATCAGGAAAAAATCTTCAATGGAAAGGGTTCTCGGGCGTTGGAACCGCAGCCCAAGGAGGTGGTGGAGCCACCATCCCTGGAGCTGTTTAAAAGATGGGCAGATGAGGTGCTCAGGGCTGGTTTAGCAGAGGACAGGTAGAGCTGGACTCGATGATCTCAAAGGTCTTTTCCAACCAGGCGACTCTATAACTCTCTGATTCTCTGCAGGGCCGGGCACAGCGCCCCGTTCCCCAGAGCCCCCGGGTGACAGCGGCGCTCGCCCCCCGCTCCCTGCCGCCTCACCGCGCCGCCCGCGCCCGCCCGCTTCCTCTGCTCGCGGATCCAGCTCTTGAAATCCGTGCACGCTCGGCACGGCTTCTTGGACGGCTCCTCCGCGCCGGAGCCCGCGGCGCCGTGCGGGACGGAGAAGGGAAAGGGAAAGGAGCCGCTGTCCGTGCCGGGGAAGGGCGAGGCGCCCCGGCCCGGGCGGCCCTCGCTGGGCGCCGCCATCTTGCCCCGCAGTGCCCGCCGGGAGGGGGCGGGGCCGCGCCCCGAGCGGGGTCACGGAACGGCTTGAGTGGGGAGGGGTGTCGGAGCCCATCGGTCCCACCTCCCTGCCACGGGCAGGGGCACCTCCCACTGGATCAGGGTGCTCGGAGCCCCATCCAGCCTGGCCTAGAACACCTCCAGGGATGGGGCAGCCACCACTGCTCTGGGCAACCTGTGCCAGGGCATCACCACCCTTCACAGCAAACTAAGATCTCATCTCCATCTCCCCTCTTTCGGCTCAAAAGCGTTCCCCCTCATCCTGTCCCTATGCTCCCTGATCAAGAGTCCCTCCACAGTTTTCCTGGAGCCCCTTTCAGTACTGGAAGGCTGCTGTAATATCTCCCCAGAGCCTTCTCCAGGCTTAATAAGCCAAATATTCTCAGCCTATCCTCGTATGGAAGGTCCTCCAGCCCTCAGATTACCCTCGTGGCCTCCTCTGACCTGTTCCAACAGTGCCATGTCCTTCTTATGTTGGAGATTCCAGAACTGAGTGCAGGGTTCCATGTGGGGTCTCACAAGAGCAGAGCAGAGGGGGAGAATCCCCTCCCTCCCCTTGCTGGCCATGCTTCTGATGCAGGCCACCTGACACGGCTGGCCTTCTGGGCTGTTGAGCATACGTTGTCCCTCAGGTGGAAGCTGGGCCAGACCAGGGACAGGATGGGACTTCCTCACTGTACTCCCGACTGGGCCCTGACTCGAGGGACAGGGGTTTCCTTGAGTACAGATATGGAGGCTCAGTCTCAGTGCTTAGCTTTATCACCACACACAAAAGTGCCTGTTTCTGATGCCATCCAGCAGCAGTCCCTGCATTTGAACCATGTTTTTGAGGAGAACAGGGCGGGTTTTCCTTCACGTGGCACAGACCTGAGCCTCCTGCCAGTATTTGTTCACCTTACATCTCTACATAAGCCTGACACAAAAAACACGAGACTCTGCCTATAACTCTTTACTTAACAAATTAAGAAAATCAACTACGATCACCTTCACAACAGTTCCCTTCTGACCTGACTCATTCTGCCAATGTTCAGAATGATTCCACTGGTCATTTTCTGACAGGCTGTTGAGGGTCTCTTTTGGTTTGGCTTTCACAACTTCTACTGAGAAAAAATGGGTTCCTTGGAACACCAGCCTGATCTCTTGGAAAAGAAAGCCAAGCCTGGTGATCAAGGTGGGTACTGAAGCACAGGGACGTTGTTATGAGCTAAAACCCCCTTTACAGACAAAGCGCTGTGAGCTGGCACGGTGTCTGGATCTGAGCTCACTGTTCACTCTTGCACACTGACATTTTCTGATGAAGGGTAAGGAAACATCTCTATTTGAACACTTGTAGTGAGTGAAAGGATCGAGCTGAGGCTTGTCTCACTATGACAGGTCAGAACGTGATCTATAACCATCCCTCTGTCTCTCCCCTCCCCTCTTGGTTCCTGAGATATAGGGTCAGTCTTGGGTTTTTTGTATCAGTCCTAGTATATCTCTATATAGATATATCAATATCTGTAGTGCGTGAGGCAGAGCCCGCAGCAGGAGCAGCTCTGCATGCCAGCAGTGGCAAAGGGCACCACAGTGTTATCTCATGATTTAAAGAACAAACAAAACGATAACTCAGTTCCCACTCGTGCTCTTGAACACGCCCTTATCAAATTGTCTGTGCGTTAACACCCGCAATGTCCTTGTAAAACTACCTTGAGGAAGGATATACTTACCTCTTCTGGAGAGTGTTTGCATGTGTTGCTCAAGGGCAGGAATGCTGAAGAAGTGAGCCTGCACTGGCAACTGGGCTGAAGGAGAGCCCTGGCCTTCTGGCAGCTCCTCAGCCTCCAGCGGACATCCAGCCACTTTGCTTTTACTCTTGTTGAGCCATGGGCTTTGCAAAGCATGCAAGGATGGTGCCTCAGCTCTGGCTGAAATCTGGGCAACAGTCTAGCACAGCATGAGCTTAGAGCTAGGTCTTCTGCCCCATTGAAAGGTTGATGAGCTGTGGCTTGGCATGGTGCTAAATGCGTAGATAAAGATTTTGGCCCATCCATTCTGTAGTCCGGCAGGTCAGACCACCTGAAGCACACTCCACAGCCAGCCTCCAAGACACAGCAGCCTTGGGAAGTTCTTGACAAGGGTCAGAGGATGAAAAGCTGGAGGGTAGTGCAGAATTTCTCTTTTCCTTCCTTTTGGTTTGACACTGTCAGGTCGTTAGAACTTTCAAGGCCACAGGATAAGTCTCCCACTTGAATAACACACTCTAGAATGTTAATTTTGTATCCATTCCCATTTTTCACACATTTATGTTCTTTAGGTCACGTGAAAAATATGATTATTTTGTTTAATGCAAGCAAATTTATTGCCGAGATGGAGTGGGATCAAAATATCATGTCCAGACGCCTTGTATTGGCTGACTGGGATGAGGTTTTGTCTCCCCTCCCTCTTTCTCTGCCCCAGGCAGCACCAGCCTTTTCCCTGCCTGGGACCTTCCTCCTTAGCAGCTCCGGCCCCTACAAACAGCTGTGTTTCTCCACATCCTATTTTTTCGAGGTTGTTCCATAACCTGTTTTAAACACATCTTAAACCATTTCCCTGCTGTTCCGTGTTGTTTTGCCACCATGCTGCAAAGACCCAATTTGTAGGAAAGTGGCTGGAAAATTACCTGTCATTTTCAGCTGACGTATTTAATGCAGCCTGGTGTAAAACATGTCATTGGTAAAGCACCATTTTAGAGAATAGCTTCAAAGCCTTGCCTTCAAAAACATCTTAAACTTGGTGTGCCTGAGGTGGAAGTGGCTTTCTTGGTCTGCACAGCACTGCACTGTTGGTCTGGATGTCCATCTTTGGGCCTGGGTCTTTGGGTCTGGATATCCCTCTTTGGACTTGGATCTCTGTCTTTGGGCCACATATTTGCTAGTGCACCATTTTTTTAATTGGGAATTTTATCAAAACCTTTCTTTGCTGTTATTTGGTAGGGAGAATAGACAAGAGTAGTTTAGCACCTACTGAAATGGTTTTGTTTAGAGTTATAGCCGGCTGTAAAGCTGAATTTCACAAGCGAAGGAACGACCAAGTAGGGAAAAAGACATTCTTTATGTTTGCTTTCCTTACCCACCAATAAATATTTAAATGACGTTGATGAGCTCATTCTCTCTTTTCAATTCAGGAAAAAAGGTATGCTGGTATCTGGAAGAGAGACCTGGGGAATTTCCAACAGCACTTTATTGCTTAGCCTTCAAACAACCAAATAGTTGTGGAGATATTTTGAAGTCAATGCCATCTCCTCTTAGGCTGTTAATGGCCTGTTTGCTTCCTCGTTAGTGATTTCATTTATTGAGTCGGTTAAAATCTAAGCAAGTTTGACTTTTATTTAAAAGCAAAATGTCCATAACCTGGAAAAAAAGCTGTTGCTTACAGAGGGATTTGCGCTCAGTGTTGCTCCTGCTGCCCCTTTTCTGCTTAGCTGTAAGAGCAGAGCTGTCTCTTTAGGAAAAGGTGCTCCCGGTTTACTCTGCTTGTCCTCATGGCCAGCATCATCCGGTTTCAAAGCACTTATGGAAAATAATGGAGAGACAGAGAGATACACAGATTCAAATCAGGGCAAAGAAATCCACTTCACTTTCTCTAATTGAACCCAAGCACAGAGCCTAATTAATTCTGTTTAAAGGAAAGAGCACAGCACTGAGCAGAAGAAGGACACAACAGCACTCCTTCCTGCTCTCTCTTGGACACCCCTTCTGGTATTCCCAGCAAGGAGCATGGGTGCACCGTGGAGGGTCCCGATGGGTGTTCAGCTATGTGTCACTCACCAGGGCTGTGTGGCACTGGAACACCCTTGTGTGTCCTCCACCCAGCTGCTCCAAGTCTGTCTGAGGGGGCTCAGACCAGGCAGAGAAGCTGGAGCACGGGTGGGCAACGTAAGATTGGTAGGGATGGAGCTCTGGGGCCAAAGGAACCTTCGGTGAGTCCTGGCACACTCCCACTGAGCCCTCTGCTTCTAGCACTGTGATTTAGGAGCTGGCAGTGTGGCAGAGCCCAGTACCAAAGGGGGTCCTAACAGAGACCCCTCCAGAGAGCAGCTGTTGGCTGGGAGCAGGGACCAAAGCCCTGCTCCATCCTGTGCCCTGCCCGGTCGAGGCTCCGTCAGTCCATGGTCCAAACAGTGACACTTGCAGTGCTACTGGGTCCAGGCACTGCCAACAAAGCTCCTATTTTTCCATTATTATGCCTGTAATTGTGGGCTCACTGAAGTCTGTATGGGTGCCTCTTCCGAACACCTGCCTGATCCTGGCTGGCACGGGTAACGTGCAGGACAGCACTGACAGTAATCACAAGGAAGCGTTAGTAAAACCCACACTTGAGAAACTGAACAGGGTGTGTTTGTGTTTCTCAGAGGGAGATTGCTGTTTGATGTTCTGCCTCTGTCTTTGGCACTCGCTAAACAAGAGCTTGTGTTCTGGCAGCTGACAGCAGGGGCACCGGGAAGGAAGAAGGAATGGGCCAGCAATGGGACATGACCCATTTTTGAGGCCAGATATGCATCCCTCTGCTCCCTCTCCAGTACAAGACAGGGAGCTGGGGACAGATCCCTTCCTGGTGCTCTGTGCCCTGTGGCACCGTGGCCAGTCAAGTCAGTATGGACAAAATGCGCAGCACAGGTGTATTGCACAGCAAGAAAGGGAGACCCCAAGGAGAGGAATGTCCAAAGGAGGGGAGACCTCAAGAAGGGAAGAACCCACTCAAGGAGGCAAGACCCAAAGGAGGGACCACCCCATGGAGAGGAGACCCAAAGGAGAGGGTCATCCCAAGGAGCAGAGACCCCAAGGAAGACTCAGGCAATTGTTTTCCCGGCAGTCTGACCTCAGAATAAGCAGGATGTGTGTCCATGTATGGCTATGATTGTACCTACGGAAAAGCTGTTAATTGTCGAAGAGAGTTGACTTGGCTAACAGAAAGCAGACAAACCTTACTGCTGTCCTCACAGCTTACTTTCTAAGATGCAAGGGGATTGTGTAGAAATGGAATGGCCTGCAGCACCTGGCTGCTCTGAATTCCTCTCCATTACTGCAATAACAAGACCACAGAACAAGGAATCAGGTTCTCAGAGCCTTCTGCTTCATTTGGGAACCTAAACATGACTGACTTTTTACTAATTTATTTGAAATCCCTTGGAGAACTTTGCCCTATCCCTCTCAGGATTCTTACCATGTTTCGGGGATGGTTTTTAACTGTTTTCCTCTCCAGGGAATACACTGGCAGGAAGCTGATCTGTATTTACACGTGAGGGTGTGAGCCTAAAGTCCAACCAGTAACAGAGTCGGCAGCAAGAATTAGTCACGCAGATGTTTGTGAAATTACAGTCAAGTAGGAAATAGCTACAGAAAAAAATACGTCTATTTCCAGGTAAGCGAATCCCATTGAACAGTTTTGTTTGTATACAAGAAATACAGCACCTGCAAAATTTCCTGAGGCATGAAGTTATCTTATACTCATCAGGAAGGAACCTGCTGCCGTACTGAGGCTTCAGCCACTGCAAGGGAATGGGCGAGACATTGGTCTCAGTCTGGATCTGTCCAGAACTCTTCTCAAACCGGTGATGTGGGGGTCTGTACCCCAAGCTACAGTACAGTCTGTTAAAATTCGTGCTGGTTTGGCATGTAGATCCTCCTAGTGAATAAAATGAGAGTTCAGAAGTAGGGGGGGTGTGAATTTGCGATGGCCGGGACAAGGAGAAAACAAAAGTATTTTCTGTGAGTGGGTAACAGCCAGTGCTCCAATGCTGGTGTAGTGCCCCAACACTTGTGTTGGCTCCAACGCTGGTGTCATGCCCTAACACTGATGTTGTGCTCCAATCAGTTTCCTGCATCCCAGACTCTCTCCAAGTATCCATGTAATCAGTTACTACATTCCGGGCACAGACACAGCAAAATTGGGATTTTCTGTTTGTGCTCTTGAAAAACAAAACAGAAATACTTCAGCAAGCAGCTCCCATTCCTCTTGGCTTTGGGGAAAGAGCCTGGTCCTACTGCCCTCTGTGCATACCAGGAGGGTCCTTATGGGCTCTGTGTGGGCAGGGGCTGGGCAGCAGCAGAACCGACTGCTTGGTGGGAGCCCTTTTTGTTTAGTACGAAGATGCTACTTGAAGTTCATTAACAAATGTTGTTTCTCATGAAGATTTTGAGGCTCCTTCCTTATCAGAGAGTTCCTTTTTCATCTCCTAAAAATTAATGAACGTGTTGTTACCAGGGCTGTGCTTCTAAAATAATTTGTACCATACAGGACAGGTACCTGGTGGGTTCTCTCTGTCTTCTCATCCTTAAGAAGCTCTCCCTGATTTTGGAGTGATTCCTTTCTCTAGAAGGTCAAAGCAAGTGGACTGTAGTAAATTTCAGTGGTGAAGGAAGAAATAATTCTCAGCTAACAATCACTTTGAGAGTGTTGTTGAACCATTAAGAATTAAACATGAATGGAACAACAGTTCTCCTTCCACATTTCTCTTCTACCCCCCAGGCTTTTGAACGAAGAATAAATATTGTTTTCCCTGTTTTCTGAAGGGGGAAAGGAACACAAAGGTCTTATCTTCGCTCTGAAATAAAGGTGCGCGTTTCCCTGTTTCCCTGGAACCCAGGAGAGATAAGGGAGTCTGCATACTCTGCTTATCGATGGCAGAGGGGAATGAGGAAGGGGTAAGAAAAAGATGAGTACCTCTCTGACTAAGCTGGGAGGAATACAATGGTCTTGCCTCTTATCAGACTTTACTGTATTTAGCATGAAGTAAGAATAGATTTTACCCAAGTGGGAATTTTCTACACATTCACTGGTGCTCGCTGTCCTTGCCCTTGGCCACACAGGTAGTGTTGGTGGGGTTTTCCCTGCTGGATTTTGGAGCATTCCAGGCAGGCTGTGTGCTGCGGACCCCCAGCCTCCTAAGGGCTTGAAACCCCTCGGAAATCCAACCCTGACTTCCATCTCCCTTCACATCCCATAACCTGGTCCCAGCATGTACACATGATGCAGTGGCCTCATACCATGCAACGCATGCATTGAACACCTTGGGGTTTTTTTTTGACCTAGGAAATTATGCAGAAAACTTTCTCTTGCAGCAGCTTAATTTACATTCTCAGACTTCCTGGGAAATTTTCTTCTTGAATCACGCTTTTGGCCTTTGCATAACCTTAGAAGAGCATGCTGCCTTTACAAAAGAGCTATGAAATTGTTGCAACAACTGCTGGGCAAACAGGGGCCCGTGCATCTGGGCAGCCAGAAAACCTCCCATGAAAGGCTGCTTTCTCCTGGGGCTGGGTGGCTCATCCCAGGGGCATTTCAAGGAATGTTTGCTCTGTTGCTTTCACCCCTCTCACCCACCTGCTGTGAAGCTGGAGGGAGTTTGTGATGCTGTGATTTTATAGCAGCCATCTGGTTGCAGCCCCGCCGTCGGTGACATAGGGGGACAGGACCCCCATGTCCTGAGCCCTGGTCTCCTGCATAGGGGACAATAAGCAGGGATGGATGAGACCTTTGGTTCTCCCCTCCTTGGGGTCTTCTCCAAGGGATAGGATGAGAGGAAATGCCCTCAAGTTGTACTAGGGGAGGTTTAGATTGGATATTAGTAAAAATGTCTTTGCTGAATGGTGAAGCGTTGGCAGAGGCTGTTGAGGGTAGTTATGGAGTCTCCATCCTTGGAGGAATTAAAAAAATGTGTTTCAGTGGCACTTGGGGACATGGTTTAGCAGGCACAGTGGGATTGGGCTGACTGTTGGACTGGATGAGCTTAAAGGTCTCTTCCAACCTTAATGATTCTATGATGCCCAAGGCATGAAACTATGCAGAGACTGAAGATTAAAAGAGTGGGACTCATGCTGAGTTGGGAGGGTGGCAGAGGAAAGCAGAGACAAGCATGGAACAGAGAGAGGAACCAAAGTGCCTGAGGAAGCCAGCCCCTTCCATGCACTGGCTCTCAAAGCCACAGCTTTCACGTGCAGTTTCCTTGTGGAAAAGGCAGATTGAGGGCTTGGAGAAAATGAGCACTGTCTTTTCCTGCACTGAAGTAGGAGGCCTGGCTGGCTGGGACTGTTCCTAAGGCAGCAACACTGCAGAATTACTTTTTCTTCCTGCCAGCAAATGCTGCCTTAGAACTTTAGCAGGTGGAGAACAGAGGAACACACTTGGGATTAATGGATGTTTGTCTCTGTAGCAGGAGGAACAAGCTGCAGGAATTCACTGTGATTCAAATGAAAACTGAGTTTGCAGGTATTGCAAAAGGCACTCTTGGTGCTGTGCGCACACGGCGAGTTCATCACCTGGAAAGGACGGTGTTGCCCACAGCTCCCGTTATTGTATGTACAATGCCTGTCACCACAGCCCTTCACGCTTGAACCCTGCTTATCCTGAAGGAAACTTGCCTATGAGCAGGCAAGTATTCCTGCACTGAAGATGGATATGCATCTTCTGAAGCACCTACCATGCAGCCACTTTGGGAGAAGAAGCACTGTGCTACTCAGAGCCTTTCTTAATCGGATCCCGCTGGCCACTGGAAAATATTTCAGTGCCTGCAGCAGCTCCTGAAATCAGGAGGAAACTAAATACCTTCCTCTGGATTAGATACTGCAAAATATCTCATCCCAGCCTGTGTGAAAGTTCAACTACTTCCTTTGTTTATGAGGTGAAGGATATTTTTGTCAACTCCAGTGTTTGATCTTTTTTTAAATAAGGGTCTGTTTCTCTGTTTATTGGAAGTCTAAAACCTCTTTGTACTCTTAAAATCAGCTTTTAGCAGCTGGGCCTTTCATTAAAGGTGCTGATAGGTCGTGTGTTATCGCAGGTGGCCTTCAAGAACAGTAAAGGGCAGTTTTTAATCCTGAAGGTGATGGTGGGAAAAGATGAAGCTCTCCTACTGGTGTCTTTCCAGGCAGGGCCCCCTTGACTGTGCCCGCTGCTCCTTTCTGTATCTCTTTCATGCAGCTGTAGTACCTCAAGGGTTGTTTGAGAACTTTTCTCCTCTCCTTGCCTTTCCCTGGTGAGTTTGCAAGAGGCCAGGGAGTCTAAGCTCTAGCAGTTGCTCTTGTTCTGGGTGCAGAAAGAGAAACACCTGATTTAGAGTCCCATACATTCCAGCTGTGGGATGTACAGGTCACCAACCAGCCCAGACCTTGACTTCTGGATGTGGTGAAGGACGTTCATGACATGGCTCCTTCTCTTTTTCATGTGTGTGCATTTGTGACAAGGCTGTTGCTTGTTGGACTTGGAGAATGGCTGTGGTGGAGCTGGTGAAGAGCTGCCTTTGGCTATCCCTGGGCATCCATGTGCTGAAACTCTCTTTGCTCTCATTTGACACAGGGAAGGCTTGGTCCAGGCACTTCTCCCACCCAGGCTGCTGTATCCTGATTAAACACACTGGATTAAGTTATTCTTGAGCCACCATGAAATGAAAAGAAAAACAGACCCTTAGTACTCATTTGCCATGAAGACTTTACACTTGGTGGAGGAAAGCTGGTCCTGTAATGGCAACAGCAGAGAGGGCAGCCTTGGGGGACTCCCTGAAGCCACTGGATGAGCTGCCCTGTCCTTCAGCCCCAGGCTGTCCTGGGCAGGGGCCCTGGTGTGACGCCCTGTGACGATACCTCAGTCACTTTCTGAGACACAAACAGCGTGTCGTACACCCAGAGCAGCTGTTTGTGGTGGTGGTGACGTTCCTCGAGTAGCACAGGCAGAGCGCCACCTTCATGAGGCACGCGGGGCTGCAAAACAGCCACAGGATTTATGGAGGAAAACTTGTGTTTCCTCTGTCTCATCAGATCCAGACAATCCCCTCCTATATATGACTTATTAATTTATGATCTCTTCTGTACCTTGTAAAAGTGCTGTCCTCAAAACCTCTGTGAATAAACGCCGATGATGAAAGAGCATCCAGCAATACTTGCTGAGTTTTATTTCTCCCAGGCAGACCCCTCCTCCCCTCCAGTTAATGATTACCCACAAGGAGATATCCTTTTATGGTGGAATGATATGAAAGTCATAGAAAAGACAAAGTAAACTTGATGTAATATCAGGAAAAAGGTTTTGTTTGGAGTTTCTTTGGTACACGTTCTCAAAGGTATCCAACAACAAAGTGGAATGAATGATCTCTTCTGATCTGTCACCCATCCTTCCCAGCAGAAATGGCCCTGAGCTGTCAGAGTTTGGTGAAGGAGGTGCTGTTGAGGAGCACTTGTGCTGATCCAGAGGTATCTGGCACAGCCCTTCCTTTGGTTTCACAGATATTGCCACTTCAGAGTAATGTGACGTGACTCATTAGATCAATCTCTGGAGCAGACAGTTTCTTGACATCAAACTTGACAGCAGCAAGGCAACAGCACTGCTGTGAGAACTGCAGGACCTTCACCTGAGCTGTCCTGATAACCCCAGAGGTGGTGCTCTCTCTGAGTAGTACCTGGCCATCCTCCCCACCAAACCTCTTCTCTGCACTGCAATGACTTTTGCTTCTGAAACACACTTTCAATAAATAATAATGAAGTTTTGAGTAGCTTTGCTCACACTAGGCTTTGTCTGAGATCCCCAGGACCAATCCATCACCCCCCAGAAAATCAGCTCTCGAAGCGCATGGCTGGCTCTTCAGCCATGGAGTTCACCTTCCTCTTGCAACATTTCATTGCATGTTTTCCATGCCTCCCCCTTCTGCCTGAATTCCCTAAGAATGCCAAAATATGGCAAAACCTTTGGAAATAGCAACAGCCAAAACCAAGGCTGTTTCCTACTCTCCTTGTTTCCACCAACACCCACTGCGCATGGCGACGTGGAGCATAGTGTGGTCAGAACCTACCCAGCCATCTTCTCTGCATAGAGATCGCAGCTCCTCCAGGATCTTTGCCTTTTCCCCTTTGGGTTAAATACATCTAAACCTTTATCTGTTTGGAAAGGACCTTATCACCCTCTTTGTGAAGACTTTCTTCCTAATGTCAGTTTTGCCAGGACCTCATCACCCTCTTTGTGAAGAATTTCTTCCTAATGTCAGTTTTGGCACCTTGGAAACTCCTAGATAAGCACAATAATAAAGAACAAACTCACTGGATGAAGTGATCTCCTCTCTCTCCATAAAAGCCCTGCCTTTAGAACCAGGTAGATTTACCGCCGGACCCTTGTGAACAGAGGGATGCAGGGGCCAATTCCAGGGTTGCTGAGGGCTGCAAGCTGCTTTGCATTGCCTTTCCACAGGGCAGATCCTGCCTGGCTTCACGAGCCAGGAAGTGCCCTGGAGATGCTGTTGGAGGGGTTTTCCCACCAAATCTGCATGTAGGACCAAAGTGTCCTCTCTTGTCCTTCCCGATGGAGGACAGGTATCCAGCAGCAAGAGATTAAACGGCAACAAAAACTCTTCCTTTACCGCCAAACACTGCCTTGCAGGAGCAGCCTCGTGTGCTCATGAAACACAAACAAAAGGCCCTGCTCACTGTATTTACTGACCTTCCAGAAGGAATCTTGTTTGCCTTCTTATCCAGACTCTGGGGTTGGTTTTCGTAGATGAAAAATCATCCGCAGCTGCTGCTGAGAGTTTTGAGACACCAGGTGTCACTGGAAAATGAAAGGGAAGGCAGAGCTGAGCCTCTCAATTTGGGCTCCAATAATGATAATGATTCAATTTCGGTTTCTTCAAAGAAGAGGGGGAGGGAGGACCGAGAAGGCGGTTTGATCACACGGATGCCCCTCGGCCAAGTCATAAGGCAAGCTGAAGATTCAGTGAAAGGACAGGCTCTCCAGGGCTGTTATCACCGGTCCTGCAGGGCCTCCGGGCAGTGTGAGCTGGTCCTGGGAAGAGCTGCTGGCCACACTGTGTATTCACAGCTGATAAGCTTTAGGAGTGCTTGCTCTTTTGCTCCAGCATCAGCAGCTCCCACTAAGTCCTGAGAGCGTGCGAGTATTGATACAGCCGTCAGATACCCATTTGAAGTGAAGAATCTTAGCAGATGCGACAAGCGGATGTGTAGCGGCCAGCACACGTGAATTTGCGCCTGGTTTGTGCCTTACAGGCTGTGGTCATCATCGTTTTTTAGGAGCGAGGTGAACGTAGCCCAAGGTACTGGCAACTCTACCAGTCGCATTGGTGCAGTATGGCCATAAACACAACACATCCATCCACTGAGCTGGCAACGTGCACCGACAGCCCAGGCTGCCAACCGTATCCTGGGCTGCATGAAAAGAAGTGTGGCCAGCAAAGCAAGAGAGGGGATTCTCCCCCTCTTCTCTACACTAGTGAGATCCCATGTCGAATATTGTGCCTCCAGTTCTGGAACTGCCAACCCAAGAAGGGTATGGAACTGTTGGAACAGATCCAGAGGAGGCCACGAAGATAATCTAAAGGCTGGAGCACCAGTGCTATGAGGATAGGCTGAGAGAGCTGGAGCTGTTCAGCCTGGAGAAGATAAGGCTGCAGGGAGACATTAAAGCAGCCTTCCAGTACTGAAAGGGGCTCCAGAAAAGCTGGAGAGGAGCTTTTTACAAGGATATGTGGTGACAGGATCAGGGAGAATGGCTTTAAATTGGAAGAGGGAACATTTAGATTAGGCATTAGGAAGAAATTCTTCATGATAAGGGTGGGGAGGCCCTGGCCCAGGTTGCCCAAAAAAGTAGTGGCTGCCCCATCCCTGGAGATGTTCAAGGACAGATTAGATGGGACTTTGAGCCCCCTGATCCAGTGGGAAGTGTCCCTGCCTTTGGCAGGGTGTTTGGAGCTGGATGGGCTTTATGATTCCTTCCAACTCAAACCTTTCTATGATTCCATGATCCCTGGGAACTGGTTCAGTTCACAGCAGGAGCTGCTGCCCCAGTGACATCGCCAACACCTAGGGATGACCGCAGGGCCAGGCTCGCCTCCCCGCACTGAACTGGCGGGGACCTGATAAGATCAGGTGCTTCTCTTCCCCAGCCCTGAACTGTGCCCCTGGGCCCCAGAGCATTTGCATGTGAAAAGCAGGAGGGCAGTGAAAGGCACGCGGTAGTTTGCCAAATTCTGGAATTTCTGCCAGTGTTCTGGGCGGAGGAGGAAGCGCAGGAGCCTCAGCCCCGCTTCCCGCCCCGGCGTATTTAACCGCGGCAGCCGTGCCTGGCGCCGCATCTCTGCTCAGCCTCCCGAGGAGCAGCGGCCGTGGGGACCATGAGCTGCCGCCGGTACCCAGTCGCCGTGAAGGCTGTAGGCCTGATGCAATGCAGAAAGCAGAAGGTACTTCAATGGTTTCAATGTTGGATCTTTTTTTCTCTTTAAGTAGTTACAAATCGGGAAACCAGAGGGGTCTTTGAGTCACTCTCACAGGGCTGTACTTGCTCATCTACTCGCTGTGTTGGGATTAGAGCCTTGAGATCTCGGACAGAGCTCTTGGACTCATTTTTGAATGGTGTTAATATCTTGGGTTCTGCTGTCTTGCTGGTCACAGTGTCATAAATTCCTTCTGGCTTTAACAACGATTAGCCAGCTGGGGCCCCAAAATTAAGGGAATATTTTTGTAGATCAAAGTTTAATTTCATTTTTTACTGTCACAGCCTGAAGCCAGAACTAACCCACAGATCCTGGCAAACACTGGTTGCTTGAAAGCAGCTGATACTGAACCTCATGATTAAAAACCACATTCCTTTTCCCTTTTATTTTACCAGAACTACATGATGTTTGTGTCTTGGTCGGACCAGAACAACATCCTCATCTACCGGAGATTTGAAGACTTTAAAAAATTCCATGTAAGTGGATATTGCCCTGGAAAAAGGATTCCTGTCCTGGGGAGGTGGGATGGAGCCCAGCCATGTGCTGGAGCACTAAGCATCACTCTTCTGTCCTGAACCATCATTGTTCTATTCCTCTTTGCTTTTAGAAAGAACTGAAGAGAAAATTCCCCATAGAGAGCGGCTCCCTCAGCAGGTCTGACCGGACCATACCCAGGTTTAAAGGTAAGGAGAACAAATCTGATAGACCAAAAACCACCACGGAGCTGTTGGGGACAGGAACTGCTGACAGACTTCAGACCCTGGGTCTGACCTCCCTCTGGAATGGAACAGCTTGTGGTACCACTGGGTCACATCAATGCACTTGGGTCTGTTACTGACTTAAAATAACGCAGAAAGGGTTTTTTTTCATAGATAATTGCACTAGGTAAATTAAGATTGGGCTTTAAATGTTGGCCCAGAGCTCTGTGCAATGTTTACATGTGAATAAAGATAGTTTTTACATAGTCAAAAACTGTATCAGGCCCAATGAAAAATGATAGGGAGGCAGAGGCAGGTTCTGTCCTGGCTCCTGATGGTCTGGGCTTGTGTGGGAAGGGTGGTAGGGAAGGGCAGGGCACCCCTCTCTTCAGGTGAAAGATCGTAAAATGGTTTGGGTTGGAAGTTCCAACTCCCTGCCATGGGCAGGGACACCTCCCACTGGATCAGGGTGCTCAAAGCCCCATCCAGAGCAGTGATGCTTCTCCCAGGGCACCCAGAGCCATTGGGGTCTTACACCAACCTTGTTATTTCAAAGATGCAAATGCGAAGCAGAGGAGGAGCGGGAAGCCAAGCAGGTGCCTGGAGGTACTGAAACTGCTGGAAACTTACTCCCAGGAGCTACTGAAAATGGATGCTAAAATCTCCCAGAGTGAAGATTTGATTCAGTTTTTCAAGGCACAGACCCAAGACTTAGATCCCTGCTTTCCTGAAGACAGGTAGGAATTCAGCTTTGTGGGGATTGTTTGTATGTGACTTCATGAAACAGAAACGTTACAGAGCAGGGGTAGAAGAGAAAGAACAGTTACACCCTGGGGTAGCAGAACAGGGAAGTTCCACTGAGGGCTTTAATGCATGTTTACTTTGTTTCTGATGCCTGAGCTTCTCTTAGTCTGCTGCACAGATTTTACCAAAATTAATGCTAAACTCAACCTTCCATGGGAGTTTTCACTAAACTGAGATTAATCTTTACTTTTCAGTGTTGTCATCATGCCATCAGAAATCGGGGGAGAGAAGAAAAAGCAGGGAGGGCAGCAGCTCCCCTCTATTACGCACCCCCAGGCATCCCAGAGCTATCGATGCATAGAAACCTTTGAAACCAAAGACACAAAGAATAAGACCTTCCAAGTGGCCAAGAAGGAAATTGTGGAGGTGTTAATCAAGGACATGACAGGTATGTGTGATAAGAAGGCTTTAGTTTCAGGGATGGATGGGGGAGATGGATTCACAGCTCGGCAAACGCCGAGTTGGGAGCAGCACGGGCGTTTGTACGCATTGGGTGGTTGCCTGAAGTTACACAGGAGAAGAGAACAAAGCATCAGCATGGCAGCAGCCAGCACTGAGCTGAGAATGCCCCTGTCCAGCGGTCGTGGTCACTTGCCTGCTTGCAGACTGTCAAACCCCCTTGTTTGCTGTTTGCTGCAGGGTGGTGGCTAGTGGAAAATGCAGACAAGCAGATAGCCTGGTTCCCAGCCTCGTACCTGGAAGAGATTGACATCCACAAGGACATCCAGAAGGCCTTGAGCTCAAAGGAGGAGGGTAAGTCTGGTTCTGGCTCCTGGGAACACCACGTTCCTCCTCCAAAAAGAATTCTGCAAAACTCCACCACTTTAACTATTGCTTGGTGTCCCTGTCTGAACTTCTGGAGGTCTGACTCTTGTGATCAGCTCTGCCACCAGCTGTGGCTCTCTGAGCAGATCAGTCACTCACAGGAACATGTGCCCTGCAGCTCTCACTCCCTCCCCAGGGCTGCCCAGCTGGTCTGGCACAGGGATGGAGGCTTCTTTTCAACTGTCTCCCTCTTCTCTCTGCAGACAGACTGTACTTCGTCGTGCAGGCCTACGAGTCTCAGAAGGCAGACGAGCTCTCACTGAACAATGGCGTCATCGTGGAGGTGGTCAGGAAGTCTGACAATGGCTGGTGGCTGATCCGGTAAGGAAGCTTTTCCAAAGCTCTCATTCCCTGAGAGAGCTGGTTGCCCACTGCAGGTGCCTCTTGCTCCTCCCCAAGCACAGAACCTTCCCTGCTGTTGCCTGCCCTTGCCTTGGGATGATTTCCCCTACCGCATGCCTTGTGGCCAGCACTGGGCTGACTCCCCACCCACTTCCCTGGGCGCTCTGCTCCCTCCTCATGGTCTGAGCTGGGAGAAGGACTCCTCTCAGTGTTGCTTTTCATCTTCCTCCCCTTCAGATACAACGGCTGTACCGGCTACATGCCCTCCATTTGCCTCCAGCCCTACAAGAACCCTCACCATAAGCTCCAGACCATGATGAGCTGTGGGCTCAACGTCTCCACTCCGAACATCTGCTCCTCCCTGGTGGCTCCCCAGCCCCAGGGTGAAGGTGCAGGACAGCACGAGGTGCAGGCAAGCTCTTCCCTGGACCAGACTGAAAAGGACGCGAGCCCTGTGAGAAACAGATCAAGGTCTTTGCCCAGGGTCAGCTCCACCCCAGACCTGGACTCTGACAGTTTGTCCCTCAGCTCCGGGAGCAGCAGCGAGCGGGACAGCCGGCTGAGCTGGCAGCCTGACTTGTCAAGATCTCTGCCTGAAGTGGAGCAAGTCAGAAGCTCTCCCCTGGAACACACCTTGGCCACACACAGCACCAAGTCTCCACGCCTCACCCACAAGGACAGGAACGACTCTGGCTTTGTGGAGTCATCCACAGCTGATTTGAGCTCCTCGTTCCCTGATCCAGACTTGGCCACTTGTGTCCCCAAGGTGCCCGTGCGCCCCTCAGCCCACGAGATCCTGCAGAAGTGCAGCACTGTCACGAAGCGAGCGGTGCAGCGGGCGGCGCCCCGGCCGGCGCTCCAGGCTCTGCTCCCTCTCCCAGGCGTGCACTAACGCTCCAGCAGGAGCCAGACCCTGCCCTGGGCCAGCACCACAGCCAAGAGCCAGATGCCCTCCTCACCCATGTCCCGCAGGAGCCTTGGGCAGCGTCACAGCTTGGGAGCATCACTTTCCAAGGACATGGTCAGATCCCAATGGAACAGGCGTGCAGATATTGCCTCCCTGGATGCCTCATAAGTCATGGCAGCTGCAGATCTGGCAGCTCCTACATTAGAAGTCACTTGGGATTCAGTTAATTCTCCCTCAGGGAGCGATTCCTCCTGCAGGGCACCCGGTGAGAATTCCAGTGTTAATCCCCATGCAGGGTGGGCTGGCAGAGGGCAGCAGCCTCCTTGGAAAGCAGAGAGGGAAACACAGATAGATCCAGTGCCAGAGTCACCCAGGAAATCCATCCCCTGCTGGTGTGGGCAGGGATGGGAGGGCACACATAGGTGAACATAATTTATCTGAACCCCTTCTTTTATAAATATTTTTAAAACTTTGTTTTTTGGCATTTGTTTGGGGTGTTTTCATTTTTATTTTTAAGGTTAGATTACCTTGGGTAGTGAACTGGCCACAAAATACATGAGTTGGCTGGGAATGCTGCAGGCTATGGGAACAAAAAGACCTGTTGGCAAGGAAGCTCATCTCCAGCCGTTGGTGCAGTGATCGACGCCTGTGCAGACGCAGACACAGAAGTGGCTGCAGTGCAGCTCCTTTCCCAGTGGGGTCAGGGCTCAGAGCTCGTGTGTGAACAGAACACTCCCCTTTCAGTGGGGGGTGACAGTTGCTGAAGCTTAATTGCTAGAATGGAGTTAGAAAAATAGTTACAGGAAAGCTTAAGCTTTTTATTGAGATCACTCCCTGTGATTGTAGTTATTCTCCAAGGTGTGTTTTTTTTAAATATGCAATTTAACCAACATGTGGTGTTAATATTGTTCTAAATTTTATATGTTTTTATTTCTAAAATAAAACACTTGTAAATATCTACAAAGACTGCTCGTGTACATACTTCAAAAATTTGCAAGCTGGGAAATTAAACCTCTGCTTGTTCTAAGGGTTGGGGTGGGTGCAGGCGAGAGACCTGTCCTGGCCAGCCTGCATGTTGCTTCAGTAAAGAAAACTCTCAGTGACACAACAGATGGCCTGGGGGTAGGACACAGCACTGTCAGCAGGGCCTCCTGACTCCATAACATCTGTAAATCCCCAGTTAAGACCAAATGCTCCTTCAGAGCCAAGTTCTTCCTCTTCCCCAGACTAAGCAGAATCACAGAATCATGGAGGTTGGAGAAGTCCTCTCAGATCATCCAGTCCAACCCCACTGTGCCAACTGGATCATGTCCCCATGTGCCACGGCCTAACATTCTTTGAACTCCTCCAGGGATGGTGTTGGAAAGTCTGAGCCTGAAAATTCAGGATGTGAAAACACAAAGGAAACCACAGCTTGGCCCCTGGAATAATCTGTTCCATGAAGCCCCACAGAGACTGAATGCTGGACTGGTTTTAGAAATCCAAACTTAAAAATTTATTATAAAAGACAGGGACAGTCCAGTTGCAAACCTGGTGGGAAAGCACTTCAGCAACTTCCCTCCAGAAAGAGCAATCAGTGGAAGGGGTGGTCACAACGTCACCTCTTCCTGCGGGGCCGCATCGCTAAGCCTCATGTTCTGCCACATGAAATCGATGAACATGGAGGCCTGTAGCAACCGGCTCAGCCTCTGGAAATGGCGCTCTGCAAGGAGAGAGAGAATCACAGAACCATTACAGTTGGAAAAGACCTCTCAGCTCATCCAGTCCAACCACCAGCCCAACCCCACCAGGCCTACTAAATCATGTCCTGAAGTGCCACAGCCACAAGGTTTTTGAACCCCTCCAGGGATTGAGACTCAGCTGCTGCCCTGGGCAGCCTCTGCCAGTGCTTCACCATTCTTTTTCCCAATATCTAATCTGAACCTCTCCTGCCACAACTTGAAGCCATTTCCCCTCATCCTATCCCTTGTCACTTGGGAGAAGGGCCCAGCACCCACAGGTCACCACAATCTCCTTTCTGGGAGCTGCAGAGAGCAATGAGGTGTCCCCTCAGCCACCTCCTACAGGCTAAACAGTTCCAGGTCCCTCAGCCACTCCCAGAACCCCAGGGCTCCAGATCCTTCCTCAGCCCCATTCACCTTCCCCAGACATTCTCCAGCCCTTCAAGGTCTTCTCATACTGAGGGGCCCAGAACCGAACCCAGGATTCAAGGTGTGGCCTCACCAGCACGGAGTCCAGGGGGATGATCCCTTCCCAGTTCCTGCTGGCCACACCATGGCTAATCCAAGCCAGGGTGCTGTTGGCCTTCCTGGCCACCTGGGCCACTGTTGACTTGTGTTCAGCTGCTGCTGACCAGCAACCCCAGGTCTAGTGGTGAGTGTCACAGCAGAGAAAGCCCACCAGAAGTGGGTGCACAAACGTGTCTTCTCTTTAGAGCGAGAGGTAACCAGGGAACAGTCAGAAGGCTCCCAGCCCACCCCTGCAAGGCGACTCACCTGTGTAGGGCAGCAGGGACTCCACAGCGGGTTTGATGCCCGCGTACTGCAGGAGGCTGTCTGGTGCTTCGTGCTTCAGGAGGATTTCAATGACAGCCTGGGCCTCGTGGCAGTTGCGAGAGTTCGTGTTCCACGTCACCAGGAATGCTAACACCGCCTCTGGGGAGGAAGGGAATTTGTCCGTGCTGGCACACAGGAGACGCCAGTTATGAACATCTTTTCTGTCCCACAATGCAGTTCAGCTCCCGCACACTGCGGCTGAAGAGCCTGGAGGGGCAGAACTCCCACAAACAGAGCCACTTCTGGAGCTGTCACAGGGACAGCTGAACCCCAGGGGTGGCAAGAACAACCAAAGCCCCTCACACAACTTCAGAACAGTCGCTGGTGGGAACCAGAAGCAGCACCAAAAGCAAGAAGTTGGTCCAGGTCCTGCTCGAGGGCAATGGTAAATGATGAGCCTAGGGGGAGGCTTCTCCTTTAAATTGCAGTTGAGGAAACAAGCCCTTAACCTGAAAGATTTTAACACTTGAGCCACATTGCAACAAACCTTTCTGATCCTTCCGGAGCCGAACAATGTTCTCTTCCAAGTGCTTTCTCCCATCAGTTTCCTTAAGGATGGCTGCAGAAAAGTGAAAGGAAGATCTTGATCAGTGAGTGTAGGGATAGGATGATGGGAATAGTTTTAACATGACAGAGGGGAGATTGAGATGAAATCTTAGGAAGAAACATTTTCCTGTGAGGGTGGTGAGACACTGGCACAGGTTGCCCAGAGAAGTGGTGGCTGCCCCATCCCTGGAGGTGTTCAAGGCCACGTTGGATGGGGCTTTGAGCACCCTGATCCAGTGGCAGCTGTGTCTGCTCATGGCAGGGGAGTGGAACTGGATGGACTTCAAGATTTCTTCCAAGCCAAACCATTCCATAATTGCATGGTTCATTTAGGAAAAGGGGAAGTCACAAGAGAAAGGGAAAATTGAGGCTTTTGGACAATTAGAATTTGTAGCTTTTGTGTGCCTGGAAGAGATGTTCGGGAAAGCAGAGAGGGCAGAAAAATGCCTTCAGAGCATAATGCAGACTCACCTTTGACCACCATCAACACCGTGTGTGGACGATCCAGGGAGATTGCCAGCCCTAAAGCTTTGAGGTATCTTTTCTCGTGAAGCAGGTTAGAAAGCTCTTGCTCTCTAGAAAACAAATCAGGATCAAGAGAGTGAGACAAATGCTTGGTTGGTGGAATAAAATGCTGTACAGAAAGCTACACATTTGGCAATGACAGCATGCAGAGGTTTAAGGCCGAGAATACTGCATGCCAATGACAGCGTTGGCACCCTCATCATGCAGATTAATTACCCTGGCACGTTCAAGGGCTCCCTGAGCTGCTCAGCACTCACTGAAGCAGAAGAAAGCGGAAGCAGGTTTCTGCGGTTTGACTTTGCATAAGCACGAAGCCAATCAATCGTTAAGCTGAAAAGCTTTGCAGGAACTGAAGATAAACTACAAAGAAGAGACTAGTGTGCCTGACAGCCTCTGAATAGCTAAATGATGTAATACTGGATTCGAAGGAGCTGGATGGCTGGATGGTTTCACTGGACACTTCACCTTTCACAGCTCATTATTGCACTGAATCACTTACTTCATGATCTGCTCCTCCTGCTTAGCTTGCGCCTCTTTCTCTTCAATTTCAGTGACATCCTATAAAAACCAGAATAGAACATTGTTAAGTCTTGCACTAACTCAGATTAGTTTTGGTTTGGCCATCAAGTGAAGAGCAGACCGGTTTCTGAAGTATAATCTCCAGGTCAAGGAACTTGGGTGTTAACACCCAGAAACCTGCACCTTCCTTCTTAACTACCTCTGGAGCCCCAGCCTGGGAAGGCTGCCAAGGCCCATCCACTGTTCCCATTACAATGGAAACACAGTATGGCCAAACACCTCCAAACCCCAGGATACAGGTACCTTACTGTACAGTTCCAGAGGGCAGAAAGTGAGGAGAGCCTGTGTCGCATCGGAACAGCGAGGACCAAGCCACTGGGCTCCTCAGCTCTCCAACTGCATTCTCACTCTTAACCCGAGCGCAAAGCCAAGACCACCCCACAGGGCACCTTCCACAGTGTGATGCAGGAGTCACTGGATGCTGACACAACCATATCATCTTGCTTGTTAGAGTGAAGACCCCAGATTTTATCTTCATGACCATCTAATGTTTTCACACACTCATTTGTCTTAATTGTCCAGAGTTTTAAGAGGCCATCAGAACCGCTTTTGGGAGAGACAAACACAAGAAGAAGAATCACTGGATAGATCCACTCTCACTCAGCCCCACCCCAGACAGCACATTAACTTGTCCCATTCCCCTGCTTTTCAAACATGAGCAAAATTAACCCAAACCATCCAGAAAGCTTGAGAATCCCAAGGCAGTACTTCCCAGTGCTACCATCACCCCTTCCTGGGAAACCCTTTTACTGATACTTCCTCAACGGTCTGGTGGTGCCTCCAGTCTGTTATATTCCAGCCTTTTTGTAACAAAGGGCAGCTGAGGAGACAAACTTCATCCTTCCCTGTCACCAGTTGGAGAACCCACCCTTGGCAGGGATCAGTAACTGTTCAGTTGAGACTGTTTCACCCTCACCCAGAGGAAGGAGAGCAACATGCACCCTTGGCTCTGCCCAACCACAGTGGATGTCACTAACACAGCAGCTAACTAGAATCCATGGTATGACTGAAGAAGAGGAAGACAAATTAGCCCCTGCAAAAAGCTTGGCATGAAAACAGCATCTTACTATCAGTCTTTCCAAAACTAAATGCATTGCACAACTCTTCCCTTTTGTTGCCAATATCAGCCAAGAAATTTTGCTTCTGATTAGCTCTGGCCTCTCCCTCGGACTCCTGGTGTAGGTGTGTACCTGCTGAGCAGCTGCGCTCCTCTGCTTACAAAAATGATCTTCAGCACAGAGGCATCGTGACCTTCAAATGTCTGGAAAACAGAAAGGAAGCTCAAAAGCGTTAAGAGTTGTTGCCAGGCCTTTTGCAAGAGTCCTCTTTCAGAAGTTAACACTCCCTAAGATGTAATAGCCAAGCTCAAAAAAGCAGCCTCTGTCCTTGGGACTTTCTCCTAGTGTAGCTTGAAAGGGAATCATAGAATTATGGAATGATTTGGTTTGGAATGGATCTTAAAACCCATCCAGTCCAAAGCCCCTGCCACGGGCAGGGACACCTCTCACTGGATCAGGGTGCTCAAGGCCTATCCAACCTGGCCTTGAAGACCTCCAGGGATGGGGCAGCCACCATTTCTCTGGGCAACCTGTGCCAGTGCCTCACCATCCTCATCATGAAGAATTTCTTCCTAATGTCTAATCGAAATCTTCCACCTTCCTATTAAAACCACTCCCCCTCATTCTGTCACTCCATGCCCTTGTAAAAATCCCCTCTTCAGCTTTCTTGTAGGCCCCTTTCAGGTACTGGGAGGCACAGGAATGGCTCGTCCCATGTAATTTTTTAATAAAAATAAGCTTAAACATGTTGGCCAAGGCCATACTGCAAAAGGCCTGCACGGTGAGGCCAGTGCCCAGGTTGTCTCCCCAAATGGTCGATTCCCACTGCAGGAGGAACCCAGCACCCACTCAGTGAGGTAACACTGCTGGGCAGGACGTGGCACAGTCAGTGACTGCCTCCTCGTGGTCTCAGTGAGACTTTAGTGGGCTGGAAAGATGAGTGAGTCTGACCTTTAACTGTGCGTGTTGTCACTTGATACCACGGGCTGCATCCCACACACGAGGGTTGCCTGGAGCAAGGGGCCGTCCGAGTCCTTCTTACCTTCAGACAGCTGAAGTCCCGCAGACCCCAGAGCTTCAGGGTCCCATCTGCTGAAGAGGTGGCCAAGACCTGATCCACTGGGGAGAACTGCACACACCAGATTCCACGCTTATGCCCAGTGAAGACACCCAGCAAAGAGCAATTGGAACAGGACCACAGCTTGGCCAGCCGATCCTGCGAGCCCGTGGCAATCAACTTGTCATTTGGAGACACTGTCACGCTGTTTATGTCCTAGGGCAGGCACACGAGCAGAGAGAGCACAAAGCAGTTTCAGTCTCTACTTTTGCTGTCAGACAAAGTAGGGCTCAACACAGGAGAGAGGGATTTAAGTAGTAAAAGCACGTCCTAACATCAGGTGGAGTTCTACCTTGTCATGACCCCTCTCAGTCACTCTTGCATGAAGGGTTTCTGGACTGGAGATCAAGGCTGCTTTTGCTTTGGAAGTGAGGGATTCCGGGATATTCCAGATCTTGACTGTGCAGTCCTGGCTGCTGGTTACTATAAAGTTTTCTTTCAGTCTGAAAGGAATGAAAATGTGAAGTGTAAGGAAGAAAAGAGGGGCAATGCCTGCACAGGATCCACACCCAGTCAGCCTCTCTGCTGGGATGTGAGACCACACTTCCATGGTTTTGAAACTGCCTTTCATTTTACTGAGGTCCCAGCAATTCAGACATGAGGCAAGAACACTGCTACCTCTCTTTGTTTACAGACAAAGGCATGCTGCAGCTCTTGAAGAGGCAAGCTGGGCTTTCCAGGCTTTTAGGCAGCTTGAAGAGAGGGGAAGAGCTGATAAACAGACACATTGTGCAAGCAAGCACCCTCACAGACACATTGCCTTCACTTCCCAACCCTCCTCTCCACATCACTCATCTTTATCAGGCAACTTCCCCAACTGTGGCTCTTTAAGGCAAACAGGAGTCAGACTGACAAAGAAATGAAAACTTCACAACTTATGGACAGACAGATGAGTATCTAAAAAACAAATAACCATCCCTCCTGCAAACTCGGAGTGCCGTGATAAGCTGGGACCAATCAGCCTGAACTGGAGGCAGGCATCCACCCAACACCCTAAGGACAGCAAAGGTAAAACCTTGTCCAGTTTTTATTACCTTGAGCAAGAGACGGCCCCCACCCCATGTGCATGACCCAGTCCTTGGGCAACACAGGTCACCCTTCCATCTTTGTGCATCCGCCAGACTCGCAGGCTTTTGTCCTGTGACAGGACAGAACACAAACTTGTGGGTTTTCAACAAGAGATTATCTCCCCGTGCATTCATCACATCTGTGAGCCAGACTATTCACTTATTTTCATGCCTGAACCTTTGTCTGTCTTTGTCAGAGCAGGTAAGGGCAGACACAGCCAAGCATGGTGCGCTGCAGTCTGGGATTCCAGCCAGAAGGCTTATGTCTAGGTGCAACAGGACAGTTGGCACCTTTCCTTCTAGCTACTCTTTTGCAGGCAGCTCCCCATCAATCTCACACTAACAACATCTCTGAACTCTAATGTCTCATTCTCCAAGCATCTTTCTCAGACATCTCCTCTCAGGCTAATAGAATAAAATCAATCACGTTTCCCCAAGGACAAGGTTAAAACGGGACAGTGGAAGGATACTGCATCTGGGAGATGTGTCAGACAGGAATATCAGCTGAACAAAGTCCCTTTCTAGATCACCAAAAAAGGAATGATGGCTCTGCCCAAGAAGATCACTAGCAATGAAGTTTCATTAAATGAAGAACCCTAACGCACCTTAGCGCAGCTGACGAACATCAGGCCTTTTCTGAAGACATCCAAACACAGAATTGTTTCTAAACAGAAAAAAAACCCAGCTGGATGCAATGTAATAGTGAAAAATCAACAACAGAAATGTGTGTATTAGTGAGTCTGCACTGCCTGGGGGACAGGTTTGGGGCACTCAGGACACAACGCATCCACACTCACTATGAGTGAATGGCTGCTTAGGGCATCAGCGTGAGGATGGGACTTGCAGCCACAAAACTGCACTTGGAGCTTGCACCCACACACCCACATCTAAACTGATCTCACTGTTACTGAAAGGGACTGAACTGACCTGGAAAAAGAAACCTGGTGTTTGCTAAACCAGGATAGCACAATGTATCTATAATATATACAATTCTGTTTCAGAGAGATCTTAAGGACTCCCATCTCCATATAAGGGTTGTGAGAAGCTGGAAAAAGACTCTTGCACATCTCACCCATATGGGAGCTGACTCCACCCACCTGTGTGTCCGTAGAGGATCTGGCAGTGTGAGGTGGCCAGTTCAAACACTTTCAGCTGAGGGCTGTTGGTAGCCACAACGATGTGAGAATCATCAGGCCCAAGGAACTTCACATCCAGAACCTCATCATTGTAACCTGCAAGCTGACAATAGCAGAACAGGAACAGTTTAAGAGGGAGAAGCCAGCTGCTTAGAGAAGTACTGAACGCTCAGCGAGGCCGTGCTGCTGATTCCTTTCTTTCAATAAGAAAATTGTATTAGAGAGAAGCTGGAGGGATTTCTGGCTAAGCCTGTTCTGCTTTCCTTTCGCTATGTTGGCATCTCTGCAATGTTCCTCCATATGACCCCAGCACCAGTTCGAGACCAGGTGGGAGAGGAGTGCACCCCTGGACAACGCTTTTACCCAAAGCAGAGCAGATTCTTGAGTATGGTTAAAGGCAGAGGGAGGCTGAGGGGTGTTACCTGCTTCCTGAGCTGAAGAGTTTGCGCGTCATATAAAACGATGTTGTGTTCCACAGAGACCGTGACGATCTCGTTCCTCCCCGGCACCAGCATGCACTGGGTGAGGCTGTGCTCGCTGGCCTCCTCCTTCGACTCGAAGGGCACGGGCTGGGTGTACACACAGGCAGCTGTGGCAACCTCCCAGACTTTCAAGACACCTAACAAAAACGACGACACAAGTCATCTGTAAGAGCCACTGCTTTAGACCAGGATTGTCCAACGAATACCAGCCACACCCTGGCCTTGTCCACGGCAAAAGCGCCACAGCTTTACAACAGGACAGCAAAGAAATCAGAATTGTGGGTTGGAAGGGACCTTAAAAATCACCCAGTTCCAACCTCCCTGCCATGGGTAAGGATACCTCCCACTAGACCAGGAGGCCCAAAGCCCCATCTAACCTGGCCTTTAACACCTCCAGAGATGGGGCAGACACAGCTTCCCTGGGCACCTTATGTCAGTGCCTCCCCACTCTCATTGTGAAGAACTTCTCCCTGAAGTCTAATGTAAATCTTCCTCTTTCCAATTTAAAGCTGTTCCCTCTCGTCCTACCACCACAAGCCCAAGCTCTTCCCTGGCTTCCAGACCCAGCAGCAGCATGCCAGGACACCCACCTTTGCTGCCAGCCGTGACAAAGTGCAGCCCTCGTTTCTTCACACCCAGCTGAGAGAAATCTCCCTTTTCTGGTAACAGGACAGCAGCTTCCACACTCTGCAGGAGAGATGGCCAAATGCCAGCTGAGCGCCAGGGAACCGAGTGCCAGCCCAGCAGCCAGTGCCCATGGGCACAGCCCACACTCTGCTGCTCCTCACCACACCGACACCATGGGCAGGCAGGCGGGTACAGCATGGGAACCGATTCTTCTGTGACTGCCTGCCCTTCCTTCTCCAGCACTAGGGTAGTGGAGGCATATATATCCTCAAACTACCCCGACACAACAGGGGTCAAGGAGGGAAGGAAAATAAAAAGCTCTAGGCATAGAGCTTCAAGGCCTCTGGAAAGTGCAAGAGACAGAAACCCAATTTCAAAATATACAGGAATGTAAAAAGGGAGAGGGCACCATGCAAACTGCAACCTAGGAACTACAAAGGATCTCACAAGAATGAATGAAATGCAATTTCACCTCGTAGACAGGGATGGTTCGCTTGCTTTCTCTGGTTTTCAGGTCCCACACCATGCAGATTTTATCACGGCCAGAACTGCAATTTAAAAGAGCAGTCTGAGTGCTAAATCCATTCAACTTGAGCTCTGAGAGCAAATCTGGGATTGTGGGAGTTTGACACCCTCTCTGAAGAGGCCCACGTGAGATAAAGCACAGCACCACATATCACTAAACACATGTTACGCAGTTTATACACCTTCAGTTACTCGCTTGTATGGAAAGCAGAGACTGAACACTTGTAATATCCTTCTCTGCACAGAACATTCCCAGGCCCTACAGAGCAACCCAGCCCTGAAGCCTCTGCAAAGTTTTACCTAAGGAGTGTATTTCCATCTGCAAACACCAGCGAGGTGACAGCGCTGAAGTGGCCGTCCAGCACAGCAACACACTTGCTGGAATTCAGATCCCAGATGCGGATTTTGTAGTCGATCGAGGAGGAGAAGAGTTGCAGGCGGGAGATATCGGGGTGGAACTCAACAAGGCTAGGCAGAAGGAGAGGTACTTGAACAGGACAGCAATGAACTACCTGGCATTAGCCTAACATTTAAATAACACACATCCTAAATAAAATATTCCACAGATCAGCGCATATGAATTTACAAGAGGATTTGCTCTGCAGGACTCCATTCCTCTGCCACCCACCAGGAAAATTCACGACTGATACTGCCAGTCTTTCCGCGTTCTTCAAGTACGCCAGTTAGCAACCACAGTTATGCCATTTAGATCCCCACAACTTCTTCGTCCAACTCCTTCCTCTCCCGGCTAAAGTTGGCCATAGCCCTGCTCCTTCACCAGGCACCTCAAGAATCAGGAAACAGAAAAGCCCAGGTCCTGCTCGGAACAGGCCTTTCCATTCCATTAACCAAACCCATTTCATATCAACCATAGCATCCGAACTTCACGCTAACACCAGTGACTGATAAAAATGACTCATCCTTACTGTACGACTCCTGAAGATCCTTTCAGGTTGTGCGTGCAGTATTGTTTGATCATATCCCAGATCTTAATAGTGCTGTCACAGCCACCTGAGGAAATAAAAGTATGTAAGAATAAATGACAGAGGAGAGAAACACAGAGGCCCAGCACATCAGCAACCATAAAACTTCATGGGTCACAAATGCAGCAGAGTGAAAAATGAATCCAACAACAACCACCTGTGCCCAGAGAGCTCACAGAGCACCTGATACTTTCAGGAAGCTGGGCAAAACCTAACTGCTCACTAACAATAAACCTGACATACTGCTGAGTTACAGGTCATGCCTGCCCTCCACCTGCTCCAAGGGCCCCACTTCCACACCAGAATAACTGTATCAAAGCCTCACAGATGCCTGCTGTTTATCAGCACTTTACTAAGTATATTTTAGACAGAATGGTGACAGGATCCCTTTCCACCTGCCAAGACCTCACTTCTATTTATGTGCAATCTCTCCCAGGAATTGCCTGGGGAATTGCTACCACAGGCTGTGTCCAGCTGAGCCAAACCATTCAGGGGCAGAAAGGCTGCTCAGTGCGACCACCACCATGTGACAGTGACACAGGGCTGTACCTGTGGCCAACAACGTTGATGTGGAGTCAAAGGCCATAGTAGCGACCGGAGCGACGTGCACAGCTTTCCATGTCCGGACACACTTGTCCTCTCGCCAGTTCCACTGCTTCAGCAGCAGGGCTCGGCTCCCTGTCACAAGGATCTGTGCACAAGTAGGGCAAAGGAAAGCACCGTTAACTGCTCATCAGATTGGCATTTCCACGCACAAAGCACAGGAATGCCAGCTGCCACAACAATCCTGTAGTTCTGTCTCTCAGCATTCCTGTTTGACTTGTACCAAGAAGGGGAGACAGAGAAAAGTGCCTGAGAAGACTCTGCAGAGACCTTTGAAACTGCACAGTGCTTCTAGGCCAAACGGCCTTCAGCGTTCACTAGCTCTGTTAGGGCAGCACAGAAAGCCACAAAGCTGGCGCATACCTCATCATCAGGGCTCAGAACAAAGGAAGTGATGTCCTCTTCTTCATCCTGTAAACATGAGAGGCAAACCCCACAGTTAAATCTCCATGGAGTGGCATCCTTTCGGAGCTCTCTTGCCTGCATGCTGCTGCCCGCACTGAGTGCACCCAGCAGTTCCCAGACAACACAAACATACAACCATAGAATGGTTTGTGTTGAAAGGGACCTTAAAGATTATCCAGTTCCAAACCCCCAGCATCTACCTGCACTTACTGCTGTTGCCTCCTCCTGCCACTTCTTGCTCCCAGCAGCTTTAGACAAGAGCCAGCGACAAACCACCCCGGGACACCCTCCATCTGCTCACCTGCTGGAGGCTGTGCAGGGCTCCTGTTTCCACATCGATAACATTCAGCTTGGTCCCACAGGGGCAAAACATGAACTTCCCATCTCGGTTTATCTGAAGAAAAGAGAACAGAAATCAGGAACGTCGTACAACAGGGAGAAGGAGTGTTCCCAGCCCTTCCTGGCTGTCCCCGTACCTGAACTCGCCCTCCTTTGTAGAACGGTTCGATTTTCCTCGACACGGCGTAGCTGGAAGGGAAAGAGGGGCGCAGTTAAAAGGGAACAAAGCCCGCCTACGGAGTCCCGGCAGGCAGGGCCTCGGGAAGGGTCGTCCCCCACCTCTGCCGCAGCCCCACAGTCCAGTCCCGCCACCCCCCGCCCCGGCTCCACAGTCACCCCTTACTTGCTCTTGAAGCGCACGGGGCTGGCGGCGACCGCCTCCATGCCTCGTCCCTCCGCGTGTCTCCGACTTTCGACGCCACTTCCGGCGTCCGCCGATGATGCATACGCGTCCGCCATATTTATTGTGGCCAGGCCCTCCCTCGCTCCACGATGGAGGGGACTCGAGCTTCTCAGGGAAAGTTTGGGCTTGATGTTAAGTGCCATGGTTTAGATGATGGTTGATGTTAGTGTTGGGTTATAGGTTGGACTTGATGATCTCAGAGGTCCTTTCCAACCTTATGATACTGTGAAACACGGGACGGACAGCCCCCCCACCCCAACGCAAGGGACCACCTTCCCAACACCGCCCCCCCGCCCCCGCACAGGAGAAAGGGGATTTGGGGGCAATAAGAATGACAGAGACGTGAACGCTTAAATTAAATAATCTTTTATTGCCTCTAAAATCCCATAACCAAATCCTTCCAAAGCATTCCAGTTGTGCATCTTCTGCCACGACTGTTGAAAGAAATCAAACTCATAAAACTGCAAAAAAAGGAGCCACTTTTCCCAATTTGTTAAGAAGCCACTTCATTAAATGTAACATCTTTTTCGCAAAATCGAACCTTGAATGGGTGCCATGGGGCACATTTAAGATCAGAAATAGCCTAGTAAACAGGGAGAACCAAACAAGGCTGTGATAACTGAGAAACTCAAGGACTAATGATTTAATACCAGCAAGAAATCATCCTAATAAATCACCGGAGGAGAACGGTGGAAGAGCCACTAGAGACTACATATAGACTGTAGGACAATACAATTAGGATTTCAGAGTGCACACGTGGTAAAAAATCACACTAGTATGATTAGTTATGAATATGTGTGACCTTTCCGGGAATTCTATGAATATTCATATCTCTGTAGTGAATAAAATTGTGGTCTATGCTGGGGGCTTTACACTCGACTTTAGCGTGTGTTTCCCCAAGTGCCCAGAATTTGCACAAATGCAAAATAAACAGCCTCCCTCTCTGTAACATAGAGATTGGTTTCCCACACACCACGTAGTGGAGACCCTACAGCACCAGCACTGTCATCTGTCCGTCCTGTTCTGTCCCTCCATCTACCTGTGCCACACTCAGCAACTGCAATCAAAAGGAAAGAGAACACTCAGACACAAGCAAGACGCCCACAGTTAAAACCCGACCCCCGCTGCGCATAGGGCTTATGGGAACACGGGTTTCACTCCCCACCCGAGCTTGCGGGGAATAAGCTTAATGTTCCCTATGCTTTTGGCACAGTTACCTCACCGGAGGCCACAGAGACCTCAGGTGATTTTCAGCCTGCGCCTGGTGCCCACAGCCACTGAGAGTCCAATCCCCACCTCTCTTCTTCTTCCTCTTCGCCCTCCCCGCAACGCAAACACCACGCGCCCGCACCTCACCTCGCCAAGACCGAGCACCACGCGCCTGCGCACCTCTTTTATAGCGGCACCGCCCCGGAACCTGTCTGAGCGCGCGGCCGGCGCCGCTCCGCACGGCCGGAAGGGGCGTGTTCTCGCGAGACTTCGCGGGCTATAAATAGCCGTCGGCGCGTGCGCGCGGCCTTCTACTCAGAGATCACGTAAGTGGCGCGGGAGGGATGGCGGCGCGGCCTGCGGCCCATCCGCGGCCATCGGGGCCGCTGGTGCCGCGGGGCTGCTGCTCCCGGCGTCATCGGCCCCTCTGAGCGGCGAAGTCGCGGCTAATGCGGCCCTTCTCTGCTCTAGCAAATGGCGGATGACGCCGGTGCTGCGGGAGGAGCGGGGGCGGCCCGAGGGGGCTTCCGCGGCGGCTTCGGGACCGGGCTGCGGGGCCGCGGGCGCGGCCGAGGCAGGGGCCGCGGGAGAGGCCGCGGGGCCCGTGGAGGCAAGGCCGAGGACAAGGAGGTAGGTGGTTCCCAGAGGGGCTCGGCAAGCGCCGGCCCTGCCCGCCCCGGCGCCCCTTCCCGGCGGTGCCTCCCCTCACCCGCTTTGCGGCTTCCTCCCCCAGTGGATTCCTGTCACCAAACTCGGTCGCCTGGTGAAGGACATGAAGATCAAGTCTCTTGAGGAAATCTATCTCTTCTCACTCCCTATCAAGGTAAGCTCTGCCTGCGGCAAGACGCGAGTCCAACCTCCAGAATCGGCTGCTGTTTGGCTTGAGTGTGTTCGAGTTAAAGCCCCAAACCAGCAGCAGCTGAGGACCCGTGTAGTCTCTCGTGGTAAAGGGTGGTGGGTTCTGTGCTTGGAGACGGCAGCTCATTGCTGAAGGGTTTCTATCGGAGTTCTGCTTGAAGGAATAAATGACAAGCTAATTGTGATGTTGTCCTATTGGATAGGAATTAGATGGGATGATCTTTGTGTGTCTGTTGCAACTCTGTTCATTCTATGATTCTGTGCCTTGCGAGCTATAGTAAGCTTATGCCGGCAAAATCTCACGCGTCTAAGTGCTTGTCGCTTAAGATACCAGCGTCTGTAGAATCGTTAAGCTTGAGTTTTAGCAGCCTCCTGAGCTGTGTTTTTTAACAATGTGGCATTGTGTGACTGAATGATTGAATCTTGCAGGAGTCAGAGATCATTGATTTCTTCCTGGGGTCTTCTCTGAAAGATGAGGTGTTGAAGATTATGCCTGTCCAGAAGCAGACTCGTGCTGGTCAACGTACCCGGTTTAAGGTAGCTTTTTTTTTTCTGTTTTCTTATGTTGAAAACCGTGTGATATCTGCTGCTTTTCTGGTATTGTGTTAATTAATTAGTATTGCTTGTAGGAAAGCTGGGGTGGGGCTCTTTGTTGGAGAGTGCATGGATACGATGGGGGGAATGTTTTTAAGCTGAAAGAGGGGAGATTGAGATGAGATCTTAGGAAGAAATATTTTCTTGTCAGGGTGGTGAGACACTGGCACAGGTTGCCCAGAGAAGTTGTGGATGCCCCATCCCTGGAGGTGTTCAAGGCCAGGCTGGATGGGGCTTTGAGCAACCTGATTCAGTGCAAGTGTTGTAACGGGATTGGCTTTGAGGTCTTTTCCAGGCCAGACTATTCTATTCTTATACTCCAGTTCCCTTATTTTCTTGTGTTTTGGTATGGTGTTAATTACAGCTTAACAAAATTAAGTTGTGCTTGGGCAGCAGTGCCAGCTGCTCAGGGGCTGTGGTGGACAGAGAGGTCTCAGGTGTAAAGAGGGAATGTGTCAGGACTTCTGACCAGCCTGAGGCTGTAGCAGGGGCTTGAGCCCCAGTTCTTCAGCCTTGGGCTTCAAGCATGGGCTCCATAAGCGGTGATGGTCACTGCTGAGCACCCACCTTGGTTTTCCCTGTCAGGTTGGGCTGCATCCTGCTGAGTGTTCCTGTGCAGTAGCGCTGCCGCTGAAAGCTTTCTGTTCAATCCTAGGCTTTTGTTGCCATCGGAGACTACAATGGTCATGTTGGTCTGGGCGTTAAATGCTCTAAAGAAGTTGCCACTGCTATCCGTGGGGCCATCATTTTGGCAAAGCTGTCCATCGTGCCGGTGCGCCGTGGCTACTGGGGGAACAAGATCGGCAAGCCCCACACTGTGCCATGCAAGGTGAGCGTGAGCTGCAGGGCCCACCCGTGGCAACAGTGCTGCCGTGGTGTGGTGAGAACTGAAGTGTGATGTCTGCCCAGGTCACTGGCCGGTGTGGATCTGTCCTGGTGCGTCTGATCCCGGCACCCCGTGGGACAGGGATTGTCTCTGCCCCAGTGCCCAAGAAGCTGCTGATGATGGCTGGAATTGACGACTGCTACACCTCAGCCCGTGGCTGTACTGCCACTCTTGGCAATTTTGGTGAGCTTGAGGTTTTCCCATTGTACTACAGCTGTAAGGATCTTTTTTTCTGTTGCTGACAGGAACACAGTGAACCTATTTCCCTGGTGTTTTTGGTCTGTTAAATGAAAATCTCCTAGCAGTCACATAAGGGCAAATTCTCCTAGCTGGTACTTCTCATAGTATGGGTTAGTCCTGCTGTGGAAGATCCTTGACTTCTGTCAAAGTTAATTACAAGAAATTGTTGGTTTTTTTCATTCTTGCATTGATACCAAATCTCCCAATCTGCGCGATTGCACTTGTGTGAAGTAGTGTAATTGTCGTAACTGGAGAGAGAAAGGAACTGGAGTTGTGTGTGTCCATCAGAGAGACCCTACCGTGGGCTCCCTCTTCCCTCCCAAATCCTACACTGGAGCTGCATGGCGGGTACAGGCGAGCAGGTGCCTGTGGCAGTGCCATGCAATGCCTGACTTCTCTCTGTAGCCAAAGCCACCTTTGATGCCATCTCCAAGACCTACAGTTACCTGACCCCGGACCTCTGGAAAGAGACTGTCTTCACCAAGTCCCCATACCAGGTAAGAGCATGGCTGCAGCCAGCAGCTCCTATCTTGCCCTTCTCTGTGGAGTTCAGCTTGAACCCAGTGACTTTGCAGTTCAATAATGGGAGAGCATTAAAAACTGACTGCCAGGTGGAATGGCATTTGCCAGCCTGTGGTTTGGAGTAGTTCTTGAAAATGGCATTCCATGGGTAAAGGAAATAGGAAAGCTTTGAAATACCAAGTAAAAATAATTGTCTCAACTACCCAGCCCCACAAACATGTCTCGTTGGGAAGGGCCACAGTGCTGCAAAGAAATAAAACACCTCTATTTTTTGCAGGAGTTCACGGATCACCTGGCCAAGACCCACACCAGAGTCTCTGTGCAGAGAACCCAGGCAGCTGCAGTGGCAACATCCTAAGTGGGTTTTGTACAAGACAATAAAGTGATCAGCGAATGAGAAAATGTGATTGGTTTGATGGGCTGGTTAATGCTGTGGGCAGAGGGATTAGGTCCCTGCTAGGGATTTGGGTGGGCCCTGAGTCCAGGGGGCAGAGCCTGAACATCTGTGGAATAAAATGGTGTGTTAAGTTACCCTGACCCTTGCTGATCCTGTATTAATCTAAGCCTGATTGCAACCAGCTTTGGAGATCATGCTGTCCATTACCCTGACAGAGGGAATTCCTGCTAGAGCAGAGCAGCACAGTGTTGGTTCATGGAGCTGGGGAGAGGTCCAGAGGGGAAATGCCCCCTGGGGCAGCCATTGGGTCCCTGGAGAGAGGGCTGATGGTGGTTCAAAGGGCAGGAACATCCCTGGAAGTCAGAGATGAATGCAGAGCTGAAAAAGGAGGATCTGTGCGTGTCTGTAGATCGCTCCAAAGAATGAGGCTGGATTCCAGATGTATGGCAGGTGCCTGGGCTGTGCGTTTATTGAGGTTCAGCACCGCCGCTCAGACGCAGCATGCACTGTGGGATACGAGCACCACGAGGGAGCTGCCAACCGTTCAGCTCTGCTGAGAGGTGTTCTCTTGTGCCTTCCTCTCCTCCATCATCCTATGCTTCTGTTTCATCAGGCACGTCCTTGCATTTCCGTGGACACCAAGATCACCATCTAAAAAGCAAGTAAATGTCTGAGGGGTGCCCAACTAAAATGAAATGAGCCTCTCTTCCATATGAAGTCAGGGACATGGCTCAAGAGCCTGTTGCCCGTGTGCTTCACAGCCACATACTCACATCTGTCCTGGTAGGCCTTGGTGACCTGTGCCAGCAGCTCCACCTCCTTGGCACAGTTCTGGAACTGGTTGGGTCCTTCCCTCTGCTTGCATGCACCCAGCCTCTCCCGGATGATCTCCACAATTTCCTTATCAACCATCCTGTGGGAAAAATGAGAACAAATGCAGACACAGCCATGAAAAAGGGGTGATTACTGCTGTGGGCTGTTACAGTGCTCTGGAGCAGCACTGGAGGAACCCAGCAGTGCAGGAGGATGAATCCTAATGACACCCCGCTCGGTTCGGGGTGCTGCAGGGCTATGGAGTGAGTGTTCCACGATAGGATGGGCAGGCGCTGCTGCCTCAACACCTCAAATTCCATGGGAATGCAGTCAGTTAACTCAAAGGCTGCTGTTTCCAGAGCAGTGAGCTCCATTGTGGCCTCACACGGGGACGGCCTGGTGTCAGCAGCCCTACCTGTCCCTCCTCCACTGTGCCTCCGCCTCGTAGTAGCAGAGGTAGTCGCCCTCCAGACATTCGCTCAGGTCAGGCACACGGCGGAACTTCTGGTGGTAATAGTAGAACTTGTTCTTGGCCTGCTGGCGCTCGATCCACTCTGCAGAAACAGCCCATGGTTAGACAGCCCCAGCCCATAGCGAGCCGGCAGAGCCTGTGCTGTGTGCATCCAAGTTGGGGCTCCTGGCCCCTGCACACCTGCCTGTGTGTCTGTCCTGTGCCCCAGTATCCGTATTGTGTTTCTGTCTGTGTCCTGTGTATTGCTGTCTGGGCTTTGTCCTGTGCCCTGGTGTCTCTCAAACTGTCCATGCTGTGTTCCTGATGGTCCCATGTCCCTTTGTGTTTTTTCAGTGTCTAGGCTGTGTCCCATGTCCCTATGTCTGTCCCTCTATCCATTCCGTGTTCCTGTCTGTGTCCCGTGTGTCTGTTCCTCTGTCCATGCTATGTTTGTGTCCCACATTCCTATGTCCCAGTGTCTGTGCTTTGTTCCTGTCTGTCCCATGTCCCTGTGTGTTTCTTAGTGTCTGGGCTGTGTCCCATGTCCCTGTGTCTGCCTCTCTGTCCATGCTGTGTTCCTGCCTGTGTCCTGTGTCCCAGTGTCTCCTTCTATCCATGCTGTGCTTGGTCTGTCCCTGTGTCCCACGTCCCTGCGGCTGTCCTTCTGCCTCCATGCTGTGTCCCTCTGTCCTACCGTCTGGGCTGTGTCCTTGTCTGTCCCATGTCCCTGTGTCCCTCTTGTGTCCCATGTCCCAGTTCTTGTGCTGTGCTCCGTGTCTGTCCCTCTGTCCATGCTGTGTCCTTGTCTGTCCCATGTCCCAGTTCTTGTGCTGTGTTCCTCTGTCTGTCCCCGTGTCCGTGCTGTGTCCCTGTCTGTCCCACGTCCCCGTGTCCCCCCGCTGTGTCCCCGAGCCCCTCTCCCAGTGCCGGTGCCGCCCCCGCCGCTACCTCGCACGAAGGTGACGGGCGCATCGACCACGTAGTGAAAGACGGTCTGGATGAAGGTGACGGGGTTGGGTACCGAGGTGGCCCTCTCGCCCACGGGGGTGCGGGTCTCCGGCACTTTGTAGGCCTCCCAGTCCCGGTCCTCCGGCATCGCGGCGGCTGCGGGGGCTGCGGGGGCCGCGGGGAAGATGGCGGCGCCCGCACGGGGGGGCGGGGCCGCGGGGCTGCGCATGCGGGCGCGGGGCGCGGTGGGAGCTGTGGCAGAGTCACGCAACCGCGCGGGTGGGAAAGGGCTCTGGGAACGCGGAGTCCAACCGTACCTGCGCTACTAAAGCAGACCCCTGAGCACCCCATCCGCCCGCCTGTTAGACACCTCCAGGGATGGGGACTCAGCCACCGCCCTGGGCAGAGGTTCCAGCGCCTGAGAACCCTTCCAGTGAAGGAACTTTTCCTGATATCTAATCTGAGCCTACCCTGGTGCCACCCGAGGCTGTTTCCTCTTGTCCTCTCACCTGTCACTTGGGAGAAGAGAACAACACTCACCTCACCACAACCTCCTTTCAGGCAGTTGTAGACAGTGATGAGGTCTCCCTTCAGCCTCCTCCAGGCTTAACAACCCCAGATCCCTCCGCTGCTCTTTGCAGGACTGGTTCCCCAGCTCCCTCCCCAGCTCCGATCCCCTTCTCTGGATGCAGTCTAGCACCTCTATGTCTTTTTTGTAGTGAGGGACCCAAAACTGAACACAGGATTTGAGGTGCGAGTGCAGGGGCACCAATCACTTCCCTGCTCCTGCTGGCCACGCTGTTACTGATACATGCCAAGATGCCACAGGAGTTGGATTCAATGACCCAGTTGGGTCCCTTCCAACTCAGTTCATTCTCTGATTCTATGATTTTTGGCCACGTGGGCCACTGCAGGCTCATATTCTGCTAGCTGTCAATCAGCACCCCCAGGTCCTTCTCCACCAGGCAGTTTTCCAGCCATTCTTCCCCAGGTCTGTAATGCTCCGTGGGGTTGTTGTGCTGCAAGTGCAGGACCCGGCACTTGGCTTTATTGAATCTCATCCCATTAGACTCAGCCCATGGATCCAACCTGTCCAAATCCCTCTGTAGAGCCTTCCTGCCTCCCAGCAAATCAACACTTCCACCCAGTTTAGTCTCACCCACAGGGCATGCTGGGAAATGTAGTCCGTGCCATCCCTGTGATACCAGCAATGGACATTACAGCAGCTGGGGATTGGTTTGGTGCAAGAACTAGTTGCTATTACAAAAAGTGGAATATTTTGATTTAAACTAAAGCAGAGTTAATTTTCATTTAAGTAACTGTACTTTTTTTTTAAAGTTAGCATGGTTTCTTTAAAGCATTTTTTTTTTCAAATAGTGTTTTTCCAGACACTGTTCAGAGAGAAATGATAATGTCTTAAGTGTTGTATGTGCTGAACAGATGTGTCTTCTTCTATAATCACTCCTTTTGCAGGCTTTCCCTATCTAAAGTGCCAGGTCAGACACAGAACTGGCTCCACAGCTCCAATTAGCATAGGTCTGGCTGCTGTGAAGTTCATAATAACATTAAAATTAGTCCTTGGAAAGTAATAAAATATGCATCATAAGGTTTCTGGGAAAATTTATTCATGTGCGTGTAAGTGGGAAATGTATCTTGTCCCCAGCTCTTGTCTCTTTACACATGATTGATGGAAATCATTCCTTCTTGCATCCCACGCTGAACTAAAGGATGCTGCTTTCTAAAACTCCAAAAAGGGTCTTAGAGAGTTTATTTGCCAACATTTTCAGTATCACATGTAGTCCAAAGAATCATAGAGCAGTTTGGGTTGGAAGGGACGTCTAGCTCAGGGCACTGGTAGGGCAGACTTCAGCATGGGGAAATTTTCTCTTTCCAAGTGGGAAAAGGGAACATTTGGTGGAAAGCGGGGAGGGAGATTTTCGAAGCCACCTCGCCTATGAATCATAGAATGGTTTGGGTTGGAAGGAGCCGCAAAGGTCATGTAATTCCAACCCTCCTGCCATGGGCAGGAATACTAGACCAAGCTGCTCAAGACCCCATCCAAACTGGTCTTGAACACTTCCTGGGAAGTAGGCATCCACAGCTTCCCTGGGCATCCTGTGCCAGTGTCTCACCACCCTTATTGTGAGGAAAATGAAGAGAGGCTGAGAGAGTTGGAGTTATTAAGCTTGGAGAAGAGAAGACTTTCCAGCCAGGATCATGAAATCTGCCTGACCTGGGCTGATGGAGGGCTCTGTGGGTTGACAAAGGACTGTATAACTTACCCTGCCTAGACCTGCCAGTTGGCTGGGGGTGCCGGGCACGGCCCTCATGCCCCAGTATGCATTGCCTGTTGGGAACCTCCCTCATCACCATCATCGATGTCTGCGTTGTTTGGGAGCCAGAGGAGTAAACTGAGACACTGGCCACTGACCTTTACCACGCTGCAACTGTTTGTCCAGCCTGCCAGCTCGGCCCAGGGCGAAATGGATACAGCAGCGGGTGAAGCCAGCAGCTAAATTTGTGTCTTTGGGCCGATAACCATCTTGAGTATAAGACAGAGGAGGCACACACAGACAGTCTCTCTCTGCCGCTGCTGGGGCAAAGGCGTCCCATGGTTGGTAAACTCGGTGCTGCTGCTGCCGTTGGGCTGTGTGGCTCAGATGGGGCCACGCTCCGCTTGGGCTGGAAAATAAGCTTGATCAGAAGTGCAACGAGGTGCTGGGATGGATTGTGGCAAGAAGGGAGTTGTGGTGGACATGGGTCTAACCCCTTGCTGATTGGGCTGGCTCTGGTTCCCCACCTTGAAGCCAGTTGTGTGGGACTTGTCTGTGTCTCTAAAGCTCTGTTGCTTCACGCTGCCTGGCTCAGCATAACCTTGCGGTTGGAGTTTATATATTTAGCTCTTCTAATTTGGTTTTCAAGGTGCATATTTAGCCTGTGCGTGTTCTTATTACTGATTCCTTTGGGCGTCTTTTCCTGTTCTGCTCATTAGCTGTGCTTCTTTGGTGCCATTTGCCTTGACAACACGATGCCCATGAATTCTGAGCAGGCCCTTTTGGTGCTGAAGAATACAAAATAAGACATTGTAATTAACATCACATGAGGGCAGATCTAGTAAAGAACTTGTTTCTCCTTCAAGGTCCTCAAGCAGAAGGAGGGAGGTCACAGTCAAGTTTTTTTTAGTTACTTGGCACCATTTGTTCAGAAAGTTACTAAATTCTGCCATGAATGTGATGGAAGCTTGAACAAAATCCCTTCCTGCTTGGTGTTCTTTTTCTCGTGTTGGAATCAAGAAAGAGCCCAGAATCCCTCCAGTATTCACTGATGTTAAAGGGGAGATTTCCCATTGTGCTTTGGGTCTTGGCATCTTGTGGGACCTGAAAGTGAAGCTGATCTTTTTTTTTGCTCTCTACAGTCCCACCGCAAGTTCTCTGCTCCCAGGCATGGCCACCTGGGCTTTCTCCCACACAAGAGAAGTCGTCGCCACCGAGGGAAGGTGAAGTCATGGCCTAAGGATGATCCCAGCAAACCGGTCCACCTAACAGCTTTCCTGGGCTACAAAGCTGGCATGACACACACTGTGCGGGAGGTGCACAGGCCTGGGCTCAGTAAGGATTGGCTGACAGATGTGGAGAGCCACATCAAGGAGAGAAAGGAGGGAACAGACTTGTTGGTGGGAAAGGCTGCTCCTGGGAGTGGGTGGTGGAGCACACAGCTTCCGCACTATCTTCTGTGATGCCATTCAGATCTTGGATGGCCAAAGGCCACCTTATGGCCAGCATTAGCTGAGTCTGAGGGTTCCTGGGAAGTCCCCACTCTGGCATGGTAGCTGGTGGTTTGTTTGATCCTGCTGGTAGAAGGACCCTGCAGGGTAACTACCTGCCAAATCCTGGGCTTAGAGCATCTTGCTGGGGAAGCTTATAATATTACTCTACGGGATGTCCACACTCCAGTGCAGGAATCATCCCATGGATTGCTTCCCCCAAAATGGGGAATACGGATTAAAGTGCACTTCACCACAGCATCTGACCTGTTCAGTGTCTGGGGATTGAACCCTGCGTGGTCCTCCAATGGGGCTTGTGGCCTTGGGAAACGGATAGGCTGAGGCTTGGGAAATGGATAAGCTGTAATGACGTGGGCCGCAAAGGGCTCCAGGGAAAGATCTGATCCCAGATGGTGCTGAGAACCATTTCCCTTTGCTATCTTGCAGAGCTCTCCAAAAGGGAGGAGGTGGAGGCCGTGACGATCATTGAGACCCCTCCGATGGTGGTGGTGGGGGTTGTGGGGTACATAGAAACACCAAAGGGCTTGAGGAATTTCAAGACCATTTTTGCTGAGCATATCAGCGATGAGTGCAGACGGCGCTTCTACAAGAACTGGTACGTGCCTCCGTGGCTGGGGCAGCCACAACTTCCCTGGACACCTGTGCCAGTGTCTCACCACCGTCATTCTGAAGAATTTCTTCCTAATGCCTAATCTAAATCTTCCCCCTTCTGATTTAAAGCCATTCCCCCTCGTCCTATTGCTACAGGTCCTTGTAAAAAGACCCTCCCCAGCTTTCCTGTAGCCTCTTTCAGCACTGGGAGGCTACTATGAGGTCTTTCTGGAGTCTTCTCTTGTCCAGGCGGAACAACCCAAACTCTCTCAGCCTGTTCTCATAGTAGAGGTGCTCCAGCCCAGCCGTTGCAAACAGCTCAGTTGCCAGCAGCTGGCTCTGGGATGGAGTGGAACTGCTGTTTATTTAGTCATGCACAGAGATACTGCAAACAGCTCGATGCTGGGAATCGGCATATACATATGTAAATTTATTCTAGTGCTTGGAAGAAGTTCACTCTCTCCACAATATCACATGGCAGTGCATGCTGCAGGTTTGTTTTCCTTAGTGTAGGTTGGGCCCCTCTACTCTCCATTAAACTGGAATAATTGAACACCAAATGAGGGGAGTAAAACCAGAAAAGTGACGCAGAATGTGACCCCTGCCCCTTGTAAACATCAACATCCCAAATCCCACATCAGCGGAGAGGAAAATGGAAACATGAATTTCATAACTGTAGAAATCGTGTCTCCTGCAAAGTGCCGTGGAAATCCACCCACTACCAGCCTCTGATCCCTGTCAGAGCCTCTTTTCTCTGCTTAACTCTGATTTTGCACTTGTATTTTGATGGCGCTGAGCCAGTCAGTGGGAGACAACTGGATTCCTCATGCTAAAAGATTTGAATTTCCAGCCAATTTAATTGCAGCTCGTTATTTACTTTCCTCTTCCCACCTCAGATCCCTGTGTTGTGGCCCTGACAGTCAGGCAAGGTTCAGGTACCTGCAGGTAATTTGTGCCTCCAGGGAAGTGCCTGGCAAGAAATCTGCTCCCCCACGCGGTGCTGTTTAGGGGCACAGGGAAGCACGGAAGCTCTTCACTGTGCAGCTCTGCTGGAGGTTGAACACTTTTGTCGTAGGCACAAGAGCAAGAAGAAGGCGTTCACCAAGTACTGCAAAAAATGGCAGGATGAGGATGGCAAAAGGCAGCTGGAGAAGGATTTTGCAGCGATGAAAAAGTACTGCAAGGTCATTCGTGTCATTGTGCACACGCAGGTCAGAACTTCAGCCCAGGAGGAGGACTCAGGGTCTTCCTCAGCTTGGGAGTGTGGTGAGGGCCTGGGAGCTGGGAGGACAGGGGTGTCTTGGTGAGCCCAGAGGAGGCTGAGCAGGCAGAGGGTGTGGGACAAGGCATGCAGGCAATGGGAGGTGCTGGCTGATCTTTCCCACTGCCTCCCTTACACCAATCCAGTCCTTTTGAGCCAGACTCAGCAGAGCTCCCTGCTGGGGCATTGCCAGAGGGGGTTGTGGCTTGAAACACTGGGGACCCAGTGGCCTTTTGGGCAGAACCTCAGCAGGTGGTGAGCCCTGGGTCAGCACAGGACCTTAGGCCCCATGATCACCTCAAATTAGCAACTGATATCAAATGTTTGGGCAAAAATAACCCACAGGCAGGCACAGTTTTGCCAGATGCTGTTTCCTGGATACACAGCACCCATTTTCATGCTGATCCCTGGAGTGAAGTGACTGCTTTGGAGTGTGGGGCAGAGCTAAGCTGGCTCAAGGCTTCAGCTGTGGCCTGCAGAGACCCTCAGAGTCCAGCTGTGGTGATCTGGAGGGATTTTGCACAGGGAGCTGGAACTGGGAGAGAGCAGAGATGTTTCTTGGCAGGAACTAGAAATAACTGCTCAGTCTGGAAGCAGAGGTGGAGCACGACCAAAGGAAAGGCTTTGCCTCCGGCTCTGAGAACGGCCCTGCATCCTGGCTGGTTGCAGTGTTCTGCCTCAAATGGTCCTCTGGCTATGGGCTCCACTTTTAGGGTAGGACAAAGTTGGCCTGTTCCTGTGCTCCATAGAGATAGGGTGGGCATCATCTCCTGCCGGTAATGGGGCACTGACAGATGCGGTGGTTGAGCTCAAGGACAAGGAGTTGAGTCCAAGAGATGTGTAGGCATGCTGACCCAGATCACTGTTATGAAGGCGTTGATGGAATGGTAGGAAAGGGTCGTGAAGAGCTGGCTCTACTAACCCCCAGTGCTCCTCACAAGTGGTGGGTGATGCAGCCCTGCCCTCATGTTCACGCCTGGGAGGTGACGAGCGACATTTTGCTCTAATGCACTGTCTCATGCAGATGAAGTTGCTCCCGCTGCGGCAGAAGAAGGCCCACGTGATGGAGATCCAGCTGAATGGCGGGACGGTGGCTGACAAGGTTGATTGGGTTCGTGAGAGGCTGGAGAAGCAGGTTTCCGTGCACAGTGTCTTCAGCCAGAACGAGATGATTGATGTCATTGGCGTGACCAAGGGGCATGGCATGAAAGGTACAGAGCGAGGAGCACCTTACCATGGGCTTGGCTCTCATATGGCACTGCCCATAAGTTAGTGTTGGGGAAGGGAAGCACTAGCCATGCTGAGAACCCACCAACTGATTGTGAGGGATTAGCAAAGAGCCTCTGGACCTCAACCACAGCACACAGTTCCTTTGTATCAGAGCTTGGTTTCCTTAATCTTAGTAAAGGCCCTGTTGTCTGCTGTGCTGTGTCCTCCAAGGGGGCTCAGAGGCACTATGAGTACATAAAGCCATTGCACTTCTCACAGACCCCAAGTGTGTGGAAGTGCGAGTGTTCTCCTGTGTGTGTGTATGTGCTCGCAGGAACATATCACAGTCTGATCAGATCCCTGTGAAGTGAGAACAATTCTGTGCTCTGGCCTCTAATGGTGGTGGCAGCTCTTGGTCTCCTTCCAACATGTTGTCTTCCAAGAACTGCAGAAGAGTAATGAGACTCTCCCCTCCCCAGCACTCAGACACCAGCCTTTCTCTTTGCTCTGTCCGGTCACATTTCCAGGGGTGACGAGCCGTTGGCACACCAAGAAGCTCCCCAGGAAGACACACAAGGGCTTGCGCAAAGTTGCCTGCATTGGAGCTTGGCACCCGGCCCGGGTTGGCTACTCCATTGCTCGGGCTGGCCAGAAGGGCTACCACCACCGCACGGAACTTAACAAGAAGGTATGGCTCCCTCAGAGCACCAGAGCACCTTCCTGCCTTCCTTCTTCCTCCACTGCCACCACCCTTTGCTCCGTGGCCTCTGTGTCCCCCAGCTTCTCAGATGTTTCCCTAAAGATCTGCAGTGCTGTTGTTCTCCATGTCACTCCTGGTGCTTGTTCCCTGCTCGAGGGACACCTCACAGGGGGAACATCTTGGTGAAAACTGTGTCATCCCTGTGACATCCCTCAGTGAGGAGGCAGGGAAGTCACCACCACTGTATCCTTTCTGTTTGTAGATTTACCGCATTGGCCGTGGGATCCACGTGGAAGATGGAAAGGTGGTGAAGAACAATGCTTCAACGCACTATGACACCACGGAGAAGACCATTACGCCTCTGGTAAGGGATGAGGGAGTGGTAGGGCTGTGAGTGGCTCTGACTGCAGGAATCTGGGCCAGGGAAGTAATTCCTTGCATAGGAAGTGATTTGAAGGAAATTCACTGGAAGAAATGCAATGATTCCTTTCCATGTTTTGGACATGAAAAATGATCTCTGTGAGATGCTTTTTTTAGGCTCACTGGTAGAACCAAACTTTTAACTTTCAGCTGACAGCTTGGGCAGGATCTGAGAACTTTGTTTAAAAAGAAAAAGAAGTATAAATGATGTTAAAAATCTGATACTGAACAGAAAAATGTTTGTTACTATGTTTAAAAATTTGCTTTTGCTTGTTAAAAACTGTTAACTCGGGAGTCTGCTCTCTGTTCACCCACATCCTCCAGGGGAGGAAGCAGGGTTGCTGGTTCCCCAGCTCTTACGGGGTGCAGCTTAGCTGGGATCATGCAGCCAGCATTGCCAACAGGCTCTGGTGATCCTGAGCAGGTCACATGAAGGATACAGAGTGTCGTTAGCTGAAAGGACTGTCAGTTGCTGCCTTCTTCTTCCCTAAAAAAAGCCACCTGTGAACATATCTGCTCCCATCCAGCTCTCTTGCCTGTCAACTCTCTCTCTGCTTCTCCCCAAAGGGTGGCTTTCCTCACTATGGGGAAGTCAACAATGACTTCCTCATGCTGAAAGGCTGCGTCGTGGGCACCAAGAAGCGTGTGCTCACACTCCGTAAGGTGAGAATGCAGCTGGCACTGGGGAGGGATAGGCTGTGGCTCTCCAGGAACAGATTCACCACTTGGAGAATGCCACTGCCTCCAAATGCTGGGTGAGGAGACTGTTCGTGCTGTGTTGCACAGGGTGTGTGGTGTATGAAGGTGGTGCTCAGGGAGATCGTTCACAGTTAAGGCTGGCAGTGTGGAGTCATAGAATCATAGAATGGTTTCAGTTGGAAGATACCTTAAAGATCATCCAGTTCCAACTCCCTTGCTATGGGCAGGGACACCTCCCACTAGACCAGGCTGCTCAAGGCCCCATCCAACCTGGCCTTGAACACCTCCAGGGATGGGGCAGTCACAACTTTCCCAGCCAGCTTGTGCCAGTGCCACATCACCCTCTTTCTGAAGAATTTCTTCCTAATGCCTAATCTAAATCTTTCCCCTTCCAGTTTAAAGTCATTCCCCTTGTCCTATCACTACAGGCCCTTATAAAAAGTCCCTCCCCAGCTTTCCTGTAGCTCCTTTCAGGACTGGGAGGCTGCTATGAGCTCTCCCTGGAGCCTTCTCTTCTCCAGGCTGAACAGCTGGAACTCTCTCTGCCTGTCCTCATACCAGAGGTTCTCCAGCCCTCAGATTGTCTTTGAGGCCCTGTTGAATGTGCTCTCTCTGGAGACAGAAGCTGCAAACTTTTAAGGGCTGGGAGACCTTTGCCATAAGTAGATTGAGAGCAAACCAAATGCTAAGTGAAGAGCTGGCTCCTTTCAAAGCTGCTCTGCAACCCAAGGCATCTCCTTCCACCTGAGCACCAGGGCGTTTCTCTGAGAAGGCAGATTTTTGTGGAGATACTTGTCTAATGGATGATCTAGGATATTTCAACCCTGCTTCTTTCAATGATGTCCAGATTATCTATAATGCATTGTATCTCCTCTTTTTCAGTCCCTTCTGGTGCACACAAGCCGCCGGGCTCAGGAAGCCATTGAACTCAAATTCATCGATACCACTTCCAAGTTTGGCCATGGCTGCTTCCAGACAGCTCAGGAGAAGCGAGCTTTCATGGTGAGTTACGCTCTGCGCATGCTCCAGCTCCCAGGCTGTGCTCACAGCTGGGGCTGAAGCAACCAGTTGACTCCAACCAAGCATCTGCTTCTCAATAACAACAGGCAAATGAGTGATCAGGACCATTTTGCATAAAAGACAGGCATGAATTCAATTCACACAGCAGATATTACAAGAAGGAAGAACATGATGGTTGTGTGAGTGATCCAACAACCCAACTAGCAAACAATGTAGCATATGGCCAACCAGTTTCCATTCACCACAGGATGTTTTCAACAAGCAGTTAACTTGGCAGGCACTGCCCTGGACATATGGTCCCTTTCACCCTTAATTGTGCGCTTCTTTGATTTGTTCGGAATGATTTACATTTCCAATGTTCTTAAAAGGAAAAAGGTTGGGTCAAATTCAGACCCAAATTTGTGATTCTGTTGTGAGGAAGCTTTCAGAAAGGCTGAACAGTTATTTTTCTTAAATTCAGGGGGAAAAAACCCCTAAATAAATCCCAAACAAGCATTATTTCTTGCATAGTTTTGCAACCTACACCCGGTTTGTGCTTTAGTCAGACTATGAAAGGAAGGAAGCGTTAAATAAGCCAGGCCTTCAGCTAGCAGACATGAAAGAAGAACTGCCTGGATACAACTCAGCTGTAAACTGTGGTTGGATCTGGCCTGTCAGCCAGAAATCCCCTGTGAAAGTGGCTAAGCCTCCTTAGCCCTGGGGAGGGGGTGGGGTGGCCATGCAGTGCCTTTGCAGAGCTCTTTAGAGGTTAAGCTGTTCTCCTTTATCTCAGCCTTAGGAGCTTGTTCTGCGTTCTGCTCTTGTTGCTGCAAGTCCTGAGCAGCTGTTACGTGGATCTTAGTGACAGGAGGTGGTTTTGCCTGGTTACAGATGTTTTCTTTGCCTTTTTCTACTGCGGGGTGTGCATTTCCCCCATGTAAAAATTTGCCTTTGACTGGAAGGAGAGGCACGTTAGCAATCCTTGCCATCTGCTCCCAAGGGACTTCTTTGGTCCGGGACAAATACATTTCTTAGCTGGTGGGAAGCCCTCTGGCTCTGTTGAGGTGGCTGAAGAGAATCTATACCTTTAGCTGTGGGAGGTCCTGCCTCTTCCAGGGCTCCTACTGCAGCTGGGGAGTGCTGCACCACCGCGGGCTCCTGGTAGTGCTCATCAGCACTGTTACTGCTCCCCTCCATGTCCCTGACTGCAGGACAGCCCAGCTGCTCGGAGCAGCTCTGGCTGCTTTTTGGTGTCCAGATAAACAAACCCTTTGTGCAAGGGCAGTGATGTTCTGCTCTTGGTTCCCACAGGGCCGTGGCTGTGAATGGCAAAGCAGAGCTTCCAGCAGGGGAGCAGAGACCAGGAGCACAGCAGGAAGGGGCCAGAGCTTTATTCCTGCCTGTCGCAGCTCAGATGCAGCCTTGTAGGCCAGGTTTGTCTGTTACTAACTCTGAGACCTCTCCTCTCTGCTCTCTTCCAGGGCCCTCAGAAGAAACACTTGGTGAAAACTAAGCCAGGGGCGCAGGAAGAGCTGTGAGGGCTGAGATATGCAAGGCTACTTAACTGAGCACCTTCAATAAAGAGGGTTGAAGCCATGCCTGCTGCCTGTCTTCCTTCTGGAGGAACGTCTTGCCTGTCCTCAGTCCTACCTGCAGGCAGCGGCATGTCCTGGAGGATCCTCATTAGGTGAGGATGGGACAAGTAGCACTTGGGACTGCCCCATATAGACAGGGACCAACTGGGATAGCCAAGCATCTGCTCTGTCCTCTGGCTCCTCCCTCTCCTTTGCCCAGTGAGTTTTTTCCCACTGCCTGCATCCAACCAAACCACAGTGAAGACTCCCCTTCCTCTCTTCCAGAGGAGAGCAGAGCTGGCACTGACACTTCTGCCCCAGATTGCTCTGGGAATGCAGGGCCTCCCCCTTACCTGCCTCTTCCTGGTCTCATTGACGGCTTTTCCCCTTACACATATGTGTATCCAGGCTGGAAGTAGGACCCATGGGCTTCTCTCTGCACAAACCTCACGATTCCAGCCGGCATCCTCAGCCAATGTGGGAACTTGTGCACAATAAGATGGCTGTGAGGTAAGACCAGGCAGTGATGGATTTATTCAGATTTTGGATGCATTTCCCACCCATGTTTTTCTTGCAGTCCAGCTGCCTGCGGGGTGGGTGTGATGCATCTTGGAACTGTCATGTTTTGAATCAGTGGTGATCACAACTCCTTCAGTGCAGAACTGGTTTGGGTGTCCTGCACCCTCTTTGGGAACCAGACAGTGGAAAGCCGAGCCCTCCAGTGGTCCGGAGCTGCTCCCTTGACCAGGAGTCCTAGAAACCTAGTAGGAGGTGCATGAAGTTCTTGGGTGACCAGGAAAACCCTTGCCCTGGGTCTGGTTCTGCTCTGAACGTGTGCTTGCAGTATTCAAGGAGACTCATCTACAGAGTGCAGAGGCTGAGATGAACCAAGAAGCTCAGAACCCCAGCATTCCGTGGGATGCAGTCAGTGGTGAGGCCCTGGCTGGCTCCATGTACCAGTGAGATCCCTGAGCTCTGTGCAGTGTCTCTGCCCTGCTCGTGGGGCTGCACTTCAGAGCCTCTTCTCTGCCTTGGCTGGGATTTCCCTGGGTGGTCCTTCAGGGGGCGGCTGTGGATCCAGGCCCGAGCGCATGATGGGAATGATGAGATCGTCCATGTTTGGCATCACCAGAATTTTCTGAAAAGGGGAATCCAGAATGAAAAGTGAGTGGTTTCGAATGCCACTGCCTGGTGACACCTCTGGTGGGAAGTGGCCTTGGCAGGAGCCACAGGAGCTCAGGTCAGAGACTGGGGCTATGAACAGAAGGTCCTGGGCTCCCATCCCCCCATCAGCGGCTGACCATGCTTGGCCCTAGAGGATTGCCAGCTCTGGATACCCTGGGGTGGGGACAAACAGGAGCAGTCTTTATTTGCCCTGTATGTATGGCTTCAAGCATGGTCATGGCAGAGGGCAGAGAACAGCACTTTGGAGGCATTCAAATGGGCAACTCTTTGGGGGGGGATCTGGGTACCTAAATATCTGTGGAGACATCTCAGCTCTCTGATGAGAGGTCTCAAAGATGAGAGCCTGAAACCAAACCATCAGGTCCCCTGTGATGGGAGATCTCCCAGACTTGCTGTCACCCCATCCTGCTTGGGGCAAGCCTGCAGATACCAGGAGGAAACCGCTTTTCCTCAAGCACTGTAGGGCTCAGAGCAGCAGCCTTCAGAGCTGGCTACTGAGGCTGTCTTTTCCGACTGTCCTAATCTGGACAGACCTGGTCAGATGTTGGCTTTTTGTAGAGATACCCCTGGCCCAAACGGAGGTCTGATTATCACAGCAACACTCCTAATTCAGCAGGGTTTGCTGAGCCCTTTAACAGAGCAGGCACCTGAAATTCATGCTTCAGCTTCTTCTCAATCCATTCGGTGACATGGAGGAAAGTCACCTCCCGCTCACCCAGCTTTGGGCGCACCTTCAGCTCCAGCTGGGGTGGCACTCGGAAGCTGTACCTGTGAGGGGAAAGAGGCAGAAAGCATCAAGTCCTAAACACATGGCACAGCCCATGTAGCCCCACCGCTGGGTTTTAAGGACCTGCCTCCTGGAAGGAGGTGGCTGTGTTGCAGTGGGAGCTATGGTTCCCCAGATCCTGTCTTGACCTTGGTGGAGACAAGAAGAAATGACTTTGAGGTATGGGAGTCCCTTTGAGAGGACAGCCCTGGCTTGCTGGCACCCCAGGTGAACCTGAAGCCCCAGAGCTGTCTCCTTGGCCAAGAGGGAGGGAGCAAAGGGAACTGGAAAGAGGATGTGTGTGGGTTCCCACATGAGAGGAAGGAGAGTTGATACCAGACACGATCTGTTGGCGGTGGGGGAATGTTCACAGCCAAGGTGCCTGCCAGCTCCTGCACCTCCACAGTCAGCAGCAGTGGTGTGTTGGAAACCTCCTCAATCTTCTTTTTGATGAACTCGTTTTCAGTGGCCTTCTGGAAGTACTTGGACTTGGCGATCTTATCCACAAAGCGCAGGATCTTGCGGCTTGTGCTGTTGCCACTGACATGGCTGAAGCGAGGGGAGCCACAGCTCAGCAGTGGGATGAGACCCAGAGCTGTGCTGGGTTTTGGCATCCCCACCCATCTGCCACAGTGCAGGGACAGAAGTCCCCTATGAAGGGCTGCCACAACATGCAAGAGTGCCTGTGTCTGCCTCCCCAGGAAACTGTCCCCAAGCCCCTGTGCCAGCATCATGCTGTCCATCCCCAGCACCTCCCCAACCCTCCTATGGTGTAGTCCCCAAATGGCCCCTTACCCCTCGGTGCCTGGCGGTGGGACCCTCTCCCCTAGGGCTCCTGCAGGCTCTGCAGTGGGACCATCTTCCTCGTCAGAGGAGCCAGCACTGGATGACTCTGCGTCGCTGTCTGCCAGCAGGATCAGCCTTGGCCTGACCCTGCAAGCCCCAGGGAGCATCAGTGGGGTATCTTGGGGCCAGCACGCTCTTACCTTGCTCTGGGAGGAGGAAGATGATGGAACCCCATCATGTATCATCTCCTTACCCCTCTCTGCCTGCCTCTGCCAGGCCGCTCTCCTCTGCAGCGCTCTCCTTCCCCAGCTTGCAGAGGTTCATCTTTGTCTCAAGTGTCATCTGTAATGAGCCGCTGTAGGTGACCTCCATGTCCACCCAGAGCCCTGCCAGGGAGAGAGACAGGGTGAGACCCTGTTAGCACCACAGGGGCCAAGGGCTGCTTGTGTGCCTACTGAAACCTCCCTGCATCATGAACCACAGCTGCTCGGGAGCCAACACTAGGGTCCCTGCCTCTCTGTGGAGCTCTCACCTTGGACATTGATGGTGGGGTTGGAGGCGCTGAGAACTGAGGGGATGGATGTGCCCATGTCCAGCTCTGTCAGTGTCAGCTCGTTCATGAAATATGGGAGCTGATGGAGGAAAACCACATGGGGATGGTCACTGGATCCTGGCACCTGCCGTGGAAATGTGGGGTTGGGGTTCTCCTGGGTGCTATGATACTTCTGCCTCTCACCTTGATCTTGCTCAACTTCTTCTGGATTTTGTTGGAGACCTGCTCGGCCCAGTATTGCTCCCGGAGGAAGTCCCAGAAGATACGCCCCACTAGCGCGTTCATCCAGGCCATGCACGTCTCGCTGCGCCCGGCTGTGTCCTTGCTGAGCTGTTTAGGGACAGAAGCCATGAGGCCCTGGAGTGAGGTGACCCCATGGGCAGTGGGTGCTCCCACGCAACATGACTTGGTGGCTCAAACCACAGCACCGGAAGGGAGGAGATGAACCACAGGACTGGAGGCGGCAGCATGCAGGGTCCACCGGCCTCTGCATAGCACTTGTGTCCCACTCCCAGTGCTGGACTTGTCCCACTCACCTTTGTGGGCACGGGGCTGCCCAGTGCGCCATGAGAGGGGCTGTGGTCTGGGCTGCCCACCTGCGCCGGCATGCACTGGGCCATGTAGGTGCTATAATCCAGGAAAATCTTCTCGTGGATACTTCCCACCAGGTCCTTGTGTGGGACGGTGGAGGGGATGTCCTCAGTGCTCCCTCCGCTGCTGCTGCCGCTGCTCAGCAGAGCCGGTCCCACGCCTGGGGACACGAGTGGGTCAGGATGGAGTGAGGGGTGATGTGCTGCCCAGCCATGATGCCACTGACAGGCCATCACCCTGTGCTGGCAAGGGGGATCCTCCAGGTTCTCCCTGCTGCTGCAAGTGCTCTTGGCTACACTCTAGGCTCTTCCATCTCCTCTCATGCTCACTGCTGCCTACCTGAGCCTACTGAGCTGATCCTCCCAGTGCACGAGCAGTTCCCAACCCAGATCAGAAGCCACAATGGTTCCATCTCACCTGCCCTGGCTTCACCATGGCTGCTGCTGGGGCGGGAGGCTCTCACGAGGTGCTGGTACCACTCCTCCTTCTCCCTCCCAGTCCGCCCGAAGAGGTACAGACACCTCTCCCTGCAGTCTCCCAGGATGTCCTGCCCTGGTGCTGGTGCCTTCTTCATCCCTTCATCCCTCCACAGTTCCATGTCCTGCTCCTCGTTGCTCCTGCATTCCACATCCACTGGGTCAGAGAGGAGGATGCAGATGGGATATTTCTTGTTCCACGTCCGCTTTCGGGCCAGGCTGGGGGGGCAGAGGAAGACCTGCAGCACCGAGAGTGGCAGTGAGGCCAGGGCACTGAGGGTCCCCACAAGGGGAGGGTCCCCACTCCTGTAGAAAGGTCCTCAGCACCACTGGGCTCACCTTGGCATCGGTCAGGTCGTAGCAGCGGTGGCTGATGAAGGTGACATCGAGGATTTCCTCCTCAAAGGTGGCTTGGCGTGGGATGTTGCTCTTGGGGTAGGAAAGCTTGAGGGTGGCCCCATCCAGTGTGGCGTGCACCGAGTGCATGAGCGAGGGGTGGAAAAGCTCAGGGTCGTAGGTGTGCAGCTGGTTCATCCAGCCCTAGTTGGCGAGAGGGGGCTGGCTGCTTCCCTGTGCAGTCTGGGGCAGCAGCCAGCACCTGCCGTGCACTCAGCAACCCCTTGGTGCTGCACCTCCAACCCTGGGCTTCAGCAAGCCACCACCCAGCACCCCAGCCTGGACCACCCCTCTCCTACCTGGAGGTGGAGGCTTTCCCGTGGCTCCCTTGGGAACAGTTCAGGGCACAGGCAACACCGCGGTCCCCGTGCTGCTGGCGGAGGCTTCGGCAAGAGGAGGAGGATGGTGAGGAAGCCCAGCACCAGACCACAGATGAGCCCCAGGCAGAGGCCAGCGGCGTAGGGTGGCAGTGGCACGACAAAGTAGCCGTAGGCGAGGAGGGCGATGGAGGCGAGGGCTCTGCCCGGCACTGTGGCCCTCGGCTGTGCCAGTGGTGGCTCTTCTGGGGGTGGCAGCTGTGGTTCAGCACCCTGCTGTGCCACCTCCACCACCTGGATCACATCCCCATAGGAGCAGATCTCGTAGCGGCAGTTCAGGGTGGGCTCCCAGGGGCTCCAGTCCCGCGCCCTGCGTCCCCCAGCCCCACGGCCCCCTGTGTCTTGCTCCCCACCGCCCATCTTTGCCCGGTGCGTGGGGCTGCTCTCCTCAGCCATGAGGCGGCTGAGCCGGCTGAGGGGCTCCTGCATGGCCTCCGACAGCCGCCTCTTGGTGTCCTCCAACCTGGCCTCCCGCAGCCGCAGCAGAGCGGCTCGGCTCTCCGACGGGGACACACTGGGGGATGAGGGGGCGGTGCGGGACTTGGCTGGGCTCAGCCTGGGCTGGGGGGCCCGAGAGAGGTCAGCCAGGAGCATCCCACCAGGTTGGGGAGATGGGGGAAGCTTAGTGTTCCCATCCATGGATTCCTGGCCACCACCATCCTCCCTCGTGCTGGTGGGATGAGGCATCAGCCCATCGCTGTCCCCACGCCGAGGTGAGCCCGGGGATGGTGCCAGGGTTGGAGAAGCATCGATGGCCGCTGCAGCCTGATCTGCCATCGCTCGCATTGCTGGTGCTGCCAAGGGAATGGGAAGAAGAACTCAGCTCTGTGGCCACCTCGAGGCACAGCGTGTCCCTGCCCTGGTCCTGCCTTCCCCATCAGCATCGCAACGAGCCACTGAGCAGGAGTGGGGTGTCCCCAGGGACCCTGTCACCACAGGCTGAGGGATCCCTATTTAAGGATGCCCTCGGGGAAGTGAGGATGCCAGCAGACAGGAGGCTTGAGGGCTCGCTCTCCCTGCGCTTCCCAGCAGGGATAGGACAGGGAAGGCATCACGGTAAGATGAGCTCCATGATAGCATGTGCAGAACAGTTTGAATAACGAGGATAAACCCCAGCCAGGCAATTAGCAATGGAATCTCCAAGAATACAGAGCCATGAGGTCTGCAGCGAAGCAAGGGGCATTTTCCTGCATCAGGACATTCCTTTGGTCCCAGTGCAAGTGTGAGGGCTGCAAGGAGGGATGCAGCACCAGCGGGCAGGATTCTGACTCCTCTAAATATTTCTCAATCAGCAGTGGTTTGGTCTTTGCTTAACGTACTGCATAAACTTGAAGAAAAATAAGTCTGCGCTGTGGCCCCAGCTCAGTGGGAGGACGCTCTGGAAGCAGGGGGGATAATCTCTGTTTTTACTGGATGGTCACAAAAGTTTTCCTAACACAAAGTTTCAGTAGCCCTGAGGGTGTTCCCAGCCATGGCAAAGCATCGACCTGTCCCCAGCAGCCACAGAGATCCCTCCACTCCTGCCAAAGCAGCAGGGCTGGCACCACTGTGCTCTATGCATGGTTTTGGGAGAAAGGGTGGAGGCTGCAGGATGGGCTCTGCAGGGTCACCACGGGGTTCATGAGGTGCTCGAGCTCCACCTCTGCCCCCTTCCCTCGCGGCATCCCTCAGGCAGGAGCTCCCATGGGAGCTGGGGCTGAGCAGGATCTTGTCCCTCAGGCTGTCTCACACCCAGCATCCTCGTCGCCCTGGATGTTCAAAGCCTGTCACTGCCACCCATTAATTACAGGCTGTGCCGCAGCTGCCTCCAGCTCTGTTTATGTAATCTCACTCTGTGTGGCTTTTGCTTTGCTTCTGATTTGCAGGAGCCACTTGTTAGCCCCGAACAGCCCATGGATGATGCCCCAGTGTTACCCTGTACCCTGGCAGTGGGGCTGCTGTCATTCAGCCCACAGGCATTGCTGCTGGTACTGCCAGCACCACCAGCACCCACTGGCACACGGAGCATTCCTGGGCACTGTGCAAAGCACCACAACAGCAAAACGGGGAGCAAATAGAGGAAAATAAGCAGCCGAACTGGGCCTGAGAGGCACCCCTTCCCCAATGCTGTGAGGCTCCACAGACCTCCCACCCAAGGATGGCAGGCAGGGGTTAGCCAGGACCCCCACCTGACCCTCATTATGCAGCTTCCTCAGTGGCATCCCCAGTATCCCCAGTGCTTCCCACCACTCTCCCCAGCCCTCAGCTGTGCCTACCAGAAAGCCGTGGGGCTGGTCGTCAGCTGGTCCTGCCCAGCCACCACTTCACGTCCCTGTTGGGATAAGGTGGTGCTGGTTCCCCTGTGCCTGTTGAAGGCTTGGTTCTCTGCTCTGCTGTGCCTGGCTCTGAGATTCGTGGGTTTTAAGAGCTAAAAAAAAAAAGCAAATAAGACGACTGTTTCCTGAGAGACCATCAGCACGGTGGAAGACGGAGATAATAATAGCCTGCGCTTGTATGGGAGTTCTCATCTGGCAGGGACGGCAAGAACAGTGGGGGCTACAGATGCAGCCACCTCTGGGGCGCGTGGGTGCCTGCAAGGGTGGGAAGCACCAGGGATGGACCCTGCTGGGTGCCACAGCTGGACCACCAGCACCTCAAGGTGCTGCATGGGAGGGCAATGAGGCTAGGGAAAGGTCTGGAGCACAAGTGTTATGAGGAGCAGCTGAGGGAACTGGGATCGTTTAGCCTGGAGAAGATGTTGATGGGAGACCTCATCGCTCTCTGCAGCTCCTGGAAAGGAGGTTGTAGTGAGGTGGGTGTTGGTCTCTTCAACCAAGTAACAAGGGATAGAACGAGTGGAAATGCCCTCAAGTTGTGCCAGGGGAGGTTTAGATTGGATAATAGGAAAAATGTCTTCACTGAAAGAGTGGTGAAGCACTGGCAAAGGCTGCTCAGGGCAGTGGTGGAGTCTCCATGCCTGGAGGGGTTCAAAGAACATGTAGACACTTTGGGACATAGTTTAATAGATATGCTGTTATTGTGTTGATGGTTGGGCTTTTGCAACCTTACTGATTCTATGATTCTATGCTCAGAGCCAGCCCCAGCACCCACTCTGGTCCTCCAGTGACCCCCTCCCAAAACCTCCCCACCATCCCATGCTATCCAAAGGCTGAAGCTCAGCCCTGCCTCTGCCATAGACTTTGCTTCACCCCATCTCTCAACCATCCCTATTCTCATCTCTCTCCAAGTTTGGGAGCTTCTGCTGGTGGTGCAAGCAGCTTCTAAAACAGGCGAAAGGAGCCTGGGCTGTCCTAAGACCTTTGCATCCTGTGTCCTTTGCATCTCTCATCGCGTGGCCCTTACATCTCTCAGCCCTGAATCACCAGGACACGGCCCTGGGGAAGGACCTGGCAGGTTCTCCCATCTCTTCCATTAGAACAGGCACAGTTTCACCTTCTGAAAAGGCTTTCTGGTCAGCAGCAGATGTCCAGGTGGACACAAATGCTGACACACAGGGTCCCGGCAACTGCTGTGGCTCCTTCCACTGCCTGAAAATGTGCACCGTGAAGGTGTATATAGCCCTGGAGCCTCTTTGGAGCCTTTTCTGACATCTTGTTCCTCTGATCTCAGATGATCATAAGGGAGATGCTTTCAAAACAGCGCATCACTTGTTCTCGGCGCAATGATCCAACGCATCCTCGGCTCCCGCTGCCCCGTGGTGTGACAGTGAGAGCCCCTTCCTCTCCCTGCCCAGGCGCCTGCCACGAATCATCAATCCCCGGGGGTGGAGCAGGGAGCTGAGCCTGCCCGAGATGAAAGCCTGACCTAATTCAAAGCGGCAGCATCCACTGGGCAGCAGCATTGCCAGCGCTGGCCCCATGGGTTTTCCATGCTGGGTGCAGCCCCAGGGTGAAATCCTGGCTGGTGGACACATCCTGAGTGCAGCTCTGGGGTGAGCTCTTGGCTGGTGGACACGTCGGTTGGCATTAGGGAGCAGGGACCCATCCAAGCACTTTGCTGATGGCCACTCCTTGGGACAGTCCCTGGCTTCTGTCCGAGGGGCGCTGGCATTTTTTGCTCTTGCACCAAGCAAGGTGCAATTTTCATGAGAACCCACTGGATGAGGATTCATCCAGAAAAAAACAGGGAAGAAGAGACTTCTTGTGCCAGGATTTTCAGAAGGAGAAGGAAGCTGCACACAGCTCGTCACCTCCTGGAGCCTGCCAAGGAGCTGCCTGCCTGCAGTTCACCTTCAAAGCCCTCACCTTGCCGCATGCGGGGCTGCTGCCACCTCCTCCTGGAGACCCACCAACCTACGAAGGGATGCAGCTCACCTCACTGCACTGGGTGGGGAGGTCCCCAGGGGTGACCCCTGGCCCTGTGTTCCCAGAGTACTGGAATGAGTGGTCCCCATCCATGGAGCCTTTGGTGGGTGTGTGGTGGGGGATGCCTCCCTGTCCCCCCAGGAGCTGCCCAAGCTCCATCACCCTCTCCGGGCAGCGCTGCTGGAGGGGCTGTGGCTGCCCCAGCCCCCGGGTCCCCCGGTACCTGGGATGAGTGGGGGGTCCTGGTGCCGCTGAAGAAGGCTCGGTCCTGGTGCTGGAGAAAGACCAGCAGTCCCAGTGCCCCCGGGGAGTCTCGTTGGTCCCAGTGCCGGGGGGAGAAGCAGTATAGGTGGCGGGGAGTGGGGAAAGGAGCAGGATCGGTCCCGGTGTGGGGAAGGACCAGATCCTGTCCCGGGGACGAAGGGAGGGGGACGGTACTGAAAGAGGCCGGCCGGTCCCGGTGCAGGGATACAGGGAGTGATGCCAGTACCGGGAGAAGAGGGCCGGTGCCAGGATGCAAGGAGTGATGCCGGTGCAGGAGAGGCGGGTGGGTGCCGGGAGAGGAGAGTCAGTGCCGGGAGTGCCGAGCTGGTGCTGGAGGAATGGAGGGTCTGTCCCGGTGCCGGTCTTGGGTGTGGGTGCCGGTGGGGGTTGCAGCTCCCCCCGCCGCAGCCGCCGGTGCTGGAGCATCCGCAGCTTCGAGCCCGGTCCCCGCCCCGCCCCCTGCCCCGCCCCGTTCCCCTCCCGCTCGAGGCTGTCCCCGCCGCCCCCTCCCCACCGGAGGGCTCTGCGGGGCCGGGGTTTCCCATGGCTGGGGGAGGGTCGGGCGGAGCTGCCCCCTCACTCCTATACCCCCGGTACAGATGCCCCCCCTCTCGTAACGGGCCTGTCCCTACTGTCCCCTCCCCAACAGGATGCTCTGAGGGGGCCCCACGGGAGGATCCCACCACAAGTACCCCAGAGAGGTCACCCCTAGCCTGGTCCCCACTGTCGGAGGATGCCCCACAAGAAGGACCCTTGGGGACATCAGCCCCTGCCACCCCTCACTCGGCCCTATGGGGGCGATCTCCCAAAAAGGACCCCAGAGGGTGGCCCCAGCTTGGTCCCCACAGCTGGAGGATGCCCCACACAAAGGGGTCTCATCATGTCCCATTCCGGGCCTCATGAGGGGGATCCCCCCTGCAAGGTTCCCAGAGAGGGGACCCCCAGCCTGGTCCTTACTGTTGAAGGATGCCCCACAAGAAGTAATCCCCCATTCACCCCCACCCCGGGGATCTCAGCCCCTGCCACCCTCCCATCCCGGGCCCCATGAGGGGGGATCCCCGCACAACGACCCCAGAGATGGGACCCCTGTCCCGATCCCCACGGCTGGAGGTGTCCCACAGGCACCAGAACACAGGCACCTCAGGATAACCCCCCCGGGTGCCGCCCCACCTCCCCCCACCCCCCACCCCCCCGTACCGCCCCCAGGCGGGCTCGGGGCGGGCTCGGGGCGGGCTCGGGGCGGGGCGGGCTCGGTTGCCGGGCGGGGGCGGTGAGCGCAGCCATGTCCTTCTGCTCCTTCTTGGGGGGAGAGGTGTTTAAGGACCACTTCCAGCCGGGTGAGCGGGGGTGGGGAGGTTTCTCGAGGGGTTGGGGGGTTCCTCCGCGTGCGGATGGGCGCCGAGGGGGGCGGGCAGGGAGGGAGGAGTGAGTGAGTGAGTGAGGTCCCCGAGGTGGGGGTGTTTGGGGGGGTCCTTAGTGTGGAGCATCCTCCAGCCGTGGGGATGGGGATGGGGGTCCCCTCTCTGGGGTCCTTTTTGGGGGATCTCCCCTGTGCGGTACGGAGTGGGGTGACAGGGGGTGTATGGGGGTGGGGGGGGTGTTTCTTCCTGTGGGGCATCTTCCAACAGTAGGGACCAGGCTGGGGATCCCCTCTCCGGGGTCCTTTTCGGGGATTCCCCTGTGGGGCTGGGCCAGGAGGATGGCAGAGATGCTGTTTGCAAAGATGGGGCTAGGAGGTCCCTGTAGGGGCTGCCTTGGAGGGGACGGGTCCTGTGGAGGAGCTCCTACAGGGAATGCATATCCTGCCCCGTGGGCAAAGTCCACCATGAGTGTCCCCACCGCTACCCCCAACCCGATCCCTGGTAGCTGGCCACAGCAGCCCCCGGGGGGCTGCCCCCCAACACTGACCCCTCTTCTGCTGCCTTCCCCAGGCATCTACGTCTGTGCCAAGTGTGGCCATGAGCTCTTCTCCAGCCGCGCCAAGTACGAGCACTCGTCCCCGTGGCCAGCCTTCACTGAGACCATCCATGAGGACAGTGTGGCCAAGCGCAAGGAGCGGCCAGGGGCGTTAAAGGTGCTGATGCTGAAACACTTGGGAAACAGGAAAAAGAAACCCCATGGGCTTTTTCATAGCATCATAGAATCATAGAATAGTTTGAGTTCGAAGGGACCTTAAAGCCCATCCAGTTTCAACCTCCCACTAGACCAGGCTGCTCAAGACCCCATCCAGCCTGGCTTTGAACACTTCCAGGGAGGGGTATCCACAATTTCCCTGGGCAACCTATGCCAATGCCTCACCACCTGCATCATTAAGAATTTCTTCCATAGCAGAGGTGCTCCAGCCCTCTGATCATCTTTGTGGCCTCCTCTGGACCCGTTCCAACATTTTCATATCCTTCTTATGTTGGGGATCCCAGAACTGGACACAATACTCCAGGTGGGGTCTCACCAGAGCAGAGCAGAGGGGCAGAATCCTCTCCCTCACGCTTCTGGCCACACTGCTTTGAATGCAGCCCAGGACACAGTTGGCCTTCTGGCCTGTGAGCACTTATTGCTGGCTCACGTCAGGCTTCTCATCAACCAGCACCCCCAAGTCCTTCTCCGCAGTGCTGCTCTCAATCACATCGTCCCCCAGTTTTTCTCATAGTTGTTTCCATCAAATGCTCTCCTCGCCCTTCCAGGTGTCTTGTGGCAAGTGTGGCAATGGGCTCGGCCATGAATTCCTCAATGATGGGCCGAAGAGGGGGCAATCCCGCTTCTGAATATTCAGCAGCTCGCTCAAGTTCGTCCCGAAAGGTAAAAGCTTCAGTTTGGCAGCTGCTTCAACCCTTGTAGTTATTTTGGGTGAAGCTGCTGATAGCCCGGCCACGCCGTGTGCGATGCCGTGCTTGCGGCATGGTGTGTCTGGTGGCTCAGATAAGCCAAGGAGCTACTGGCATCCTCAGCAAATCTCACATGTGTCAGTCTGTTCAGCGGGTGGCTCGGAGGCTCCCTGCCCTCCCATGGGGAAATGCTGGAGGTTCTGGATGTGGCCACAGCTCTCGGTGTCAGCTGGGTGCTGGGGGTTTTTGCTGGTGGTGCAAAGTGAGGGCAGGGACTCCTGCAGTGGCAAAAACGGGCTGGGAGAGTTTCATAGAATCATGGAACGGTTTGGGTTGGAAAGGATCTTGAAGACCATCCAGTTGCAACCGCTTGCCATGGGCAAGGACACCTCCCACTGGACCAGGGTGCTCAAAGCCCAGTGCAGCTGGCCTGGAACACCTCCAGGGTTGGGGCAGCCACAGCTTCCCTGGGTAACCTGTGGCAGTGCCTCCCCACCCTCATCATGAAGAATTTCTTCCTAAAGTCTAATCTAAATTTTCCCCCTTCCAATTTAAAGCCATTTCCTCTTGTCCTGTCACTGCAGGCCCTTGGAAAAAGCCCTTCCCCAGCTTTCCTGTAGCCCCTTTCAGTACTGGAAGGCTGCTCTAGAATCTTTGTGGGGCTTTCTCTTCACTTTGCTGGTTCACTGCTTGTGGAAGTCAGGAGGGAGCTCTGAATGTTGCTGCTATGCTGTGGGTGGGGAATGGGTCTGTGGGTCTGTGGGGAGGGTCTGCAGGGCTTCTTGCTGTTGTGGTTATCGTGCTTGTTGCTTCTGCTGAGTCAGAAAAAAGGCTTTGAGTGGTCACGTTCAGGGCAGCACTCGGCCAGGACTTGCTGTCCCACTCGTTGGACAGTAGAGATTGTGAGATGTAAGATGTTATTTGTGTGTAGCAAAATAACCTTTATATGGCTGAGGGTTCTGGAGGAAGAAATGCAAGCCCTGATCTTTCCTTCCACTCTCTTAGGCAAAGCAGACCTGAAGGAGAAGTAAGCGAGCTGCTCTACTTGGCACACTGCTCTTGGCCTGATCCTGCGTTCACACCTTGGGTTGCACCATCTGGCTGAGGGGACACCAGGGGCAAGAGAAACCCTGAAGAAGCTCCTGGTTTCCCCAGGCCGGTTCCCTCTCAGGGCTGCTCTGATTTGGGGTACTGGGAGGAGCTGGAGGAGGCGAGGGGAGGGGTGGCTGCTGGAGCTCTGTGTGGGCTGGGTGGCAGGTTTTGTGACCTGTGCCTGAGACTGTTTCACACGAATTGGGGTGATGCAAAAGCGTCTTCATTTTACCCACCCTTACCCCCTCCCCAGCTGTCTGCTCTCTCCAGCATCCTCTCCTCTGCTGACAACAGCCATTCCTGTGTCCTTTTTGTGTTGTCCACGGGAGCAGCACACGGAGGTCCTACCTCTGGTGAGCTCTGGGGTGGTTTTGCTGTTGACTTCAGCCGACACAGGATGCTCTCAAATTGCAGCCGGGAGGGGCCGATTCTGCTGCGGCACCGACACAATCCAGAGTCACTCCACTGGCGTTTCCAGGGAGTAATGCTGGATTAGCTGAGGTCAGAGCCTGGGTTAATCCCTGGTGCTATTCTGGGCTGAGATCATGGTATGAGTTGCCCTATATAAACCCTTCCAGGGTGCTAGGGCAAGGATGATTTTATGATCCTGCTGGACAGCATCCAGACATTTTACCCCTCTACCCATCTTGCACAGCTCAAGATTTCCTGTGTCCTCTGGGCTTGATTCTGCCTTGGCTTTACACCAGATCTATCACTGTGCTATAAACCCCAGCAGCACTGACAGTTCCTGCTCGCTGTACTCTGGTGCGAGCAAGGCCAGCATCGGGCTCACAGGCTGCACTTTGCACAACTCAGGCTTTAGGAATCACATCTGCATTCCCTCTGCGCTCAGAAGGGCTGTGGCACTGATTTCTCCTTAATTCAGCATCTGATTTGTTGCCTTCCCTCCAAATCCTCCTCTTTGAGATCAATCCACAAGGATTTTTGAAGACAGCAAACCTGTTGCTGACCCGTGGTTCTGGCAGTGAAGCTGTAGTGCAACACACGAGTCGTTTGTGTGGATGTGCTGCTGGTGCTGCCTCAATCCCACTGTCACAAGGGCACTGATAAAAAACACAACACACCAGCTCATTATCTGGAACTCTGGTCTTGTACTCTTAATACTCAAAATAAAGCACTGATTGACTGTGTTGGAGAAAGAATCTCTTCTTTTCGAAAGTGCTGGTGATGGCACCCTGGTGAGTCTGCCACGGGGTTCCTTCTCTGCTCCATTTGCCTGGTGTTGGTTGCAAGGATGGGGAGGCTGCACCGGCGGTGGGATACAGGTGGAACAGGTACAAATTGTAGAGCCATGGAGTGGTGGGAGTTGGAAAGGACCTTAAAGCACATCCAGTTCCAGCTCCCTGCTGTGGGCAGGGACACCTCACACTGGATTGCTCAAAGCCCCATCCAACCTGGCCCTGAACACCTCCAGGGATGGGGCAGCCACCACTTCTCTGGACAACCTATGCTAGGTCCTCCCCACCCTCACAGGAAAGTATTTCTTCCTAAGTTCTTATCTCAATCTCCCCTCTTTCAGCTGAAAACCATTCTCCCTCATCCTGTCCCTGCACTCCCTGATCAAGAGCCCCTCTCCAGGTTTTCTGGAGTCTTTCAGTACTGGAAGGCTGCTCTAAGGTCTCTCCAGAGCCGCCTTTTCTCCAGGCTCAACAACCCAAACTCTCTCAGCCTGTCCTCATATGGGGATGCTCCACCCCACAGATCATCTCTGTGGCCTCCTCTGGACTCACTACAACAGCTCCATATCCTTCCTGTGCTGAGGGCTCCAGAACTGGAGGCACAAACGCAGGTATGAAGCCCTGGGCAGAAGACTGAGAGCAGGTTTCACCTGGAGTCTTTGTCTCCAGCTGCAGGCACAGTGACCGGAGGTGTGGACACCCCGGCTCACATCCAGCCTGGTCCCAAAGCCTGAAGGATCACCCTGAGGTGAGTGGGTATGATTTTTATCTGATGTCTGTCACTGCTCCCCCAGATTTTTCTGTGTGAAGGGCGGGGGGGGGGGTGCTGATGCACTGGAGGCCTTGAGGCATCCCCAGGTTCAAAACTGTCATTGGGGAAGGTTTGCTTTTCACTCTGTATCAATTTTGCCCAACTGGAGCTGGTTTTGTCTTGTTTCATGGTCTGTTCTTGGTATCTTTTGGGCTGGCAGGGTTTTCTGGGCAGAGGGAATATAAATTTTAGTGGTGTCTAATAGTTTCCCTGCAGAAAGCTGCCTGCAAGACTGGAAGCTACAATCCTTTTCTGCCTTGCGAAAGTATCTTTACCCTCGCATGGTTGGGTACTGAGTTCATGGAGGCTGGAGACTTGAAATGAGCTTTGCCCAACTGCAGTTACCCCCTCCAAGGGGGTAAAGTTCACTCTGGAGCACAGGACCCAGCACCACATTTTCTCCTCCCCTGCTGCTGGCTGCCTTCCTCGTGAGTGGGACGACCTCTGGCTCTAATTACTAATCAGGCTCCAACCTGAAGGTTCAAGCTGCTTTTTGACTGATTAATCCTCTGATCTGCTGCTTTGCCCTGGTCTGTTGACCTCCACGTGAGCCCCAGAGGGCAGGAGCTGCCCTTTTGCTTCCTACCCTGGAAAACTGTGGGACCATCCGTCCCTGGGACCCCTCCCACGGGACCATCCGTCCCTGGAGCACCTCTCACAGGACCATCCATCCCTGAGACACCTCCTGTGGGACAATCCATCTTTGGGACGGGACACTTCCCATGGGACCATCCATCCCCGGGACACCTCCCATCCCACCGCCCCTCGCCTACGGTCCTGGGAAGGAAGGTACTTTTTGAGGGCTTCCCTGAGATGCTGCAGTGGAAGGAAACATCCCGGGAGTGCCATGATGACTCCTGACACTCGTTCGTGGTGAGGAATCCAGCCCTGCTTCCATGCTGCCTTGCAGTTCCCACCCGCAGGCACGGGAGGGTGCAAGTGCTTTTCCTAACCCTTCCCCAGGCGCTGCAAGGAGGGAAGGAGGAGGCAGTGGGCTCCTCTTCCTGTGGATCCACCGAGAAGACAATTGCCCGGAGCCAAAGAAATCCCTCCAGATGCTTTAAATGGGCCTGGGAGATTTTTCTTGAGATCTTGAGAGAAAAGGAGTCTGAGGGGAGACCTCATTACTATCTACAGCTCCCTGAAAGGAGTTTGTAGTGAGGTGGGTGTTGGTCTGTTCTCCCAAGTGACAGGTGATAGGATGAGAGGAAAGGGACTCAAGCTGTACCAGGGGAGGTTCAGAGTAGACATCAGGAAAAATTTCTTCACTGAAAGAGTTCTCAGGCACGGGCAGAGGCTGCACAGGGGGGTGGTTGAGTCACCATCCCTGGAGGTGTTTAAAAGATGGGCAGACGAGGTGCTCAGGGGTGGTTTAGTACTGGACAAGGTATGGTTGAACTTGATGATCTCAAGGGTCTTTTCCACCAAGTGAGTCTATGGTTCCATGATCTGGCCAGAGCTGGGGTTTTGGCAAGGGTGTTATGAGGCTGGAGGGCTCTGGGCACTGCCTTGTGCTGAGGGTGCAGGATCATAGAATCATCTAATCATTAAAGCTGGAAAAGACCTCTAAGCTCATCCAGTCCAACCATCAGCACAACCCCACCATGTCCTGAAGTGCCACATCTACACAATGAACACCTTCAGGGATGGTGACTCCACCCTGTCCTGGGCAGGATGTGACCCTTTAGGGCAGATCCCACTTCCCAGCTCTGCTGAGCACCCCCAACCATCCTGGGCAGTGGGGTCCCCAGTCCTTGACATTGGGTGCTCAGAGCAGGAGGGAGCCTGCTCTGCCCTTCCCTTGCCCTGCAGTGGCAGGCATTCCCATAGCCTCCACTGGGCTCCGGCCAGGCCTCCCCTGCTGCCATCCATCCTCATTTGATGATTACACTAATGACAATTCTGGCTTAATCAGAGGGTTTTGCTTAGTTGGGCAGAAGCAGCCCCACAGCAGCCACATGGGTTTAATGGCAGAAATCGAATTACATTACTGGCCCGATGCAAACTTCCCTCATTGTTTAAAAAATCATTAATTACCTCTGTCTTAGCCTCCAGCTGACCTCCCTTTTTAATTTTTTAATTGTTTTATTTGCATGCCACGCAGAGGACCTGCCTCTCTGACCTCCTCGGGATGGCTCCGGCGGACGGCAAAGTGGACAGAGCCCGGAGATTTACATTAATTCTCCTAATAAAGACGACAAGCCATGTAGAAATTACGTTATGCAAGGGAAAACAAAATGACCTGGAGGCATTAGGAAGCTCTAATTACTGTTATTCCTTGGAGCCGGTGCCTGAAGGAGCGAGCTGGCTGGGCAGGCAGTCCCCTGCTCTTACCTGAAATAGTTACTTCTGTCTCAAATGGGCTGCACGGCCTCACAGGGATCATGGAATCATGGAGTGCCCTGACTTGGGAGGGACCCACAAGAACCATTGAGTCCAACTCCTGTCCCTGCACGGGACAACCCCAACGTTCACACTGTGGGTCTAAGGGTGTTGGCCAAATGCTTCTGTAATATTGTCAGGCTTGGGGCTGTGACTGCTTCCCTAGAGAGCTGTTCCAGTGCTTCACCCTCTGCGTGAAGAATCTTTTCCCAATGTCCAACCCAAACCTCCCCTGGCACAGCTTCCTGCCATTCCCTGTCCTGGCGAACAGTCATCTTCAGCCCCAGCCGTGAGCCTGAGCTGCACTGAGGTCCCATCCCGGTGATGGGCTCTGGAGCATATGTTTGCTTAGAGGGGATTATCTGGATTCCTTCTAGGGCTATGAAAATGCAGTAAGGGCCAGAGCTGGTTTTGAATTGATTATAGAAAATAAAGTGATGGTAATTAAAAAAAAATACTACTCACTCCTGATTTCCCCAGGATACGGGGGGCTGGGGGGCTCCCCATCTCCTGGGTTGCCTGCTCCATCCCAGGAACTCACCTGTATCTCAGCACATTCAGCACCAGCTGGAGCGAATTAAAGGCTTATTCCACTTCATTCACCAATAATAGCTTCATTTCTCTGTGTTCCAGGCTACTTCCCACCCTGAGACACCGCTCACGGGGCAGTGGGCAATTGCTGACCTGGTTCCTGAGCTTTGTTTCATCTGGCTGAACCTCCCAGAGCCACGAGGTGGGGAAATTTGTTTTCAGTTTGTGTTGTGCATTAATTAGGGAGATAATGACTGGAAACATTCACAGCAAGTCTGAGCCTGCTGGAAAAATGTTTAGCCCAAGGAAAAGTTAAATGTTCTTTTTTTTCCTTTCCTTCCCAGCTGTTGAGATTTGACTTTTTAAGGCAATTAGTGAGGGTCTATTTGTTAATCAGTCAGTCATACTTATACGTTTGCTTTGGGGTCTTTTCTCAGGCTCCTAAGTGAACATCACTTCTAATTTTGAGCTTCATTTTTGATGTGGGAGATACCTGTCCCAAGATAGCTGTGTGTGCTGTGATGCAGACACACTCCTGTGCTCGGCATCAGCTGCCGGCTGCACCAGGATGTGGTGTGTTGCTGCCCTTTACCTGTGCTCAAAGAACCACGTCCACTGTAGGCTCCATCGGCTGCCCAAGTGCATCCCTAGTTTTCGAAGGTGGCTTCCCTGGATGGATCTCCCATAGCCTGCCCAGGGTGGGGCTGATCACCCCCAGCCAAACCCCATCCCATGCTGTGGGTGCAGACACAGTGGGTGCCAGCCTCCGAAACAGTGATGCTGGTGCAGGAATGCCTTGCCCTCACCACACCCTGGCACAGAGCTACATTGAACTGTCACCAAAATATGACACCCTTCTGGCCCTGGGGAAAGGACCCGCTGGGGAGAGCTGATCCAGCCCTGCGCCAGCATCAGTCCAGCCCTGCTCCAACATCAGTCCAGCTCTGCAAGCACCAGTCTAGCCTTATGAGCACTGGTCCAGCCCTGTGTCAGCATCACTCCAGCTCTGAGAGCTTCAGCACAGCCCTGCACCAACATTGGTCCAGCCCTAGTATCAGTCCAGCCCTGTGCCATCATGAATTCAGTACTGTGCCAGTGTAAGTCCAGCCCTGTGTGAGCATCAATCCAGCCGTGTGCCAGCATTGGTCCAGCACCACAGCTGCTCCCGTGACCACCCCAATGAGCCATGACCTGAAAACCCACTGGTGTTGGGAGAGGCTGGGCCAGGACTCTCCTCTCTGCGATCCTTGTGGCATGCGCTTTTAAGCAATACACTTTACTGTCTACAATAATGATTTGTTGCTTGTAAAAGCACTGTGATTAACTACAGTTTAGCCTCCTGGTTTCATGTCTTATCATGTTTCATCTCACACAAAAGACATTTACAGTCTATTTTCAACTTCAAAGCAAATGCTTCTTGCGTGAGCATTAAGGAAGGCAAATATTTAAGCAGAACCTGTATGGTATTAGCGTCTCTTGATGTTCCCTGCTGAGTGAGGATTGATGGCTGCCTCAAAAGGCAGGTTTTTCCTATTGTTTTATGCACCAGTGATTAATATTTCATGTTCCCACTGTTATATATTTGCTGGCTGGCACTGGCTACCCTGACAGTGCTTTCTTCATGTCTTACATGTCCAGCTTTTATGCTCCTCAAAATAGGATGTGTGACTCTTGGCAGGGTCCTTTGGTCTTATTGAAGCCTCCTGTCTGAGTTTTTTGAAAGAGGTTCATCTTGATGGTGTTATGGCTGATGGAGTGTCCTCCTCTTCCACCAATACCTCTGTCCTGTTGCCTCTCTGTACCAGCCCAGACCGCTTTGCTGCCGCAGGTTTCATGTGGGAGATGTGGGCTCTGCTCCTCCCCACCTGGCTGTGCAGCTGCCGGGATGGGGACAGTGGGGATGGCACAGCGGGGACCGGATCCTGCAGCAGCAAGAGGGTGAGGCTGGATCCTGCCCTGCTGCAGCCCTGCAGGGGATATGGACTGAGGTGAGAAGCTGCTCCTGTCCCTGGTACCACGCTCTGCTCAGTGCCTACAACGGCATCGCTCTGAGCCTATCTGGATGCTGCCATCACCATCTGGCTCCACACATGACGCTCCAGTTTCCATTCCCCAGTGTTGGAAGAAGAAATGTTGTGTTTGCCCTGGACTCACCAGCACTTCTGCCCTGCAACCCCCGCAAAATCCCCAAGTTTCCCAGGCACCCTTGTCAGGACAGGGTGAAAACAGCCCAGGACCAAATTCCTCTGCTTTGAACACGATGACATGCTGGCGTGCATTCATCTGAACACTAAACATATTAAGTCCAGGAACTCTAAGGGACGGCTCTGCTTATCATCCAGCTTGGAGTTAATATAATTCAATTAGCGTGAACAGTAAATATAGCTCGTTTTAATTTAGATGGAGGGGTTGCTGCAGCTCAATCCTTTAATTTCAGGAGTAGGGAAGATGTGGGCAGACTGCCAAGAATTTCTGCAAGCCCCACATTTTCTCCGGGGCTGTGGGCTCTGGCCCCGAGTGCTCCGCAGCGACGTGGAGGCCACCTCTGAGGAGCCTGTGTGCTCGGTGAGCAGCACCCAGCGAGGGGCTTCCTGAAGGGGCCGGGAGGAGATGATGGTTTTGAACTGCATTATTATTAGATGTAAAATCATAGAATCATAAAGTGGTGTGGGATGGAAGGGATCATGAAGGTCATTCAGTCCAACCTCCCTGCAGAAGCGGAGCCATCTTCAACCAGATGTGTTTGCTCGGAGCCCCATCCAACCTGACCCTGAATGTTGCCAGGGATGGGGCCTCCATCACCTTTCTGGGCAACTTGTGCCAGTGCCTCACTATCCTCGGCATAAAAAACTTCTTCCTAATATCCAGTCTAATCCTCTCCTCTTTTAGTTTAAAAACATTCTGCCTTGTCTTATTGCTACAGGCCCTGCTAAAAAATTTTTCTCCGTCTTTCTTATAAGCTCCCTTCAAGTATTGAAAGGCTGCAATAAGGTCTCCTTGGAGTCTTCTAAAGGGTGGAAAGGCACTCAGAGGGAATAAGCAGTGCATTCTATTTAAAGAGAAGATCAGCTTGGGAGGGACGCTGGAGCCATGTGTCTTCAGGGCTGGGCTGCATTCTTCAGAGATTATTTTAAATGTGTGCATCTTTTCTGCATCACAGTCTATCTTTGTTCCCCTCTGACGTCTTGAGTCGGGGCTGGTATTTAATGGCCAGGGCTGCGCCTGCCAGCAGCACGACAGCTTTGCTGGCAATTAACTTCTCTGGGCTTTAAAAGAAATCTCACAGGCACAAAATTCAAAGGAAGAGATCAAACTCGTTAATCTCAGATTAATTTAAGCCACTGGCTCCGGTGAGCGAAGCATCAAGGCTCTGACAGGGTTGTAAGGCAGGCAGGAGGTGTTGCCTCTCCCAGCCATGTCCTGTGTCCATTTGTCTGTCCAGGCATGGGGACATAGAATCATAGAATTGTTAAGGCTGGAGAAGACCTCTATAAGATCCTCATGGCATGGCACAGCGCAGCTCCCTGCTGTCTGTCCGGACAAGGAAACCCTGACTGCAATGCTCTCCATCCACCCATCCTGGATGGTGGGACAGAAAATACGTGACATACCAATTTCCCAGGAAATCTGGCTCAAAGTGAGTGAGTTCAGGGGTGCAAGCGTGCAGGAGCACACGTGACACCAGGTCAGTGATGGGTCATGGGCTAATGAAGCTCATGCAATACGTCCTTCCCCGCTGGCCAGGCCAAGCAGGGTGTTTTCTATCATCTCTCCTGACGTTACCATGTAACTTAGATTGCACTTAATTAAAATAGCTCATTTAACTGATGGCTCCTAAGATGCAATACTGGAGATTGTCTGCTTTTCCTGTCCAGCCCACGCACAGCAGAGGGATGGCAACAACTGGGCAAGGCCACTCCAGCGGGATGTGGGAGACATGGCAGGGACTGTCTGCCTGTGCTGCTCTGGCTCAGATGGTGCTGGGATGGAAACAGGCGCCAAGGGATCATGGATTTGGTGCTCAAAGAGCTTTCAAACCTCTTGGGTTGTCAGGTACCCGAGGGATCTGACCTTCCCCAACCCCCAGCTCATCCACGAAGCAAGGCAGAGGTTGGCAGCAGCCACGGAGCTGTTCTGGGTTGTCCTGGTGCCCCACAGTGCTGCGGGATGGGAGCTGAAGGCTCTGCCGGTGCCACCGGTGGGCTCAGCCGCAGCCACTCTTCCTGGCAGGTCTCCAAGGCAGGGAAACACTCTCTTCTGTTGCATTGCCAAAAACCTCTCATCTGTCTCCACTGCTCAGGGCCCACAGCGGCTGGTTCATCAGGCTGGCTGCATCCACCTCCCCAGCCCTTTAAAGTTTGCTGTAATTAATGACCTGCTAAGAAGCAGCCAGTTAAGTTCAAGCAATGGACAAATGCATCCTTTCCCAGTCTAGAAGTGCTGGCTGATGGCATGGAGAGCTCAGCCCTCCTTGTCCTTGTGCTTTACAGGCCTGGATGCATTGGTCCAGGTGTGAGGCTGCAGGGTCCCAGCTGAAGAGAGCCCTGCAAAACTTGGGGTCCCATGGGCCCGATCCTGCCTGCCCAGCTGATGGGTGAGCACAGGGCAGGGCTGGGCACTGATGGGGTGGAGTTGTTCCACCTGGCTGAGGTACTGCCCAGAGCAGGGTTTAAAAGGGGGAGCAGCCAGTCCTGGCCTTTCCTGCAATGGACCAAGCCATGGTTTGGGGTAGAGGCTGCTTAGGGGCCTCTGTCAGTGCTGTGACAACAAAACCACCAAGCAGAGATCACTGGAGGCAGAAGGAGCAAACCACCTGTTTCGTGAGTGTATATTTCAGCTGAACACAGCAAAACCCTAGGACCCAACTTGAATGTCAGCACTGAGCTGCATTCTCATCTTATGCTGTTTATTGTGTATTTTAAAAATTGAACAATAGATGTCGCATAACACCAGGGTGAAATCAAGGCTGCAGGATGGGAGGTGGTGTGCAGAGCACCCAGTCTCCGTGGTGGAGTACATGGGTGCTGCTCAGCAGAGTTCCCATACCTCCTGCCCCAAATGAGAACCTTGTTTGGGGGTGCCAAGCTTTCCAGAGAGCCCAAGCAGTCTTTGCCTGGGCAACTGTATTCCTAGAGCTTGCGCCCATCCCTGGTGGGACCCGTGTGGGCTGCCGGGGAGCTGGAGGCATTTGAAGGGAATGCTGCAGCTCTCAGCTGGGTTCCTCATGGAAAGGAGGCTGCTGTGGTCCCTCAGGCTCCTTTTGCGGGGGCTCTCCTTCCAAGGCAGGGTGGTTGGTGCAGCCCAGCCTGTCCGTGGGTGCATTCCCAAGGCTGAAGGAGGCTCCTTGCAAAGCTGGGTGGCTGCTGGGGATCCTGTGCTGCATTGACAAGATGGGCTGTGGTTTGCTGTTTTTTTTTATTTTTGTTTGGTTGTGTTTCTCTTTTTTTTTTTTTTTTGCTGTCTACCTTGTTCCAGGCCAGCCTAGAAGTACAGTATTTGTGAGGGAAAAAGAAAAACCCAGTAACCACATATTCCTGCGCAGTCAGGCTCCCCAGGGCAGCGCCCTGCATGCTGTGGACCCTGGTGCTGCCCATCCCAGTTGTGTTGGGACACCTGGCTGGGACACAGCAGCCACCTAGATGCGTGCCATGATTTCTTGGCAGGGGGGTTTGCACAATGGGCAAAGAGAAGCCCGGACTGTTTCTTGTTTCTGAGGGATTCTCTGGGAGCTGGCCTGGAGATGGATGAACATGAGACAAGCACCTCTGCCTTGATCCAGATTGAGCTTGGGAAATAATGAAGGGCTGTAAATTGCCAATACATGCTGAAGGGCGAGACGGATCGTGTCTCAATCACAGCTGCTCATGTGCGTGAGTCGCCAAAATATGCAAGGTATTCATTTAATTTCTCCATTTGAGGCCAGCACGGTATCCTGATACCGATCGAACCTGTGGCTTGGACACAGATTCTGAGGAGGAACTTGCACTCACAGACTGTCTGTGTCAAGCCAAAGCTCCACTTAAACCTCCAAGACTTGGCCCGAATTGAACCTGTACATGGGCTGGTGTGGGTTGCTGTTGGAGCATGATTGGTTTTACCCAGTATCGTGCGGAATCTGAGTTTCTGCTTTGCGTGAGAGCAGGGGAGAGATTTTGTATCCTGGTGTCCTGGAGAGGCAGAAGTAATCACCCCGAGAGCTCAGCCTCAGCCAGGCTCCGAGTGCTTCCTGATGAAACCCAGGCTGTCCCAAGCACCCTGGGAACGGGGCTGTGGCTGGCGCCGCAGGTCCTGCTCTGCCACTGGCACTGCTGCCCCACACTCCCCAGGGAGCCAGTGCAGACCCATCTGGTGCCCACTGGGAACGGTCTGGCTGCAGGGCTCCAGCCCAAGGGAAAGGTTAAATGCCTGCAAACCACAGAGTTCTGTAAAATTAGCAGCTCATTAGCAGTGACTGCACTGCCCATCATTGCTTCATGCAGGGACACCGATTTGCTCCCCAGCCTGAGGCAATTGCCTGTTCTCATAGTCAGTAGCTACTATCTTGTCATTGCAAAATAAGGCAAAACAGGCAATTTGTTGCTACCAATGATAAGAGCAAATGGAAACATCTCCCATCCACCTATCTCCTGGTCTGCAGGAAGGGAAGGGATGCACTGCTGGAGTGTGGCCATACCTGCATATCCCAGGCAGGACCAGCACTGCTTGGGCCAATTGCTGGCAAAACCAGGGCAGAGCTTAGGATCCTCACTTCATGTGATGGATGAATGGAGGGTGGAGCCAGTGCTGGTGGCTGGTCTGGTGTCCCCTGCTGCTGTGTAGAGGAACAGGCTGCCACTGGCCCGATAACGGCTCCCACTGCGTCTGCATTGCCACTGGTGATGCTGGTTGGACATAGCAATTTGTTGGTGACTTTGTAGGGTTAGTATTTTCCCTTTCTTCTGCCCTGGTTGCAGGTAGCTGTGAGTTGGGCAGCCACCCAGGCGAGGCGAGCTGAGCTGCAGACTGCAAAGCATTTGCTGTAGAATCTGAAGAATTTGGAGTGAAACCCCCAAAGAAATTAAGGACAGATGGGTTACAGGGGAAAAAAAGAAGCCCAAATTCCTTCTGCTGTTACGGGGGCAGCCTAGAGAAGAAAAAACTGTGGGGTCACCTTAGAGCAGCCTTCCAGTACTGAAAGGGGCTCCAGAAAAGCTGGGGAGGAGCTCTTGATCAGGGAGTGCAGGGACAGGATGAGGGGGAATGGTTTTAAGTTGAAAGAGGGGAGATTGAGATGAGATCTTAGGAAGAAATATTTTCCTGTGAGGGCGGGGAGGCCCTGGCACAGGTTGCCCAGAGAAGTGGTAGCTGCCCCATCCCTGGAGGTGTTCAAGGCCAGATCAAATGGGGTTTTGAGAGCCCTAATCCAGTGGGAGGTGTCCCTGCCCATGGCAGGGGATTTGGGAATGGATGAGTTTAAAGGTCACTTCCAACCCAAACCATTCAATGATTCTATGAGCGCGCAGTGGGAGACACGTGGCAAGAATTAACCTCCTCTCCCCTCAGTAACAACTCTTGGAGAGGCTCCGAAGCAAAGCCCAGCCCACCTGCTGCAGTGGCTGGAGCTGCCTGGGGTGTGCTGGGCTGTGAGCCCTGTCCCCACGCCTGTGTTTATGGGCTGTAATCGCTGGGATTAGGAGCTTCCTGCTTGGGCTGCTGCTGGCACGATGCCAGGCACTGCTGTAGCCCCAACACCTGTGTGCTGACTTCAGCACCTCAACTATTTCTGATGCAACCTCTTTTTTCCTCTTAAAGCAAGCTCAACACTGTTGAACATGTTAATGAGTAGAAATGAAGTATAATTGTTCATTTGTGTAAAATAGCTTGGTAGAATAGCAGTGGCTTGGCTGCAAAACTGGAAAGAGGTTGTGGTGGGATCCACCTGGACTTCTCTCCATGCTTGCTGGGAGAACAAATCTTCTACTGTGAGAGCTGCTCATGGGAGAAAAATCAATGGGCTCCTTTCCCCACAGACGTGCAGAGAAATGAGGGATAGGACACGGTGCATCTTTTTCTCTCTGAAGGTGTTGTGGATAAGTAGCCTTCTAGTATCTGAAGGAGGCTGCAGAAAAACTGGGGAGGGACTTTTTACAAGGGCATGGAGTGATAGGATGACTGGGAATGACTTTAAATTTGAAGGGGGAAGATTTAGGTTAGACATTAGGAAGAAATTCTTCACGATGAGGGTGGTGAGGCCCCGGCACAGATTGCCCAGAGAAATTGTGGCAGCCCCATCCCTGGAGGAGTTAAAGGCCAGGTTAGATTGGGCTTTGAGCATCCTGATCCATGTCCCTGATCATGGCAGGAGGGTTGGAACTGGATGGGCTTTGAGGTCCTTCCCAACCCAACCCATTCTATGATTCTAAGTGCTGTTGTGTAGGTTTAATTATATTATGGTGTGTTTGATTGCGTTCCCAAAGGCCAAACTGTGGTAAATGACATCCAGATGAAGCCAACGCTGGCACGGCTGGGCAGGAGGAGGAGGCAGGAGGAGTGTGCGCATGGATGCAGCCCTCCAGATGCAAACAATAAGACCAACGGATCTTGATTTCATCTGTCAAGTAATTGGGCTGGAAGTCTGTGCATGCTAAAGACTCCACATCAAGCGGCTCGATGCTCAGATGTGACCCATCCCGCTCTGCAGGGAGAGAGGGGGCTGCAGCCCACAGTGGCCGTGATGAATATGGCCCAGATGTTAACCCACAGGGGAAGTGAGACCCACATGTATGTTATTAATAATGCCAAAGATCTGAGGTTAAAAATGACCATGGGGTGTTCACATGAGCTCTGGGATGGAGGGTCCTGCGGGATGGTCCTGCTGTGAGGGCAAGCAGGAGGGGGCTGGCCCTATGTTCTGGCTCTGTGCGTGGTGCTGCATTGGGGGGTAAGCACCATTGGGGTTCCCAGCACTGAAGTGCCCCTCAGCACCCTGTTGGGCAGCCCTGGCTGATTCAGGGAGGCAGAGGATGCTCTGAAGAGCTCTGACAGCCATGAGGGTTAAAGGTGGGGATCACACAAGGGACAGGGATGTCCTGGAAGGCATAGCCAGGGCAGATTCAGCAGGCTCATTCCAGGCATGTCCCTGTTTGAGAGGGCTGCAGGCAGCTGTCCTCTGTGTTTGAGCTCCCTCATCTGCCCCTGGCTTGTTTGCTGTCCCATTCTTCAACCTCATCCTGGCAGCCTGGGTTGTAAAAACCTGGCTGTGACTGCATGAGACTCCCAGTATGAACAGATGCCTGAAAAACACCTTGGTCCCCTGTGCTGGGCTGCTCTGATCCCCTCTTGGTACTGCAGGAGGGATGTGTGGTACAGCCGGGTGTCTGTCTGTGTTTAACGCCCGAGGGTGTGATCCTAAAAAATGTTCCCAGCATTTTAGATTTATGGGCTTTCTTGTTTTCATCTGTGCTCGGATGTTGCATAAGGTGATGGGTGAGGCCCAAGGCAGGGATGTGCAACACCACGTGCAGGTGGCTGCAGGGAGGGAGCTGCGAGCTGCAGCCCAGCCAGTGATGGAGATGCTCCATGCTCCCTCCAGCAAGGGCTGTTGGCACTCCTTTTCACCCTGGGGCTCTGAAGGCTTATTCGTCAAGTTCTGATCGGGGCAGCGGCGTGTACTGTTGGGATGTGTTTGGCAGGAGGTGGAGGAACAGGCAGAGAATCCTGTGGGGATGAGCTGGGGCTGGGGGATTCTGCCGCTCTGCAGCTGACCCCATGGGTGTGCTTGGGACTGTGGCGAAGGGGAGTAAGAGTCTGGGAGTACAAGCACCCAAATATTTGGATGAAGCTTTGAGGCATGGAATGCTGGTGGATACCATGGACTTATGTGGAGCTACGCTGATTCAAGAGTCCCTGGAGCAGCTCTCGGGTTGAAGAAGCTCAGGTTATCAGCAGCTTTGGTTGTAGCTCCATCTCTCCCAGACACGGCAGAGCCAGCTCTTCGCCTGAAAGCTCCTGTCCTCGGCTGGGCTCCAAAGCCACAGCTCCTTCCCGCAGAGCCGGCGAGCGCTGACCTGCCTCTGCGGGGACGGGGTGGGGGTCACGCAGCACATGTGGGTGCCTGTGCTATAGGAACCAGATGCCTGCTGTCCCCGGGAAAGGGGATCCGCACCACTGAGAGGCTTTTGTCACTAAATGGGGCTTTCTTCCTCCACGCTTTCCCTGCTGTGCGTGAGCTGGGAAGGGGCGGGGGTACCGGGAGGCAGGATCTGAGCACTATTGAAGAGCGCGGGCAAGTGCTCGCAATCCCCCAGCACCTGCACTTTATTGGTGTGGGAGGTATTGCAGCCCCGGGGCTGCGGGAACGCCAGTGTACCCTGCACCCTCTTCCAGTTTGGAATCTTTCCAGCCTTTCTCGGCTGATTGCTTCAGCATGTGCATCGCAGATGATGAGGGATGAGCGGGATCGGCCCTCGCCTGCTGGGTGAGGCACGGCAGCCGGGGCTGGACCCTGCCCTCGCGCTGGTGGGAGCTCCTGGCAGGCAGCGGTGCTCCCCGTTTCTCTGCACCACTCACCTCTCTCTGCTCCCAGGTGAGACCCACAGTCTTGCCAGAAAGTGGGTGTTTTTCACCCAGAAAGCAGTGTTGTGATGAGCTTGGTGTGCATGGCTCCAGCGTGACCTGCTGGCCGCTTGGGCTTTGATTTCAGCAGCTGTAATTCTTGAGTGCACATGATGCATGCCACTATTTGGGGGAATGAGAGTATTAGCTCGTTATGTTCATTACTCGATTCATTATCCATTCATTAGCTGTTCTTAATGGTGCCATATTTTGCTGTCGTAGGGGTTTTGCAGAATTAAGACTGGAATAGACAATGAAAACAGACAAAGAAAATGCATTGCTCCTCTATATAACTTGAACACTGCTGGTGGGGCTGTTGGGAAACTGAGCCTGTGTGATGCTGGGGGCAGCCCTGCAGCAGCCATGGGATGCAGAGATGTGTCCAGGCTGGCCCATCAGGACCATCCCTGTACTCTGGAGGCTAAAACTGAGGATTTCAACCCAAAGCCACAATCTGATCCCTCTGCTGCTACATAAAAACTTCTGAAATCCGGTTTTATTGCATTATGCTCTGGAATTCGCAGCAGAGCAGTAGGGTTTGCTGGGACACAGATGCCCGGGGTTTAATCCACTGGTTGGTTTTGCCTCTCCTTTTGACACCGCTTCTTTTCCTGTTCCCAAACTTAACCAAATGCCTGCCAGAAGGACACCCAGGAGCCTGCCTCCCTCCTCGCTGGCCGCGGGGAGCCCTTTGAACTCCAATTTTTTTTCTTCTCCGTGCATTTTCTTTATAACCTTACTTTGCATTTGTTATTGCTTGGCTCTTCTCCAGATGTTCCAATTCTGGATCCCACACCTTCCTCTCCCTTTGGCCACTGAATATTTGGCTGAACTTGAGCCAAATGAAAGCTACCTCCACCTGTGCTTGGAATTAACAGTGGGCATGCCAGAGCTTCATAGACTTATAAACATAGCCAGCTGTGCTTGGTGACATGATTTTTCTCGAAGGCAAACAAGAAGACCCACCAACTACACCCAAATGGTTTTTGGTGATGTTTTTTTTCTCTTGTTTTTGGAAAAAAAAGAGGAATCTTGTAAATTGATTTGCTTGGAAAAAAGCTGGTTTGGGCAAGGTGGCATGGAGCTTGCCAGCTGTGGTGCGGGGGAAGCAAGCGTGCTGCAAGTGAGCGGTGAGGATGTGCCCCAGCTACACTGCTTCTCTGCTTCATTGGGAATAGCTCTGCACACTTACCGGCTGATTTTGCCAGCATTTAGGATATAGCACCTCATTTCTGCCCTCCAATGTGACAAGCTGTGACTGTCTTTAATGGCACAGAGCCTGTCCAGCATGTGGGAGAGCTCGACCAGGCACCAGCACTCCTGATGATCTCTGGTGGGCTTAGCCCGGCTGTGCCAGCAAGAGTGGGCTTGGAGCTGACATCCCTTCCATTGGCACCATCATTCCATGAGGTGCTGGCACACATTCCAGGCTCCCCAGTCCCACACCAGTGCTGTCCCTGGCAGCCCCTAGCCCAGCAGCAGGGAGGAAAATGCAATGGTGCCATGACCCAAAGTCAGCTCTGCTTGTAGGCTAAAAAGTTTAAAGCATGCAGTAACCCTATCACTAACCCTGTTGCAGATGCATTTTGAAAAAGAAATTAGGAACTTCAGTGTGATGTGCTATTTCATCTGCCAAACAGACCCTGTCCTAGCCATCCTGCTACCAGAGCTGCTGGGTCAGGGTCTGGGGACCCTGGCACTGCTGTGGGTTGGGTCTCACCCATTGTGGCCAGGAGAGATTCCCCTGTATTCACCTTCTCCCATGGAGCTGATCTGATGCCCCATCTCCCCCGACCTAAATGGGCCAACACTATTGATTTAGACCTGCAAATAAGCACTGGGTGATGAAACACCCAGCAGAAAGAATATCTGTGTTCACAGATGTATTGACAGTGCCTTTATTGGGATTCTTCCAAGCACATTACAGATACATCTATTTGGCATGTAATTAACTCTAAATGAGATCAGTGATGAACATGTAATTATGGTTCCTTGTAAGGAGCAGGTGAGCAGTTGACAACTCCCCCTGGCTGGTCAGTCAACTGCTCGTTGTGTAGATTGAGGTAGCAGAGATGCAGAAATAACTGCAGGGAATCTGAGGGTGGTAACAAGGAGCTGATGGTGGGACCTGACCCCTTGCTCTCTTGCTGCCCAATGAAGGCAGAGGTAACATCTGTTTGCCCTTGGGTTGTGGCTCTGGTAAACCCACAGGGACTTTGTCCCCTCCACAGCACTGAACCCACCTCCTCCCCAGGCTTTTTGGGCTGCTGATCTCCTGAAACACCTGTCAGGGTGCTGGGTTTGGCATCAAAAGTCCTGCTCCACCCTCAGGCTTCAGCCAGATGGGCTCCGTGCTGTCAGCTTTGGCTGTAGCCGTTGGCTACCTGCAAACAGTGATGTTTCACCATCTGGCTGTGTGGCATCACTTGGCTTCTTCCAAGAGGAGACTTTCTCAGATGGAAATGGTCATGTTGCTCCACACTTCTAACCAGGATAAAGAAATCCCTCTGCTTCCACAGACCTGTGGGACCAGGTGCTGGGTAATGGCAAATAAAATGAAAAAACCCCATTTTTGCTTTTATGCTTCCTGTAATTGTTCACTCCCAGGATGATGTGAAACCACTGTCACTCCTGCACCTTCACCAGGAGGGCATCAGCAAAGGAATAATTGCAGCCAGCCCTGAGTTTGTGAAATGAGAAGGAAAGTGGGGGGGCAAGGGAAGGCTGGGACACTGTGTGGAGCTGAGTGCTCTGGATGGCAGAGTTAAAGCTGGAGTCCCAGGGACAGGAGTCTGGTTAGTGGAGGGCTGTATCTGATACTGTGCAGCTCTGCCTGCTCTAATAAAAATCGCACATTTCATATATATTATTTTTTAAATTGAAGCTTTTAAAAAAAATCAATGGAGTTTGGCTGCTTTATCCCCTTACTGGGATTATTTAAATCAAAAGCAGAAATGGGGGAAGGCTCCTTTTGTAAATCCAGCTGGCCAAGAGCCATCAGTGTCAGCACTGCTGTGAGCAAGCAGTGGTCCCTGGGCTGGTACGGGGGCAAAGGACAGCAGGATGGCTGGGGAGGTTCTTGCCTCACTGGGATCCCACCACCACCCCAAAATGCCATTAAGAGAGTAAGGTGAAGCTGTTGAACTCGCATCCCTCCTGGGCTGATGGAGGGAATGGAGACCTGTGAGCACTGAGGGTCTGGACAAAGCCACCTCTTCCCTTCAGCACTGGCTTTTGCCTTCTGCAGAATGCAGTGCCTCTGTTTGGTCACCTGCACTGCTGCGGGATGCTGCATCATGATGTGCAACTGTGTCCTGTCCCTGCCCATAGCAGGGGGGTTGGAACAGGATTATCTTTAAGGTCCCTTCCAACCCAAAGCATTCTATGATTCTGCAAGGCAACTGCCATCGCCCAATACTGAGAGCATTGCTTCCTCTGCTGAACCTCTTGCTCCCGGATGGTTCTCCCTTCTCAAGACAGGCAGGAGAGTGGCTTTGCCCTTGTCAGCCTCCACGTGGCTCAGCCCCCAAATGCCAGCAGAGACCAGGCTGGAGGGAGAGTTAAGGTGGTCGAGTGTCCTGGCAGGCTTGGTGGAGTTGGTGGGTGTTTGTGTTGTGCAAACGTCTCGCCTCTTCCCCAAGTGGGGCTGTCTCCAGCTCGCTGGTATCGCTATAGCTACGGGCAATTTTCTGTGTTCAAGATTTTCAAAACCATATTAAGAAAAATCTCACCCTGGTGCTGCTGGCTCTCCTCCAGGCTGGAAATTGCATTCCCCTGCTTGAAATTCCTCCCAGAGTTTCAGATGGAGAATGTACAACTTCACTTTCCATCTTGAGCTGCTGTCACACATTTTAATAACGGGGGCTGTGCTACACCCCAGAGGTGGCTGCCCGCCAGGATTTTGAAGCAAACCCGTTGGAGCAATTGTGGTGAGGGTTTGGATGGACAAAGGTGCTGGAACCATGGCTCAGCCCCAGCTCTTCCTGCCTCCCAAGCCCAGCTCAGCCTCTTGGGCTGAGTACAGAATTTGTGGGTTAGTTTTGCATCCTCTGCATGAGCACTGTGATGAGTTTGTTGGTGTCCCCTTTGTCCCAGGTGTCAGATCTGGAGGAGCCTGGCTCTGTTCGCTGCATTGCAGCACCTGTGATCCCTATTAGAGGGAGAAAGGATTCATTCCTCCTCCTTCATGCTCGTCTCCATCCCAGCCTGGCTGATCCTGATGAGCTCAGGCAAAGCCCCAGTGGTTCCATCTGGGATTCTGCCTCTCCGCACCAGTGGGATCAGGGCAAACTCCCCCATGATGTTACATCAAAGTCGGGGTTTTCTTCTCAATACCCGTTAGGTAAACCTCAAAGGTCTCCAGGTCTCTGGGGAAAGGCTTGCTAACATCACAGAGCAGCTGAGCTGGGTCATAAGGGTGGCCTTCACTGAGACCCTGGAGGGGACTACAGAGGAGTGGCACTGAAAATGACCCTAGTGGCATCCCCCATCTGGGTGACCCCAGGGCCCAGCTCCTGGTGGGGATCACTGATCAGAGATCCTGTCTCCTTGCCTGGCAGGGCTGTGCTGCTTTAGGGACAGTCACAGGACTGTTCTTCAGCACATCACTGTGCCTGGAGCTCAAGCATCCCATCCCATGTGGTACTTGCATCCCTGGGGACAGGGACACCAGCATCCCCAGAGACAGGGATGGAGATTTGTCTCCCCTGGCTGTGGGCACTGGTTTGCGTTTCACCGAGCTCCCTTTTATGGATTGCTCTTTGAACCCAAGGAGTAGTGCTGTATTTGTAAAACACAGCACCATAATCAGGGAAACAGCCTTCCTAATTGGATTTGAACAGCCTGGAGTAATTGGCTGTTTGGGAGCAGCCGTTTTGAATCAAGCTGTGCGCGTCTTAATAAGTTTGCTTGCCTTTATCAGCTTGGCAAACTCTGCTGTGGAGGTGACCTGTTAAATGATCTCCTGTGTTTCTAAAGCATTTTTCATCCCCACTGATCCCTTGAGCCCTTTTCTTTCTTTCTTTCTTTCTTTGTAATAACAAACTTTAGGAAATCCCAGAGCACTCATGAGGCGGTTTCTGCTGCAGCGGGCAGAGGGGAGGTCTCTGGAGGGGAGGCTGGGTCGTAGTGCTGGGGTGGCTGACTGGTTATCCAGGGTCCCATCCTGCTTGGACCTGTGGGTTTTGGGGTGAGGGAGAAGAAAGTCAAGGGGAGCACAGAGCTCATTTGGTGCCATGCTGATGTTGCTCTGTTTGGCCCTTGTCACTTGGCTGTCTTGGATCAGACACCAACTTCATCTGCTTTGGGACCAGGATTTCAGCTCCTGGTGGGGCTGGCTAATCCACTCCTCTCTGGATGAGCCCCAGGATGGGGCACAGGGAGTTCTGAAGGCAGCTGCTGTGGGAGCCTGCTCTGACCCAGTGCCTCCTCCCTCCCTCCAGGGCTGAGCCACCCTGAGGGAGACTGGCAGGGAAGCCCTTCATTCAGACAGGAGAAGGCAATGCTGGAAGTAGCCCTCCTCAAAAAGCTCAATTCAAACCACACCTATGTGTGCAACCACACTTGGCCTGGGGTTCTTGCAGCTGTACAGACACACAGAACTTTGAGATGGTTGCCAGACATTTCCAACTGATGCCCTGCCACGAGATCCACCAAGGCAAGATCCAACCTCTGACTCCTCACATGCGATGAGCATACTGCTCATGGTTCCCTGTGCCTCCTTGAGCCCCGAGTGCAGGCACTGGCCAGGTTCAGGCCTCTCTGCTGCTTTATTTTCCCCTTTTGCTGCTCACTTATCAGAGCTGGGCATCACTGCCATGGGAGCTCGTGGCCAGTTCAAATGTGTCTCACCTCTTCCCCCAGGCAGCCATGGCGTTCTCCTTTGACCACACTTTAGCCCCTTCATGAAGCATCTTCCTCCTCGTGGCTGTGGTACCCCACCTGCCCTGTGGCTGCTGGAGGCCCCCAGTTCCCAAGGCTCTGCTGAGCCATCAGCCAGCTCAAAGTGCTGCTCAGGGACCCTGCTGGGAACCCAGGAGGGAAAATGACCCTTCTTGTCCTTCAGTGGAGACATTTGTCTCTGGGGTTCAAAGCACCCTTGTCCCGGTTGGAGGGCTGAGGCAATGATGACATGGTAACTGAACCGGCCAGCACTTGCATCTCATCAATCAGGGGTCGGAAGCGCCGAGGCTCCCTCCACATCCGCAGTGTCTGTGCGCCGCTCCCCGCCAGCGCTCGCAGCCCATCCATAATGCCAGTGACAGCCCCAGACACTTTCATCTGCCTCTACCAGAGCTGCCCGGAGGCTCCTGCATGCTGGGGAGTGGCCCTGGGAACTGGCCATGCCCTAGAGGTGCCCACGGGGACACTGCTGTCAGCGCCTGAGGGTGCAGAGCCCCGGTGCCAGGGCTTACACAGCGACCCAGGGTAGGGACCGTGGTGTGCATCAGCCTTAGGAGCAAACTGAGGTGTTGGAGTACGGCAGTGCTGGTCCCTGCCCTTCTCAGGAGCAAGGATAAGTCCTCCCAACACCATTTCCAGCCGTGCATCATGAAGGACCAACAAACATGACTGGTTCTGCCCTGCTGCTTGCTGCCTGCCTGGCTTTGGCTCCTTAGTGCAAACACATCAGTGCCCATCATCGCGGTGTTGTTCCTGCCTGGGGATGGCAGCCCTGTCCCCGATGGCCACCAGCGAGCGGCTGCAGCGGGAGATCTTCCAACAGGATCCCTGAACTGTCAGAAAGCTGTGCTCTCAGGCAGGTTGTGTTATCAGAGCTGCAGATGAAAATGGACTACCGGAGGGGGAAGACACCCAGAATCCTAGCAGATGATGCGCTGGAGGATTGCTGGCTTGGGTCCAATGTCCCACACAGAGATGCAATGGCATCTGCCGCCTGCCAAGGGCACTGAGTATGAGGTACATAATTCCAGGACACCTCCTTTCCAAACAGAATGTCCTAATTTTGCTAAAAAATTGCACCTGAGTGCTTGCTGTCCCGAACTGCCCGAGCTGCTGGCAGGGCAGGGAGCCAGCCCTTGTCTGGTGAGCCTTGGCTGAAGTCATGGACTCTCCTGCAGGATGGTGGCTGGGTTCCCTGGGGAAGTCTTGGGCACAGCCCAAGCACCCATAGTGCTGGGTGCTCCCCCTCCTCATTGATGGGTGCCTTGCCCCAGCAGCACGCCCCAAGCTCATGTTTTAAGCTCTTTTCTCCAATTTTGAAGGTAAGAAAGGAAAAGGCACTGCTTCTCTGACCATGCCTGAGCAGCAACAAGCACTGAGCCACGGTAGCACCCACGGCACAGAGAGGGAGCTGCATCAGCTCACCATGAGCAGCCCCAGCCCTGCATCCCATGGGTTCCCCCTGTGCTGAGGATGAGGAGGGTGGCTCCCTCTCCTGCCTTTCCCAAGATTCCCTTGCTGTGTTTTGACAGGGAGTTTGTCAAAATTGGATAGATTCCTGCCAAGTATTTCCATTTTGACAAATTGGCACTTTCCAACAACAACAACCTCCTCCCCCTCAACCCAAACACGGAGCTGGAGCCGTTCCCACGTGCTCTCGCCCCGAGTGAAACAGTTCCTATTCCTAATTGCTTACGTCAACCCGACAAGAGCTGGCAAGTGTTGTGCGGCACGGTTTGGATGCATTTTTATTTAGCAGACTGCTCCTGATAACAGATTCACTTCCTTGTCGTAATCTTTCCTCTGTGTTTTTCCCTGGGGAAGCTTCACATTGCGATTTGGAAGGGATCTCCAGGCATACTCGTGCTGTTATTTCCTCTTGTTGGAAAGCTGCCGTGCAGGATGGGCCCCGCAGCCCCAGCGCAGCAGAGCAGCAGCCACGAGAGGGCACAAAGTCCCATCCTGCTGCAGCCCTGCAGCTCTGCCACCCTGCAGCCAGGCCATCCTGCAGCTGGGTCACCCTGCAGTCCTGCCACTGTGCCACCTGGCAGCTGTGGTAGCCTCCCACCCTACAGCCCTGCACCCTGCAGCTCTGCCATCCTGTAGCCCTACCACCCTGCAATCTGCAGATGGGTCACCCCGCAGCCCCGCCACTCTCCCACCCTACAGCTCTGCCACCCTGCAACTGTGCTATCCTGCAGCTGTGCCACTCTGTAGCCCAACCACTCTGCTGCAGTGCTGTCATGGAACCAGGCAGTCTTGCAGCTGTGCCATCAGCCATGATGCAGCTGTGGCACCATGCAGCTATGCAGCAGCATCGTTACCTCCCAACGCAGCTGCCTGCGCAGCTCTTCACCCGCTCTGCTCTCAGGCCAGGATCTCCCCCTTCCTGCCACGCTCTCACTCTCGGAAGACTCGGGGGATCTAATTATAAAAAGAGCTAATATTAATAGGTTAATTAAGACACTGCTGATTTCAGATAGAAAAAAAAAAAATTAAGGCTTTAGGACAAGACCAGGAATGAGCCTCAGCATTTTGAGGTGTGGGGTAGGTTGGACTTGGGGAGTGTTTCCATGATTCTGCAGCAGGTCCCACGGGTGGTGGCCTCATGGGAGCCCCCACAGATGGGCACCCAGGGCTCGTCCTTGGCTATTTGCTCTTTGGCAATGACACACGCTGACAGGAGAGCAGGAGCAAGCTGGAATGGTACCATTGCCATACGCGAGGCCCAGGTTTGGCCAGTGGCACCTGGGGATGCTGTCTGCACTGCCACTCAGTCTGGCTCCCATGTGTCACCAGCGCTGCAGCATTGTATGGGATTTATTTAACCCCCAAGATGCACATGGCTTTGGGTGCTGGGGACTGGGGACTCCCCAGCAGCAGTAGGGAAGCCATCCCTTTCCACCCCAATCCCATCCAATCCCACCATCCATTACACACACATTCTAAATCACAACACTGAAACTGCTGGGTTTTGGCTTATTTTGGAAGGCGCAGAGGCATGGGTGGATGCCCAGGGCTGCCCTTCCCATCCCAAAAAATGAATACAGGGGCTGTGGTTCCACACCTGCAGCAGGAACCCATGCAGCCTAATTAGCGCTGCCTCTCTAGTGCTGCTTGCTAATTGCGTGGTGGTAATGGCTCTTTATTCCCTGCCCGGTGCCTGCCTGGGGTCCCGATCCCACAGCAGAGCCGCAGCCTCACTGCACGGCCGGGAACACCAGCTGCCACCTCAGAGATCAAAAAAAGAGTGGAAAAGGAAAATGGGATGGGAAAAAGTAAATGGGATGGGAAAAAGTAAATGGGATGGGAAAAAAAAAAAAAGAGCGAGATGGGGAAAAAAAAAAATTGGATGTGAAAAGCGCTGGCACATGGGGGTGAGAGGACTGCTCCCCACGCGTGGGATGCCCGTGGGTGCTGGGTCCGGCGCTACTCTACGCGTGGTCCTCCCCCCCGTGCATTTCTCCTCCTCCCCGTGTCCCCCCACTGCCCAGCGATGCCTTCCCCCACATCTGCCCCCCTCTCCGGGCGTTCTCCTCCCCCGGCGCTGCCACCCCCTCCCCATGCATGCTCCACCCCCACTCCCGACGTTTCCCCCCCCCAACTCGAGGTGATGCCACCTTCACGCGTGTACCCCCCACACCCCCGCGGGGGGCGGTGCGCGGGGCTGGATGCTTAGGGGGGGCTCTCGTTGGGGCGGGGGCTCGGCGTGGCTCGGGGGGGGGCTGTCGTTGGGGCGGATCGGGGTGGATCCGAGGGGGGGCTCGCACGGGGCGGGCTGCGCGGAGGGCGGGATGCTCGTGGGGGGGCCCTCGTTGGGGCGGGGGCTCGGGGCGGCAGCGGCCCCCGCCGGGCGGTGCGGGCGGCTGCGGGCAGCCGTCGGGGGCCGCCGCTGCTCGCCATGCTCCTCTTCCTCACCTCCGTGCTGTGCTGCCTGCCGGGGCCCTGCGAGCCGCTGCCGCCCGCCCCGCTGCTGCCCGGCGGCTCCGCTCCGGGGCCAGGAGAGCCGGGAGGGGCTCCCGGGGGGGTCGGCGGCAGCCGGCGCTTCCCGCAGGCCATCATCGCGGGCGTCAAGAAGGGCGGGACACGCGCGCTGCTGGAGTTCCTGCGGGCGCACCCCGGGGTGCGGGCGGTGGGGGCCGAACCCCACTTCTTCGACCGCTGCTACGAGAAGGGACTGCGCTGGTACAGGTAACGGGGGGAGGGGTGCAGGTGAGGGGGGATGCAGGTCCCGAGGAGGGGATGCGAATCCCGCGGTGTGGGCGGTGGGTGCTGCGAGAGGGGCTACGCTGGTACAGGTAACGCGGAGGCGGGGGGTCACACACGGGGGCACGACTGGGAGATCGCTAGTTAAGCTCTGAGCGCGTTTAATTGCCTCCTGTGCCGGGATGGAGTTCTTCTGCAACAGGAGGGTGAGAGCGTATCTGCTCCCTGGAGACACGAGGGGGGGTCGGGGTCTGAGAGGGGAGAGAAGGGGCGATGCAGTCCCTGGGGGCATGCAGGTGAGTGGGGGGGTTGCAAACCCGGGGTGCTGAGCTCTACTTCGTCCAATGCTACGAGAAGGGGCTGCGCTGGTACAGGTAATGCTGGAGGGGGACGGGACTTAGGATGAGGATCTTTAATTAAGATCTGAGCCACGTTTAATTGCCACCCGTGCCAGGATGGGTGCGAGTGCATCTGGACCCGGGAGATAGAGGGGGTTCGGGAGGCTGAGAGGAGAAAGGAGGGGATGAATGGGCGAGGGGATCCAAGTCCCGGGGTGCGGGCGGTGGGTGCTGAGCCACACTTCTTCGATGGGTGCTACGAGAGGTGGCTGTGCTCGTACAGGTAACGCTGGAGGGGGACGGACGCAGACACACACTCGACGCTAGACAGTGGCTAATTAAGCTGCGAGCCGCGTTTAACTACCTCCCGTGCTGGGATGGGGGTGTTCCGCAACAGGCGGGTCCGAGCGCATCGAGACCCCGGAGATAAAGTGGGTTCGGGGATCTGAGAGGAGAGGATGTAGGTCACTGGGGGGGGGGGAATGCAAGTCCAGGGTGTGAGCGCTGGGGGCTGAGCTCCACTGCTTCGATGGGTGCTACGAGAGGGGGCTGTGCTGGTACCGGTGATGCTGGAGGGAGGGGGAGATCGCTAATTAAGCTCCCAGCCGCGTTTAATTGCCGTGATGGGGTTGTTCGGCAACAGGCGGGTCCGTGCGCATCGGGTCCCTGGAGATAAAGGGGATTCGGGGGTTGAGAGGAGGGGGTGAATAGGGGTGTGTGTGTATGCAAGTCCTGGTGTCTGGGTGGTGGGGGCTGAGCCCCACTTCTTCGACGGGTGCTACGAAAAGAGGCTGAGCTGGTACAGGTAAAACTGGGGAGTGTGGGGGGGTGTGTAAGGGGGCACACGGGGATCATTAATTAAGCACCGAGCCGTGTTTAATTTTTTCCTGTGCCGGGATGGGGTTGTTCTACTACAGGCGGGTCTGAGCGCATCGGTACCCCGGAGGTAAAGGGGGCTGAGAAGAGAGAGGAGGGGATGAATGGGTGGGAGAGTTGGGGGATTCAAGTCCCAGCTGGAAATGCGAAGGGAGCTGTGGTGCATATTTACGGAGAGAGGGAGGCAGTTCCCGACTCTCCCCGTCTCGCTTGGGGAAGGAGCTGGGGTCGGTGTTTTGGGGCTGCTGCTGAAGTTGGAAGTGGTGGGAACTGGTCCCTCTGACCCCAATCCCGCACCCCAGCCGGGGGCAGGTGAATGGGAGCAAGATGGCTGGCAGCAGAAATTTGCTCTTTTGATTATCCAGACTTTGTTATTTTAACCTTTAACACTTTATTCTCAGCTATCCTGCTGTTTCCCTACCGGGAAATTAGGAATTATTAGGAATTATTAGGAATTATTAGGAATTATTAGGAATTATTAGGAATTATTAGGAATTATTAGGAATTATTAGGAATTATTAGGAATTATTAGGAATTATTAGGAATTATTAGGAATTATTAGGAATTATTAGGAATTATTAGGAATTATTAGGAATTATTAGGAATTATTAGGAATTATTAGGAATTATTAGGAATTATTAGGAATTATTTATTTTATTCAAGGGGCTTATAAAAATAAAGGGAGTGAGGACTTCAGTGCACAGGATCGGGCTTGATCCTGGCTGTGTGCTAAAGGAGTGGGAGTGAAGGAAGGGGAAAGCTAAAACAGTATCACTGGAATTCTTGGATGGGTTTGTGTCAAAGGGCAGAGTTCTATGGGTTCAAGGGAGTTGTTTGGTTTCGAGGGTTTCAATGGAACTGAACTCTTCAGGCGATAAAGCGTTCGGAAGAGCAGCTACTGTGCATGTGGTGTCTATTAAACCCCCGTCTCCTGGCCAACTCCGGAGCAGCCGGGCCAAACGGAGTCAGAGCGCCGAGTCCCTTGAAGGCAGTGAAAGAATCTGGTCCGTTAGTTTGAAGAGAGTCCAAATGTGTAGATTTATAAAAGCGCCGCGGTGTTCTCGAGGAAACATCTGAAAATAATAAAAGGAGTAGCTCGCCCCTGTCCTTCCTGCCCCTCCATCCTATTCTCCCCTGGACCCACAGGAATACTCTTATTTCTTATGTGCTCTTAACGTTTCTTGATCTTTTGAGGGAGGTTGCAATCCTCGCCTAAATAATAACCTGTGAAAATCGGCATGTTTAATGGAAATTATAATCTTACTGGTAATTTTACCTGCAGAGTTTCAGCTCTGCAAGACCACATCTGGGCCATAAAGTTATTGACTTAACACACCTTCAAACACAGTAAGTAGTGCACTTATTTTTATGACTGTATTAATATTGCCATGATTTATTAGCTCATTTCTCAGTTCCATTTGTAGCTATGCTGCTCTAGAAACAATAATGATGATAACTAATCTTTTTGGGGTGAGGATTACAAGATAGATCTCGCTTAGCAGAATGGGAGTTTAATGACTGTGAGCACATAATTAAAGTGTGCAAGATCGAATGCTTTCATATTGCTTGCTGGAGCCCGATGAGATGTTTGCAGGATGGACCACAGTGAGAGAAGAAGAAATAAATCTTAGTTTTGGATTGCTGGGTAGTGAGATTTTAATGCTGTAAGTGCTTGCAGGGAGCTTGGCCTGATCCCAGCGAGATGTTTTTAAGATGATGCTGCATACGAGAATGGTAAATTTGGAGAAACAGAGTAGGGAAGTTTTTTGGCGCAGGGAAGTGTACTCTGGGCTGGGCTGAAGTTGCATCCTTCGTAGGGTGAAAAAATGAGTAGGTGTTTTGCTTTTACTCTGCATGGCATGAATGTGTTCTCAATCACCCACACAATTGTTTCCCTTATTTTCCTCTTCTCTTGTTTTGTCTTCTTATAAGACCTTGCTATACTGAGTTGTTTTTTTTTTTTTCCCCTGGGAAAGCCAGACTGAGCTAAATATTTAAAGCTGGGGTAGGTTTGGAGTGGAGGAAAATCGGAGCTGGACAGAGGGTCCATTTTTTTCCAATGAATATCTCAAAGTGGTGTAAACATTTTTAAAATATTTGAACTTGCTAGGAAACCAAAATTACACCAACTGCTTCTCATGCCAAGTTATTTGGCCTGGAGGCACCTGTAGGTTGATGCTTGTCTGAAGGAAATGTGGAAAAAAAATATATTCCCTTGGAAGTATCAGCATGGAATGATTTTGGTCTTTCTTGGTAGCTTAGTCCTGTAGCAGTTGCTGCTGTGGCAGGAGATCTGATTGTGGGTGCCGAGTAGTTCGTGTTGTAATGCAAGTTACTCACCGAAAGCATTTATTCTTATTGGAGTGTTTTATTTAAATCTGAAAAAGCCCAAAGTCCCCCTTTTTTTGCAGTAGTGAAAAGAAAATGTTCTGCAAAAGTAGCGTCTCATATGAAATTCCTTGAGTTACTATGGGTTTAGCTAATTATAAGCAAATTAAACACCTTTTCTAGACTGCAACACAAATTATCTAATGGATAATCCAAGCGTGAGGTGACTTTTTTTCCTAAAGTAAAACATTATTTTTCTTTTTGGTGCTCAGGGCTGCTGAAAATAAACCTAAATAAAAAGAAGGGGTGTTGGCGTGTCTGCTTCTCTGCTCTGAAGCAGTTTGGGAGTGCAAGTGTCCTGTTTGGGACAGGGGAAGGGAACCATCTGTCCTTCTGTTCATCAGCGAAGGCAAAGGTAAATGTTAAGAGCTTCATTGAATTTGAGGTGTTGGCCAGTAGTGTTTAGAATCTCTTTGCAAACATTTGAGGAGATGCTCAGCGTGACCGCACGGGGCCAGATCCTGCCCTGCCTGGTGTGAACTGGGGAAGGCTGTGACTCTGGGCTGGGTTGGGTGGGGTGTAACAGGTGCAACCCCTCTACGTGTGTGCTTGCTTTCAGATTGGGGGCTTCTCAGGGTGAGGGGGAGCAGGGCCGGGGTCACAGGTGGCTTTCGGTGTGCTCGGTGTTTGCCTTTCGTGCGATGCCTGTGTGAGTGGGGCTGTGGGCTGTGTGCTCCGGCAGGCTCTGCAGTGGATGTTACTCTGCTCTGCTGGTGCTGTTTTTGGAGTGTAGCTGAGATCTTTGCATGGGATTATTCCCTTTTTGGTTGCCAGAGCTGGGCTTCTTTCCCATGCGGCTGCCCAATGTTGCACGGAGGTGCAGCGTGCTCTGTCTGCTTTGCACCAAAACTGGGCACAGCACCATATCAGGGAAAAGAGCAGGAGACCCAGTGGGTCACAGCATCTTGGGAGCACCAAGTGGTTCAGCGAAGGTGCTTTTCGGGTGCTAGTTTTATAAAAGGGAGTTTTGGGGAATTCAGCCTGGTGTGGCTTATCCAGAGAAAAATTTCCTTGTCTTCATCCACAAAAACTTTGCAGCAACATCAACTTAGTACGCCAATGTTGCTGTGTTTGTGTTTCCTCATATGATCTATGAGCCGAGTCCCTCTTTTCCGTCTCCCCTTACGGCTTTTTTCCAGTAGCCAAAGAAAGAGTTGCACAGAGACAGGACTGGGCAAAGGCTCCCAAGAACCCTTCACATCCCTGATCCAAGCGTGTTGCAGGAAAACAGCATTGGGAAACTGCGCCCTGGGGTGATGGTGCACACTGGATTTCATAAGAAATTTCTTACAATCTGGGGCAGAAGTAGTAAAAAGTAGTGTGGGATGGCTGCTAACAATTGGCAAACACTACCCAGTGAGTGGCCAGGCTGGATCCCTGCAGCCAGCTGTGGTGGCACATGGAGCTGGGCATCACTGCTGAGCATCTCCCACGCCACAGAGCTCTGAATCTCTTGCAGGCTGAATTTAGCTTTTTATTGTCCTTTCCCCTTTCCATCAGCTGCAGCACATGCAGGTTTGCATGCAGGGGGAGGACCTTTTGATGTGGTTTGTCATGCATTGCTCTGTGCATGCGTTAAACGATGCTGGGGTGTCCCAGCCTGGGAGTGTGTGTGTGCCTGGGGGAGATGGATGGTTAGCACGGAGCTGCTACATGCGATGTGGGTTTTTCCCCCTCCTCCTTCAACCCCATTCATGGGAGCTAATAATGTTCTTGAAAGGCATCCAGGATTTCTTGAGCCAGACTTTGTTATCTCCGAACCTTGCAACCCCGCAGCCTTTGAGCGACAGGGAAAGGACGCGGCTCCAGCGCTGCTCTTTTGACTTTAGCTGTGAGTGTTATTGGCAGTTGAAAAGTAGAGCTAAGTAGATGCCTTGAGGGGTTTTTGTGTGTGTTGTGATTGTACAGACAGATCAAGACACTTCTATAGCATAAGCTGTTGAATAAAACCCGACGTTTCAGCTATGCTGGAGACACCAGGCTGCATTTTGGCACCGACCTTGTATCGCCTTGCAGGGAGTGCTTTTCAGAGGCACATTTAAGAAACACATAGGTGGGAAGAGACAAAAGGATCTTGCGAGGAGTCAGATGGCGATGCACTGAGAGCTGCGCCAGGACATTATCTTTATTCATTGACACCAGCTAATCTGTTCTCCTGATGGACTCACATTTCAGGCTCTGTGGCTGAAATGGCCCTTGTTTCTGTTGATCCCTTTGCAGAAACTGAGTCCTGCACCATGCTTTTTGGATTTGTTACTTCATGATCTTTCTTTTTTTTTTTTCAGCTGTCATTACAAAAATAAGGCCTTTCTGTATCAGCTTCCCCCATCCTCACCCCTGTGTTTAGACAACCAAATAAAAAGTGCAGGAAACTTGAGAAGAAGCTGTGGTTTTGTAGCTATGAAGATATTTTAAAGCTTTTATTTAATGCAAAGTATTTTTTTTTTGCAAGGTTTTAGTCTCAACCCTACGCTTAGGACAGGGCTGAAGTGCTGTGCGTGGCCAGGTGTCCCTGCGATGGCATGTTCCTGTTTTACTGCTCCCTCCCTGTCCTTGGGAGAATCTCTAGCACACGTGAAGTTGGGTCTTCTGCAAACTGCTTTCACGTGGGATTAAAAATAGCTTTTACTGCCCCGATGAGGAGTTAACATTTGAAATCGTTTAAAGGGAACCTAGACAGGAATTAGAGAGGGCAGAGAGGAAGGGCTGTGCCTGCCTGGTTTAGGGAAGTCTTTTCTACCGACACCAATTCAGTGATGGGGCAAGGAGCTTGGCTTGGCCCTCCTGTCCCCCACTTTCACACTGACGTTACTGCCTTGCTTTCATGTGGCAGCTCCCGAGTTCTGTTCCTGATCCGAAGCCCGCCAAAGCTGATGAAATGCTTCTTGCTGATACAAGCAGGTTTATGAGTCTGAATTTGAGGCTGGCTCAGCTGCAAGGCAAAATTAAGTCGGGTTATTCCCTGCGTCGTTGCGTAGCTGGTGTCAGGCTGAAGTGGTTAAAGCTGTGTGTTGGTGTTGGCTGCGATTTATTCGGATAAAAGCTGTGACTTGTGGAGTGGAACGAGTCGTGGTCTTCCCGGCTGAGGAATGCTTTCTCTGCCTCTGTCTCTTTGAAATAAATGGTGGTTTTATATACAGGCTGTGCAGCGGGGTGTGCAGGAGTAACTTGAGTTTCTAAAGGGTTTAAAGGCTGCCAGTGTTGCTGTCCCAGGCTGCTTAAAATATATAAAGCTGGGCACCCAGCAATTGTGGGGCTGGTTTAAAAAATGAATATGATGTGAATCAATACTTTTAGAAAGTGATTCTTCATTCATGCCCATTTACTTGGGTTCTCCTGGTCGCTCTCTTGTAACCTCAGGGGCGAGAAATTTAAACATATAAACATGAGCAGCGTTTTTATCGCAGAGAACTTCTGAAAAGATGTCCAAGATCATAAAAAGTTCACAACCAGCAGTGAAATCCGCGGGGTTTCTGGTGGGTGAATTACTGAGGGGCTGGAGAAAGAGTCATCACAGAACAAGAGAGTTTTGAGTTTCTTAAAGTATTAGGGGTCTTTTTTCCTAGATTATTTTTAGACGTAGCCAGTGACATAAGGTGGAAAAGGCCAGTGGATTTAAAGGGTGCTTTTATGCAAGGAGAGACTATTACTTAGGAGACTTCAAAGCTTATTTATAAAACAGTAATTATCGTCCCCTGCCACGGAAGTGGGCAGCTCACATCAAGCCGTGGAGGGGCGACAATAGTTAATTGGCAAAGATCCTTAAAAGCTTCTTCCTGACCTTTTAAGAAACTTTTTGCTGAAGCAGGCTTGGGCAGAGATTGAAATCCTGCCTAATGAAAGGCCAGGTTTAATACCAGGACTTAGCTCCAAATGGCTCTTCAAAGGGCTTTGGAAATCCGCCTGCTTAGGGAGGCAGCTGGCATTGTGGGGATGCTCCTGTGTCCTGCAGGATCCAGGGAACTGATGGGGCTCCAGGAGCTAGGTGAGATTAGAGCCTGGTGGCTCCTTCCCCGTGTCCCAGTCCTTGGGATGGCGGAAGGGTCAGGGTGGCATTGCCCAGCTGCTGCCTGGAGCTCCTCAGGGTGGGCTGCTCTCCCCACAGCTGTGCCCTGCAAGTTGTTCCTGCTGTTGCCCTCCTCCACAGAGCCTCTTGGATGGCTCAGTACTCCTGCGCTTGCTCTGATGCTGCATTTCAGGCCTCCAGTGAGACCAAGCCATGTGCTGTGGGGGGACCCAGATACTGACTCACGCAGCACTGTGGAGATGCAGCATGCCCACCAGCAAGCCCTGCCTGTGACGCAGAGCTGTGCTGGTGTCCCTGCCAGCCATGTCCTTCCTGCTTTCCTCCAGAGGGTTATAAAGCCATCAGCCCGTCTGCCTGGGGGTGGGAAGGATGGGGGAGCCAGCAGAGCTCTCAGATCTCCCTCTGTACCTCACACCACACTTTTCTGGTGTGTTTGCTTAGAAATGAATCAAGTAAGGAGCAGAGGGATGTTCTGGGTGTCTTTGTGTGTCTTTGGAATGCACTTGGTTGGAATTCTGATGTGTTGCTGGAAAGCACAGGTTGGCCAGGTCTGCTCTGGTGTGGGCAGCACCTGGGTGATGGTTTAAGTTGAATCTTTCCTTGCAAGAGGGTGTACAGCTGGGGGATGCCTTACATTGCTCTCACGAGGCAGGGTGTGCAGGATCTGACCCAGATCTCTTCTGCAGACTGTGTTACCCTGGGCTTGTCTGAATTATTCCCCCTGAGTGGGGTGGGCCAGCTCTGCTCTGTAATAAAGAAATGAGAGGCACACAAGAAATGTATTGCAGCTTTCCACTGAGAGTCCAGAGAAGTGCAGGTCTGATCCTGCACTGCTCTCTTAGTTAATACAGTTCTGCCTGAAATCCCGGGCACAATGTGACTGGCCTTATAGCTTCCATCGTGTATCCTGGGCTGTGCAATCCTTTCCCTTTGGCAGGCTCTGAAATCCCAGTGTGTCGTGTGTTCGTGGCTGCTTGAGTTTGACATCCTCACCTTTCATCGTAATAATGGTCCTTTGTGGAAAATTCACAGCAACTCATTTGGTTTTGCCTCCTCCCTCAGTACAGAGAGAGCTCTGGGATCACAGAAGTCTAAACGTCTCCCACATTATTCATGCATCTCATAAGTGAGTCACTCTGGATCTGAAGAGTCGTTTGAAATGCAAATGGGGAATATTGGAGTCAGTCAGGTCGCTGGGGTGGCAACCAGGGTGCAGAGGCAGCGTACCTGGCTGAGTTTGAATCTGCAAATGATCCTGGTGCATGGGGCTGTAAATGCCTGATGTCGTGTGCTTGGAGACAGCAGGGATGGCTCTGCCTGCGGAGGTCCAGGCTCTGCCTGGCTGAGATGCTCTGCAAAAAGAGCATCCCTGTTCCAGCACTTGTGGCTCAATTTGTAGCTGCTGGGGTCATGAGCTGGTCTGACCTGGAGCACACAGAGTGCTGGGACCAGCACGGTTTGACATCAAAATATGGGGTGGAATGGCTGAAATTAGCAACTCATAGGCAGCTGCAGAAAACTTATGCTCTTTATGTTCTTAAAGCACCAGCACAGAAATGTTTTAAGTGGGGAGCAGGAGTGGGATGTGTTGCTGGGCTCCTTCTGGGAGTGATTTTGTACGATTGAGTGTGCTCTGCGGTGGAAACCCCATGGCCCAGTAGGGACACAAGGGGAAATCAGACTCCTCTTTCCCAGCCAGCAGCTCCGCAGCGCTGGGGGTGGCAGGAGCATCCCAAGCGGCCGAGATAGCTGTGCATTTTAATACACAAAATTGATTACAAGCAGGAGAGAATTACATTAATATAGTCACTTGTCACTGAGGTCTTATTAGTAATCTCCACTCATTAGTCTGGAGAGAATAAGGCTGTGACCTTGTTAAGCGTCCTTGCTGAGGGAGAGGCTGACCACTTTGCTATTGATTTATTACTTAGCCCCTAAACAGCGCGTGTGGCCGTGCCTGTGTGCACACCCACCCACGGGTGCACGGAAGGTGTTTCTGCGGTTGGAATGAAGAATTGGCCATCTTGCTGGCCCTGTCTGCACCCTTTGGGCTCGTTCTTGCTGTTGAATTAGCAGCTGTTTCTGGTGGGTACTGTATTGTGCAAAATAGAAAAAACAAGGATCCACCAGTGATTGATGGGAAGGGATAAGAAAAGTGACACATCCTGTCCCTGGAGGCCACATCACGCTGCTTCCTCCTGCCCAGCACTGCGTGGTGCCACTCAGCAGGGGCTCTCCTGCACTGCCCAACTTCCCAGCTGCTCCGGAGCCCGTAGCATCCTCAATGCCCATCCTAGGGGGCCTGGGCTGGGCAGGGCTGGCTGCTGCCTGCCCCCACTCTGCTCCCCACGCTGGCACCTAGCCAAGGGCAGGATGGCTCCTCTGTGAGCCCGAGCAGGCTCTCTTCTTGCTGCAGGTGACATCCAGCCTCCAAAACAGACCACAGGACAGTGAGGAGAGGACCTGGGAGCAGAGTCCTGCTTCCCTGCTCCAGATGAAGGCGGAGCTGCTTATGTGCTCTGCCGCTGTCTCCAGTAGGGCAGGATCCTGAAATGCATCTCCCATCTCACGTAGTCCTACTTGAGGTTATTTTATTACAATTTTTACTTCCCTGAGGCTCTTTGTGGGCGCTGATTGTGCTCTGAAGCTTTCACAGGATCACAGAATGGATTCGGTTGGAAAAGACCTTTAAGATCATTGAGTCCAACCATTGATCCAGTCCTGCTAAGTCCACCACAAGGCCATGTCCCCAAGTATGACATCTGGTTGTCTTTTAAACATCTCCAGGAATGGTGACTCAACCACTTCCCTGGGCAGCCTCTTCCAGCACCTCAGAACCCTTTCAGTAAAGAAATTCCTCCTTATATCCAACCTAAATCTTCCCCTGCCTCTCCGCGCCAGATGCCTTGCACCATGTGCTGTGCTGTTGTTCCAGATCCTGCCTGTGCTGCTCAGCTCCCCCTTAATTCCAAGTGACAATGTACCCCCACGGACACCCTGCCAAGGAGGAAATGTCAATAAAAGTGGAAGTGAAAGAAATCCTCCAATTACTGGAGCGCAGAGAGGGCTCAATAAGTGCCATTGATCAGGCACTCGTCAGCGCAATCCCTCATCGCTGCCAGTTGTCAATAGATACTGTGGAGTGGGAGGGGGCTGCTGGCCACCTCTGTGGTCCCCAACCAAGATATTGTGGTGGCTCTCCAGAGCTGGGTGGGTTGCTGATGGCCAGGCAGAGCTTTTCTCAGCCACTTGGACCTGTCAGCTCCATCCTGGTGAGCGACAACCCAGCAGGGCATGTAGGCGAGGTGGAGGGGGGTGTTATTCTTCAACAAGAGCATCGCCTGCTTCCTCTGGCTGCTTTTATATTTCAGAAAGTCATGTTCCTAAGGCACACAAGCCATGAGAAAAATTTCTAGAGGCTGCTGCCAAGTACTTTCGGCTGGGAATTTGGGTTTTGTTGAGGGAAGAGATCATTTGTCTCCATGAAAAGCCTGTTTTGGGGGGAGGGGGGGGGAGTTGAACGTCCCCCTGCGGTGTCAGAGACCCAAGCGTGACAACCTGCATCCGCTCCACTGCCACCCGGGCTGCTGCTGGTGCCTCTCCTTCACAAAGAGTCTGTCAAGCGAGGGCCAGGCTGCTGCTGGAAAGAGAAGGGAGAGAGGCATCCTCAGGGGCCTGATCCTGCTCTGTGGGGAGGCCTTGTGCTGCTGCTGGGTCAGTGCGCTCATTGGAGAGGACTGTGGTAGCTGGAGCATCCAGCTACCCAGGGAAGGGGCCGTGTGTGTGGTGCTGAGCAGCCATGGCACCATCCTGCCCTCACCTGCCAGGTTTTCTTGGGGTCCATGCTGGCTCTTGAAGCTGCAGTCGTGCTTTGTTACTTATTTTGGGCTTGTGTGGACAGGGAGGTTTGCTCAAAGGGTAATGGTGCTCTGCATCCACCTGGGTGTGAAGCTCAGTTCTCATCTTAGGTGGGGAGGGTTAGATGGGAGGACAATAGGTTATGGTTTTGACAGAGAGAGCTGCTGGTGGCAGCCCTGACATGTGGCTCCTTGTCACTCATGTCACCTGGCTCTGTGATTGAGGTTCTCCGTGTGCCTTTTCCATGAACCTACCTTTCTTCCAGGCTGTGGTGAAGGCTATCTCCAGCCCAACCAGCTCAACTGCAGATCTCTGTAGGACCTACCTGCTAGGAGCTCTACTATAGGTCTGCAGCATGCCTGGGCTCTTTCAGGAGACCACCAGGCGCAACCTCTGCCTTGATGACCCAGACCTGCCCTGGACCTTGCGGCATGCTGGCAATTGTCCTGTGCTGGGCATCAGAGCTCATCTGTAGTGCTTCACAGGGAGCAGAGGTAGTGCCAGAGCCCATCAGCCTTAGGGAGGAGAGGGGGCTGCCAAGCCTGCTGCAGCTGCGTGGGTCCCAGTGGGTCCCTGTAATTGGCCTGGGCACAGGCTGTGAGTGTGGTGTGCTGGCTAATTACCCACCACGCAGATGGGAAGGACGCGTGGTGCCGGTGTAACTCATCCTCTCCGAGAGCGCGCTTGGTTTGATCCTGATCTTGTTACAAGGCAGATAACAAGGAGTAGCCTCATTAGTTCTGATCTTGTTATGTATATTAAAAATTAAGATTTCTCTGCTTCAAAGTCTATCAGAAAGCATGGGAGGGCTTGCTGTGTTCACAGCAGGGATTGCAAAAAGGTCTCTGTTGTGTAAAAGGTTCCTAAAACTTGAATTACTGACCAGGAACCTTGAATGAGCGATTCCTTTTTAGCATTAATCATTGATGGTGCAAAGACCTCTTCTAAACACTTTTTTTCTAGGCAAACATTCTTTAAAATAAAGGCAAATTTGGGCTTCAGTGATGTACCAGTCCTGCCAAGGTTTGGTGAGAGCCTCGTGTCAGGGTTTCCATCATAACTCAACCAGTTGCCTGTGAGTGTTACCAAACACTTTGTTGCTATTGGGTTACTGGTGACATGTCCTCAGAGGCTGTTGAGTTAAACCATAGGCCGTGTGTGTGCCATGTATCCAGCTTTGACCTGAAAACAGTCCCCAACCACCATGCTCCTGTTTGGCTGAAGTTAGGGCCAAGTTCATGGATGAAGAGGAAGGGTAACCTGTGCCCTTTGGAAAGAAATCTGGCTGTGAAAGCATTCCAAACTCAGCTGGGATGCTCTCAGTAATGGATCCTGTTCTTCACATGGCAGCTGAACAGAAGTTTTTAAAGCACTGTCTGGGTGGAGGGCAGAGTTGTGAACTCTTCTGATCTTGTTATGAGTCTCAAAAGACTTGGTGTAGCTCCTGGAGTCATTAAATAAGATGAGTTTCAGTTCTTGCTGTAGCAAGTATCTCCTGGACACAAGAAATCTGAAGGCTCAGGAATGAGAAGCAAGCTTTGGAGAATCATAGTCCATGTGTACATGCATAGCTGTGTTTGAAGACAATCCCAGTCTGAGCTGTGGTTCAGCTCAAGGTGGTTAGAGTTCTTCTCACCTACAGAAAAACCTCAACAGTGATTTCTTGCAGAGTTATGAAACCATCTGGAGACTGTTTACAAGTCTCAAATGAGTGCAGGCAGCCTGATGAAGAACAGTGGCTCCACCATGGTTGGAAGATCTCAGTGGATTGCAAGAAACCCGTTAGGAACAGTTTAGTGTGGGATCATGGAGTGATGGAATGTCCTGAGTTGGAAGGGATCCACAAGGATCATCAAGTCCAACTCCTGTGTGAGTTTAGAAAGAGATCTGATTTCTACAGAAATCTCCTTTCCTCCTGGGTCTGGAGGTAGATCCTTAGAGCAGCAGAAGGTAGAAAGGTCTGGGGCAGTGTGGGTGTCCCCACTGGTGGGAAGGTAGGTGGGTCCTGTGCCAGCTGGGTCACCTGGCTGGCCATTAGCATGAGGCCCTGCACGTGCTGCATGTCAGTTGCCTGAGTCACCATGCAGGATGTAGAAGAACAACTTTGAAGAACAAGTAAAACTGTTGCCACTTCAAAACCAGTCTCAGAATTGATGCCAGGACTCCAACAGACTGATGCTCCTTTATTCTCTTTTTAATTAATTCCTTTGCCTCAAGTGAGTTTCCATCTTTTATTTCTGCTGCAATCAAAGGGCTGTGAGCAGCAAGGCTCACATTAGGAACAGACCCATCCAACCTTTTTTTAATCTCCCTGTATCAGTTACTTGTCTTTTCCATGTGCATCTGAAGCACATATGCCAGGAGATGACTTGTGCAAGGAGAGATGGGGCATGCAAAGCCCTGGTGTTTGCTCTCAGCAGGTCTCCTTTGCCGGCAGTTTTTTATGGCAGCAAAGAGTAAGAGTCCAGATAAGCTTGCTCAAATACACAAATGGGCAATTACGTGGTCACCTGAGAAGTGCCTGATGATTTATGGTGTTATTAAAAGGTGATGCTAAGAGCAGAAAAGACTTGTAACATCTGCACTGAAAACCCTGGCTCTGACCCTCGCACCCCAGATAGCGACATATTAAATATCCATGCAGGCATTCAAGCCTGCAGATCGCTTTGACAGAGATCCCTGCACATCTGGTAACACTTGGCCTGATACTTAAGACCTGGACAGTCTGTAATTAAAAGTAATTCGCTCCTTGCCCTGTTGTGAACTCAAAGAGACTGTTCCTGCTTGAAGAGGCGGTCTTCAGAGGAGCCTCGTGGAAGAGGGACTTGCAACCAAAGCTTGATGTGAAGGTGAAGATGTGCTTTGCTGGGGGATAAGAATCGTACTGTGGGAAGGCAAGCATCTCCAGGTAGCAGAAGAGCCAGGGGTGGAGTTTTCATGCTTGGCAGAAGCTAATCCTGATCTCAACCAACAGTTCTATCTTCTTGCTGGTGATGGTTGAAGCTCCAAAACAACCTTGGTGGCTTATAGGTCTCTGCCCATGCCCAACGTGAGTGTGACAGCATTGGCCATCTGTGGACAGGCTGCTGCCGCTCACTGTTCTCCTGTCCTCTGAAGACTGTAGAGGTCAAGAGTAATGGCTCAGGTGGTGGGAGCAGAGCAGCATTCCTCTTTCTCCCTTTCTATCCATTATTTACAGTTCTGGCTTCTGGGCCCCACCCTGAACATGTGTTCTACTTGTTAAAGGGAAGAAATCAGAGCTGGAAATGAAAGGTGCAAAGAGTGGACTGATCAAGAAGATTTGGGATCTGAGAGAAAACTCTTTTTGTTGACTTTGGTTCTCCACACCTTCACAGCTGGAGGAGATCTCTCCTTCCAGACCCTGGCTGCCATGAATCAGTGAGGTGCTTTGGCTTTGGTGGAGCGATGCTGCATTGTAGCAGTGGGTTTTCCTGACTTGGAATTATATCCCAGTCTGCCAAAGCTGCCTTGTTTTGTGCAAACACTGATTATTTTAGGTACAAATGGGAGAAATCTGTTGGTTGAAGTGGCTCAGACGGGCATGTTCACTTGCTGGGAGTCTGCACTGAGCTGAACTGGCAGCCTCTGCTTTGTGCTGAGCTGCAAATGAGCAGAGAGTGGAGGATGGATGTGTTTGGAGAGAGCAGGGGAGAGCTGGCAGTGGTGGCGATAAGAGCAACATATGTCTGATGGAATAAGTGGAGAAATGCAGGCCAGATGGCTGGAAATACTAAGAACTGTTTAATAATTTCTAAACTCTTTGCTCTCTGGAGCAAGATTATGGGCTCTTGCAATCTTTTCCTCTCTGCTCAATTTGCCTTTGTCTCTGCTCTTGGCTTTGGGTTGAGCTCTTAATATCGTTTGTGACCTTCATAAATCTATGAAATTATTATCTGGGGTGTAAACATGGACCATCTTTCAGGGAGCAGCCAGTGATTTGTGAGGATGACCCCTCCATCCCAGGGAGGTGGGGCTGTGGAAGTGCCTTTGTGGCTGTCCCAGTCCCATGTATCTTACGGGGTCTGAGCAACTCGGCAGTCGTCAAGGAGGGTCCTGGGGGAGGCTGGGCTCAGGGTTAAGTTCACACTGACTGTTTGAAAACAGAAGCATCTGTGCTAAATGCTGGCAAAGTCACTGTTAGAGCATGAGTAGATCTGTGGGACAAGCACACACCGTTCCACTGAACTTGGGCAGACTGAGGTCTGAGTACCCACGGAACTGGGATTGTTTAACCTAGAGGAAAGGAAGCTGAGAGGAGACCTTAATCACTGTCTACAAGTGCCTGAAAAGAGGTTGTGGTGAGGTGGGTGTTGGTTTCTTCTTACTAGTAACAAGGGATAGGACACAAGGAAACAACCTCAGGTTGCACCAGGGGAGGTTCAGATTAGATATTAGGAACAATTTATTCACCAAAAGTGTTGTGAAGCACTGGCAAGGGCTGCCCAGGGAGGTGATGGACTCACCATCCTTGGAGGGCTGGGCAGACCAGGTGCTCAGAGATGACTTAGTACTGGACAGGTACAGTTGGACTCAATGATCTGAAAGATCTTTTCCAACCAAAGAGTTCTATGATTCTGTGGTTTGCACTGGCTCTCCTCTGGCTCCTGTCAAACCATACAACAGAGAAGCTGAACTCAATCCCCTTGTGTTGCAGCAATCATCTTTCCTGGGAGGAAAGTGGAAGTTTGCATTTTGTTCAAATACAGAGAAACTGATGAACTTCCACAAGAAATCTTGGGTTTGATCAGTCTTGGTGTTTCAAAACTGGGGAGGCTTTGAGCAGAAAGCGGGCGTTTGTGTTTCAGAGGAAAGGCTGATCTTTTTGATGCTCCAGAACATCATTATCGACTGCAAAGTTTCTCTGTGGATGGTTCTCAAAATAGAAATGGTTGTATTTTCTCTAAAACATTTATTGTTTCGTACCAGACAAATTGCATTCAGGGTTGTGGTGGAGCTGTTTGTGCTCCTCCCTGGAGGTGGGGACACTTCAGAAATTAAAAAATTGTCTTATTTGGGTGATCTTTATTTATTTTTCTTAACCAAAAAGTGTCCTTGGAGGGAAAAGGGATGCTAAGAGTTGAAATTGCAGTTGCATTAAGCTGGAAAACCTAAATAATCAAAAATAATAAAAAAATAAAGCAGGTTGCACTTCTGGAATTTGCTTTCTTTCCTTGCACAATGGAAGGGAGGGGAAAAAAAAAATCCATGTATATACCATGTTTCAAGGAAACTGAATTGCAAATCAGCAAAACAAATTCGAGTTAATTCTTCTTTTTGCAACACAACTCCATTCAATGTTTTAAAAGTCAAGGGATTTGGGGATCTGGAGATAGCGTCAATGTTTTTTGGCAACAAGTACAAACTGTAGCAGGTTTTAAGCCCTCAGAAGCTGATTCTGATCAGTAGCTTCACTTTTGGCAGTTTTTTTTTTTTCTCTGTTCAGGAAAAAAAAAAGGGAAAGGGCTTTTTGTTGGGCTGGAGATGGCGAAAAATCTGTTTGAAATATACAGGGACCTGAAAGAAAATCTTGAGTGAATAATAAGTTTAACTGACCTTAAAATATCCCATTGCCATGAGGGATTTGAGAGTAATATTTCAAATGGATTTTTGATGAGGCTCTCCAGGCTGTGGGGAATTGAATATTTTACCCAACACGTTTGCTGATCTAAATTTTCACAATAACTGGAGAAAACTGTTCTGAAATGCCTAAAGAAGTTTTTATTTATTTTTTTGTTTTGTTTTTTATTTTAAAGCTGCTGCCATACAGGAAAAAAAAATCAATCTCTTATAAGGTGACTTTTCAGAGCTATTTTTTTTTTCCTTGACAATAAATTTTATCCTAAAGTGGAATTCCTCCTGGCCCCACTGGGGTGCAGAGGGACCCCCCCGGATCCAGGGACAGAGCATCCCTGTGGTCACTTCTTTCTGAAGTGGAAAATGCTTTCTGGGCTACCTGGGTTGTTTAGCCTGGAGAAAGGGAGGCTGAGGGGAGACCTTATCACTGTCTACAACTGCCTGAAAGGAGAGTATAGCAAGGTGGGTGCTGGTCTCTTGTTCCAGGTGATAGGATGAGAAGAAATGGCCTCAAGTTGCGTTGAGATTCAGATCAGACATCATGAAAAATTTCTTTACCTTAAGGGTTCTCAGGCACTGGAACCACTGCCCAGGGAGGTGGTTGAGTCCCCATCCCTGGAGGTGTTTAAAAGATGGGCAGGTGAGGTGCTCAGGGATCTGGTTTAGTAGTGGACAGGTATGGCTGGACTTGATGATCCCAAAGGTCTTGTCCGACCAAGTGATTCTATGATTCTGTGGTTTCTGTCCATCCATCCAAGGGGATGATGCAATCAAAAGCAGACAGAGGAACGTGCAGTGCTCTCAGGAGCAGTGGGGCTCCACGATGGCCTCTGTTCATTCCCTGCACTCCAGAAAATGGAGCACAAAGTGGCATTAATGCCCCCCACCCCCTGCCTTAGCCCTGCTGATCCCAAGGCTTTCCAGTCTCTATGACTGGGATGGGAACCTCAAGGGCTCTGCTGCTGCAGGTGGGAGGTCCCATCCGGGGTGGGCACTGCCTGCCAGTCAGACACAAACCCCTGTGAGTTATGGACGTGCTGGCACAGGGGGCTGGGCAGATTTCACAGCGTGTGCTGCTCTCGCCATTGAGATGTTTGACTGAGGGAAGCCGGGATCCCGATGGATGCCAAGGAGAAAATGGGAGCTTTATCCTCTCTTGGCACAGAGCGATGCGTGGTCCTAGGCTGGCTTCAGCCACTCTATGACTGAGCAACATTTTTGGCTGCAGCTGCTGGTTGATGGGACAGGGACAGTGGCAGGAGAGCCGAGCTGCTGTCCAGTTAATTTTCTGTGCCTGGTGCTCACCGTCCCCATCAGCGGTGGAGGATGGAGTTTTCATGTCTGGTTCTTGTTGACTGTTTCTTAGAATCATAGAATGGTTTGAGTTGGAAGGACCTTAAAGCCCATCAAGTTCCACCCCCCTGCTGTGGGCAGGGACACATTTCACTGGACCAGGTTGCTCAAAGCCCCATCCAACCAGGCCTTGAACACCTCCAGGGATGGAGCAGCCACCACTTCTCTGGGCAACCTGTGCCAGGGCCTCACCACCCTCACAGGAAAATATTTCTTCCTGAGATCTCATCTCAGTCTTCCCCTCTTTCAGCTGAAAATCATTCCCCCTCATCCTATCCCTGCACTTTGTGATGAAGAGCCCCATCCCAGCTTTCCTGGAGCCCCTTTCAGTACTGGAACACTGCTCTAAGGTCTCTTCTCTATGCTGCCCCTGTAGCCTGTAGAGGAGGGGAGTAAATCCTGCACCACTGATGCAGCAGCGATAATGTGTAGTTAATTTAATTTGTGCTGTTTCTAGTCATCAACTTTTATACTTTTCCAGGAAGCAATGGATTGATTCGAGTTTCTATGTTTGAAAATTGCCAATGAAAATGACCAGCCAAGGCAGTGCTCCCTGTGAGCCAGCACGCTGCCACCTCCTCAATGAGCTGCACCTCTCCTGGGCCCCAGCCGGCAGGGTGGTTGGACCTGGATGGGCTTTGAGGTCCCTTCCAACCCAAACCGTTCCATGATTCTATGAAAATGCAGAGCAGCTTTCTGCTTCTGCCAGTCTCTGCGCTTTGACCTCTGCTGCTGCGCTGGCCACCAGCTTCTGAGGGTTTAAGACTGTCTCAAATATATTAGATGACACATAATAACTTGTGAGCAAATAAAATAGCCTTTGAATTCCACTTCCCTCTTTCTGAAGCCCTGGGGCATTGCAGCAATGCCCTCTCTTTGCTGCAGTTTCTCTGCCCCGCGTTGCCAGGGCTGGGTGAGTCCCTCTGGCTCTGCTCTGCCTGCTGACGAGACAGCGTTTTGCCCAACCCGAGGGGCTTTGCCCCAGTGGAAAGAGAGGCTGTGGCAGTGAGACACACTAACAGTGTGTGCCTGGGAGCACTGGGATGCTTGTGCATTTTTTTCCTTATGAAAATGACAATCTGGGGACAAGCCAGCAGCAGGCTGACCCTGGGTGCTGGTGTTTCTGTGGACTTTGGAGTCAGGACTGGGGACCCTCAGGATGTCTGGCATGGCTGTTGTTACTGACTGATGCCCAAGACCTGGCAGTCTGACCCCCGGCTCCAGGGAGGACTTTCTTGTTTGCAAGCACATCTTCTGCCTGTTGTGGTGGGGAGGAACAGCTGCCAAAGGGGGCCTTAATGGGAAGAATGTTCTGTCTTTACAACTTCTGCAAATGAGTTTTAGTTGCAAAGAGTGTATTTCTCCTTCCTCCACAACCAAGTACTCCAGCACTGAGCGGGACCTGGGCAGCCTGAAGTCCAGCAAAGCTGGTGTGGATGGGGCTGCTGGGTTTTGGGCTGTGCTGGAGTTGCCTTGCCCTGAGCCAAGGGCAGTGGTTGGGGTCCCAGCGGCTGCTCAGCAGCAGCTTTTCGTAGAATTGTGCAAAATTCCTAATTTTGATCCTTGTCCTCCATAAGATCCAGCTGGAATGGACTAGTAGGATCAGCCCTGACTGGGGGAAGACGGGCAGACAGCTGGGCGGACAGGCAGACAGACCGTGTGATTGCTTAAGCCACATTTCCTTAGGAAGCCAGGCTAAAAATAATCAAAATCCAGTCCTTTCTCACAAACAGCTCTGGTTGCCACAAACCAATGCTTTTCTTAGAGAATTTCCAGTAGCTCCTGCTAAAGGGAGGGAGGGAGGAAGAGAGCACCGACACTGGGGTGAGAGACCTGAACCTGCTGGGATGGAGCTCTTCCATCTCTGCTCGGGCAGCTGGGGCTCATCCTGGGGCGAGGGGGACCTGGGAGCTGCTTAGCCTGGGCACCAGTCTGGAGAAACCCCTGTATCCTGAGCTTTCCCTGTGCTACTCTGGCTCCTTTCTCAAGAGCTGGAGAAACAGCTTCATTTTTTTTGCAGCAAAGTGCGTAATCCACCCCCGTCTTCCTCCTTGATGGGGGATTTCCTTTGCCTGGGGACCAGCTGAATGACAGAGTGAGGGGAGCAGGGATGCCTAGCAGCATCCCCAGCATCCTGAAGCCTTGTTGTCCGGGCTTGGCTTGGTTTCTGAGGCTTCTACCTTATCTTTAGAGGAAACAGTTATGAGGTCCCATGTGATGGGCTGCAGATTAGGGAGAGAAGCCCTGCACAAGCATGGAAGTGCCTGAGCAGGTTGTCAGGGAGAAGAACCATTTGGCAGCCACTCCGGGGCCACAAGCTGCACATCGGGGTCCATTTCCCAGTTCCCTTTGCCCAGCTCCTGCTGGTGTTTCAGCACACGCCGTGGGATGGGGTGGCACAGAGCAGCTCAGTGGTGACTCACGTCACTGCAGTGCTCCAGGTCAAAGCTCAGCTCTGCTCTTTGCCAGGAAACGGGACTTTTTCTGATAGCAAAAAACAGAGCTAAATTTGTTTCCTAGCTTCCCCCGGGCTGTATTACAAATTTGACACAGATGGGGAATCTTTTTTGTTTCTGTGGAAAAACTGGATGCATTTTCCATCCCAACAAGAGCAGCATGAGAGCATTCAACCCCAGACAAACACCAAACAAGCTGGATTTCTGTTTTTTGTTGTTGATGAAGGCAGGGAGGGCAGATGAGCTTCTCCAGCTTGGAGCCTTTGTGAGCTGCAGCGCATGTCCAGCGTTCTTTGTGAAGAGCTAGGAGCTTCTTTGAGGGGAAATCATCCAGGTGCAGGAGTGGTGACTATCACAAGGGGGTTTTAGGTCAAAGTTTCCCCTGTCAGCGCCCAAAACCAGTGAGGGAGGCTACAAACTGCAGCCCAAGCTGGAGGAACGCAGGGCGTTAGGCTGATGGCTGCTGGATGTTCCTTAAGGTCCTTTCCAAGCCAACACATTCTATGATTCTATGCTGTTGTGACCTCTGTTCCAGGGAAGGAGGAGACAAGGGGATGATTTGCTCTTGCCCAAGGGCTGTTTAGCACCATCTGGGCTTTGCTCTCCAGCCACAGGGTGAAACCTCTCTCCTTTTTGATGCAGCTGTGGCTCTCTCGCCCTGCTCAGGTAGGGAAGGCAGTGACAAGGAGGGCTGGGCAGCCCTGGCTCCATCCCTGCCTCCTTGCAGGATGCTGTCTGCAGTGGGTAGGAGTGACCATTGCCTTCAGATGGGTGCAACCTGCTGCTCTGCAGAGCTGTTTGCTGCTCCAGGCCACCAGGCAGTGTGCAGCCAACGTGCAGCTGTGCCTCCTGCCAGGGCTGGGCAGGCAGCAGCGCAGCAATGCCCGCTGTCAAAGGGCTGTCAAAGGCATTACAGCAGCGCTGGGCAGATGGCATCAGCCAGATCCTGCCCTCAGCCCTGCCGTGACTGGAGACCAGGGGTGTCTCTGATGGAGAACTGCTGTCTCAGCGCGTTTCTGCCCCTCCTGCCTGCACACAGCTGTGGCATCGCTGCCTCCCTGTCCTCCCCTCCACAGGCAGCCCCTCTGCCCCACACCTGCAGCAGCTCCCAGGGCCGCGTGCCTGCAGGACATCTGCTCCCTGCCCCCAGCTCTCCAGCAGCCCCACAGAAGGTCCCCACCTGGCAGATGAGAGCTGATGCTGCAGATGATGTTGCTTCTGAGCCAGCTATTGAACCCGCCCCAGGCACCCACAGAGGTTTGTCTAAACCCAGATAATTACACCAATATGGAGCTTTTCCACCCTTGGGCCAAACCCTTCCTTGTTTGTGGAAGCTGCTGCTTGCTCAGAGCAGAGTTGGGCTGGTCCAGCACCAGGCAGGGAGGACAGGATTGGCACTTCGGGAAGGCCACAATACCCTCTTGCTCAGCCCCTGGTGCTGTCAGTGGCTGATGGTGACGGGTGTTCAGCGCTGGAGGGTTTTGATGCTGTGGACCATGTGGTCTCCCTGTGCAGGGGCAGCGCGGGTGATGCTCTCTGCAAGCCAAAGTGGTGGCAGGCTGGGGTGGAAACTGGGGGGAACTGGGACAGAGTGAGGCACCAGCTGGGCTCTCTTCCTTCAGAGGAGCGGGGGATCCCGTTTCCAGGGGAATTGTGCTCAGTCACCAGTGTTTTTGGTGGGCATTATGTTCCCAAATATCCTTTGTGGATCTGGCCAAGAGAGCTTAAAACTGTCACTGGAAACTGTGCTGATGTGTCCCTGTGGTTTTGTTGCAGACCTCAGACCTGGCTCCAGTTCGCGAACAAGGACTGATTTATGTTTTCTTAGGTAGAACTGAGACAGTTTTGAATCTGTTTCAGAATAACTCATGGTTAGTTTGAAGCTGGAGCTTCAAGCAGAACTCAGTGCTTGTTCAGCAGGGGAGAGCCAGACTGCAAAAGCATTTTTGCAGAAGCCTCCATGAAATGCAGTCAGTGGACTCGCCACGTGCTAAATCAGCACAGGGTGATGGGAGAGGCGTTACTACGATGGGAGGGGTTGGGCAAAGATGCCTGGAGCATCTTTGATTTCTAAATCATCAGATCCAACCAGTGCCATTGTAAACTAGATGTGGAAGGTGTGGTGTGCAGGAGAAATACATTAAAATCTCTTTTGTTGAATTTTCTTGGTTTAAAATACAGACTGTGGGCCTTGTTTTTACTGCTTGGTTTACCTACTGGGGTAAGAGCTGTGGTCCTTGGTCAGAGAGATGCGGGGGAACCCCAGCAGCATCATGGCAAAGGCTGTGTGTGCTGAGCATGGTCCTGGGTAGGTGTTGGCACTTTGGAAAATGGTTGACATGGTGGGGTTGGGCTGACAGTTGGTCTGGATGAGCTTAGAGGTCTTTTCCAGCCTCTGTGGTTCTGTGTCTCACTTCATTCACAGGGAAGACATGATACCTGGTGCAGTGCTTGGGCACACTGGTTCAGAGGTACCATCTGGTGGGTTTGTCTGTGTTGGACCACGAGATTTTATAGCAAGTTTGTTACTCTAAAATGCATTAATTGCTTTCTAACAAGCATCCAACCCTTGGTGGTGCCAGCAGGACCTAGTGGCCTTTGGCACGTGCCTTCTGATCCCAGCTCTGGTCCAGCAACCAGAAAGCATAAAGTTCCCAATTTATCCATTTAAAAGAGGAGGAAAGGTAAAAAAGACCTGAAAATGTTGCAATGAGTGATGTTAAAAGTTGTGATACTGGAGTAGTCTCTTCTGTTCCCTGAAAGCTGCTGGGTGGAGGTCCCTTCCTTGCCCCCCAGCCTGCTAGGATGGGTGTGCCAGAGAGGTGGATGGAGGTGGATGAAGAGCTGCTCTCTTCCATGGAGTGTGGGCTGGAGGGGCACAGCCTCAGAGATGCCATCTGGAGAGCCCAAGAGCCCCTTCCCCATCACTCTGTGAGGGTCTGGGCTGGGGTTGGGAGAGGCAGCAGAGCCAGCCCCATACTGAGATCAAATAAACCCAAATACACTGAAATTATTCATGGCTCTGGGGACTTGTCTTGATGCCTCGTCAGCATCTGCTAATCAAATCAAAGCAGCTGTCAATTTGCCGGCCAGCGGGAAGGTCTCGCTCTGGCAGACGTGTGGATTCCTCCTTTCTTCCTCCCTCGCACCGGCTCCCGCTGCTCCTGCACCTGCTGCACAACTGGGACCGAGGTGTCCGATGTGGCGCTCCTGGGGATGCCCCCCAACCTGCACCCCGTGTTCCAGGCATGGAGGGATCCCAGGGACCCATCACTGCAGAGGGCACTCTGCACCCTGGCTAATTAGTCTGAGCTGATGAGCTGAGAGCCTGTGGCTTGGGCTGGCACTGCTTGTGGGCTGGGACCGCCAGCAGCCTCAGTCCCCCAGGATGTGGCACCACCTGGCTGTGGGGGGATGGATGCGCTTGAAATATTGGAGATTGGAATTGTGATTAAAATGCTGGATTTTGCCTCAAATTTGAGTACAGCACCTCCTCAGCGTGGCAGGCGCTGGTGTGCAGCAAGCCCCATGCCTTGCAGGTAAATGCAAAATTAAAGAGAACTCTCTTTTTTTTCATGTCCCTTTCCAAAAGCAATGGATGCTGCCACGTCGTGCATGGGGTGAAGCTGTGGGAGAGAAAAGCCAGCTGCCCGTGGACACAGGAATGCTTGGGGAGAGCTTATGCATTGTAGAGGCTGCACAGGGAAACCCCTGTGCTTGACAAGCTCCCAGAGTGGCTGCGGTGCTCAATCCCTGGAGCATCCAGACAGGATCTGACCATAGTTTGTCTGCATGGGGTGAGGGAGGAGGTGGTCCGAGGGGTGGATGTTGCACCATGCAATGACCTGAGAGACCTCAATGTCCTTGTGCTTTCTCATTTGTCTCTTAGGAACCACTTTTTATCCAGAGCTTGGGAAGTGGAAGAATTCCCATTTCTGCTGGCCACATAACTTTAAACTTGAAAAAAATTAGATTTTTGTGGGCTTTTTATGTCCTTCTCTTGCTCTCTGCCTAGGTGGGAAACCAGGCACAATCAGCCCATCGCTGCAAGAGGATAGTTCACTGAAAACCAATATCTGTATTTTCTATTTGTAATTGAAAACAAAGACCTCAGACATACTTATAGGGGTCTCAGGGATTTTTTTTTTCCCCTCTATTTTTTCAAAGAACTATAATTTTTGCATCTGAGCAGCCTGCCAGGAGTGTGCTGCCTGCCTGGAGTGCTCAGACTGGGGAGAACTGCTCTGTAAAAAATAGCTGCCCATTAGAAGCATCTAAGTCTGTGTTAATTGTGTTTTACCTGTCCGAGCGGCGTGTGCCTTCTCGGCACAGCATTCCGATTGCTGGGTCAGCAGGGTGCTCGCCTGGAGCAGCTCCAGGGCTCCCTTCCCCTCCCTGCTGTGGTGATGCAGCCCCCAGCCTGGCAGCTTGAAGAGCAAATTTCCTTTATTTATTGCACTGCCCAAGGATCCCAGTTACCAGAAGGATAAAATCTGTCACCTCTACTCTGGTTGCAGAAGAGCATAATTTGTGTTGTGTTGCGCTGCGCTCAGACAGCGAGTCAGGTCGTAAAACACAAGGTGCCTGGCGAGGGGAGGGTGTATTTAGAAGGCTGATGCTGCTGAAAGGTGTAATAATCTGCTGGATTACTTGCCTGGCGTAGCTGCAGGAAAATTTACTGCCTCGGAAAGAGATTATCAGCAGGCGCTGCTGCCAGCAGGTTTCTTCCTTTTCTGTTCTAAGAGGAAGGAAGTTTTTCATTGAATTCCTGCTGTTCGTGCCCATGAGCAATGCTCCCCCCTCCCTGCAGCCAAAACACCACATCAGTTCTCACAATTTAGAAGGGAAAGAAAATAATCTGGATGATGCTGATTTTTATCCTTATCTCCCCTCTCAGGTGTGAGAAGGAAATTCAAGCCTGTGTTTGTGTTATGCTGGTGTGAGATTACCTGGAAGCAGCACTTGGGAGCTGGAAGGTGTGGAGCTAATGGAGGGGGGTTGCATTCTAGAGGTGTAAACAGGAGGAGGCATAAACCCTCCGTGCCCCAGGAGCATCTCACCAGATGCCCAGCCGCAGGAATGGGCTTTGTATGGGTGGTATCAGGGCTACCCTTGACCCTGAGCACCCATTCCTGTGAGTGGGGACAAACCCCAAGCATCTGCATCCACCTATCCCTGGCAGAGCTAAGCTGGTCCCTGGTAGAGAATAGAGCCTGAGCATCTTCCTGGGCTGAACCAAGCTGGTTCTGGTAGAGAATGGAACCAGAGCATCTTCCTGGGCGGGAGCTACAGGCCACTCGTGCAACAATTTTGCAGGTCCTTCTGTGCCCCCAACCATACACTGGAGGGACAAGGCTGGGGCTTGGTGGGGGCATGCAGAGGGGTTGGTTTTGTTTGATTTCATTCCCCTGGAAGGGAGGAGGGCCGCAGCGGGCCGGGGCTGCTAACCCCTTTAATTGTGTGCAATGAAGGCTGACAGTGCGGAGGCACAGCCTTTAAAAGGGGTACTGAACCTTTAATTCCTGAATAAATCATCTCCAGTCTGTTGCTCCTTCATCTGCAAGCTGTTTGAGTGCGGGTACATATTCACTGCTGGGAAGGGTCATTTGGAGATCAGAGCCCTTGGGTGATCCAGGTCACAGGCAAGACACCTGCCACAGGCTGTCCCTGTGCTTCTGGGGCCGCTGCGACTCGGGAATCAAAGGGACATCGGGGAGTGAACTGTGAGAAGAGGTTTTCTAATTGCTGCCATACAGACATGCTTCATTCCAGAGGGATGGAGAGAGCTGTGTGTGCCCGCTGAAGCCCTGCCCTCACCTTCCACCGGCCCCAGTCCAGTGTCCCACCAAGGCTGGGCACGTGTCAGCCCGCAGTCTCTGTCGAGTTTGAGGGGGTTCATGCAGCTGTTCTGCTTCTCACCTGTTTTAACCCAACCAGCTGGTTCAGCTGCTTTATCACAAATGGTTGTTCAAAATACATCTGTGCTTGTTGCAAGCAAAATATTGCTTCTGGAAGCACAAGGTTGGTTTTGCTTTGGGTCCCCCTCCTGCAGACGAGGGCTGTGTGTGGCTTCGTCTGCTGTTATCATTTCCTCTGGTTGAGCTCTGGAGGTGGGAGATGTGCCCATGGGGTGCCCAGGGCTCACTGCTGACTCCAAAGGCAAGTAGGAGTCCAGGGCAACCCTGGCTTTGTGCCTTGGCCGAGGAGCATCACCTTCAGCATGAGCACAGGGGGCCTGAGTGGTGCTGGCTGTGATGGGTCCCTGCAGACCTCAAGGAAGATTTCAGCTGCTCTGCACTTTTGAGGTGACCACATGCATCATAGCTCCACAGCAGAGTAGAGCAAGGAGAGACCATCTCCAAATCCTGTGGATGCTGACAAGAGGCCAAACAGCCTCTTCCTTCAGTGCTGTCACTGCTGAGCAGGGAAGGAGCTGTGCCCTTATTAACTCTGATTTCTGCACTTCATAATCATATGCCGTTATTTGCATTCACTGGGAGCCCTTTGGCCTTAACAACCCTGCTAAAATAACCGTGCAAAGAAAAAAAACCTTCAGGGCCTTGAGCTGCCCATAATTGCCTGAGCCGACCGTAAACACAAGCACAATCATGATGCAAATGCCGGGCGGTGGAGGGAGCTGGTCTGCGTCTGTGCAGGAGCTGCTGCAGGCACTGCAGCTGCCCCGTCGTGTTGGGGGAGAACTGGGCTTTTTCTCACCTTTCTGCCAGGGCTGGGGCCTTGGGGTGCACCCAGGTCTGGATAAATGGACAAAGGAGCCATGGTGTCCCAAATGGCCCCAGTTCTTATCAGGGTTAATAACTGGGTTTCGGGTGACTTGGGAGAGCAGCCACTCCATTAGAAATGCTAATGGCTTCTTCCCTTTCTGTGCTTCACATCCCCCAGATCTTGATGCTAAACAGGTTGAAAAGCCAAATGCAAAACTTCTCAGCTCCTGACCCTTCCAGGAGCCCTGTAGCAGACCCTGTTGCTGCCCTCTCCTGCTTCATAGCCCTTGCCCTTCACAGGATGAAGCAGCCAAGCTCTGCGTCTGGCAAGGAAGCCACCTGGGAAGTCTATGTGGGAGCTTGGACCACATGGGAAGCAGCCCTGCCTGGTAGCACCACCCAGCCCATGGCATCTCCCTTCTCTGAGCCTCATCTGCAGCCTGACCTGGCCAAATCCTAGCCCAGGGACTCCATTCCCTTGGTCTGGTGGTGGGAGAGCCCTGGGGTCCTGTGTGTAGGCTGGACAACCTCCAGCCATGGTCCTGGGCTATTGCCCTGGTCAGAGGCTGCTCAGGGTCAGGAGGAGATGCTTGGGGCTGCCCAAGGATGCTCTGGCTGATATCAGGGCTGCCCAAGGATGCTCCTTTGGCTAGGAGTGGTGCTGCCCAAGGATGCTCTGGCTGATACCAGGGTTACTCAAGTATGCTCTGGCTGCGATCAGGGCTGCCCAGGGCTGCTCCTCCAGCTGGGAGTGGGGCTGCAGCAGGACCCAGCAAAGCTCTACGATGTTTCATGTATCAAACTGTAATTAGGAGCAAAGGGCAGGGGAGTGCAAAGGAGCATTAATAAATTATCTTCCTTGTTGTTAATTGACGTGTCTCAGAGTCAGCCGATTGCTGAGCCGAGGGCTTGGCTCCCCTTCCAGGCGCATCACAGGCTTGTTACTGCCATCATTAGCATATTCAGGTTTCCCTGCTTAAAGCAAATTAGCTCCTGGCCAGGCCTGATTGGGAAGCCTTGGCCTCATTTACACTTTTTTGAATCAGTGAAAGAATCAAAAATAATGGAGGCAGGCCTGGGATGGAAAGTGCCTGGGGGGCTCTGCCTGCTGGGGAGATGCTGGCAGCACCCGCTGCATCCTATGAAGGAGCAGCAGGGAAGGAAAAGGGGATATCACAATAATTAGGAATAAAAAGGAATATCACCTAATTTGCTCCCGGGCGGGTTGGTGGTGAGTTCTGCCTTCCATGCCTCACACTGAGGTTCAAGAGATGCCCTGGTTCTTCCTCTGGGAAGGAAAGGTGATGGAGGGGACTGGGGTGGGTGTCAGCATGGCTGCCAGTCCATGCCCCTCCCCCCCCCCCACACACACTTCGGGGAATGGGGTCTCATATGCCCCCCCAGCAGCTGGGGTCTTCTTGGCAGAGCCAGGAGCAGGGACACAAGGCTGAGTCTGTCCCTCTGGACATCCTATCCCCCTTGCTGCTTTCTGGCGCCCTGTGTCCCAGCAAAGGTGCTGCTGTTTTAGCTGCCTTGAAGGAAAAGGCCGGTATCTTAAAGTCTACGTAACTGATTCCAGTTTAACAACTTCATAGCAGCCACAAAGGCAGCCTTGTCCCTCGGGTGAGATAAGCCTTTTGGGGCGATTCATATGCAGATCCGGGTGGTACTGGATGTCCTGGGAGAGGATAAATCTGGCCCAAGCCTTGTCCCCTTCTCCTGCTTCCAAACTGTTTTACATTTGCACAAAAAAGGTTCTGTCCCTTTGTTGAAACCCATCTTGTCACCCTGCCTTTTGGGGAGGGGGGTCCCCCAGAACCACAGCTAGATGCTGCTGCTGGGTGCCCCCTGTCCAGATAGGGCAGGTGAGTGGAGCTGGTGGTGCTAAGCTGGGCTGTCCTGACCCATTTTGTTCCCCATGTCATCCCATTGCCCATCTTATTGCCTTGAAAATGTCACTTTCTTTGGCCTTGCAGAAAGCTCTCAACTATGTCCCCTCTGGCAGAAATCCCCTTGTCTTTCACTTGCTTTTGTCGTGAGCTTTTTCTATCAGTGCTTGTTTTTTTAAATAATAATAAAGGGGTTTCCCCACCCCCCTATCTTTTTTCTTTCATGTTTGGTGGTAACATAGGACCTGAAAGGCCTGACCAGAGGGCATCTATCACTCATGCCTGTGGTTTATCTTGGGCTTGGGACCTTCCTTCCTGCTCCTGGCACATGCTGGACCTGCATCTGTGCTGATGATGCTGCCTGGCATTTTTGGGGTGGGTGAATCATGGGCAGAGCCCCCCCTGCACTTGATGCTGCCCATATGAGCTGCCAGTGTGGGCGCTAACGCAGGGATTCTCTCAGGCTGGAGACCTGTTTATCAGCAAGGTTCTCCTTCAACGGGTGCGTCCACTACTTTATGCTTTCAGCTCGATGCTGGGAGGAGTTCTCTTTCATCTGCAAGCAAAATCATCACAGAGTTGAGGAATCATGAACCAATTACCCTGAGAAGTTATGTTGGCCCAGGTTTTTGAAGTCTGCTTTGATTACCTGCCTGCTCTGGCCTTAATCTGTATTTAATGCAGCTTTCTGCATTTTTATCAGGGCTCTAAGTTATTGCACCTTGGTACCTCAACAGAGGAGGTAATTAATCTAAATGAGGGCCCTCGGGAGCACAGCCATAATCTGCAATTTCCCGTTCACTGTAATAGAGGGAATGTCCTGGAGTGGTCTGGTGGCCCTTGGAAATGCACCTTGGCTGGGAGCAATTAGAGGAGGTTACAGACGGGCTGGTGGGCTCAACCCTGGGTGACTGGTAATGGCACCCCTGGGTCACCATGCAGAGCATGAGGTGGTACAGCAGCCTCTGAGCCAATGGGTTCCACAGCCTGCAGGGTGTGGGGAGAATGAGGGTGGGTCACTGGGGAGGGGTGGAAAGGAAAATTTGGTGAAACAATGAGTGGAACCGGATCCTGGGAGGCTCTGAAGTAGACACTGGCATTTTCCATCTCTCTCCATGATTCTGTTTTCTTCAAGCATTACAGCTTCACACGAGGAATATTTCTACCTAGGAAATCCCATTTTTGATGCCTCTCAAATGCCAGTTCCTTTACTAATTCATTAGCTTAATAGAAAGGTAAAAGGGTTTGATTTCTCCTCCTGGGCACGTGAAATACGAATTCCCTCCAAGACTGCTGAGGTGCTCCCTCATTAGACTTGTCCTCGTTGCACATTATGGTTGGACTCGATGATATCAAAGGTCTTTTCCAACCAATCAGTTCTATGATTGCAGTGTCACCTACTTGTAGGCAATGCTTGGCATTCCCAAGGAGTTGCCTTAAGGTCAATAAGAATTAACTGTAAATTTAATTAAAGTTTCCATTGCTTGTGCTAAAGTGGAGCAAAACAGAAGGCTGATTGGCTCTTTGCCAGTTTAAGCCAGAGCTGGAGGGAGACAGGGGTTATCAATAATTAACTGGGGTAATTTAGGGGAAAGTATTAGGGAGTTAATGAAAAATGTGAAAGAGCGTAATTATCTTGCAAGTAGCTGGGAGTGATTGGAGCTGCTGAGGAAGAGGAGGTGTCGCACAATTAATTGCCCAGAGCCTGCCATTCCCAACGTGATCCCAGGATGATGTTGGGACGCAGCTCCTCTGCCTCCATCCTGACCCCAGTGCTTGCTGGCTCTGCATTAACCGAGCATGGGATCAAGGGCTTAGAACCAAGTTAGTGGTGTCCAGCCCATGGTGGGGCCGTGTGCCTTTCACTTCCATTGGAACCAAAGCCGAAAGCTTTGTTGGAGCCTGTCAGAGAGTCTGTGTAAGTGCTGGCTTGCAGAGCTTATGGCTCTGATGGACCAGCCTCGGGGGGAATGTTGAGCAACCTGACCCAGTCAGAGGTGTCCCTTCCCGTGGCAGGGGTGTTGGAACTGGATGGGCTTTAAGGTCCCTTCCTACACAAACCATTCCATGATTCTGTAAGAAACGCTATGACAGGTTTCTGAGTGTAGTTGAAGTTGAACATGCTTTGCTGGCTCAGTTCATGGGGGGAAGCAGCAGGATGGAGTTTGTGCCAACAGCAGCAGTCGGAGATGTGTGGATGCTTTTTGCTTACCTGTGGGCAAGCACAGCAGAGAGGGGATGGAGTGTGGGGCTGTAAAGTCTTGATCCTGGATTTGGGAAGATGCTTCACGGCAGGAACCCCAGCAGTCAGCATCTCCAGTGAGTGTGGTTGGTTGGAGCAGAGGGGAAGGTGCTCAAAAGGCTGGGGAATCCATCCATCACAGCCCCCACGATGCATGTACCTGTGGAGGGCATTCTGCCTGCCCAGGCACTGCTGATACCAAACAGAGGGGCCAGGCTGTGGTGCTGGGATGGAAACTGGCTCTGGAAATGCTTGCACTGTCCAAAAAAAAAAAAAGGGGGGGAGGGGGGGGAAAGCCACAAGTGGCTTTTGCCTCTTATTTGGGGGAGGGAGTTGTGCAGGGTCCAGCATCACTCGCAAATGCTTTTAATAAAGTGTTCTTTCCTGCGTCCAGGGGAAAAAAAACCAAACCTCAAGCCTTTTCCCATTACATAAGGACCAGATGCTGCTGGGCAGAGCCTGGCTTCCCGACCACACAGCCCCGGCTGCTGCCTGGCCCCATCCCCTCCCACCGTGGGGACCCACCTCCCTCTCCAGGTACAGCCCTTCGGGATGGGGATCCCTGATACTCCCTGTCCTGCCCCAGAGTGCTGCTGCCAAGAGGTGGCACCACTGTGGAACCCAGCTGCAGCACAGCAGGAAGCCCCATCCTGATCCTCCTGCTCTGCACACACACAATAGGCTCGTGGAATGGTTTGGGTTGGAAAAGACCTTAAAGCCATCCAGTTCCACGCCCCCCGGCACGGGCAGGGACACTTCCCACTGGATCAGGTTGCTCAAAGCCCCATCCAACCTGGCCTTGAACACCTCCAGGGATGGAGCAGCCACCACTGCTCTGGGCAACCTGTGCCAGGGCCTCCCCACCCTCACAGGAAAACATTTCTCCCTAAGATCTCATCTCAGTCTCCCCTCTTTCAGCTAAAAACCATTCCTCCTCATCCTATCCCTGTGCTCCCTGATCAGGAGCCCCTCCCCAGCTTTCCTGCAGGCAGTTCTGCCAAGTTCAGGCAAAGTGGCCAGTCCCTGTAGAAAAGAGTTTATCCAGTCCCAGCTCTGTCCTTCCAGTTAAGTGAAACATCTCAGTTAGACTTGCTTTTTTTTTTTTTTTTTGGTTTATTTTATCCCTTGTCATGAGTATTGGTATTTTTTCCAAGAGACATTGTGATTCCTGGAGCTCATCCTGGGATGCCTCTGGGTATGAAGTGGGTTCACGGGTGGGTTTTTGTTGGGTGGATCAATGCAGGCATCTACAGAGCAGCTCCTACACAAGCCAAGTCATTGCTTGGTGACTCAGTTTCCCTTTTTAACCCAGCAGCAAGCACTGGTTTACATGTTGTGCCATCTGCTAAGGGAAGTCCTAGGTGGGAGCAGAAGACACGCTTGCTCTGTGTATGTGTTTTGTGCATTTCTGTGGGCGCCCAGCTGTGTAATTTTTATTTCAGATGAGCTATTGAAGTGGTTTGGTCATCTCCCAAAGTATTAAGCAGATCTCTGGAAGCCTCATGTTCCCTCCCTGTGGGAAAGCAGCCGCCCTGCTCAGGATGGCCCTGGTGCCAAGACACCCGGGTGGACGGCAGGGACTGAGCAGAACAGGGCTGTACTCTGAGCTGAACCATTTTCCAGTCTGCTTTCAGCAAGAGGTTCCTCTGATTCACGTGGCCAGGGAGGGGGAGCAGGTGTATCACCCCGAGCACAGTGGAGGGGATGAGTACCATAGTTTGGGACAGCATGAAGGAGATGAAGCTGTTTTGATCCCAGATGAGCCCCATGAGGAGCAAGCTCCATCTCTGCATCCACATGGGGTCCACTGGTGAGGGCTCCCGTGCGGGGTGCCATGGGCATGAGCTGGTGAGATGTGGCTGGGATGCAGCAGTGAGAGCTGTCAGTGCCCTGGCTGTGCCTGCAGGGACCCCTGAGCTGCCTCCCAGCTGGGTGCTCCCCACCACCCCATGGTCCTGGCTCAAGGGGCTCCACCACCGGGGAGACCAAGTCCCCTCTTCACCAGGATGGCCAGAGGGGACTTGTCTACCCCAAAAAGTGTAACATGAAGGGCTCTGGGGCAGGTGCCTGCGCTGGTGGCAGGGGGGACCCGTTCTGCAGCCCCTGGCTCTGGGAAGCCCCTAAGGGTTACATGGCTGGGTAATTTCTCTGGCAATTAATGCCTCATTAAAGTGCACAAGGGAACAATCAGGGCAGTGAATTTTACACAGCACAATGGCTGGGTCCTGAGAGATTTTCTGCCTTATTTTCAAAAAGGAAACAGTCTTTTTTTAGACTTAACTGCTTGCTGGCTGGAGGGAGAGGAGGTGGGAGTCTTGGTAGGCATTTGTATCTCCAGCCAGCTCTTGGGGTTATCCCCTATGGGTGAGCACCCCAACCCTGTGATGAGGCACATCCAGGACGTGTAATACAGTCTGGAGGCTGGGATCAAAACCAGCCCCATCCCATCACTGAGGTGGAGGAGGGATTTCCAAGGTTGGGAAGGGTGTTATGGGGTACTTCTGCAAGTGCCCCCTGGACAGTGCTGCTGATGGGGTAGAGTGATGGGGGTCCCTTCCTAGGGACAGATCTGGGGTGGATGAAGGGGAGGCTCAGACGAGGTTAGCAGAAAGGAAGGACCCGGGCAGAGGGGCTCCTAGGGGAGATTCTGAAGACAATGTGACCGGTGGGGTGTGACAAGGCAGTGTCTCTGGCTGGCAAGAGGGGAAGGAGAGAGGCAGTTGTGGTTGGGAAGCTCCTGGGCATTTCTGGCTAGGTTTGGGGACTTGATCCCACTTATCATCCCAATCAGGTTGGAGCAGCCTTGAGCCCTGACTGTATTCCTTTCTCTCCCCAGGAGCCTGATGCCACGGACACTGGAGGGACAAATCACGATGGAGAAGACCCCCAGTTACTTTGTCACCAAGGAGGCTCCCCGGCGCATCTACAACATGTCTCGGGACACGAAGCTGATCGTGGTGGTGCGCAACCCCGTCACCCGCGCCATCTCAGACTACACACAGACGCTCTCCAAAAACCCCACCATCCCCAGCTTCCAGGCCTTGGCCTTCAAAAACATCAGCACGGGACTGATTGACACGAGCTGGAGTGCGGTGAGAATTGGCATCTACGCCAAGCACCTGGACAACTGGCTGCAGTACTTCCCCCTCTCCAAATTCCTCTTTGTCAGTGGGGAGAGGCTCGTCAGCGACCCGGCCGGGGAGATGGGCCGTGTCCAGGACTTTCTGGGTCTCGAGAGGGTGGTGACGGACAAACATTTCTATTTTAATGAGACCAAGGGCTTTCCCTGCTTGAAGAAGCCCGAGGGTGGCAGCAAACCCCGCTGCCTCGGGAAATCCAAGGGGCGGCCGCACCCCAAAATCGACGTGCAGGTGGTCCAGCGCCTGCGGGAGTTTTACAGACCCTTCAACATGAAGTTTTATCAGATGACAGGGCAGGACTTTGGGTGGGACTGAGCCATCCATAGAGCTCGCTGCTATGCTGTGACCCGGTCTGCCCGGCAGTGCACGGAACCAGGACTGCAATCCAGGGATGCTCGTGGCCACTGCAGTCCAAGGATGTCTGTGGCCACCCCACCAGCAACCACCTGCCTCTGTTCTAATTTATATTGGACCTTTTCTGGCAAGAAATGGACCCTTCTGGAGTAGAGAGAAATATTTAAAAAATAAAATCACAGATGACCCCTCTCCCCTCCCTGACCAGATTAAATATTCTTCCATATAAATCTTGCTAATCTGTATTAACCGTGGGATGTTGGATTTGAACGTGTGGGTGGGTGGGTGGGGATGATGGCTCCACCATCCACAATAAAAGCTTTGGAAATCAGTTGGCCTCTAGGCTATACAGCCAGGGGGGTTTAGTAAACCAAATTCCAGTGCTGAGCACAGGCACTGACTACTGTGGGGCAGTGGATGATGCTGGCCAAGTGGCAGACCCCAAGCGTGGGTTGTGTTTTGCAGAGAGAAAATAGTCTGCAGGAGTTTCCTAGTTTAGAAGAGCAATTAAGGGCAATGGGGTTTGAATAAATGCCAGGTCCAGGGTTAGGGAGAGGGAGTTGCGTATCACATACCTTCTTATGTTCTTGGAGTAACCCAGATGATAAAGCAGGGCATTTCTAACCCTTAGGATAAAAATCCTTACTTCTTCTGAATTCGCCCAAGAAGAACAGACAAAAGCCCCAAACTCTGACCTTTCAGTTCAATGATCTCAATAGGTTTTCAAATCTGCAGCCATAGAGGGCCATCATGGGAGGTTGTTGAAATTAGTTTAATCTGAATTAACTAGTTTTCCCATAATTAAGGATGGGGAAAACATTTAATTAACCTTTAATATCTTATTAGTGACTTGCATTTGTTTCTTTAATGAGCTAATTGCCTGTTTTCAAGGGCCCTCAGGCCCTGTATTGTTTGCAAATATACTTTGGCTGTGGTTTCTTCCATTGCTCAGCATCCCAGAGCCGACCATCTGGCCAGGCGTGCCATCACCTCCCCTCCTTGCTGCTGCTGGCTGGGGTGATGGAGGCCGCAGGTCCTGCTTCTGGGATGCACACTGGGCACGGCCTCTTTCCTCCCAGCTCTGGGGCTGTTTTACACTGGCATGTTGTGCTTTACCCTGCAGAGCTCTCCCCATTCCTGTGTCCTCGCATCCCCTTTGTGCCCCTCGAAGGTGACTTATTTTCCGCACCGATGCTCTGGGCTGTAGCTGAGGTTCAGCACGTTTGCCCTGTTCAGCCTCTGGCCTCTTCTGGTGGCTGTTGGGATGAGTGACGTGTGCAGGATGGGCTTAATGTGATGTCAGTGCTAAATCCAACCATTGCCTGCTCTATGTGGGCAACGGGAGCATCATGTGAGCAGCTCTGGGGACGGGCGCAGATGCTGCCACTGTGGTGCCAAAGTCTGGGGCTTTACGGCCAGTGTTGAGAAACCAGGATATTGTAAAAGAATAGTAAGAGGAGATGGAATGAGGACTGTTTTTCTGCTGGTTCAGCTCCCAGAGCCCTCTGAGTAGTGTGCCCATTGCTGGGTGGGACTCGGCACCTCGTGCCCAGTGAGGTCCCCCTGGGACCCCGACCCGCTGGGGCTGGATGTCGGAGCGGCTGGAGCCTCTTGTCAGCCGTGCTGGCAGCTCTGCATGATGGACTGCGCTCTGCTTGTTTAGGTTTTGTTTCCAGCCACGACATTCGACCAAATTATTCTTCACGAAGGGCTTTAAAGTTTCCCAAGTGCCTGTGAAAGCCTGGAAACGCTGATAGTGATCCTATTTCTCAGCTGAGTGACTGCATTCAGCTCCAGCCATATTGATATGCAAAACGTTAAGGGTCCCAGCTCCAAAGATGGTTTCTGTCTGCCCTGTGAAAGGGACCCATACTTTTTTTAAAGCCCGGGCCTTTCTAAAACTGCACAATACCATATAGACTATGCCATTTAAAGCATCTGAAGCGACCCAAAATGTATTGAAAGCTTGCTTTGCAGACTCATTAAGACTACTCAATAGGTTCTGGCAAATACCGTGCCAGGGCTGACCGCACGGATTAAGACTTTTGAAGTGTTACACAAACCCCCTGCTTAAACTAATTGCTGCCCTGCAACTCATGAGGTCAAGTATTTGTATTCATTGCCTCCGAGAGGAGCCACTTATGGGTCTGTCCAGGTGAAGTCTGCACTTCATTAGATCAAGACAATAAAAGCAGCTTTGGATAGGAAGGGATGGATGAAATCTTCTGGCACTTGTTCGCCTATGTCCACCACAGCAGCGTTTTGGGTCATTTCTGTTGTTTTCAGTTGAAAGAGCCTCGGTGGAGCAATGTGCTTCCAGCCAAAGCTGCTCTGTGCAAGACAGTGGCTGGGCTGGTGGCTCTGCTGAGATCTGTGTTGAGTTGCTCCCAGGTCCGACTCAGGGTCACCCAATGTCATGGGGCTTTCTGCTAGAGAAATAGAATGTCTTGAGTTAGAAGGGACCCACAAGAATCATTGAGTCTGCAAGGGAAGGGCGGAGGCATCACTCGAACAGTGGTTGCTAAGAATTCAGTGTGCTGACCCAGCAGTTTTCCACTGTGATGTTTCCTTCTGCAGGGTTAGGTGGGTTCCCTTTACCAGCAGGATGGGAATCCCATCACAACACGTGCTTCTCATGTCTATGCAAAGGAGAAGCTGCCTTTGTCATCACTGCCTCACCACCTGATTAAAAAAGACAGCAACTAATTGTCTGAAGGTGCCAGCTCGAACTCTGGCGGAGACTGAACACAGCTCTTATGTTGTCTCATCAAGAGCTGGGGGTTACTGAGAAGAAGAAACTCAGCCTCTTTATTGTAGGTGCTTTGATGGAGCTTGTTTGGGAACCTTTTCCCTGAAAACAGGCAGTGGCTTATTAGGGAAATCTAAGCTGAAATTCCCTTTGCAGTGTCTTTTGTAAATGTCAGTATCAGCCCATGGATCCCAACTTTGGGGCTGCTGGGCTCGGGCAGGAATTGGGGGTCTCACCCAGTGAGGGACCCCCTGATGCTGGGTGAGAAGCAGCACTGCCGGGCACCGATATCCGGCCGGGGCAGTGGGGGTCCAACTGCTCACCCTGGCACACAGCAGTCCCTGTGCAGGAGGGGCAGCAGGGTCAGAAATAATTCAGAAACGTCCCCAGGAAATGCCAGCAGAGGCTCAGGGCCAGGCGTCACCACTGTTATTTTCCTGCACAAGACCTCTGGAAATAAATTTATAAAACTACAATGCTGAGCTGTGCTGATGTCTTCTGTGTACCCACTATCCCATGCTGCTGGGGTGGCTGGGGAGGGGACACAGTCACACATGGATGTTTTTATGGCTTTTCCCATTTTTTATGTCTGTCTCAGATTGCTGAAGATCCAGAAACCTGGAAGGTGATGTTTTGCCCCAGGACAGCAGGTGCTGGGGGAATGGGCTTGAAAACACAGGCGAGCACCCAATCTCTATCCACTTTCCAGGATGCTGCTGGTGCTTCAGCAGGGAAGTGTTTCTAAAGTGAGTTCCCAAGACTGTCTGGGCAGTGATGTGCTTGCTCAGAGGATGACAGAATGATCCCCTGCCCTGCCAGTGCTGCAGAAATGCCTTTTGAGCACCAGATTAAATGGGGGAAGTGACAGAGCAAGAGGGCAAAGGAGATCCAGCTTTGCTGTCAAGTGTGAAATGAAGTTTTCATCCCTGTCTCAGTTAACCAATATTTCCATTTCTAGCCTCATTTTTGTTTTGAAAATCCAGCTATCCAAAGCGTTGTGGTTTCTGTGCTTTGGGCCTCATCTTCATTCCCAACCACTGCATAAGCCAAGAAGAGCAGGATTGCAAGAGCTTTCCAAAATTTTTATATACTCCTTCTTCTTTCACACAAATTTAGGAGGACAGAAGGGAAAGAACAAAAATAAGGGAAAAAATGAGCAGCTCCAAAAGGAAGAATTTAAAACTTCCCTGCCTTTGTGTAGGTCTGGAGATGCAGGAGAGCAGCAGGGCTGATTTGCAATTACACTTTTCATTTTGACATGCCCTGGGAATGTTTATAACTTGTAACAGGGAAAGCCACACTTTTCCCTGAAAGCACCTCATCTGTCCCCATTCCGTGCCTGCTGTAGCATGTGTGGCTGCACTGGTCCCACATCACAATTCCCAGGTGGGGCTCATGATGCTGGGGCTGTAGGCACCTGTGGGCTATAAATGGAGGCAGGGTGAGGGGGCTGGATCCTTCCTGCAGGATCTTCTCCAGCTGTGCAGAGGGCTGCCCTGGCCTGAGCAGCAGGATCTGACTGGTTAGGATGAGGGGCTGCTGCTGGAAGGGTCAGGTAACCTTTGTGCTGCTTGTAGGGGCAAAGGGGTGTTTGGGGATGGAGCAGTGTGGTTGCATGTGCTCAGGGATAATCTGTGGTGCTGGTGCATCTCAAGTTTTCCAGTGTTTGTGTTTGGGGTCACCATGAAAAGCTTTGTCTATTCCATGGTACAGTCCCACATCTCTGTGGGCATCTGTGTGCTTGCCCTAGAGCTACTGGTGCCTCTTTGGTGTATGATGACAGCCCAGTGGCTCTGTGGCAGCACACAGGGCTGGGGCTGTGCCCACAAGATGCAGTTGTGCTTTTTGGTGAAATGAGCTACAGTGTGGGCAGCATCATCTGCAACTTCTGCCTTATCCCATGCTTGAGGATGTCTGGGACCATGTTCCTTCTTGCCACAGGGTGCGCTGCGGTGGCCTCCCTTTCTGGCCAGCATAGAGGAGAGCCTTTGGGAGGGAAGTATGTGTCCCCTCACAGTGTCCTGCCTCCCTGCAAAGCCCCCCAGCACTGCACCTGGGCTTTGTGCGACATCTGGGGCTGCCAACTCTCCTGGCTTCTGCTCTGGTTTTGATCTTGACATGATCTCAATACACAGAATAAACTCATGCCATATTCTCCAACAGACAAAAAAATGCCCAAGCTGAGAGAGAGGCTGCTGTAATTGCAACCAGGTGCCCAGCAGTGGCTTCCAAGTCATGCAGAGCAGGGGCTGGATCCCACATGTGGGCACAAATAAGCACCATCAGGTGTAGGCAGCTCCAGGGTACAGGAATGTAATTGAAGAAAAGGGAGTACATGGTGCTTGGGTCTAATCCAGGAGTGGGCTGAGCTGAGTTTCCTTAACTCATCTCTGCCTTGATGCTGGGTGAAGTTGTTCACTGGTTTAACTGGAGATGGGGAGAATTGAGCACAGCCTGTGGGTTCAGAGAGATGGCTTCAGGAAAATTGTAGTTGCTTACTGTAACAACTAACCAAATGACTTATCTATGAGCACCCTGCTGGAATTGGTGCCTGTCAAAACCAGGACAGGACACGGTGCTGGTGTGTCCCTGCGGCAGGACAGTCTCAAGGGGTCCTGCCACAAGTGAGGACTGGATCCTCCAGCCCTGGTGTCACCATCTGGTGCCATGGGGTTTGGAGGCAGTGCTGGGCTCCCAACAGCAAATGTGAAAGACAAGTGGTGGTGTTGCTGGGAGGAAATGGGCTCCACTAAGTTTATTTGCATTTCTTGGAACAAGAAAGGTATTCTTTGAGCCATTTCGAAAATGCAAGCTGCTGCTCTGTTCAGAGTTTAAATCTTGCCTGTGCTTCCAAATGGACGTGGTTTCCAAAGGAGGAGGGTGCCAGGCTCAGCCTCCTCCTGTGTGGGTTGAACTCAACAGAGCTGATGGTTGTATGAAGAGCTGGATCCCATCAGGCTGTGCACCCTTGCTGAGTGCTTCCTGCAGCTAATGGGAGAGCTCTGGATTCTTCCTCGATTAGAGACAGCAACATGTTGCCTCGCATAGTTAATTGATTTATATCAATAGAAAAATAAATTGGTGCCTTTCTGGCAAGCTTTCCCCTGGCAGGAGGTGCACCCCAGGCCTTAAGCATGTACTCCCACCGTCCCTCCCCCCAACATTGCTTCCCATGGATGAGGGGTGGGGCACTGCCCCTTCCCCAAGTGCCACTGCGACAAAGCAGGCAGGAGAAGGGGGATGGCTGGAGCACTGAGCGATGCTGCAGCTCCTGACATGAAGGCTGTTGTTAGAGGTGAGCGATGGCATTAGCTGGTCTGATTCAGCCTGTTTCTCCTAATTTAATGTGGCTAGAGAGGAGAGGCACAGACAATGTCCAGATGATGAAACTGATGCTCCCAGCACCTGGGAAGGAGCAGATTGACATGGCTATGCCCACTTTGCCCCGGCACTGGCAGATGCTGCCACTAACCATGCCTGAAAGCCAACAGGGAGAGGAATTTTCACTTTTTTTCCTTTTGCTATGAGTGCAAACTTCCATCTGAGGGCAGGGGATGATTGCTGGAAAGGCACCCCCTGGCTCCTGCAGCATGCTGCTGGCAGATGCCAGCGGCAAAGAAAGTGTGAGGGATGGAGGACAGTGGGGGAGAGGCCGGGAAACTGGGAAAGGCTTCTAGTGGGGATGGGAAAGGGGCTTGTGCAACAGCCAGCCTTTAATTAAGGGTCTTTAAAGCATTTTCCCAGCTGGTTAACATTGCCTTGCCATATTGGAGTGGTTTAGATGCAATGCTTCTCAGGAATGAGTCCTTTCCTGTCAGCCCTGTGAGCGTGTGATGAGTCCCCACCCCACAGCCTCTGAACCCCCATGCCTTCCGAAAATGGGGCAGAGAAAAATGAGACAATGTCTGGATGGGGAGGCCTCCAAACTCAGAGGGACATGGCAGGGAAGAAGTCCGTTTCTCTGATCTGGTTGTAGCACCCAAGGGTCTTTAAGGCAGCTTCTGCAGCAGCCAGGGGCGCTTCATGGGGGAAGCGTGCTGGTGGCATCACTGGGTGCTGGGAGGGGGGACAGTGTGGTCTTGCACCCAATGTGCAAGTGATGGATTAAGAGCATCAGATCCAGCTTTGGGGTGGTTATTGGTGCCAGAAATCAGTCTCAATTGAAGCAGACAAACCCTGCTGCTCTGTGCTGTACCTATGGCTGCACTGATGCTTTTTTTATGGCCTCTAGAACAAAAACCAAAACACATAAAACCATCAGAGTAGCAGAACAGTCAGTCTGGAGTGACCTTCATGTGTGCGTGGCTGAGCTGGTACTGTGGAGTTGCATCACACCCAACTAAACATGGGAGCTTCTCTGAAACTGCTCCTCTTCAGAAGTTTGTTTGTGCCCAGCTGCTTTTGGTTTGGTGTTGTGGAGCTGCACTTGCCATGGGGACGCGTCTGCTTTGCTGCTGGCACTCAAGATTTGCTCTGCATGTCTCCTGCCCCTCACACCTCAGTGCTGGGTGGGAATGCATTGCCTTCAGGTCTATCTTCATGACAGGTTTAACATATGGTGACATGTAAAAAAAAAACCAACAAACCCTGAGAGGTTTCTGCTCTGCTCTTGCCCTGGGTGTACTGGAAAGAAGGTATTGTGGGGGCACTCTCTGCTGCAATTCTCCTGCTGTTACCCCCGTAGGGTGCTGCCTCCCCTGTGTGCAGCTGTGCTGACCAACTCCTCCTGCCCACAGCTGCAGGACGCCAGGGTAGGGATGATGGGATTCCATGGGGCACCCATGCATCCACTGGCATTCACAGCCCTGCCTTGTTTCTCCCAGTGCAATAAATTCACAGAAATGCGATTCAGAGTGAAAGCATTTGCCCACCTGCCAGCTGATAGACTTTGCTTTGCACATAAACCTGCACAGAGGTGTTTATGCTGAAACTACTCAGGGATTTGTTCTGCCTTTTTGAGTTTCATCCACTCACCTAAATCCTCCTGGAGTCTTTTCCTCCTCCATCCCACACACGAGCACTAAAATTGCCTTGTACAGATCTCTTGGATATGAGAGCAGAGATGCCTGCTGGCTGTGAGGATGGTATTGCTGTGTGCTGTGATGTGCCAGCCTCGCTTCAGCAGGAGATTTATTAGTGTAATGAAAGGGAAGAAAGTGCCCCATGAATCACTGCCACACCAGGACACTGTGATACTCTAAATAATGCAGGGAGCTGGTATTAACAGGGTAGTCTGCTCTCATGGGCTGCAGGGGTTCCTCCAACCCTGCCTCTTCTCTTGCATGGAGTTGGACCTTCTGAGAGCATGGGATGGGGGTGTGGGCAGAGGGGCTGCATTGCCCTTCCTCGCCAAGGCCAGAACTGCCCATGAGAGATGCGGTGCATTTGCAGATGGAGGTTATTCCCTCTGCTCTTATTCCTCCATGGGCTGGGCTTTCCCAGCATTTTCAGGCTGAGTAGAAATCTGTGGGTGCCCAACTGCTGTGTATGGAACTGCCTGTGTTTAAAAGCCAGTTTTCTATGTGCCTCTAATCCTAAACCTTTCTCTAGAAATGAGTGAGAGCTAACAGTCCGGCACTTTCCTCCTTGTGCTGAGGTTTTGGCCAGAAGCTGTTTGCAGAGGATTGAGGTGGTGCAAAGGCAGCTATGAGCAGGCTGAGGGTGTTTTGCTCAGAAAGGGGAAAATCCTCCTTTTCCACAAGACATCCCCTGACTGTCAGATCCTGATCTTCTGATCCTTTCATCCAAGTTGGGGCTGAGCGATGGGATAGCTGAGCACCATCCTCCTCCTCTTTCCCTGTGCACCCCTGCCTGGCTGCAGCTCTTTCAGCTTGAGGCTTCCTGCTCTGTCTGCTCCAGTGATATCAACTTTAATAGTGTAACATTAAAGTGGGCTGGAAGGGAAGCACTGGGTGAAAAGGGCTCCTGCCTGAGGCTGGAGTTGTGGCACAGCTGGGGCTCCCAAGCATGGATCCACAGCTGCCACTCAGGGATGCAGAAATGGTGAAAAAAGCCTTATAAAATGTTTTTCTGAGCTTGGCTGGTGTGTGCTGTCAGGCAAGGGGAGGACAGGCTCACCCCAAGGCTGGCAGGGCGAAGGCTTCCATTGCCTTTAGTATGGGTATTGGGGTTAGTTAGAGCTGCCTGAGCTAGAGGCTGGCCCTGTACCTGCATGCAGAGGATGCCATCCTGGTGCAGTTTGCCCAGGGACTGGCGAGCAGGACGGTGCACAAGCAGACAGCAAAGTGCAGGCACAGGCTCAAGCACTGCCCAGAGTGAGCGCCTGTAACCAGCAGAAATGCTCCAAGTCCAGAGAGGCTTTGCAATAATTTCCACATTCTGTAATTTTTCTCTAGAGGGGAAGAGAGGCAAGCCTGAAATAATTACCCACACAAGCAATCATTGAAATGTTCTTTACTCTGAGCACTGATCACTTACTGTATTTAACAAGACAATTTTGGCTCTCGGCGCATAAAAGCAAGCAATGATTAAAGCTCTTGTTTGCAGGGTCCATGAGCCAAAGAACAAAAGTCTGTTGCTAGATCCAAGTTTGAGCTTGGCAGCCAGCTCCTACTCAGGCAGTAGGCCAAGGTGAAGTGGCTCCAGTCTGTATCCGTGGGGTGCTGGTCCCCTCACCCCACAGATGCTGGGTGCTTTGGGGCTCATCCAGCAGCAGGGACTTGTACCTTCAACCCTAAAAGTGAGTTGGAGTGTTTTGCAGGAGGTGGAAATTGTTGCAGTCACTCAGGGATGTGAAAGGTTCTTTGGTGTTGGAAAAGGTGGAGCTCAAGGGTAACTCAGGAAATGGGGCCAGTATGTGTCTGCTGTGGTCTCACCCTGTGTCTGTGGAGCAAGAGAGGATGTTTTGTGGGAGCCTGGGAAGGCAAAAGGCCCCAATGTGTGCAGGCAGTGGTGTAGAACTCGGGGCTTGGCTGGATACAGAGCTATCCAACAACTTGTGCTGCCTGGAGTCAGGGATCCCAGTTTGGTCTCCAGGGTGTCTCAGGCTGTGCTCACCCTCTTTGAGGCAGTGACCAGCTAAAATGGAACAAGCTGTCCCCTGGTGAGAGGCAGTCAGGGTGTTGAGCTCTCCCTAGGGTAAAAATTAGCAGAGCTGATAAAGAACCCTTTTGTGCTGTGCTGTGCACCACCCTGCTCAGGAACGCTGTCCCGAGATGAACTGGGATCAGCAGGGCCAGAGCTTGCAGCATCACTGGAGACATTAATGCAACAGCTTCATTGCTGCCGTGACACATCAGAATGTGGGGATGCTGCAAGGTGACCTCTGCATTGGCAGAGGAGGTGGGGATGCTGCAGGTGCCACCAAAGGTGCTGCATAGTGTGAAGCATCACCCAGGCAGGCAGCACAAGAGGACCTGTGCACAAAATCCACTCTTGATCCACTGCTCCCCTGAAGCTTACCCGAGTCCCTGAGCAAGGACCTTCTACGAGGCTGGCTTCATGGCTGAGACACGAGTTTGATATTTTTGCAGCAAAGCCAAGAGGAGTTGCTTGTGAGTGCCTGTTGGGGCAGCCCAATATGTACCATGTGGTGCTGAGGGTCTCTCCTAAAACCAGGCTGTGTTTAAGACACAAAGCACCCTGCGGTGAGGAGCAACCATGTGAAATCCAGAGGAGCAACTGCTGCAGCACATCCCCTTCTGAGGGACTTTATTTGACCCTGAGACTCTCAAGGCTGCTGATGAGGTACGATGCTGAGGTCAGTGGTATAATGTTGTGGTGTGAGTGTCCCATGGAGTGGTGTTGTTTCATGGCTCTGCACTGGGCTGCTGGGATTCCTGGTGTCAGTAGGGTGACCTCTGCCCAGCGTGGACAGGCAGCTTCAGCAATCCTGGTGGCAGTAGGAGCTGGGCATGAATTCAAGCCTAAGAAAATGGCTTCTTGCTGGCATAAATCAACCTCATTCAGTTTGGCGCAGCTGTGTGATTGAGACCAGGTCAAGATCTGGTTCAGATCATCCTACTTTGCTTGTTAAGCTCCTGTCCTTGAGGATGGTGTCAGTTCACCTTTGAGCCAAGATAAATGAGTCCCTGTGTAGCAACATTAAATCTATCCAGCCTAGTGCTTGGCTTTCCCGGGTCTCTCCTCTTGCTGCAGGACAGGGAAGGCTTCCAGGGAAATACTTGGGACAGCTGAGAGATGCAGTTCTGCACAGACAGCATTATGCAAAGTCCCCTGTTGCCTTTCCTCTGGAAAAAGTGCAAGAATTCAGACATTGAATAAATTCCGCAGACATTAACTATGCTAATCCAGCAATTGCTTATACACAGGGCTGTTATTTACTGCCTTCCTCTCCTAACCAAGTGTGGTCAAATCAAACCAAAAAAGATCCCTGCAGAGAGCTTTTTTATTTCTAGCACTGGCCTCCTGGCTCGTGTGGGGTGCTGAGGGTGCTATAGGGATCCAGCTCCTGGTGCAGTTGCATGTCCCTTGGGTACCTCTGCTCCAGCTTGGACACAGTCAAGCAGTTGCTTTCTGTCCATTGTTACCCTGCTGGTGTTAACTAAGAGCATCCCATGGTGGTAACAGGGCTACATCCTGTGTCCCTGGGGATGTTCCCACAGTATTAGCCTTTCTGACTAGGGAGCCCTGTGCCAGCCCAAGGCACAGCTGCCTCTGGGACCCACCTGGGAGCTGCACTGGCTCTCTTGGCTTTGTTTTGGATGAAAAGACATATCAGGAGTGGCTCTGTCAGTCCTGTGCTGCTGGGTGCAATCCTGCCAGCCCTGGAAGGAATGTGCATTAGGCCCTGGCAGATGGGCAGCATTTGCCTACGTCCTCTGCTCACTTGGATGAGTTGTGTTGTTGGAATTATTTACTGCACTGATCAATAAATACTATAGGCAGCAGGCTGTATTTCATGAACACAACACTAGTGCCTATTACTATATTTCAAGAGTGTAAATAACACCAGGGCATCAGCAGAAATTAAAACCAAACAGATATAACAATTTACACCCAGAATTTCTCAGCATGGGGAAAGGAAGAAAGGAAAGAACAGCTTGGCTTCAGACAATGCTTCTGGCCTGTGCCTCAACTGGGCCTTTCTCGTGCCTTACCCCAGTGCTAGGCTGGCTGCCCAGACTGGTCTGGGGGAAGCTGGTGCTCTGGCTTTGCTCCTGCCTCTGTCTGAGGTAATACTGGCTCTTTCTCTCCAGCAAGCCACATGCTTTCCCCATGCCCCTTGCACACAGGGACATAGTTGCTGGCTGACTGCTGCCACGTGCAACTCAAGAGCCACCTTTGGCACATCCCAGTTGCCATTGGCTGGTCCCGGTGGTGACACAGCGGTGTTTATTTTCCTAGTGAGCACATAATCCAGCAGCATGTGCTGTAGTCTCCACGTTGTTTGTTTTCCTTCAAAATGCAATATAGATCTAATTATATGAAAACAAACTATAATAAATAGAGGAGTTATTCAATGCAACCCCCTAAGTGCAGACGGCAAGCACTTGATTCCCCTTCCCTCTGGTAGCGTTTAAGCGTTTCCCCCTCATCACTGACACAGACGTTCTTCATAAATCAGTGGAGGTAGGAGCACATTTGTTCCCCTGTCTTTGAAGAGGCGTCAGATCTCTGAACAGAGGCTTCTTGCTGGGTGATCCTCCAGGGCTGGTTCTCATTTCCTTGTAGGAGGTGGGTCTGCAGCCCATTTTGTGCATTTGGGAAGGTTTGGGGGGAATAAGGGGGAGGAAAACGAATGGCTTTGCTTCATTGACAAAAAAAGAATGCCTTTACACCGCGAGCACTGTGCACCATTAACATCCCACTGACACAATTATTTACCAGGAAGATGCACTTATTGATTTGGCAGCAACTGCATACACAAGAGCAGTGCTGAGGCTGTGGGGATGCTGAAAGGCTCCATGAGCTTGACCTGAGCTCACCGCTAGCCTTGTTTTGGGCCTGATCTTGCCTAGATGCTGAGCAGACTTGACCCTGGCTGGGTGAAGCCCACCGTACATCAAGTACTGCTGTGGCTTGTGCTGCTCTGGTGTATGCTCTGGCTTTGCTGTATGCCCAGACCCTATGAGGAGGATGATAGTGCTGACAGCTGTGTCAGAGATGGCTGGTGGTGGTGAGGAAGGTGAGGTGGCTATGCTCCCTATCAACCTCTTAAGTGCTGTTTGATTTCTTCAGGGACCTTTGTGAAATGTCAGTCCCTGTTATGGATCTTTGCTGGGAATTGCCTGTTTGGCCTCTCACAGATGGGATAGAACCAGCACGGGATGGGACTCTGGATGGGCAGATGCTGCTCTCTGCTGTGGGGTCCTTGTGGTGCTGGGGGACTTGAGCAGGGTCACTGCAGTGCTTGGAGGGCCCTCATGGCTGATGCAGCTGGAATTTGGGTTGGCAAGGGCCCTGCACCCTGTCTTTGCCATGGTAAGGATTTAAATGCTATGGTCGCTGCTGTCAGCCCTCAGGAGAAGCCTCTGGGTTCACCTAGCCTTTGGGTGAACTCCCAGATGGATGGGGTGAATGGGAGCACTGGGGAAGGGCAGTGCCTGTGACTGAGGGGAACTGGATCTTTCCTTGTGCATTTTAATGGAAGAAAAACTATCAGGGTGAGGCATTGAGAGCCCCAGATCCTGGGGGCAAGGTGCAAGGAAGGTCAATGAAGAAGGAGGTCTTCTGTTCAGCTTTCCTCCATTTTGACTGTCTTGGAGCAAGAGTGTCAAGGCACAGCAGCACTTGGTGGCACAAGGCATCCATCTTTGCACCCAGCCACTCTTGTATCCCTCTGAATCTCCTGTGTGTGCATTTACTGATAAGAGCTTTTGGAGATGTGTCCCTACACAAGCTTAAGCTCCATGTTAGGGTCAGGTTGCCTGAAGAGGAGCATAAGAAGATTTTCCAGCTCACCCATCACCTCTGTGGAAGCCTTGGGATGTGCCAGTCCTCTGAGGAGCCAAGCACAAAGGCTAGACACCCTTTGGACATGCCCTGAAAGACACCTTCACCTGGGAATGGCTTGTGCAGTGCCCTAGGAGAGCAGCTTCCCTGGGAGAGCATTGTTGCCCACAGTTAGGACCACCACGGTCATGCAGGCACCCACAGCAGGAAGAAACTCCCTGGAAGAATTTTAAGGAATTTATCTGGCAGTTTTTTAAAGGTAATTGTAACGCAAAGGTTGAGTTGGAAGATTTCTGCCTCGCTTGGTCCTTTACACTGAGGAGCTGGCAGCAGGCGAGCTGCTGAGTGAGGAGTCGGTGTTGCCATATGGAGCTCTGCTCTGGCTGCTTGCTAAAGAAAAAAATCATACAGGGCCAGGACTTGGCGGCCTTTCTCCACAGAGACCACTTGTGTGAATAAATGTTACTCATTGGTGTTACTCAGCGCTACAGGATCTGGACTGCATTCATAAAAAACTGCATTTTGGCCTGGATTCAGCAAAGCACTCACATATGTGCTCGATGAGGAGCACACGAGTGGTCCTGGTGACTCCCTGGGAGAAATTTTGTGCTTAAACGCACTTTGCTGGATCTGTGCTTTCATCTGACTTGACTTTGTGCCTTGAATCTCCCTTGGCTTTCCTGGTGGAGGGAAATACCTCCATTGAGTTTGGCTGAGAGAGGAGCCTTATAAAAGGGGTGCTGGGGGTTTGCTAAAGAAGGTTGCAATGAGAAGGCTGAAGCAGGCTGGCAGGGTTACATCTTTTTTCTACTGTAAGAGCAGAGAAGAGGGAGGAAGAAACTCTCTGAAATTGGAAGACTGGACATTTAAGAACAGTAAAGGAAAAAAGAACCTCAGCCAAAACCGTTTGAGTGTTATGCATAAATAGTCTGTGGGAGTTTGTAGCCACAAGGCTCTCCAGACTCAGCGCAGAAGATGAGACGAACAAAGTGTGAGGACTAGGTAATGGAGTCCATGTTGCTATTAGATGGGAGATGCTTTGGAAGGGAATCAGACTTGAAGGCTGGAAGTCACAAACCCATCGCTTGCATCCCAGCCCAGCTCTCCACTGGCTCCCTGCTGCCTCTTTGAACCCATGTATTTATCCACGAGGCACAAGGTCTTGAGTCAGACAGGCTTTCATCTCTGCAGCGATGGCTGCTCTGCTGTTTCTGCATTCATCTTTAATCTAACTCAACCGACTGCACCAGAGTTACACCAGGGACACTTTTGGCCTCCAGTATTTACACACCCAAGTGCCAATTTCCCCTTTCATTTCATAAACTTCATAAATGGGTAGTTAAGTCCATTAGTGAGTCAGGAGAGCAATCACAGGGGTGAGCTCCAGAAAAGGAAATACTGATGTATAGCAAGACAAGAACAAATTCAACAGAATAGAAGAAACTCTTGTTAGATACAAAACGTGTTGCCAAGCCAGTTTATCTGGATGTAGTTAGAGGTGTGCAGTACACAGAAGTAGTCTGTAATATTTTATTCTCAGGATACATATTTCTGGGACAAGTTGTTAGATTGACCTCTAGCGTTCATTTTCTTAAGGGAAAATTTCTTGTTAAAACCCTGTTTTGCTTGGGTCCGGTACCTTTGCACACTGAACTGGCTTTGGGGGGAGGTTTGGGGTTTCTAATGGATGAAAAGTTTAACTGTCAGTATCAGTCTGCAGGAATTTTCGAACAAGCTGGCTGACAGGCAGCCAGGCACACCGTGGAAATGTTGACACACAATTACCTAGGAAGGGCTGGATGTAGTCCTGGCTCTCAGAGGCAATGGGAGGTTTGCCATCGCCGTGCTGGGACCAAGAGCTCAGCCATGAGATCAAAGGTATATTTTTGCTGGAAAGTCTAGTTTGGATGGGCTGTTTGAATTTCACTGGTGCTCTGTTCACTGAATTCTGCGGTGCGGGAAAATACGTTCTTTACTCTAAGGTCCCAGTTTTCTCTACAGCCATCCCCATCTGTCATTGAGAATTATGTCCCAAGTTTTCCTCTTTACGAACTGCTCATGCAGGGATCAAGTTTTAGGCTTGGTTGGAAATGGGAGTAACTGAAAATTGAAAGGATTTTTCCCCCATTTTGTCACTGGGAGACACTCATCCCATGTGTCCTAATTGATATTGTTGAGTATTGCATGTTTCAAACTGAAACCCAGATACAAGTTATTTGGTTTGGGTTTCATTGATTTGAATAGCTTAAAATGTTTGAAAGGCAGCCAACCAATGCTAAATATGTTAAATATCTTCCTTCTTTTTCCTCTCCCAAATTCCTCCCCAGTGTCAGGGATCTGTCACTACAACTATTTTTAATTGTTGAATTTTTTTAATTTGTGATGTCTTATTGGAAAAAATTCATCATTTTTTTTCTCATAGAAAGAGAAGGAATGTTGGGTCTTGGGGAAAGTGATGAAAATCCAAGTAATTTCGCTGACCTCACTTAAATTATGTTGGAATTACGTGCAAGTGAAGTTATTCTCTACAGCCTAAATGCTCTCATGCCACTCGTAGGCTCCTAAAAGAAGCACTTTCTATCTCTGTAGTTTCAGGCAAGTTAAACAACAGGCTGAGGTCTTTCAAATCTTGGGCAATCAGAGCCTAATCTTCAAAAAGGCAAGGTAGACTATCATTGTGCAGCTCAAGAAGCAAAGAAAAGACTTTTGTCAGTGTATTTGAGGAGTGAATTCCTGTACAGACATCTTGTTCTGGCTTTTTGCTATAATAAAGACACGGAAGGCTTGTTTGCAAACTACTTTCTGCAAATATACCAATAATTTAGTGACTACCCAGAAGGTCTTAGATTTCAATTGTGATGTATATTTTTTGGTTACAATTCAGTGATGCTCACCTGACGTGAGCTGATTTCAGTGCATGGGCTGGTGTCGATGACTTGTTTTCTCCTCTGGCTTGTGCTGGCTTGCCTGTGTTACGCAACATTTTTGCTTTGCCCTGGTGTGGATGTTGCAGAAGGAATTAATTAGTGTTGAAATAGTTAAGAATGGAGCTTGCTGATGAACAGGCATCCGAGCCCAGCCCTGGGAAGTGAGGCCACTGCCTTTCCCCTGAGTGGAATACTGCAGAAATGCTGTGATTGTCCTGCTTGGGCCCTGCAAATGCCGTTCACTCCCTGCCTGAAGGCTGAGTCTGGGTTTAAGCAGTTTCATGTGAATTAGAGAACACGGAGACTTTACTGTCTTAAGAGCAGCTGCTCTTTCAAAACACCATCTCTCCTGGACAGCCAGGAAGGGTCGACTAGCATGTCCCACATAGCTTTATGCTTGAAAGAAGGCTTTTTTAACTCTTTGCCAGCAATAGGGCCTTCCTTGTACAGAAGAGATCTGGGGGCATCCCCACCTGTGCCTTTGATACACAGTCCCGTTTGCTCATGCACACATTCAGTGGCCAAGCTGCCTGCAGTCTCATAAGCACAACTCATGCCACTGCCGTGCAGAGGCACCAGCCTCAGGTCTTCTGGACCAAAGAAGCCAGAATTAGCACAGATTAGGAGTTTTAATTTTTAATTCATTTTACTGTTAAAATAAAACTCCAGATTGCTGTGCTTTTCTGTGTTGCAGGAGGTCGCTGTGCTGCTGAGAACCAGGAAATCCCACTGAAGTAGCACTGGGATGACTCTGGTGCTGGGGAGTGGGATGGGGGAGATGTAGGGCGAAGTGAGCGATGAACAATGACTCCCTGGTGACAGGGAGAAATTTAGATTAAATAACCCTCTACACACTGAGCACCTGTTGGCAGCATCAGCACCTGCATTACTGTTGCTGAAGATGTCCATCATTACTCCATCAGCACTCCTGGTTGGCAGCCAGTTCAGGTATCAGCCAAAGCTACTGAAGAGTGAATACCTTTAACAATTTTCTGCTTTTAAGGTATTCAGTCAGACCAATTACATAAAATTACAGGTCTGCCCTTTTCATTTTACAGATTCTTTTGGTCCTAAGAATATATAAATATTTAGTGAGCCCACTCAGTCAACACTGTGGGCAGCATAAAACTCACAGATCAAGTATTTTATGTTTGTTCTACCTTCTGAAGATCCTTTTGAAGATGATTTCTGCAATGTCCCTGCTGTTGCTGGAGGGGAAGAGATTTCCTTGCATGCAAATGGTACTGATAATCACACAACAAATTACTAAGTGAAGTACAAAATGGCATTTGCACTCCTTGACCATGCCAATGAGTGTAATTTAAATAAATCCATTCATGAAGGCCTAATTAGCAGGGATTGTGCAATTTGCAGCTATATGTGGGAAGTGTCTGGTAATCACACATTGAATCTGGCAGAGTGCTAAGTGCCACTGAGGTACTGGAGATATAAAATCACTCAGACCTTTCAGGGATCAACCATTCGAGCAGAAAAATGCTGCGTTAATAGTATTGCCCTCCTATAGGGGCTGGTGCTCATATTGGAGAGGGAAGTAGATCCTTGTGTGGTATACAGCCCTCGGGAAACTGCCTCTGGTCTTTCCTTTAGCTCTGTGTTTTCAGTTGTCAAAGTCGGATAATGATGTTGATTTGCTTTAGGGACTATTTCGAGGTCAACTGGGGAGCAAATCTTGAGTGAAGCTGAGTACAAGTTGATTAACTTTGGGCTTTGCAGGTTCTCTTCAATGTTTGTACTGAAAATTCCTAACTTGGAGCATCAGCTGGTGTTGTAAATTAGTGGGAGATGTTCAGACAGGCATTTGTTATAAGCACAAAAAAGATATTATTTGTTTACAGTAACCTACAGGAGTCTGAATTGCCAACCGTCCCCTGTTGTTCCAAGCGCTGTACAAACGGCAGAACTCACAGCACCGCTGTGAGGTCAGTACAGCAATTGAATGGATTCTTGCTTCTGTATCTGCAAGTTAGAAATTCAGCATCTAATCACCTCTTCTAGTGAATTAACTCTGGTTTTGCATCTGCTGCCTTTGTGCTTGTGTTATCCCTGATAATATCTTCCTAGCAGGAGTTATCATGGGAAAGTAAAAAGCAGCTTTTTTTTTTTTTGAAACATAGGCACAATGAAAATGGGAGTGGGACTAATCCACAATGCAAACCCACCTGATCATTAGACATCTACTTGAGGCTATGGGGACACCAAGAAGTGGTGCACAACAGCATCCTTGTTCTGGTGGCTTTGAAATGAAACAAAGCCTGTGGCCCTGGAACACTGGCAGCATCAGGTTTCACCTGCCCTTTATGCCTGTGGTAGAAAAGCAGCTCAACCTGGACAAAACCTCATGAAAGTGGTGACCAAGCTGGGCAGAAGCACAAGATTCCAACTCGGTTCAGCAAGGCTCCATTTAAGCAGGTGGTTGCATCCCACCAAAACCTTGCTGAGACACTAAACAAGCTCGACATCTACAAGCCCATGGGCTATGATCTTGCTTTTATCACTTTCTGCTGCTGTGGAGATCCATAGACATAATTTCAGTGTTTTGTTTTTCTTTTTTTCCTGGTTTATCTTGCAGTCATTGTGGTCAGAATGAGACCTGTACCTTTGCAAGTGTTTTCCAGCTAGTGTACAAGAAGTTCTCTTTCCCATTCGATCAGAATCCCATCAGCATGTTTGTTATCTTCTGCTTGAGACAATAGAACTAAAACAATAGAACTAAAAAAGAAAAAAATGTCTTTCTGTTTACTGAAGGCTTTGAACCTATGGAAAAAACTTAGATCCATAGATCATATTGTATAAAATGTGATTAAAAAAAAAACCAAACCCACCAGGCTGTCAGTTCTCTGGCATGCCATTTGTCATCAGCACACTGTAATTATCATGGACTTTAGTGACACAATAAATATGAGAGCACAGGTGGTGTCCATTTTCAGCTGTTTAATTGAAGAAATGAAAGATCCTGTAATACAGAGTCAACACAGAGAATCTGTCAGGCTACACTAAAAACTTCAATAGCCATGACCCTTGAGGTCATAAAATTACTCATCAGGAGTAAAATTTTTTATGATACAGAAGTGAGGAGTATCGATTTTATGAAAAATAATTTCATATGCAATATAAATGGACAAAATGGCTTTTTCCAGTCTTCAGCAGGGCCTGGAAACCCAGGAGTGGTGTGCACAAATCAATACAAATAGTATCTTTAGCCATAAATTTTAATTCATTTATAAAATACAGGCTGCAATGTTTTTTCCTTAGAGCTACCACAAAAAAAAAAAGAAAAAATCAGGGAATGGTTCCTCCAGATCTTTCTGCGATGTGCTTTTTCTTGCTGATGCATTGTGCACTTTTAATTGTGGCAGAATAAGCTTGGCTTTAGAATCCCAGCCTGGTGCTTTGCCAGCTTTAAGTCCAGGCACTTGAGAGATGCTAGTGATCCTGCTGAATGGATTAGGTTAGGAAAAAATCTTCCAAGGCCTGTTGTGGAGAAGCACTGCAAGAAAGTACAGAAATTGTGTTAGAACAGCAAGGAAAAGATGCAATCAGGTTGTGGAAATGAAGAGGGAAACTTGGTGTGTGGGGGTGAAGCTGCTGCCCCAGAGGGAGTGATGGGGTAGGAATGACTGGGGTCTTGGGTGAAGCCCCACAGAGTAGAGGACTGGTAAAGGAAAGACAAAAACAAGCTCTGAGCCCTAGACCTGATGCTGCCCGAATCTGATGGTGTTGAGCTTTGAGCTGATCCCTCCCTCAGGCACTGGAAAGCATCGGGTTGGGATGGGGTGGTGGTTCTAAAGGCTTTTATTAATTTTCATTTTGACCTATATCTCAGGTTCAGTCTTGTGTGGCAGTGAGGGGAGAGGTCCCTTCGCTGTCCTGTGGAGCTCAGTCCCTGCCTCAGAGGGGTGAGCAGGGGGTGTCAGCTCATGCTGCGGCCTCCCCTGACAGGGCTTGTACCGTGACTGAACCGAAGCTGAGGGTGCCATGCTCTGATCTGACCCCTCTGGGCTGAGCGCCCTTTCTCAGGCATGGCAAAGCCCCAGGACTCTGCGTTTCTGGTGTCTGGGTTGGTTTTATGGCAGCTGCTCCCTGAGCCCAGGGCCGTGCCTGCTGTGTGGAGGTCAGATGCAGCAGGAGGGCACAGGCTCCTCTTCCCGCCCACAGCACTGGCCGCCATTTTGTCTCCCTGTCCCGAACACCTCAAGTCTTCCCTTCAAGGTGCTCCCTTCCTATCTCAGCAGGTGTCTCCCCTGGGAATCCTTGGCAGTAGGTGTGTTGTGGCAAAGGCTCCTGCCTGCCCAGCCTCCAGGGGGACGCTGTCCCTGCCTGTGTGGGATGGCTGCCATGTGTTTGTCAGGCAGGGAAAGGAATGAGGAGGATGATTGTTTCCTGCAAGAAAAATCTTTTTGCAGTGTACAGCCCGGCTTGGGTGAAGGGTCGTCTGGTGCCAAACAGCAGTTTGGAATGGGGTGGTGGTGCTGAAGGCTTCATGTGTACGTTATTGTGATTTCCATCATGTCCTTTCTCTCAGGTCCCATCCTGGGCAGTGATGAGGGAAGAGGTCCCTTGGATCTCCTGGGGAGCTCAGCCCCTGCCTCAGAGGGGTTAACACGGGGTGCCAGCACAAGCTGCAACATCCCATGGCAGGGCTTGTACCCTGGTTTTAAATTTAGGCTTTAGATCCTGAAGTGCCTCTCTGACTTTTCTTTGATACAGGTGTTCCCTGTGCTGTTTCCTTTAACTGATTCAGCTGTGGTGTGAGGTCTCTCATCAACAATAATTAACTTATTTTGAGGTAAGAATATTAATGTGCCTTGAATTGATAGCTGAGGTGACTTTCCTACATAAGTGAATATGAATTCTTCCATATAATGGGATGGGAATAGGTTTGAGGGTTCTGTTAATGTATCTCTGCCCATGGCAGGGAGTTAGAACTGGGTGGGCTTTAAGGCCCCTTCCAACCCAAACCATTCTGTGATTGTTCAGTATTTTTTTTAAAAGCAAATTTTGGATATCTTTCTTGGTTTGAAATGCTCTTCTAGAGAAATCACTTTATTCTCAGATAACCGCTTACTTTTTTATAGCGTAGACTACCTGTTTCTTTTCTAGTATGTGATCAGATCCCTATACTCATTCCCAGTTAAGGCACACAAGGTGCCAAGTATAAAGACTGGAAAAGCTGTTCAGGACTTTTTTTTAAAGTTTGAACAGGGCTCCGAAAACGTCACCAGTTCTCTCATAATAAAGGTTATTAAGATTTGGACAATTTGATGGTTTCTTTTACAAAAAAAATAGAATCTGACAACTGTTTGTTAAATATTAATAATATCTCTGAAGATGTCCATGAAATAACAAGAGGCATTCAGATGGGTTGACAAAGCATCCATGGCCTGACTTCGACATTCATAGAGAGGACCTGAGTGTGTAGTAGCACTGTGTTTGCATCCTGAAAATAACCAATTTTTAAAACATTTTACGTTAATACATTCAAAACACTTCTACTTGGAGGTAGTAATGAGCTCACATTTTAAAGTAGTTTAATATTAAGTCAAAAACCTCAATTAAGTTGGCTTGCAACCTAACACTCTTCTTTCCTCCTACGTAAATCTCCTTTTATATATGAACTGCCTCATTGAATTCTGGACTTCCCAGACAGAAGGAGGGTAAGTATTTTCAAGAGGCTGGTGCTAATGTAGTTATTTAATGCTGAATAAATAAATAAATAAAAATTACAGACCTTTATTTGAGAAACTTAGGTAGAGTGGCTATAGTAAAATCTATAATGTACATTGCCAAATACAAACAATAAAGAATTGTCTGCTTCAGATGGCTTGGAAATGTTTTTTATTGAAGACAGATGCTATTTAGGTCAAAATATTTGTGTTAAAAAATAACTTGTTCTCACTATGAATAGTTCTGAGTGATTTGTTTAGATTTTTTTAAAAATCTAAATTAGTTTTCTCAAGTTACAGATAAAGAATGGCTTATTCTCGTTCAGCACGGGACTTTGTTGCGCTTTCAGATCTTCATCCAAATCTTGCTCGTCCTGTAAGTCTCATAGACATAGTACTTTTGTTCTCAAATGAAATGGTATATGACTGTATTATATTACTGCAAAATTATGTAATTGGCATGTATTTAGATACTAATAGCATTAGTGTAATTGTTAGATATGAAGTACCTTACCTTCTTTGTGTATAAACCAGCAAAATGAAAATTGATGCTGTTATCCATAGTATGTGGATACCTCAACTACAGATATTGACTGGACAATTCAATGTCTGGAAGTATCAGAGACTTCTTTGTAATGTTTTAAATGAATGCGGAATTAGTAAAGACATGTACAGAGTCAGCATTATGCAGTCAGAATACATCTGTAACCTACAATAGTCTTTCACTGTGAGCTATGAATCTAAGGCCCAATCCTGCAGTCTTTGCTTGTGTGCTTTGTCCCACTGAGATAAATAACATAGTCCTGAGCTTTTTTTAAAAAAAGTCTCGTTGAATGGTGCTTTAACTGGATAAAGATCTCACAGTTACAGGTCAGATAGGATCGTTTCTGTTTCTTTAGAACAAAAAGCAGGTTTTGTGTTGTCAGTTTATAAGGAGCTAAAAATTTTGCTTGTGTAGGATGAACCAAAAGGTAAACTTACAGAACAAAGCTTTGTAGTTGGCAGTTTCATGCAGATGTTTCAGTCTGGTTTTGTGCTGTTGTTCTCCTGGTTGGACCATCATCATTGGAGTAAGAGCTGAACAGAAGCACAGGCTGTAAAACTCAGTATTTTTTCTTTTTGAGTTTTACATGGTTTAATAAAAAATAGGAAGACTGGGAGGCCCATTTTTTCACTCTTTTGCTCTCCAAGATGATTTTTGGTATGGGAGGGAGATGGCTACATCATTCCCACCCTTCACTGGGTCCACCACCAGTCATAATGTCTTCTGCGCGTCCAGTGCTGCTGGGAGTTTGAGACTGGAGAACAAAACAGAGGCAGCATTTCCATACAGATGCACTGCAATCCGAGGTCCAACTTAAAGTAGATGCGTGGTCTGCAGAGGTGTATGCCCTGCCCCAGTCCTGATGCTTACAAAGAAAGTGAAAATGGAGCTTTCCTGTTCCCACAGCTTTATATTTGGGAGGGGTACAATTTAGCCCTTTTTTTTCCTCATTTATTTTATAACTAAAGCTTATCTTGAGCATTGCAATTAGCAACATATAGCCAAGAGAGTACTTCTTATAAAAAGCAATCCACTAGTATCTCACAACAGAACAATTGTGTGTTTAGGTTAGAACAGTTGAGCACGCAGCACTTGGTTGTATTTTTTTTTACATTGTGGTTTATTTTGTAAAAATGAAACAGTTCAAAGCCCAAGGAACTCGCAATGTGTTAATGCTGCAGTCTCATGATTTGGTTGAGTGGCCTTAAGCAATGCTCTGCCAAAAAAGGCAGCATGGCCCGCTTCCTCTTTGCACGCCTGTTCCTCTCTTCCTCCTCCTCTGCTGAAACCATCACTTGTGTAGCTGCACAATAAACTGATCAAGGAAATGATTTCTGGAAGTTTTTCTACCCTCTTTCTCCCCATCCACCCCCCAAAATAGTTTCCAGCCAGATCATTTCCTTCTGCCACTTGCTGTGCAGGCTTAATGTGAGTGTTAATGTGAGAGAGATGAATATACTCGCAGCAGGGATGGGGAGGTCTCTTTTGGAAACTGCAGATTTACATCAGTTTAATTCCTGTGAAGAGCCATCCTAAATGTCAGCTCTTTTGGCTGGTGGTGAGATACAGGGTGTGTTGCACTCACATTTAATTGAAAGGAGGGTGTTTTTTTAAGAAATAAAGCCAGAAATAGAAAACTAAAACCCTAATCTAAATCACTACATGTTGTGGACAGATAGAAAGTGGTCTGTCAAAAAGACTGAAAGAGCTAGGATATTTCTGTGCTGTGCACACACATCCTCTTAATGACTTTGTTTCCACCACTGCAGGGTAAGACAGTTACCTTGCTCCATCTAGTGATTCAAAGCGAACTAGGAATACAAGGGCTAATTTCTGAGTACATGTCAATACTGTCACAGTGACATCCATCAGGTTCCATCGTGAATAGCTACAAAATTCTGCCGGTGTGGATTCTTACATGGTTACCCCCTTGTTTGACCCTTGGGGTTCCCTGGCTTGACAGAGAAATCAGGCACTACTGCAAGTAAGGGCACCAGTGAAGTGGAAGAGAACTGGCATGCTTCAAGTTTTGAAAAACCCTTGCATCATTACAATGTCAGTCTCTCCTTCCAGTCCTTGTTACCATACTGACTTTCATTCCTTGCCTCTAAAATTCCCAGATTAACATTGCAATACTCTCCTCTTACACTGAGGAGGGCCTTTTTTATAAAAATCCCACCATTCATTCTTCCTGTGAGTGTTTGCTCCTAGTAGTTCTGTTTGGAAATTGAGACTGGGGTGCTTTTGCCTAATAAATACAGGTTTAGCAAAGCAGAACAAGATTTATTTTTGTTTTGAATCATCAAAAAGGTTCACAGCCAAAGCTTTCTTTGTACTCAGTTGAGAGACAGACAGCAAGAAAGAGGCACCTGTAGAAATTTAGGTTGCTTGGATGAGGATAGGATAAATCACCCTCCCTGTGGATTTACATGTGTGTATCTTGGTGCTGACAGCAGGGGAAAACCTGGGGTGCTTAACTGTAAAATAAATCCCATCCAGAGCTTTCATGGTGCATTGAAGGAGATTCTGTACAGAGAGTGTGAAAAAGCAACATTGCTGCCTTCCTGAGGAAAGACGGCTGTAGAACAGCCAAAACTCTGAACACTTTGGGTGAACTTTTGTCCTCCTATTGTCTTTACAAATAGAAGCAGATGTATTTCTTTTAATATTTTTATTAGTCACTCTTTTTCTTAAAGTAACACTGTATGTTTATGTTATAGTCCTTAGTTTGTGTGGCACTGCCGAATAAATAGATTAAAATGACTGCTAGTCAGAAATATGTTTATTATCAGCAGTAGCGTATAAGTTCAGGAAATCTAATTCATCATTTGCATCTGTGTTTAATACTTGTATTCTATAATCTCTTTATTTTTCAGAATGTAATTGGTGTGGTTATTGGGAAAACAGATGTCAGAAGCTTCCCAGACAGAAAAAGTACAGTCCCTTTTAACTGTTCTTACTTCATTCTCTTATATGGTATAAGTTGGCATCTATGACTGAAATCAACATTAAAATGGCAGACTCCTTAGTGTAAAACATAAAGAATAAAAATGTGCAAAAAAAAAAAGTGTGTGTTTGAGAACAAAGATGAAAGAGCTGTATTAGTTTGGCTAAAAGTACCTAATCAATTAGAATTTGTTTGTAAAGCCTCCCTCAGTGAAGCATTTCAGGGCCTGAAACAGACGGTACAGATATGAAACCCCCACTGTACAAAATATACTGGAACTGAACTGGTACCCTCATGGCCATTCTCTCCTAAAACAGGATTGTTAAGGAGATATCTTGAGGAGTGAAACAAGTAATTTCTGGTCTGAGTGGCACCAGCTTCATCTTATCTTATATTCCTGGAGAAAAATGGGAACAACCTGTTGTTAATGAAGCATTATTTGGAAATTGAAACACTCTACCTACAGCTTTGGGATGACAGGGACACTGTTAGGAAGCATCTCCAGTCTCAGGGAGCTCTGTGTGAAGAGCTCAGCTGTGCTGTTGGCATTGACATCATGCTGAGCTGCTCTAGCGGGGGATTTCTAGAAGGAAGTCACCATCGTCACCAGAAACAATTCTATGTGGTCTGAAAATGTGGTGTTCTGTTTATGCCTCCATGGAACTGCAGTCAGTTTGCGCTTACTATGTGTGGCTTGTTTAAAAGCCACTTATAGCACAATGCTGTGTGATCTATGGAAAGCTGTGTCAGTTAGCTGAAAGAGAAAAGGGAGTGCAGTGTGTCCGAGTCCAACACTGCCTTGATTGTGAACTTTGCACAGAGCTGGAAACACTTTTCTTTATACAGTCAAACGCCTTGGAACTGTTTGGGCAGTGACAGTGCCTGTGATCTGCGGCCTTGTCCGTCACCGTGGTGGTCTCATTCATGGGCACAGCCATCTACAAACAGCCTACTCACTGCAACACTTGGGTTAGTTTGTACAAACCCATAGCACTGCTTCATGCCTTAGCCCTGTTCATGTTTATCGGTGCTTTGAATGCACATTGTGCAGTTCTCATTTCTCTCACACTGGGTCTGTAAGTTTATACGATGCTGCTTAAAATCAAGCAGTCCGCGTAGGTGGATGGGATGGCACAGGACAACCTCGGTGGGAGCTGTAGCTGTCCCGTTCACGGTCACTGGTGTTTACTGAACAGTCTGCTGGCCTCTAGTGGTACTCACCAGATTGCAGGAGTCAATCCCTGACCAAATCAAGGCAAGCCTCCAAAAAATATTTTTTATACGTACATTCGAGACTGAAATCAAGCTGTGCTAATGAATTGTAACAGTACTGTTTATTTTTCAGACATTGGGTCAGAAAGATACACCTTCAGCTTTACTATCCGTGATTCACCAACATATTTTATAAATGTAACTTCTTGGGGCAGAGAAGAGTATATTAGAGCGCTTTCAGAAAGCTTTAGAGTTGGTGACTGTGGTAAGTCAGAGTTTGTTCTTAACATGTTTCTGTGTGAATATGGTTGTTTTTACCCAGTAAATCAGTGTTTTGTGCTTGTGGTTTTGCTGTATTTTTCTCCAAGGACTCAGAAAGCAGTTTAATTGGAAACAAATCATTCAGTCATAAAGAGGAAAGGAATAAGATTTCAAGGATTTAAATCCAAAACCAGTTAATATGTCAACAAAATGTCTAGATACAACTCCACTGAACGCAGCCACCCAGAAGCCTTATCTATAGTCAATTGATCTAAATTCTTGCATTATATTCAGTTCTTCTAAATTATGAAAAATGCTCTGTAGAGCAGTTTGGTGTTTTTCTTTGTCTTCATTTCATTACAGATATGACTATGGTTGCTTGTAATAACACAACAAAATCTTGTATATATTTGAGTTAATAGAAAGACACTGCCCATGGTTGCTAGACCAGAGTGTTTGGATAAAACGTGTGACTACAAAGACACACAAGAACTTGGTGTAATTTTCTTTCCATTAAATGTCTTGGTGACTCCTGTGGGACTTTGGATACAGTGTGAGCTGTCTGGACAAGAATCGGTTTTCAGTCTGAAAACACATAGCAGCATTTACTGGACGTATCTTTTCCATACTAACCTTGAAAGCAACCATTTTTAAAAGCTATTTCTCTTTATATTTATGTATATTCAGTTTTCTAACACTAGCTATTAATGTTTTTTTTTTTAGTTACAATTGAAAATCCTTTAGTTCAGTCAAAGGAAGCAGAGAGGGAAGAAAAATTCAACCCTGTAACTCCTAGGTAAATATAAAGTATAGACTGGTAGTTCCTTCCAGAAAGACCAAGTTAACATTGCTTTAGTTGTCAATTAGTAGAGGTATTTGGGCTTGGTCATCTTATGTATCTATACCTTCCTCCCTGTGCTCAATCACTTACGGGAAAATAATCCCAAAAGAGAATGTACTTCTCAGCATGTGGACTTTGGAGTTCAGTCATAAAGTAATAACGCTCTCTGTAATCAAACAGAGTAAATTTCATTCTTCGAGTAAAGTCTACTAAAATAATTTGCAATTGATTTGGTTTCGCCCAAATGTTTTGTCAGACATCACTGCTTTATAGGCAGTATATCCTTCTCAAAATCCATTCACATGTTTATCTAGAAGGTATTTTCATGCACTGTGATGGTATTTGTTACTTAATTAGGTAAGGCATTGCCATTCCTTTTGCATCATGCAATGTATACGTGTCATCTTTCAGTGTATTCTCCAAAATCTAAACAATTTGAACCAGTGTATGAAACTAACACTGCAAGTAGTAACTGAGATACGTCTTAACTTATCTTGGATATCTAAGAGGCAGATGTTAGACTAATACACCTGTTCTTTAATCAGAGTTTCTTTCCTAATTGGTCATATTCTCATATTTTTAATGATATGGCAGTCATAAGAATATTGCATATATGTACATTAAATTGGCAAGTTACAAGTTTTATGTTCTTGCTCACTGATCATTTCTAAGCTTTGTAGAAAATGCATAGCTGCTGTAGTCATGCTTGCTTTCTGGCTAAGCAGAAAGAAGTAAAAGAACAAAGGCCAGGTAGAAATTCCACTGAGGAAAAGAGCTCCTCTCTAAATTAACAGATTTCATAAGCATTTTAAAAATTAATTTATCCAGAATATATCGAATATATATTATTTCCAATGGCTAACAGCACTTTATAAATATTACTGAGGTCATTGGGCTGTTGCTTTTGAAAACAACCAAATCCAATCTGACTACAGCAGTGTCATCTTACGTCGTGACACCAAAACCTCTCGGTTACCTGGATTACAGACATTTCCATTTATTTTGTTTTTAGTGACTGATAAGGACTGATAGACTTACATGGCTAGCAATGCATGCTGGCTTTTCAACTCTAAAGGAATAAATGAGTAGTTATTTTCTCACGTGAATTGAATTAACATTCTACACTTAATATATTGAAATGTTGATCAATGTGCTTTGTTTTGTGCACACTCTCTAGTTGCTACAAACTATTGCTCAGTGAAAATCATTCAGTGGTCAAAACCTCTTCCTGTTATGAAATGGACACCAAACTGCTTTCCCTGCTGCATCTGCCTGTCAAGGACCCGCAGGACTATTATTCACTGGGTGATATCACTGCCAACGGACAAAGCCTTGACGGAAGGATCCTCAATGTGCTTGCAGCTGTGATGTCAGTAAGTTAAGGAGCCACAACAGAGCAGTGTTTTTTATTATACCACAGGTAACTTAATTGACTTAAGTGTGGATATGGATTTTGGGACTCACAGTGGATTGGAATCACTGGTTTTGTCTGTTTATATAGTCGGTCACTTCAGCTGAGTTACAACCACAATTCCAGCTACTTAAAATTCTCATCAACATGAGGGGGGACATAAAGAAATGGAAATACATCAGCTGTCTGTTGAAATCACACACGTGCAAGCAGTGGAAAACTTGCAAATACTTAAACTGCCAATTATTAGAAAATAAAATGAGTCCCTCTATTTTGAAGTAAAATTATTTTTTGTAAACTTTTAGTGGTGTACAGGTTTGATTTTAATGGTGGGCATGTTTTTTTTCCCCTTTTTATCTCTTCTGCTTTCTAGATTATCACTTTTATTCTCCCAAACACTTAGTAGAGGAAAAGTGACTTCATCTCTTTATTCTTAAAGGTTGGAGAGACAAAGTATTTTATGACTTCAGACAAAAGAAAGGGTCAGAGGTGTGAAGTAAAGCTGTATGATGAAACAGAGATGTCCTTTCCAATAATATGGTAATTTTTTTTTAATTCATTAAAATACACAAATAAATGCAAGAGTAGGTAAAGATATTAACTGTAATACATACTGTTACAATACTGTCTTTGAAGTTAAATGTATTGTTATTTGGGTGGAAACTGTGCTAAGGCTGTAATGTACGTTGAACAGGGGCTTAAAGAGACTCCTTAGAGTAACCTTATATATGTTGTCTAGTTTTATGCCTTGCTGACAGACTGATGGCTCGTGAATGGCAAAATGAAGCTGAGTTCCAAATAGTTACATTTTTTTAATGTGGAAATGAGAACTAATTCAGGAAACGGCATTTTAAAACAGCTGCAAAGGCAGCACAGCTATTCCACAAACTATGGGGGAAGAGAAGTGTGCTTCACTTTTAAAGCCAAGCAAAAGTAACAAGTGGAATGGAAATAGTTTAAGTATTTTTTAAATGTTTAAAATAGCACAGAAACACTATGATCCTACTTTGGCTGTATTTTTACAAACATGACTACATCCGTGCCATTTGTGCATGTAAGCAGTGATTTACTGACACAGGAACTTTTGCATTTTGCCCCTAGTTTGTTCAATAAACTCGTGGCTTATCTATAGGCAAGGGGATGTGGGTATTTGTCTGCACTGGGTTTACCGCCCGTGGTTTGAAATGGCCTTTGATCCCTAGATAGGAGTTGCAAGATTGTATTGAACTCTGTCTCTGCTCTAGAAACTCTATTATCATTCCATGTAATGTTTAACACAGTTAATGTACACACAAATGCTAATAAGCATCTACAGTGTAAAATTTTCCAGCCCTTGAGCTGCCACCAATGTCACTCTGCAGCAGCAGCTCTGATACTCCTGTTTCAGTGCTGGTACACAGCAATCCAGGGCTGCACGCTTAGGAGCGCTCCAAAGCGGAGACTGTGTGGTGGCACTGTGGTTACTCTGAGGGTGCCTTTTGTGCTTCATGGAGCTGTAGGTAGAGGCAAAGATTCAGGAAACCCTTGAGCAACAGCATGGTAGTGAAGATATTTCAGAGGCTATGAATGAAGAGATGGCTGAGCAATGCTAAATGAAAAGTAAATAGCTTAAATCTTTTCCCAAGAATTAAGGAAAAAAAGCCCACTAGAACAAAACTGTTCTGACAGTATTCTTGCCATCCAAACTTAGGAGGAGCTGCAGGACAGAGTATCAAGGGGCCTAACCATAAAATTATTCTTGACCTCACCCTAGTCTAATCATCCACAGTTACAAGGATTCCAGTCTTGGAAAGCTGGCTTAACATCTGGCCTGGTGACGTGAGCAATCAACTTGTTCCCACAGAAAAGGCTCAGCTCATAAGCAGTTATTTCAGCTGTAATTTGCTTTAGTTGGAAATTACTTTTGTCAAAATTCTGAAATACATGGTATTTTTCCAGGTATATTCTGCATGGAATCATTTTGAACAATCTAATAGCCCTTTATTTTATCCTGTTTAGAATGAGATAAATTATTAGATTGTATATAAAGCATCCTGGATTGCTGCAAAGAAGATGCCTGTGGATATACATGGCATTTCATTTGCTTGTGCATGTAACAAAAGCAGTTGTCTTCCCTTTAACCAATTTAATTATAAATGTACTATTTAGTAGTACACCACTGATCAGTTCAGGATGCTGTTTCAGAAAAGTTTTGATACTCATAAATTAACTTTTTTTTTTAATTTAGTTGGGATAATGAATCTATCCAGCTTGCACAGAGTTGGATCCCAAGAGAAACAGGTATAGTAGTCTTGTTTTCATGTTTTTATAGTAGTTCTTAATGT